>OY728121.1:747713468-748963468 GCA_963277665.1 Viscum album | reverse complement strand
GAATCCAAGTTTTGATGCTCTTGTAGTTGTTCAATGAGACCGTGTTATACAGATGTTGGATGTGGCCCTTTTTTGAAATATGATATTTTTGTGGTTATATGATGTAATTTTCAAATTGATCATATCAAATCATATTTACTTTGATGGTGAACTCATTCCCATATCCTCTTTGTATGATACATTGGTGCCTATCCCTAGCATGTAGTCATCGAGGAGACACCGAGAGCCTAATAGAAGATTAATGTTTTTAATATTATAGGTTTACCCGAGCTGGATTGTTAACTATAATCATCCTCAAATTGAATAACAAATCATCCCAAACGAGACATCAAATATTTATTTGATATTTTATGTAGTGACTTTGTGTTTTTTCAAAAAATATTCCATCACCCCAAATATTATGAATATAATATATATATATATAACAAAAAATATTTTTTAGTAAAATTTATAAAAGGTTTGATAATTGTTGAGGATTGTGGCTATAATATAAAGGAGATATTGATGTGAACTTTATAAGTATTATAAAAATTAAATAAATATAGATTTATTTATTTAATAAAATAATTTTTTTAATGTGTGTGTTAACATATTTGATGAAACTATTTTTATTATTATTAAAATGGTTATTATATTGAAATTATTATTGATGGATGGGGTTTGTCAAATTATAAATATTAAAACCGTAAAACTAGATATTTATGTATAATATAAATTTCTATCAACATAGGTGTGTCATATACTTTTTATTGTTAACATTATTCTCACTATATAGAGAGTTTCATTAAGAATGATGAATATATATAGTGATTCTCTAATGATGGATAGAAACATTGTTCTTCTCCCTCCCTCGGATGATTTGGATTTATAGAGGCATGATATTACACCCCAAAGGATTACTACAATTGAAAAACAAAAAAAACATAAGGTGATTGGTACCTCTACACATACACAAAGAGTTTATATGGTTATCATCAAATATTAATGATCTTGTGTGGTTTACTTCTAGATATTTTTTTTAATTTTAAATCTTTAAAGAAAAATTTCTTTATAACTCAAATCATATTTATTTGAAAAATATATTCATCAAGTAAGTATCCAAGAAGAAGATATTGTTTTTCTTCTAAAATTAATTATAATTTCAATTTTAATGAATCCAATTTTTTTTTTGAGTATTATTTCTTCAATTACCCTCAATTATATATATAATACATGATTACTTTTATGATATAATTTTAGATTAGTTTTTTTTTATTTTGAAATACTGCAGTTATTATTAGTCACAATGAGCATTTATAGTGCTGAAACCATTATTTATGAACTCATCTAACATATAAATAAGACACTAAATTTTTTTAAGGCATATATAATATTTCTCATCTAGTAAATAAAAATATTATGAAAATAATACAGTTATTAATTTATTTTTTCTTTTTATAATTTAATAAACATTTCTCACAACTTGGTCGGATTATTCCACCTATGATAGAAATATTATTGTTTATTAAAAATTGTAATTTACAGTTCTAAAAATAGTTTTCATGTATAATTTTAATACAAATATAATAAATAAATTATGTTTACCTATTTTAAATAAAAATATTGGAATAATATTTTGGATAAAAAGGTAAATAAGATAATTCAAAATCTTAAAAGAAATATTATTGAGATACTTTAAAAAAACAATCATTTATTTAGAATATTTTTTAATCATGGTATTTATAAATTTCTAGAATATAATGAAAATAAATACCTTTAAAATTTTGATCTTATAAAACCATGGAAAAAATATTTGTGACCATGAATATTATATCGAAGAGACTTTGGATCTTTAGACCAAATTACCTTAAATGTTCATAATTAGTAACATCTAGCAAATAAATGATTATAATGAGATATTAAATTTATTTTAAATTATAAAATTATTATTTTTTTTTCTTTTAATTAGTCATGTTACTTACTTAATCCTATTTTAATTAAATGTGATGTGAGATAGAACTCATTGTATTTTTTTCTAAATCAATTTTTAATATATTTTCCTAATATTTATATTCATATATTGTATTTATTATGTCAAAAAAATAAAATGTATAACTTAAAATTTCCAACTTAAATTTTAGGGATTACATGCCTCCTTACCACTAGTGTATATTTCATTTTCATTCCTAATATTGTTTGTATGGGTTCTTTTGCACCATTAATCATTCTTTATAACGTATTTCTTATCAAAAAATAACCTCTATATAATTTATTTTAGGGATTACTTTCCTCCTTACCCCTTGTGACGTATGAGAAACATGGGAGTACTAAATTATTCTAAAAAATACCACATGTGTCCTCTCCCCCACTTATAAAAGGCCACCCACTCTAATACTCTCTTCACAAAATAAAACCACACATTTTTCATCCAATACATGCCGAAATAAATTTAAAACATCAGTATAATCGTCCTAGAATAATTATTTTATGTTTAAAGTCAACAAAGGAAGGATTTTCATGAAAAACTAAGGAGGATTCCTAGATGAAAATGTAATGTTCATCAATGAGCGTTATTGATTTATTTCTTTCCCCACTCCTTCAATTTTTCTTAAACCAGTATTATATAATAAACTCATTATCATAAATATTCTAAAATGGTATAGTGTTTTTTAATAACTTAAATAATTTCCTTCTTTCATCAAATCAGTTATGAAAGAAAAATTCATGTGTACGACAAACTACCACATCACAAACAGATGTCATTTGTTTTTAAATTACAACCTATAAAGGTTTCGTATGATATGTTTATAAAGAATATATATTTAATTTATAACATAATTATATCTTCAGTGTAATTATATAATATATTTCTTTTAACATTCCATTTTGTTCTGGATACGATAATGTAACTGGTCTGGATAACAGACTACTGGTTCACGAAGCGATTTGATTAGTTTTTCACTAACATGTGTAATGCATGGTAACAAAGGTAATGATAAAAAATATAGATGATATAAATGAATTTTTTATTATATTAATCTAATATGTATTATTATATTAATATAATATATCTATTTCAATCTTACCATGTCACTCACCAAAAAAATGATAATGTTATTTCTCGACCTGTAGACTATCTCATCCATAATACATTGTGATTCCTTTTTTCATCACCGAATCAAATAAATTATATATATATATGTGTGTATATATAATTAAAAAATATGTCATTTATGATATTATTATAATTATATAATGATGAAATTTTACTTACCTTCCTTCTATAATGATTATTGAAACTGGAATTGTTACCCATGCACATGTATGACCTACTGCCTATATGATCTAAACATTAGTTTTATTTTAATAACAATATCTTAGGATTTTTATAATATTATAAAAAATGTAAAAATTTTATAATTATTTCATGATTATTATTCTATATATTTTTAAATAATTACCACTCTCACCAATGTTAACCTACCTATATATTTTTAACATAATATCCAAATATCAATAAAACAATGACTTAACATTTAGTGATTAGGTAATTATATATAAAATGATAGTATGTAAGATAAGACTAATAATAATACATAAAAGGGTTCTCAAGAAAGTAAATAATTAAAATATTTTTTATTTAGGATTTTTGAAACATATGTGTTAATTCAAACTCAATGTGAGGGACTTCATCTCAATTTTCATTCACTATGACATATTTTAATGTTAAAAAGATATATTATTTTATAATGGGTATATAAATCCAATTTTAGAGGTTAGACAATGATTTATCTGTTATGAAAATAATTAATGTTTTTTAAATTTTTTTCATTTATTGGGTCTTGTGATACAAATATTTTCAATATAATAACTGACATTTCTTTTAAACAAATAATGTTTTAATGCTTTACATAAAACTGTATTTCCCTTCATTATACACCTTTTTAATATTTTTTTTAATTTTTTTTACATACGTTATTTATAAAGTAAATTTTATATTTGTTTTAATTTATTTAAAATTTTATTAAATGGAATATTTTTATATGTATTGAATTAAATGTTATGAAAAAAAGAAGATAGAATGTTCTAAAGTATACGAAGTTGAAAGCATTTCATACTTCCATGAATTTTATTTGATTTCAATATTTCATTGATGGATAATTGTTTTCTTAAATAAAAATCATTATTCCAATTTGTCAGAATTTTTTTATTGAAATTTTTTTTCCCAAGAAAATTGTATTTGTATTAAAAATGATATTTTGATAGAAAATGATATTTTAATTCATGAAATTTATTTTTATATGAGTTTAAAACTTTTTTAAAAATTATAACATATTTTATTTAGGTTGTGATTAATATAGATTATTTACAAGGAGTGTGCCCATATAGATTTGGTTATTTCCATTATTGAATATAAGATGGGTGAGAATTGATTGCACTCCAATACATTTGGTAACGATTACATTCGTTTATGAATTATATGGTGTGTTGGTCATATGGTTATTTCAATTTCTAGGGATTGAATATGTGTTACGTAAGGGTTTCGTGAGATGATATATCATGGTACATACATGAATTTTCTATGATTTATATTTAGTTTTCATTGAAGTCATTATTTTTAAAATGATAAAAAAAATGATTTTTAAATGAATGAATTTTTTTTATGGTTAAAATGTTAGATTTTTATGAAAATATTTTTAATTGGATTTATTATCTTTACCAAACTAATGTTTTATTCATTTTATGTCCCATACTAATATTTTATTGGTCACACAATGTTTCTAAAATGCTTTTCAAATCACTTATGGATGGGTAAGGGAAGGGATGATAAGAAGATAGAATTAATGAATATTTTTCATGAAAAATAATCATGTTGTGTTTCAAAAAGTTTTATATTTCTGAAAGACTGCTACTAATCAAAACCCACCACTTTTTATTATATATTTTTTATATATGTGTTATGACATATTTCTCAAAAACTCTAAATATGAAAACATATTGAAATTGAAAGAATGTAAATTCATGATTTAAACTACAAATTAAGTAATGTTTAAGGATGTGGACTTATAGTTGGTATCAATATTTAGTTTGGATAACTTGAGAGGTTTGGAAATTGTTGATATTATTCCCTTAAAATATTTTACCTTATTTTCTTGTAAAAATGATATAGAATTTCAACATTTCAATATTTATTCTTATAACATTTGTCTTTTTAGAATTTTTTTTACACATAGAAAACACGGATGATATATTAAATTACAAATGAGGGGATAATATCCTTTCAAATTAGCATCTCAAGGTAGTCATAATTTGCATAATACTTTTTTTTGAATTGATGGATCTGTTTACAAAATATTTATATTCTAGTGGTATCTATTATTGGGAGAAACCTGTTCTAACAATAAGGAGCATATCTATAGTGGATCATTTATTGAGGCAACATCCCCTATCATTCAGTGGATCATCTGTCAATATTGTATCAGAAGGATGGATAAATGATCTGGATAATATATTTGATGTCATGGTATATTCCAAACATTAAATTGTAACTCTTTCCATTAATCATTTTGAAATTTATGCTGATTAATGGTGATATTTTTTAAATAATACCATAAAAATGATAATCATTATTTTATCGAATATGAAACATTTTGGGATATTTTACTTAAGAAATACATACTTATGTTTTTTCGACTATATATTGAAAAATTTCATGGAATGGAATAAAAAAGGAAGGTATTGTGGATTTATATGAATAAAGAATCATAATATTTCCTAGGTTTATACTGAAAATATTTTAGGCCTAGATAAAAATATCAATATGTTTTAATCATTATATAAACTATGTATTATATTGGATTTGAATTCATGTTAATATAGAAGATATTGGAATTTTTTCCTTATATTGAAACTATTGAGAATGAGCTTTCCAACTCTTATATGACTTCTGATGATGAATGTAAGAAGCGAGCATGATAACAAGTGATAAGGAAACATATAACAGAGAAATATGAATGTTAGAAAATGAAGTTTCTATATTGTGTTAATTGTGGTGAAAAGATTCTAGGAGAATATCTTATGAATTCAGGGAGGTGTTCATGATGTCGGATGTTTGGAAAAATATACCGAAAATGAAAAGAAAGGAATCATGGAAATTCAAACAAAGGGGTACCTGATAAAAATACAATGAAAATAAATTTTAATTATAATGTGCTTAAAAATTATTATAATGCGTGTCTAAAGATTGTTTCATTAAATATAAATCTACATGATCTGAAACATAAATTCATAAAATTTCATTTTCTACTATTACAATTGATATTGGTTCGTCATATGAATTGGTGATAGGTATGTTACATGTGTATTATAATTCTTCCAATAACCTTTTTAACACTATATCTTCATATTCGATCATTTTTTATATATTTTTATATAAATTAAGAATATAATACAATAAAATAATATATAACTTGTCATGAAATATCCACGTTGAAGTACTAAAGAAGTCAATATTTATTGGAATCTTCCTATTGTTTTCAATGTGATGGTATATATTTTAAATCATATAGAACTATACATTATAAGGTTTGTTATAATTTTGGGTATAGAGTGGAATATATTTTATCATGATAATATGGATTTAATTTAAGTGAATGTTTTAGTAAAATATTGTATGCCTTTGATAAAATAAAAATAAGCATAGAGAATTATTAGATATGGATGTGAAACTTACCTAGGTCATATAGTTGACAAGAATAAAACATTTCAAATAAGTAAAGTTATATTGGTAAAAAAACATGGATGTTTTTTCTAATGATTTTACAGGTGTTATTAATAATTTGGGGGAAGAGTTTAAATTGTGAGTTTACATATTTTTCCTCTCTCCATTATATTATAATGTCATTTTTGTTTCATATCTTATTTTTGGAATGGACTTCAGAAATCATTGGGTACTAAATTAAATTTTAGAACAGATTTTCACCATCAATATCACAAAAAATATGAGTGAAAAATTCAAACACTATAATACATTGTTCATACATGTTCAATAAATAATCAAGGAAGTTTGGATAAATATATTTATTTGGATCATTTTTCTTATAAAAATTGATTTCATTCATTTTTAAAGAGGGAATGATTCGATGAATTATATGAAAAGAAGAGTCAAAAACCATCATTTCGGGTTGATATAAAAGAATTTAGTTTATGGGATCAGTTTTAGTATAAGAAGTTTCTATAAATGTGTGGTTGATCCAAAAAAATTTGATAAAATTCTACAGAAGGTAGAAAATCTAGATAGATAAACAGAATAATGACCATTTTTAGGTAGGTGATCATGTCCTTATGAAATTTTCTCCATGTAAATGTGCTACACATTTTCTTAATAATGGGAAGATATATCCCAAAGTAATTATACCATATGAGATCCTTGATAATGTTGGTTCAGTTTTTTGTTGAGTGAATGTTCCTCCATGTTTATCCTTGGTACATAATAAATTTCATATCTCAATATTAATGAAATTTGTGTCTTTTTAATGTCATGTTTTGATCATAGTATTTGTTTATTTAAATGGGAATAATTTTTTCAGGAAAACCCAATAATATTCATGAAAATAGTGATATAATGTTGTATATTAGAGTGGTTCTCAATGTTATGGTTTTAATGAAAAACCAAATGGTTGAAGAGGAAACCTGCAAATCGGAAAATTCAATAAGGGAAAGATATCTGCACTTATTTAATAATTGAATAAAATTGAAATGTAATAATTTATAAACATGGTAATAAAATATAAAATACATTAAATTGTAGAATAAATCTTTTTAATATTTTCTAATATGAATTAGATAGATATATTTTTACAAAAATATTAAATAATTTTTTAATCAAAATGGAAATAGTTTTAACTAAACTCTTTTCTAATAATGTTTTCTTTTAAATCATAATATCTAAATTTCAAAATTTTAAATTTAAAAAACAAATATTAATTTTCAAATAATCTAATAATAATGTTAATATATTGTTGTTTTTGAATTTTCAGAAAATATTGTATTTTAATTGAATAGTGAAAATTATGAATTTTTGTAAAATTCCATTTATTCAAAACAAATTAATAATTTAAATTTATCAATAATTTTTAGTAATTTCAATTTAACAAAACTATTATTATGTGATATATAATACAATTAATTAATTTTTAATGATCATAATATTTTTTTGTATATTTTATATTTTGGGATTAAAAATGGGTTTTCCAAAAAATTGTTCAAAAATGAATAATGAATCTGCATTTTAATTATTTAAAATGATAATTAATATGGAATATTTTAATTTTAAAGTACATATTATATATTACTAAATAATAATTAAGTTTCATTAAATTATTTTTATTATTCATAGAGTTAATATAGGCTCATCTTTTCCCTTAAAAATTTACTCTTTTTAAAATCCTATTGTCTAACCGTGTCTAGGAGATTAATGTAAAATTATACATTTCAAATTGTTTGAATAATATTTTTAATAATTGATTCCATATTTTGAATCATAATATTTTATAATATCTAATTATTTAAAATTAATTTTTGATCAAATGAATATAAAAAACAGTTAACATTATTTACAATTATAAAAGTTAAAATGAGTTTACTGGAGTGTTAAATTAAACATATATTCATATAAATAACCTATATAGTTGTGTAAAAACTATTTTCTAGATATATTTTGACCATTAAACCCCAATTATTTTATAATGGTTCATTTTGGACCTTTTTTGAAAGATATAATGCATTGTATCACTCAATTATTTTGAAAAAAATAATGTCTATCTTCCCCCCCACTAATAAATGGCCAACCCCTATTATAATTTATTTACACCATAAAAACTATTTGTTATTGGATAAAAATTCCAAAATAACTACCCAAATTACCACCCCTCATCCTAGAAACCTAATTATGGGCATGAATACTACCTAGGAATGATTTGGATTAAAACACAATGAGGATACTTGAAAAAGAGGTAACGTTCCACAATGACTGTTTTTTTGTTAATTTATTTATCCACCCTATTAAATTTATTTAAAACAAGAATATATAATAACCTAATCATATTAAATATACTAAGACCTTATTATTTTTATCTCAAAACATAAATCACTGACCTCTTTCATAAAATGGTGTATGAAATCATCATTCGAGTGTACAGGGAACTACCGCCTCACAAACCTATGTATTTCGTTTTTCCACTACCACATCTCATGGTTTGGTATGATGATGTATATAATGTATATATATGATATTTATATCATAATTATTAATGTATAGTAATTATATCATATATATATATATATTACATTCTAATATCAATGGGATACGATAACATCTCTTGTGTGTGTGGAGGAATACTATCTTGTGAAGCAAAGTGATTCATTTCTCACTATCGTGTTAAATGTAAGGTGGTATGGATAAATATAGTGAATACACGTGACATAAATGACATAAATTAATGACATTATAGACATATTTATCATTCTATAAATATAAAATATTTTTTTATTAACTTTTAAATCATCTAAGAAATGATAATGTCGATCATAAACATTTATATTACTACCTCCCGGTAGCAATTCAATTCATTTCTAATAAAAACAAAAAAAATTATAATTTTTTTATATAATTAAATTATAATTATTTCTTGTAATATTATTACTAATGGATGATAAATTTTACATAATTTTCCATAATAATCATTGAAATATGGAAACATTACCTAGGTGTAGTACACTCTACCGTATTTTTTATCGTTACCTTTGTTAAGTATTTATAAATATATCGAATGAATGATTTTAAATTATAATTGATGTGTAAATATTATAATTATGTCATTATTATTTTTTTGAATATTTTTAATCAATTTTCTCTATGACCATAGTCAACCCATCTATGTCATTTTTGACACATAAAACAAATATTATCGAAACAATCGTCATAAAATTAAGTGATAAAGTAATTTTATATAGAATTATTTGCAGTGAAAATAGATAATAAAATTTAAATATTTTTTCAATAGGGAAAATAATTTTCATAATATTGTTATCGAGGAAGATTAATACATGCATAAAAAGTCAATCACAAGGTACAGGACTTCATCTCAATCTCCAATCATTGACGCCTATTTTTATGTTATGTACTTATAATATTTTATGAAGTGTTTATAAAACCACATTGAAATATTATATAAGGAAGTTATATATTCTTCTATAATTTAATGTTTTTAATAATTTTATTCATTCATTAGGATTATTATAGAAATATTTCCAAAATAATATGAGTCATTACATCTAAAAAAATCAACATTTAAATTTTATTTCAAAATATATTTCTCTTGTGTGTCCATGTTTTAAGAGATTTTTGAAATTTTTTTGGACATAAAAGATATTATAGTTAATTTTTTATCCCATTACATTATTGCAATGGTTTTTAAATGTAATATATTGAAGGGTTTTAAATGAAACATATTGAAAATGATAAATGGAATTCTCTAAGATATATGAAGTCAATGACTTTTCTGACCACAATGGAATTCATTTTATCTCAATCCTAAATTGAATATTATGACCAATACATTACATGTATAATTTACAACACAATTTAAGAATATTAATTACATAATATTATAACAACCTCACCAAGACCATATCGTTTAAGTGTCGTAAAAAACCCAGAATCATAAACAACTGATTTATAAAACATCTAAATTATCGCGAACATATTTTTTCGAAACAAGAATAATTTCTGAAATATCATACATAATACACTTCTTCGTGACATGGGGAGAGGATTCATATGAAAGGGTGAGCTCAAATGCTCAGTAAGGGTTTACAAGGTAAATATAAATAGGAACATAAGATTTGAAAATATTATCCTGTATATAAAAGATCAGAATATAAATAAATTGGATAAATAATAAAAGAGAAATTTAATTCCAATAGTTGAAAAATAATTGATTATTTTTTTCATACACAAATAAGCATCGAAAATCATTTCATATTATTCAAGGCTCATTTCAAAGACCATCATAGCAAACAAATTCCATTACTGAACAGAGTTCGCTCCTTGTTCCAGCCCTGTATTACTAAACCAGAATTACATCTCATTCCAATCATGTCTATCTCATGAAATATAAATACTTAATCAATTAATTGGAGATAGATATAGGTCCCACCCATCTCATAATGAATCCATTTTTATGTGTTCCTGAAAAACATAAAAAATATTCACCATAGCATAACTCATGATATAAAATGAGTTTCCTAAACATCATTCTATCATAATTCATATAAATCAAACAGACTTCCTAAATATCAATTAATTATAAAAACTATAAAATAATAATAATAATAATAAAAGGGATATAAATATTATAGTTTTTAAATATAGGCATCATAGATTGAAAATAGTTTAGATAAATCACTTGAAATTAATTTTAAAGGAAAATATCATTTCTTCTTCAAAAATGATTTCTATACTCAAAATGCAACAAAATTTTAGAATAAAAAATTTTATGTGAAAACAATATTTTAATATGTTTGGATAAGTGTCAAGGAAATAAGGTTTCATGAATCTGAATGTGATGTCTCGGACAATGACTCATGAAATATTTTTCCAAAAAAACTCAATTTCGCCAAATTGTTCCTCTGAAACGGTGGCATAGGTCACGGTCGGACACCAAAATAGTGGCACTAATAATGGTGGCTCCGTAAGAGTGGCACTATGATGGTGGCACTGTGATGGTGGCACCGTAATTGTTGCACTGTCATGGTCACACACAGACACGGTGGCCCCATGACTGTGGCACCGCTTACGGTGTCTCACCAAACGGTGTCACGCCTTTGTTTCTTCTTCCCGTCCTGCCCCCAAAACATATCTTTTGATGTAATAGCATTTTCATACCCCTTTTAATTCCATTTAAATACCATTAATGATATCTAAAATCCCCCAAGAGTCAAATGACCCTTGACTTACCAAAACATGTGTCTTTTCCTCGGTGTCACACCTCTTCCCGTACATTCTAGTTCCACCACTTTTACGTGTTTTCCAATAATTAGAGGAAATCATTTAACGCACAACTGTTATGACAAACTATCTGATTGGAATTATTATATTAAAATTAATTCCATTGTGTGTAACCATCCAACCGCATGGTGAAACCACGATTTACCTTTAAATCCATTCAATATTTTTCGTATTATAAAAATCCAGGATCTTGCCTTTTTATCGCACTATAATTCGTTCCTTCTTCTTCTTGGATGGTTTCCTTCTTCTCCTTGGTGTGGTTGGAGTCCCCCTTCCCTATGAAAGTGGTTCTACTATGATAGTGCTTTCATACCCATCCTTGGACTCCTCGATGTTGCTCCCCTACAAATCACGCATCCCCAATTATCGACACGCATAAAAAAACATCGATCGTTGATCATCCAAGTAGGGTTATTCCTTCGTCTCTCTTTACTGTGTATCATGTAGGGTGGGTATGATAATATTTCCATTGGTAATGGATGAAACAAAACCATAACAATGATAATGAATGGAATTTTAAAGAATGGAGGAATGTGTTTTATGATTCTAAGGTACTCTTATATCCTTGATTATATATTTTATATTTTATGTGCTTTTACCCACTCAAAATCATGGTCATTGGTGGTACTTACTTGTGCACTAATAATGATATGGTTTTCTAGTTATTTCTATTATTGAATTTCTGTAACATGGAAATTTGTTAATCACTTAAGCTTGGATGATTAAATGTATGTCCAGTGAACAAGAATCCTTGTGCGATCACCCCAGTTAACGTAATAGAAATGAAGGAACTCAATGAACGGTGTGTTTAAATCTAGAAACCCCCTTTCTCTATCTTGGTAAAATATGTGGTCGATCTGTTTGATTCTTATGGGGTGACACGGATGGGGATGGGATATCATACTGTGGTGTAGTTTCTGGTTTGTGGATCTAAAGCTCTGGGGGTCGTATGGTGGGCCTTTGCTTAGTTCCAGTACATTGAGGGATCTCACGGATCCCTTTTGTTTTTGTGACTTTACAAGAGAACTAGGTTTGAATGATTTTTCTACTACTAGGTTGTTTTTTCTTCCTCGGATTGTGGTTATTCATGTTAGTTTTGTGATAGTGAATAATTATTTAAATGTAATCACGTGAATATGAAAACAATAATGGGTCCAATGGGGAATTTTTTTCCAGGAATGAGTTGTGACTTCGTTTTTTCTGTTTTGATTTTAATGAATGAATAGTAATGACTGAGTTTTTGTATGGGATAGTGTAGGAAACCCTAGGATGGGATGATTACATGTTTACCTATATGTATAATTTAGTTCTTATGTTTCTTATTCACGCCCACCCACGTTGATCACTTTGTGACAAACACACCCATTTCATGGGGGAGGGTGTTTTTCCCTACACTTTTATGGGTGGCTGGTTATTAGCTCCTTTTATGCAACCTTTCCAAAATATCCCAAGACTCTTCGGGTAGGATGTGATGGACTATGGTCCATTATAGACCAAGACTCTTTGGGAAAGGTATGTTGTGGTTGTTAGCCCAGGTGTGAGCTGGCAGGTTGTTTCCCACATGTCTTCGGGATGAGGCCCAGGTGTCTTTGGGCATGGCGGTAGTTGATCTAGCCTAGGGTTCTATGGGAATGGTTACGTGTGGTGGTGGACCAATTGTTTTTGGGAGGGATGTGAGGTTGTGGTAGTGCAAGTGTGTGCGGGTGGGATATGGTAGTTGGACTGTGGTGAAATTGGCCGGGAAGGTCTAACGTGTAAGATGTCTTCAATAACCAGTGGGAAGGTGGTGCGGGGTACCCAAAAAACAGTGTGTCATTACTATTACATTAATTGACATTCACTATTTGGGGAGTGTGAGTTGGTTAGGTTTGGGTGGATAGTTTCCATATTAGGTGCCTTGGTTATTTCCATTTTTCATGGGGAATTAGAATGCCTCCCCACATGTCCATGAAAGCATTTGGTTTTCCCTAAAGGGTATACCTGTATACTCACCCTACGTATATAAAACTGATCTCAAGTTTCCAGGAGGACTACAAGGACAATGTGGGACCCTACTAGTCCGGACGTTGGGACATTTATTGTTGTTTTTTCCTTTTCATTGGTATTTATATTTTTTGTTTTCATTTTTGTTACAATTTTTTTTTGAAACATGCATATTGGAATGGATTGTTTTTCATTAAATTTACATTCTATTTTTGGTGTTCTTTGGGACTTAATATATTATATCTCGATCCAACTAAATAAAAAGGGTAATTCCATCCTTTTTGCATGTGATTTTATACCCTTGGTTCTAGTTTCCACTCTGTGACCTATTGAATACTGGACTCAGGGGTCATTATCCCTCCCTCAATATTAAGATGGGGAGGTCTAGAAATATGTCATCCATTTTCTCATCTTGGTGAAGTGTGTTTTAATAGAATGGTCCTAGATGGAGGGTTGAAAGATAGGATGAAGATCAGGGTTTGGAAAAGTTAGTATTTGCATGGGATGGTAGGGAAACAATGTTAGGAAATCTTGGTGCGTGAAATAGGCTAGGGAGGACCGGCTATGACATGGAATTTTGGCCCCACCTGTGATCTGATGCAAGGACTCTGTTCCTACCAAACGACCATGTGAGGCTTAGTTGATTGCAAGGTAGCGACCCTAGGAAAGGTACATGCATCATATTGACATGTGTTTTGTGTGTCTTGGGTATTTTGGGGATTTGAAATGAAAAAATATAAGAAAAATTTAATGAACTCTTCTACACAACTTGGGCTTATGCATTCCTTGTTTACCATATAGCTATGGTACCAGCATGACCACCACAGGTAGTGCTAGAGATCGAGGACCAAGAGGTTGATTTGGATGATCGATAGAGGGATAAACGAGTGGAGGAGTTTGATCAGTGGAAGAGGATGCTTTGTGGCTTTCATCGGAAGAGCCTCAGGAAGTACAAGGGAAGAATCTCAGATATAGAGAAAGAGAGCGGGATCGAGGAGTTGGTTATAACATTCAGATTGATTCGAGCTCCGACAGAGTACTGTGACCCTCGGGCAGTAATCCAGATATGAGGGGTAGCATGTCAGTGGTGGACGCTCTATATTAGGGATGATGAGGGAGGATGAGGTTATGTTGACGGACTTCAAGAGGGAGTTCTAAGAGGAATTCTTCTCTTCCGCGATGAAGGATGAGAAGATGCAAGAGCTAATATCCATTCAACATGGGGTATTTCAGTTAGAGAGTTGGGGATAAAGTTCAAGGATCTCCTCCGCTTTTCTCTGGACCACTTTTTGGATGAGGAGTTTCGGGTAAGATTTTTAGGGGATGCACTCTGACCTTCTCTTTAGTATACTGTTACTCTCTTCACACAACCGACATACATGGAAGTCTAGAAGATGGCTGAACTGGAGTAGAGGATGCACACACTCGGAGGTGTTCCATTAGAGGGGATCTAGTTGGGCTCGTCAATGGGAGTGGTCTTCAGCAGCAGGCCTCCGTCTTCAAGGCCTTCTAGGTTTCATCAAGTTTGGAGCAGGCCTTAATAGTTCCATTTTCAATCTCCCAGTCCTCGCAATTTTCCTTTCAAGCCTTGGAAAATGAGGTTTCATCTGTGGAAGCCATGGGAATCATTGGAATTAGTACCTGAACATAGTGCAATATAGTGCGGGAGGGCCGGTTCAGCACCCACCTCAGTAGAAAAAACATGGACATTGAGCTCCCACACCTCTGAGAGCAGACGTTGTTGGAGGAGGCCGACCACATGGCGCTCCATTGGGTCCTCGATCAGGGCATGGTCGGGGAGGCGGCCAATATCCTAGGGGAAGAGGAGCTAGGCATGGGAAGTTACACACCACAGAGGCTGCAGTTCTCACAGGTCTGATAGTCATTCTACGTATAATCAGCTTGTTTAGTACTATTGACTATGCCTTGTTTGATTCATGAGCTTCGTAGTCCATTTTTAGACCCTGTCTAGCCCATGTTTTTTTCCTAGGTGTAGAGAGACTTCCAATACCCCCAGTTTTGAGTATGCAAGTCGGAGGTCATACCATCTTGTCTCGTGTTTGCCGAGGATGTAGACTGATGTTGGGACCACATCAATCCAGTGGGAATCTTTTTTCCACATATGCAGTCATATGATGTCATTCTAGGAATTTTATGGCTATCCTCTTTATGTGATTTTATCGAATGTTTCTGATGAAGGATCGTGTTTTCGGATATGGGAGGACAACTTATGATTTCCTCGGTGAGTGGGGTTTCAAATAAGGCATGCGACGAGTAGAGAACCTTCTTTAATTATTAGCTGAGCTGTCAATTGATTCAGTATACATAGAGATGGTGAAATTCTTAGGGATCATCGGTGAATTCATGGACATCATCCTTGAAGAGGTGGTAACTCTACCCCCTCGATGTGATGTTGAGATCAGGATAGACTTGTAACCCGGTGCCCATTCGATTTTGATGGCTCCCTATCAAAATGCACCTCCTGAGCTCCAGAAGATACAGATTCAGATTGATGATATGATGATGAAGGGTTTTTTTGCCCATGCATGTCACAATGGGGAGCTCTAGTCTTGTTCGGGAATATTTTGTAGTTCCTTGAATCATGTGTTCCATATTAAAGAATCACTGTTTCCAGGCAGTTTAAATTGGATTTATACATAGAATCAGAAACTTACAATAGTTTTTTATATAAATAGGACCTTCTTTCTAAAGGCCGGAGTTCGTTATGTTTTTATCTTTACAATACTTATAAACGTGCATTGGTCGAGAGGATGGAGGTCAGACTGATCACACCCTTTTTGGGTGAATTATTGTCTACTCTGGGACTCCCATTGAAAATTAAAATATTTTAATGTATCCTTATTAATTATCCAAGTATATCATAAGTATCCCAATGAATTTACAATCACTTATTAACATGTATAACGTTTAGAATCATCATTATGCATTCAAGGTTCATCATCAATGGAAACATCTGTATGTATTCGAGGATTCCAATCAACGGAATCCTCTAATATACCAATTAGTGATTATTTTTATCATAGTTAGGATGGTACTGGTTTTTAAGAAACTCAGTGGGGCACTCTAGAATTTATTATCATCCAGGGAGATGAAGGATTGTTTTAATCTTGGGATCGTTCTCATAAAATGACCTACCTACGTATCCTTGTGAAAGGAATCAGAAACCTTGTAGTTCTGTGCGGATTAGTAGGACACATCATATCTTTTATTGTAATTTGATCATGAACTCTAAGTGGTATGTGATTTTTTGAAACATAGTGTGGGACTTATGCTGAAGCAACCCAAGGAACAAGGAAAAGATATTAGTTTCCAAGTAGGATCAGACCCTATTGGGAATATGGCCCAAATACAACAGGGTTTATTTGAAATTTTGGGTTTGAACCCCAAGGAGGCTTCTTACGTATCCTATATTAATGGGAATCAAATCTCATGTAGTTCGATAAATCTCTTCGGACAGTATAGTCCTATGAGAGAGATGAGTTTGGGAATACATTCTGAAAAAGGATGCCTTTATGATTTGAGTATTGAATTATGGGCTTATTTCCTAAGGAGGATTCTAAAATTGGGGGAATTATGGTTGGTTTCCTGATGAGGATATCCAGTGAGCTGAGGTGCTGGAAGGGATTCCTATGTATCCTTGTTTGAACAGGAATCAGAGTTCTCGCAGTTCATTCTGAGAGTGTTTGTGCATATGTTTCAACCATCATGTATCTCTAAGCTGACCTGAGTCATGTTTAGTGTTAGAAAAAAGAGGATATAAAATATTCAACAATGAAACTTCACACTTAAACAATTTTCCTCCATGCTAATGGTAGAGGGCGCATCAATGGTGGATGAGGGAGTGGCGACAAACCTTCCCTGTGTTCTATTTACACTGAACACGGGTTCAATGTAAAGAATAAATGGTGATGCTAAGTGGCTTATACTAGGATGGATGACCTGAAATTGGCTCCTGTAGGGGAGGTATACATATCCTATACTTGTGCGGAATATCCAGTGCGAAGTGTACCCTCCCTACTGGAGACATAACGTTCTGGGTCACCTCTTTGAGAAGGGAGAGGCCTGTAACCAGCCATCGTCCAAACTGGGAACGTCCCAACACTATTTATGGGGGAAAATCCCATGTGACTATGGATATAAAAATCCAACAACATCCCATGAATCCTAACACCCTTGTAAAACAAATGTGGGAAACCTCTAACTGAGGAAATACAAAATCAAATTGGAGACACACTTATGTGCCTTACCCAAAGGTTTGAGAAGTCTAGAGGTTTTGATGGAGGATTCAACATAGCCCCTTTTGGATAAAGTAACCAATGAAGGAGATACCCATCCATGGATGGATTTAAAGAAGGGTACATAAGCTAGTCGTGTAAGTACCTTGTGCAAGTATGCCACGTAGGTGCCCCACATTTCCCCATTGTGCAAGTACAGCGCACAGGTGAACCATGCAGGTGTGGTTCGCAGATACACCACGTAGGTATAGATGATGACTCGAGAATGTGAAGAACTTCAAAACATGCATATCCCATTTAATTATCCCTTCTTTTTTAGTTTAGAGAACTACCTGAGACGATTTTAGAGATCTAGGTGAAAGAGGTACGCAATGGGAGATTCAGAGAGTCTTTCACTTTTTTTCAGTCCATAAATGGGGAGCCCAAGGGCTCCATTTATAGGAACGGATGGGCCAAGTTGAAAAGATGTTTCCCATGCAGGTAATTCACGCAGCTCTGCCGCATAGGTTCTCTATGCATGGACATAAAACATCTTCTGGTGTGGAGGTCCGGCCCGTAGCTCGGCCGCAGAGCTTGGTCGCGTAGCTTGGCAGAGTATCCCTTTGGGAGTATAATGGATTGTCCTTTATAATATTTGAATCATTATATGGGATTTCAAATATCCAAAGGTTTCCTATCATTTATGTTACATTTTCATGTAGTCTCAACAAAAACCCCCCCTCATGAGTGGATCTGAAATATACAAAGAGGGTCTAGTCCTGAGGTGAAATTCTGGGAAAATGATCAGGATAGATTATTAATTATCACAACTTTGTTGCAATAGTGTTCACACAAGTATGTCGTGCAGGTACGACACATTGGTATGTCGCGCAGGTACGATGTGCAAGTATGTCACGCAGGTACGACGTGCAGTCACGACACGTAGGTCTTCAGTTTCCTATAAATAGGTCTCAACCATTCATGATTTTTTTCTTCACCTATGCTTAATCCAAAATTTAAAGCAGTTGTTGCGTAGCTCATTCTCCCAACTGCAACGTGTTGTGCTCTTTCGTAATTATCTTGAAATTTCATTCAATTTAAAATTATTTAAACAATGGAGCTACGGAAAAAGGACTTCAACAATTGAGTTGCACTAGGATCCTTGTCGAAGGGCCTACATGACTGTCCTCACTGAGGGACTTTGTAGAAGGACCTTTTTGAATGAACTTGTGAAAGGTCCTTTGCGAACAATGTCCATTGCCAAAAAAATATCACTTTCTTTTTTAAAATCTGACTTGAAAGTTTGGTAATTATTTTTGCAGGAAGGAATGACTCATTTAATGACCCATACCGAAGAATCTAAGGTTCTCCAAAATGAAATGATGAGGATCATTAGGCCAGACTATTATGACATTGTTGTGAGTACTCTTCCAGGGTTATGGAAGGGTCGAATTATGTAGTAGCTTGATTATCCCAAAATTCCATATTTACCCATGTACGAGATTGGTCTTGTGCAAGATGCCCATGTTCCATCTATTAAGAAGTACCTTCCAAAAAATTGGTTTCTTCTGTATTCCAACTACAATAGCATGAATATTAATGCAAGGGGGTTCCGATAAAAGAAGGCATGGTCCCTATTATTGTCATCCTTCATCATAGTGGTTTCACTTATAATATGAAAGATCATATTGAAGAGACAAGAACACATTGTTATGATTCCAAATTAATATATTCTCAAATAGATCAATCTAATGGTTGGAAATGAGATTGGGAGCTTCATTCTAGAGGTGGTGTAAAATCCGAGTGGATGTAGACATTCTGGGTATGTCGGACATGTGAAGAATTCAGAAATGAGTTATCAGATGTTCATATTTATGAAGCTATCTGAATGGGGAAAAATAATGTTTAAAAAAATGAATTCATTCATGAATTTCTGAGCCAATAGTATCCACAAACGAATTCCATTCATTTGACGCATGGTGAAGTTGGTATTAATCTCTGATACATTTACCAAATTGCCGGAATTCCCATTCTTGGGGAAATTTATGATGAATTCATCCCGATTGCTATCACACGGGGTGATGTTACTAGAATACCACCTTTGGCCCCTGATTTACTTAAGATAGAAAATAATATACCCATGGATAAGAAAGATATCAATGCTAGAGTGTGGATGAAAGAATTCTTAGAACCAAAAAGAGGAAAAGGTCCAACATGTGGATGCCCTACTATTTTTCCTGCGGCAGATAACTAATGCAGTTTAGGTACATATTGTCCTACACTAGAAAGAGGCGATTACAAGCATTAGGGCTATAAATTCAAACCCGATATAGATTCAAAAGTATGCTTAGCTACATTCCATGCAATGTGACTAAGTGTTTATTTTCTTCCAATCATTGAATCCAGAGGTGGTGTAAGATTAGGAACCTTTCTCATTGCAGATAAATTGGTATATGGGAAGTATATTGGGCTAGAAACCCCATTATTAGCATGAATTTACCTTCTCCTACTGCATTTATAAAATGGGAATGCTCCATTTAGGATTTCAGGGCCATTCCATGTGTTGTGGGGATGGATTGCAGCACACATTTATTCATAATCTGTGCTGAATTCAGTTAGAGATCCCAATGGTTGATTCACTCCATTTCTACAGAATGTTTCGGGTATTTAGCCACTAGGCTTAGGACCTGACATTGTGCTCAAGGCATTGAGTGTCTCAGGGGAATTCAACTTTTTTTCATTTTGGTGACCCACCAACTAGATCATTTATTGATGATGATAAAGAATATAATTATGAGATGAGATCATATATGATGGAATTCAGGTATTTAATATTATCAAACAAGATTGATGTTGAAATTATCTTCAAGGATTATGTCCACTATAGGTTTTATCGAAAATTCAGATGTCTTCAATAATCGAGAACATTTCCACCCACATATGTTAGACATGAGAAGAACCCAATGGTAGTGCGACAATTATGTGTTCTAATAGCTTTAGAGATATCCAAATTGTCAATTACATTACCTCCATTAGATGCATTGATTGGTTTCGAAGCTGGGTATGCCAAAGCTTGGGTTTCATTATATTTCCATGGGGATCTGACAAAACGGATATATCAGGTGGCAACTACAAAGTCTATTGCACGTGGAAATCATGGCAAGAATTCCAAGGCCAGAGATGATACAGAAGTTTCTGAGGTTTCAGAGCCCTCAAAACGTCTTCATAGGAAATACACCAGGAAGAACAAAGATAGAGAATAAATACCTCCAACGCCAAGGTTAGCCAATCACCGCTATTAAACAGTGGTCCCTAATCCATCTGTTGAAATTTTTGAATAAATTTCCCAATCATATGGTGAAGCATCCCTTCCATAGTCAACCATACCATTGTTGAAACATGTGCAACCTCTAGCCATTTATCATTGGGAAAGTATAACATGTGATCTTAGGGGCGCATGTTCATTCCTTAAACAAGGCATTCGAATTCCAGATATTAGTGATATCAAGGCACCTTATGATTGAAACCCTGACCATAACATGGATAAAGTACATAAGTATGTTGTAGAGCTGGAGGTTTTTATATATGAATCCAATGCAAAAATCTCCTCCTCTAAATGAGGATCTCATATGTTGGACTTTGGAGTCCGTGAAGGGGTAATTATCGACATTGAGGTGGAGTGGGATATTTATAATAATGATTGTTTAACATAAAGGAATCATTATCATCATTTAATTACAATATTTCAATCCTAAAAAGACAAGAATGAAGATTTTATTATTATTATGATTGAAAACCAATTTTATTTCATTCAAATGAAAATAGTGGGCCATCCACAAAATGGATCCTCTCTATCATGTTTCAGAATAAACCCTCAACATGACATTTCATTTGTTGGACTGCTTCATAAGCTTTATCAGCTACCTATTGAAGTTTAGATTGTTGTGAAACTCCAGCCTCCTCTTCCTGACAAAGTGCTTCCATAGTAGTTTAAATGGTAGTTATCCCCTATAATTGGGTTTCTCCTAATGTCTAATTCAATTTCACATGATTTTTATGAATTGGATTCTGTTGTTTTTGATGATATAACAACTCCTTCGTGGCTCCATTGATTTTTTGGAAATTGTCGAGTGATTTATTATTCTAATTTTCCTCTGCCTCAACTAAAATATCTTGAAAGACCTCAATTTTGATGAGTCATTTAGCCTCTTCAAAATCATTTCATTTCTTATTCTCTTACTCACGTCGGCCAATACACTCTTTCATGGCATTATAGACTGGAAGATAATTAAATCCAACAAATCCGAATAAGTAGAACAATGATGCATGTTTTGGAAAATGGGACCACAATTCCTCTAATGTCTTTTCATTAATTATGCTGCAGATATGCCTCCATGTCTTCTTAAATTCCATTCCATGAGCATATTACATCTATATGTCTGAATGTGAGTCACTACCATGATATAAAATGTACTCTGAAAATTGGCCGCTTATAGTGCTGTTTTGTTCTGCTTATATTGGGACAGTAGGAGCTTTTCCTTCTGATCTAGGACATGATAAACCTATATGATAAATCATGGTCATTATTAGTTTCAAATGGAGTAATAAAATATGATTCAAACAGCTGATTATATTTACCTAGTAACAAGTCACCTACTTGATTGGATTCATCCCCTATATTTTCAACTCCAGTGTTTTGAGCAAGTGTTTCTTTAGAAGGGCAATTTCCTTGAATTTTCCGATGTATTAAATTCAAAGGCTCTAGAATATCTCTTTATGAAGGATCCTCTGTAATTATTTCTTCAGTGCCAGCAGACGGAAAAAGTGCAACACCCTGTTCTTGAAGATCCTTTGCGACATTTTTTGCAGATAAAGCTGCATAAGTTGAATTTTGATGTAAAGAATCAATTTGTAGAACAAAATATGTATGGAAACTGCCTGAATATAGATTTATGTCCTTAAAATTCTTCATGAAAATATCAAAACTCATTGATGGAGCCTAGAATATCATTATTCAGATTAAGGGTGTCCATCATTTCAGTGTATAGAGACTGAAATGTTACAACATCATCACCATTTAAGGTATCCAAAAAAATTTGGTTGATTCCCAAATTGGCTCCGCTGAAATTTTTTTCCGCAGAATCTTCAATTGGTATACTAGCAACAGATCTTTCTAGGTTTGGGTTAATATTAGCATTGGTTTTAGATTTCCCTGGATATTCATTACTTTCCTCTGAAGCAATACGAATATCAGTATTGATTTTTTTCTTCATCCCTTGAAAAAAGTAAATGGGGAATGTATTTAATCTTACCAAGGATTTCCTCTCTCTCAATAGATCTAGGAGTAGGTATAGATGAATCTTTTGACATTACAGATTCGTCAGCATGAACCTAGGTTTCCCTGGGGCTTCTTTTTCTAGTCTTGAAGCATTAACTCTTAATCCTTTGAGAGTGGAGAGAGACATAGATCCTACAAGAGAAAAAATATGGTTACCAGAATATATTAAGCATGTTTTATGCTCTAAGGATTATATAAAAACATACTCTTTCAGTGAGCACTTCGAATCAATCTCATTGATCTCTTGTGTTTTTGTCCAAAATCTTGAGGGGAGAATGAAACACTCCTCATAGTAGGGGAATGTTGAGTTGGAGTGGGATATTTATGATAAAACTGAGAATGTATTTTCCATTTTCATTTGTCTCAACTCTGATTTATCATTTATCATCATTTAATCATGATGAAAATATATTTATACAGCTTGAATGTAGAGAAGGATGTTTTGGACCAGTTCTTGAATCACAAAAGGATGGTCATGTAGGCTCTCCTATGAATGAAACAAATGATCATACCAAGTCCCCATAACATTCACTAGGAGAAAAAATAATTACATGGATAATGGTGAAAAATAATCCTAAACCATTACCTCAACTTTACACTCCTATGAGGAGTGTTTCATTCTCCCCTCAAGCTTTCGGACAAAAACACAAGAGAGCTATGAGATTGATTCGAAGTGTTCACCATAGTAGTAAGTGTTTATATGATCCTTAGAGCATAAAACATGTTGAATATATTCTGGTAACCATATTTTATCTCTTGTAGGGTATATGTCTCTCTCCTCTCTCAAAGGATTAAGAGCTAATGCTTCACAACCAGAAAAAGAAGCCCCAGGGGAAACCCAGGTTCATGCTGATTAATCTGTAATGTCAAAAGATTAAATTATACCTGCTCCTAGATCTGTTGACAGAGAGTAAAGCCTTGGTAAGATTAAATACATTCCCCAGTTAATTTTTTCAAAGGATGAAGAAAAAAATCAATAATGATATTCCTATTGCTTTAGAATAATGGAATGAAGATCTAGGGAAATCTAAAACCAGCGCTGATATTAACCCAAACCCAAAAATATCTGATTCTAGTATACCAATTGAAGTGTCACTAGAACAAAATTTCAGCAGATCCAATTTGGGAATCAACCAACACTTTTTGGATACCATAAATGGTGACGATGTGGTTACATTTCAGTCTGTATACACGGAAATAATAGACACCCTTAATCTAAATATTGATATTCCAGGTTCCATCAACGAGTTTTGATATTTACATGAGGAATTTCAAAGACATAAGTCCATATTCTTGCATTTTCCATACATATTTTGTTCTTCAAATTGATTCTTTACATCAAAATTCAACTTATGCAGCTTTATCTGTAGAAAATGTCGCAATGGATCTTCAAGAACATGGTTTTTCACTTTTTCATTCTACTGGGGATGAAGAAATACTTACAGAGGATCCTTCATCAAGAGATGTTCTAGAGCCTTCGAATTTTATACCTGGGAAAATTCAAGGAAATGCCCCTTCTAAAGAAAGACTTGCTCAAAACACTGGAGCTGAAAATATAAGGGATGAATCCAATCAAGTAGCTGACTTGTTACTAGATAAATATAATTAGTTGTTTGAAACATATTTGCTTACTCCATTTGAAACTAATAATTACCATGATTTATCATTTAGGTTTATCATCTCATAGATCAGAAGGAAAAGCTCATACTATTCCAATAGAAGCAGAACAAAACAACACTTTAAGCAGCCAATTTTTAGAGTACATTTTACATCATGGTAGTGACTCAGATTCAGTCATATAGATGTAATATGCTCATGGAATGGAATGTAAGAAGACATGGTTGCATATCTGCAGCATAATTGCTGAAAACCCTTTCGAGGAATTGTGGTCCCATTTTCCAAAACATGTAGCATTGTTCTGCTTGTTGGGATTTTGTGGATTTAATTATCAGCCAGTCTACAATGCCATGAAAGAGACTATTGGCTGACTTGAGTAAGAGAATAAGCTTCAAAATGTTTTTTAAGAGGCCAAACGACTCATCAAAATTAACGTCATTCAAGATATAGTAGTTGAGGCGGAGGAAAATCCTAATAATAAATCACTAGAGAATTTCCAAAAAATCAAAGAAGCCATGAAGGAGTTGTTATATCTTCAACAGCAACAGGATGCAATTCATAACATGCTTGAGAAATTGAATCAAACATTAGGAGAAACCCAATTTTAGGGGATAACTGCCATTTAAACTACTATGGAAGAACTTTTTCAGGAAGAAGAGGCTAGAGTTTCTCAACAATCTAAACTTCTATAGGCAGTTGATAAAGCTTATGAAGCAGTCCAAAAAATGAAATGTCATGTTGAGTGTTTATTCTGAAACATGATAGAGAGGCTCTATTTTGTGGATGGCCCTATATTTTCATATGAATGAAATAAACTTAGTTTTCAATCATAATAAAAAAAATCTTCATTCTTGTCTGTTCATGATTGAAATATTGAAATTAAATGATGATAATGATTCATTTATGTTAGACAATCATTATTATAATTACAATGAAGTGCTCAAAAAAATTTCATATTAAGCCAAGGGACCTAATAAGCATGATTTTACTGTTTCAAGGGTTATATGGATAACCCTACACAAATTGTGTCTTTGGACTTTTATTTCTCAATATTTCCAAAACCATATAAAAATGTACGTTAAGTGAGCAGGCACTTGACTTTTGTGTAGAGTACACTTCACAGGTTCTCAATTTAATAATCAGTAATTCATTTGTTATTGGCAGTTTAGAGTCATTCATGTTGGACTATAATGGGATAATGTTTATGGTCAAAATAGCTTTGAACGTAAACGTTGAATTAAATTCCAAAAAACACTATGGATAAGAATTTATTTAATATTATTTAAGAATTTACAAGGGGAATCTGGGGCCATGATTTATTATGGATACCAAATTTAAATCCTGTATGAACATAATCTATGTTATTTATGGGAACTAAGTTACCATTATTTGACAAACCTGTTATGGGGGCAGTATTATGCAGGGCCGACTGGGGCATATGCTGCATAGCCAAATAGAGGCATTTTTTGACTGACAAGCCTATTATGAATGCAACATAGGGAATTCCTTCTATGGGAACATGTTGCATAGTCAGGAAAAATATCTCTTTAAGAATTTAGTGTTTTGTTGTTGATAGACTAGAGAAAATAATATTTGTTTGAATTATGACCATAGTAGGTGATTTTGATAAGGAAATGAACTTTATGAAATAAAAAGGGTTATTTTAAACCAACAGTCATGCAGTGAGGACATTGGTACTGCACTACTTTATGTCATGTAGCATGGACTTGGTACTATGCAGTTTTATGTCATGTTGTGATGACATGGTACTCTATAGTTTTATATCATGGAATGCGTACGTGGTATTGTGCAGTTTTAAGTCATGCAGAGAAGACATGGTACTATGTCATTTTATGTCATGTAGTGAGGACATTGAGTGGATTTAATTTAAGGTCATTAGCTCTGACCAGAAGTACGAAACTCTCCCAATTTCTTGAGAATTTTTTTGGAAATATACTATCATATTCAGTTATGAAAGGGAAAATTGTGAACTATGATATGAGAATTTTTGAAACTGAGGAATGTTATAGGAAAAGGTCTAGAAACATTAGAGGAAGTCTTTTCTAAGAACGATGTTTCCATTAGTTAAAAAACTTGTTATGGAGGCTGTATTATGCAGGGACAACGGGGACATATGATGCATAGACAAATAGTGGAATCTTTTGTGTAACAGGCCTGTTATGTAGGAAACTTATGGAAGGCCTCCTAAGGGCATGTGCTGCATAGTCAGGCAAAAAAGCTCTCAGAAGTTTGACATTCTATTACTAAAAGATGAAGACAGTTTATAGAGATTCAGGTATTCCAATGCTTAGAATTCATTTTCATAGAGAATGGTACCTAAATATGGAAAGCGTATTTCCAATCAAGATATCCAAATAATAATAGGAATAAGACATTGACAAAGGTCTGACCCAAATGTAAAAGATATGGTGTTTTTAGTTTTAGGTCATATAACTAGGACCAGAAATGGAAACAATAAATAACATGTGGCCAAGTGATTTGAAGATTATTTCATAGTGTATCGAACAAATGTTTAGGTAAATGTGTAAACCATGGTCTTGACAACTTTTAGACAGTGAGAGAGATAATGGGACAAGTACACTTGAATGACTGTTTTAAAATACTTTTTCTTCTATATTGTTATCAAATATTAAAGGGGACAAAGAGACTATAACCAAGAATGAAGTTACCATTATTTAGAATACTCATGATGGGGGATGTTTTATACAGGGCCAGCTGGGGAATATACTACATAGCCAAATAGTGGCATCTTTTGTCCGACATGCCTGTTATGTAGGCAACTTATGCAAGGTTTCCAAAGGGCATGTGCTGCATAGTCAGACAAAAAAGCTCACAGATATTTGAAACCTTGTCACTAGAAACAATAATAAATATTATGAAAATATGAAAGAAAAATTCAAGAATAAGAGTCTGATATATGGAAGGGGGTTAATTCCAATGTATATGTTTAATATTTGAATCAATATTCTCTAGGTATTTAATCTCCTTTACATAGATCTGACACATATGTAAAATGGAGACTTTGTTTCCTTCCTTTGAATGAATATGGTAATGTGCAATTTTAATTCATGCAGTAAAGACATTATATTACACAGTTTCATGTTATGCAGTAAGGACATTATTAACCCCATAAGAAATTAAAACACCTTATGAAAAATCTATTTACTCAATTCGTATGCCCACGTGAGCTATGCTCGGTGTGAGAAACAAGGATCTGTAAGGGTTTCTTTTATAATGCATCAGGGATGCAAATGAAGAATTAGTGTATTAGATTTTCATTCAGTGTAACGTCACATGGTAAGGATAAATATGAACTGATATGAAAGGAAATACACATTGTAACTAGATTAAGGGATAAAACCCAAGTGTCAATATATGTCATTATGGGGAAGGAATCAAGTCATACATAGTATTTAAAACATTCTGTATATAGATTTGATTTTAGATAAGAAATAATGGGGTTTTTATTATGGTTGGTTGGGCCCAATATTGGAGATCTATGGATCTCTACATATCTCAAAATGGATGAGAATCAATCCATACATATTTTGTTAAACAATCCTTCCTCATGCTATGTTTTACATGATGATTGGGGGCTTTTGATACATTCTGAGAGAATGATAAATCTTAAGACATGAAATGGTATAAGTACAAAATCATATATCGTAATGAAAAACTCTATATAGATCTGATTCATATACAGGAGTAGAAAAGAAAATAAGAAAATTTTGTTATTGGGGATGGGCCTAGAATTGGATATTCATGTGTCTCTACATATCCCGTTGATAATGAGAATCAAGCCATACGTAGTTCTTGAAACATGGTCTCTATGCAGATCGGACTTCTACATAGGGAAGAGAGGGACTCATGTACTACTAAGAAGTATTGATGACATCAATGACATTGGCCTACAGAATCTTCTAAGGTTAAATATAGAAAATATTAGTTGTACATATGATGTCATGTAGTTTAACATCATGCAACAAGGACGAAGGGACTATGCAATTTAACGTCATGCAACATGGATTCTTATGGTTGTTATGCAATTTAATGTCTTGCAACTACGACATTGGTTGCTATGTAGTTTTATATATTTTAGAAAAGACAATGTAGTGTGCATTTTAAAGTCATACATTGACGACTATGCATTGTGTAGTTTAATGTCTTACAGTGAGGAATAATGGGTATAATTACACTAAGTATTTCTTCAAAAAGCTCACATTGGTTGGAGATGTAATGTGCTCTCCATCCATTGAGATTAATGAATAGGCCCCATTTGAATAGAAATTATGTATGGAATAAGTCCCCTCCCATTTGGGTTCATGTTTTGGAGGTTTCTTTCCTAGTATCATTGGAGTACAAAGGACCAATACCGATTCTCCTTGGAGGAATGATCAAAGGATAAATTTCTTATTAAAATATCACGCTATTCAATTCTGATGGACTTCTAGATGATGAAAAGTATGCAATATTTTCTCATCTAATAATTCATACTCATTAAACAATTTCTGAGATCTTTCATATGTAGATAACTGATCATAGATTGAAGAACTATGTGGAGGAAATTGTAATTCAATTGGAAAAACCGCTTAAGTTCCATATACCAATGAATAAGGAGTTACATGGGTAGTAGTACGAGTAGTTGTACGATAAGCCCATAATGCATTCAAAAGTTTATCAGGCCACGGTTTATTATCTTTACCCTCCAAATTTTGGAGTATATTTGATAAGGTTTTTTGGAAATCCTCTATCTATTCATTGGCTACCACATGATAGCGAAATTAATGGTTGGATTTAATATTATATTCCACATATAAGTATTTTACATTTTTAGAACAAAAATTGGTGCCATTGTCTATCAAAATATTATAAGGGATGCCAAATCTAGTGATGATATTATTTTTGACAAAACTAATGATGCTTTTGGATCTGACTTCCTTGATAGGTATTACCTCATCCCACATAGAGAAGAAATCATTAGCAGTGAAAATATACTTGAACTGCTTAGTCATGGCTAGAGGATAAGGCCCTACAACATCAATATCCCCATGTGGAAAATGGCAGGAGTATTTATCTGTATGTAGAAATTCTTGGGGTTGATGAATGAAGTTGGCATGCACATGACATGGATGACATTTTTTAGTGAAATTTCTACAATCTAGTTTCATCGAAGGCCAAAAGTATCCAAGCCTTCAGATCTGATCGGAGAGTCTGTGCCCGTATGGATGGGAACCCCAAGCTCCTGAATGTATATATATCATGGATGTTGTAGTGTCTTGTCCATCAATACATCTGAAAAGAGTTCCATCAATGCCTTACATGTAAAGAATATTTTGGTGATATGGACTATCATAAAGAGTAAAACAGGCCACTCAACGTCAGATCTACTCCTTCTCATCCCCTTTTGGTGGATGTATCCCATTTTAAAGATATTCTGTTATGGATGTTATCCATCATGTCGTATGACCATACGGTTCACAAATAGGGCTAATTTCATTAATTTCATCCTGTATGGTTAGAACAAAAGGTGAATCCACGTGGTAATGGGTTATGCTGATAACTGTCTCAACCCAATTTGGATCTTCTAGGGATATAGTTGCATTAGCCAGTGTATCTACTTGGGCATTTTGTGATCGTGTGACTTAGGAAAATGTCACCTTTGAGGGAAATTCAGCCATTAACTCTCTAACATAATCAGAGAAAGGGAATAAAAATTATTTTCTGATAGAGTATTCCCATTTGATTTGTTCTATTACCAATTCTGAATCACCATTTACCCTTAAATGATCCATTTGAACCAAAAGAGCCAATTACAAACCTGTGATGAGATCGTTATAATCTACTTCATTGTTGGTACCACCATCCGATAATAGAAAATAATAAGTCAATGCTACCTTTTCTGGGGAAATAAGGACTATTCCGAATCCAAACTTGTTGGGTTTAGGATTTTCTAGTCTCTCCCCCATTGGACTTCTAGAAACACTGTCAAAATACATTTCCCACATTTGGAAATTATCATAAATAAAGACGGCCTCTTCATCCGGAAGTTCAATATTAAACTATGTGTCTTCCGCTGATGGGTGCTTAGTAAGGAAATCAACCAGAGCATGGCCTTTTATTTCCTTTTGAGGCACAAACTGGATATCAAAATATTAAAAAATAACCGTCCACCATGATAGACATCCTATAATCATAGGATGACTGAGGATAAATTTGAGCGGGTTATTAAGAGATACCAATTGGACCTCATGATGTTGCAGGTAATGTATCAATTTATGAACAACAAAGATTAATTCCATGCAGCACTTCTCAATACTTGTATACCGAGTTTCCATATCAAGCATAATGCGACTGAGATAATAAAGGTTGTTTTAATTTCTATCATCATTATTTTGGGTATGGAAGGCACATAGTGATCACTCTAAAGATGTCATGTAGAAGATCAGTGGTATTCCTTCAACAGGTGGAATCTATACAGGTTGACTCAAGAGATATTTCTTGAGTATATCAAATGCTTCATAGAAATCCTTAGTCCATTTATAAGTGACTCCCATCTCAATAATCTGGTGAAGGATAAACATTTTCCTTCCAAATTGGCGATAAAGCGCTAAATATAGGCCAAGTGTCCTTGAATTCATCTCAATTCATTCAAATTTAGAAGAGGTGACATGCCAAGGATTGATTTTATTTTCTCAGTATCAATATTATTACTACAATTGTGTACAATATAGCCAAGTAATTTTCAATAGGTTACTCTAAAATAACATTTTAAGGGCTTCATCATCAAATTATGTTGTCGTAGTTTTCAAAATATGGTTTCCAAATCAGCTAGGTGATTGGAACGTTGGTTGGATTTGACTACAAAATCATCCAAAAAACATTCAACAAACTTCACTTAGAATGGTTTGAATATATGGTGCAAGGCACATTGGTATATCGCGCATGCATTCTTTAGGACAAAGGGAATTACCTGATAGAAAAACACACCTTTAGGAGCTCTAAAGGCTTTATATTCTTCATCACCCAGGGAAATTATAATTTTTTTATACCGATAATATCCATCCATGAAGGAATGATCTTTATATCCAAGCATTGCATCAATTATAAGTTATTTAATTGAGACTGGAAAATAATCTATAGGACACTACCGATTAAGATCTCTAAAATAAATGAAAAATCTAATTTGGACATTCATTTTTTTTCACTGGGACAATATTAGCCATCCATTTGGGATAATGAACATCCCTGATAATGTTATCTTTTATAATTTTATCAACTTCGGCTTCAATTTTAGAGGTGTGAGTTGGGTGTGTTCTCCTTGCTTCTTGCGTGAACCCATGATGTTCTTCTAGAAAACCCAAATACTGGGTGGCTACATCATGATTAAGACCTTGAATTTCTATATAATTCAATAAAACTATATCTCGATTTTTCTTTAGAAAAGAAGTATACAACTATTTCTCCTTGGAGGTCAGGCCCACACTAATTAAGGTGGGTCTTGGATCTTCTCCTCTAACTAGATTTATTTCACTGAGTTCATCCACGGTGGTAGAGACACCTTCTTCAAGTGTAGGAGGTGCATCCTCGAGATCTTCCTCTTCTTCTTCATTATGTGTTACCACTTATTTTTCCATTTTCATCGTAGGTGAAAAGGAAAAACTCCCAATGTTAGGGGAGAAGTTAGTATTTGATCATCATGAAGAAGAAGCCACCATATCTGACCCTACTGATGATGAATGGTTTTCTTGTGGTAATGAGGGATTAATGGATTTTGAATCAACATATTTGAATCCCTCTAACATTGATAGAATTTAATCTACATTTATTGACGATGTAGAGGATCTTTGTAGTTCCACAGATGAAATGAAAACGTCTCCATTCAGGAATCCATCAATTCTTGGGGTATCAATAATTTCTCCCATGTTATTAGGATCAATTACCGCAATTGACATTATGAGAATTATTTGATGAGTGCATGGATTTGGATTTACCCATTCAACATGATTGATGGGTAACACATAATCCTTACTCAAATTCATGAATGGATTTGTTGTAATCTTTTCTAGTCCATTTGGAGAATTATGTCTGGTTATCTCCTTGGTTATAGATTTTGTTCTTTTTGTGTGATAAAACACTGCCTCAATGTATTAAGATTCACATGTTTTAAATGTGTCCTTGTAACCATAAAATGTTCTGATTTGACCATTGAAATAGTATTTCAGTCATTGGTTGTATGAGGAATGTATGGCTGCATGTTGATGCAACCAAGGCCTTCTAAGAAGAATATTGAAGGTTGTGTCTTGTCGGACAACCATGAAATCTGAATTAGACACAAGATCTCCAAAGTAGGTTCTTAGGGTAATTTCACCTAGAGGATCTTGTTCATTCTTATCATATCCTTGAATCATTATAGTCGTAGGAGATAAGTCAGATTCAGTCAGTCCAAATCGAAAAAGTGTACGAACGTGAATGAGGATGACCCCATAGCCATTATCAATGAAGGCTCATCGGATATCCATGTCATTGAATTTAACAGACAGATTCAAAGGTCTGATGTGTCCATGCACCACATGGTCTTCATCTTCATCTGTAAAAGATATGACTACAAGACATTCTGCGGAATCATTCTCTATACGGTAAACATCAACAGTTGTAACATGTCTTTCAAATTCTTGAGGACTTAACATGACCTCAATGAGTGCTTCTCGAATATTTTTTTACAGATTCAAAGCATCCAATATTGATAACATGGCTGGTACATGGGACAATTGCTTCAAGGGATCATAATTTTGGTCCAAAGGTCTGTGTTTCCCACTGTTTAGATGTGGTTTTGAAGTTTCTTTGGAGGTTTATTCTTCTATTGTAGATGTCTTTTGTGTTGAAACAGATGTGGGAAATACCGCTGAATTTGGTAAATTAGAATGACTCTGTCAATTCATCTTCTGAGAAGAAGATGGTGGAGCTTCTTTTCGGTCCTCTAGGATAATTATGCCAGAACAAGACTTGTTTTTCATGGACAAACTCGTTGTTCATGTCGATATTTCCAAAGGGATATTCCATGAGTTTCTTCTGCATATATGGTTTGATTAGGGGTAGAGTTAAAATGATGGTTTCTACAATTCCCACATCTTCCCATGTATCCTTGACCATGGACTCTTCCTCTAATTCCCTAATTGGGAACAAGGAGTTTCATCTCAATAAAATTTGAATCACTATTAGCATAAGTATCTTCTGAATGGTTAAAATTAACTGAACCAAAGAAAAATTCTTCGTCTGATGAGGATTATTCTAGATAGGTTGTTTTTGGTTGTACTGTTTGGCAGGACGGTGCTCAGTATTTTGAAACTGATGGCATAAAATCTTCCAGGGCTAAGGAAAACATTGTCCTTGATGCGACCTCATCTTCTCCTGACTACCGTTTATCCTTAAGACCAACTTGTTTCTCTACGGAACGAACTTTTGATGAAGATGGTCTTACTGTGGAAGGATTGGTAGAAAACATAAGTGATTGTTTCAACTGTGTTTGTAAAATACCATGAGTCTAGTTGATCATTTTTATGATCATCCAATCTTCATATTTTGGTTTACTTATTAATTTTATCCTCTTTATATTCTCCTTCTTCTTCTGGATTGATGGTAGTAACACATGCTACTGGAGTTGATGAACTTTTCAATTTCACTTGTCCAGATTCTAATATATTTGGAATAAGGTCTTTAAAAACCAATTTCTCCTGAATAGGGTGTCCCAACATCTGATGAAAGGGACAATAATTCGTATGATCTACATCTTCGTATTTATTTGTCATATTCGGCCGTGCCAACAGAACCAAATTGCTTTCTAAGGCTGAAATGAAGTAGCTAAGAAGATTCTCATTCTGGAAAGAATATATTTTATTCACCTATTCCACAAACTAGTTTTTCCATTGATCTATTTGATTATCTGACGAGGTGTTCATTGCTACTGATGCTCAGGAAGTAGAGCTCTTCGGTATGATGAAGGTCATGAAGTAGAAGCAGGTATAGGTGCATGTTTGAGTGTATCTGTATAAGCTTCTTCCTTCCCTACTCTCATTCCTGGAATTAATGGAATTAAACTATTTTTAACCTTAGTCTCTATAATAGAGTCTTCAATATGTTGAGCGATTTATGTAAGGTCTCGAAACTCTCCTGTGTATTTCATAGGGATCAATGGTGTGAATAATTAGTCACACAGATTTTCACACAAATTGGAAGAAACTCTTCTTATGTGTGTGAAAATCATAAGATATATGTCAATACCTTCCAGTTAGCAATGGAATCTGACACTCTTTTATTTTCCCTTTCGTTACAATTGGTAAGATCAAAAACTGTCGTCTTTGGTAATGTTGAGCTAAATTGAAGAAGGAATCTCTGACAGAGATCATCCCACCCCGTAATTGATCTATATTGAAAACATGTATACCAGACAAAAGCTGGTCCTTTTAATGACTTCACAAAACACCTATGATTCAATTATTATTGTTGTTGAGAAGTTCCCATCATAGGTTCACAACGACAATAAAAATGTGTTAAGTGTTGTTCTAGATCTCCCGAACCCTTAAAATTTTGGAATGTGGTATTCAAAAAATTTGGTGGGGGAGAATTACATCCACCAATTCCAGTTATGCTCCATTTTCTATCTGAAATGGTGTATGTTGTTCCTCCATAGATTCGAAAGGAGTCGTTAATGACTCAATTATATTCATATGTATTTTTGGAATATCCGGATGAGCTAGAATCTATGCAGGTATTGCAACTAGAACTTGAGCTGGTGCAATGACCGGTAAGACCATTGATGATGTTGTTGATATCTATCTTCAATAACCCATGGAAATAGGTCTATCAGGATGTATATGATCCTATGTTGATTGTGTACCCAACAGAGGGAATTCATTATCTGCATATGTAGTTACTACAAATCATCTTTGCTGAGGAGATACTACAATATTTACATGATGAGTACTTTCCTAGGGAGTATGTCCTGCAGAAATGATGTTTTGAAGAAACTATATATTGAGAATTCTACTCCTTCATTTCTGCTTCTTTCTACGCAAATACCTATTCATTTAAAAGATACTGACCTTATCCAGTGGAAAAGTATGATTCAATCTGACATTTTACATTCCCCTTGTTGGATGCTTTTCTGATATGGGGGAAGTTGGTTAATTGAAGGTATACCAAGATTCTGGGTAAGCCTCTGATTTCGAGTTTGCACAATTTCTTCATTTTCCTCGGTGTGTATCGTATTGGGTACAAGAACATCATCTTCTAATTCCCCTGAACTGAAATTATTTTCTAGAGGATCATCTCCAATGGTATTGATAACATTCAATGATGAATAACGCATTAGTGGCATTTTGATAGTGTTTCTGGTAGATCATATCCCTTTTTTTCTATCATGAAACTCTATTCTCCTATATGAAGAATTATTTGGAACTATTTAGGAGACGGTAACACGAAAGGAATCATTGGATAGTTCAGCTTTATGCTTCCCTGGTGGCTTTTTCCCTAATCAAGAGAAATCAGACTTCTGTTGAAGAGGGGATTGTATATGAAAAAGATCCCCCATCCTTGCATGTTGGTATTGATCATGTTCTTCTTATTCAAATATTTGAACATTGTTTAATGAATTTGAAGGATGCATTAAATGATCCCCCATCCTGGTAGGATGGTGTGATTCTTGAACTGTTATAGCTTAAAGTTGTTCAACTGCTCTTCTAATTTTGTGGTTTTTGGTTCGAACATTAGCTGGGTGTATCATCCAAAAATTAGTTAAATCACATGTTTCAAAATATCGTAGTTCTATTTTGGACATTTGTATCCTATGATGCATGACATCCTCTAAACGGGACACCTACTCAAGATTCTCGGAAGCTTGATGTAGAATTAATTTAATAACTTCTTTTCATTGGGCCTGATTCTGATGAGAACTGGTTGAGGTATGTTCTTGAGCATACATTTCATTACATACAAAACATATTGATTGTGGCTGGATGTGGGCAAAAACATTGCACGAGGCCACTTTTGGAGGACTTTGTTGATTTTGGAGTGTAGTGAAATGAAATTCCCCATATGCACCCCATCCTATGATGTGAACATTAGATGGGGAATCATAAATTAATTTGTGTTTCCTCTTCAGATCATTGAGACATGCATGCTAAATGGTTTTTTGTTGTTTTTCAACCCTTGGATGTTGGGAAACTGAAAGAGATGACAAGTAAATTTGGTGTTGTAACCCTTCAATTAAATTTATATGATTTTGATATTTATCATATGTTAATAATTTATTTTTCAAATGACAAATATTTTTCCATATGTAGAGATGAATGCCATGAATGCAATATCCTATCATCAATTCTGGAATATCAAACTAAGAATTTTTTGAAGGCCAGAATATGACTGGTATTTCTCCTATAGATAATTGTTTCCTCATGTTTAACACGTCTTTATCATCATCTACTAGAGGTTTCTCCACATGGTATGACCAAAGTGGATGCTCTTCAATAGCGGATAAATGAACCAAGGGAGGTTCAGAGAATGACCATTCCCTTAAGATGTCTTCTGACTAAGAAAGTGTTTCACCCATCAATGAAAAGGAATCAGACATGACTAGCCCTGTTTTTTCATGTGCCTTAAGAAAGGCGGGATTTATTGTTTCTACATTTTATATTATAGAATTGTTTTTACTATGAAAATACTACTACGGGGAGGAATTTTTCATCTAATTCCATCATGGATAGGATCATCATGATGGATTACAGCAAGGGATAAATCTTCTTTTACCTTGGTCTTCTGGCCACATAAAGGGTTACCGTGGATCTCATCTAGAGATAGCCACTTTGGATTGAATGAATTTTCACGAAGCAAGACTTCATGATGATGTGTCTAGTGAGAAACATCAGAACTACCACTACCACTCACAAAATTTGGTAATGAGAGAGTAGGATCTTGGGTAGAAACTGATAAATGTCTGAGGGCTTCATGAACTCCATCATTAAGAGGAGCTAAATCATAGCTTGACTCTTGACGTTTCTAATGGTATTTGGTGAGATTTATTCTTGGATGTTCTCTTATACTTATATGGGGAACACGCTGGGAAAGGTGGTTATCAACAGTAGGTATATGTGCCTTCCTTGGATTAGTTACTAGAACAGACCGACTACCTCTAATTGGAAAGGGTTTATATTCATGATTGTGTTGTCTGAATGATATGGGGGAGTATACCCCATGACCCTCCTGGACTAGAACAGAGGCTTGTATCTGCTCTGGGATGGCATGCCGATGTGTAATCCAATGTGTGGGGAAAGATTTATGTGTATGATCCCTTGATACTACTAAAGTAGTTGTTAAAATATCTTGGCATGCTTCCAGAATATGGGCATTGATTTTCATTTTTCCTTTAACCATTGATAAGATGTATTTGGTTAATTCAGTAGTTGGAACGGGAATACACATCCATTATGTATCTAGATTAGTTGTATGCGCCTGCTCCTATCATGCTTTTCCTGTCAATGGATAATGACAGTACTCAGGCATAGTGGTAGGGAGTTGGGTCTGCCCCATATTTGTCGTCGGAGTTTTTTGACTTACTTCTCTGAGTGTTACCAACTGATATTGTTGGATGGCTTGATGAAAAATGGCAGGTGTATGTGCCTACTGGCTATTTTTTCAATTATGGTCGACGGGCTTCCTTCAATACTGGTAGACGAGACTGCTGATAGAATTAGTGATTGTAAACTAGTGTATGATTTTGTTTACTAGGTGCCACCATATTATATTGGAAGGTCTCTTTAAATGTAGTCAGACTATCCAGATGACTGGCTGATAACATGTAAATAGGTGTATGTACCAGATCACATAACTCCACCATGTTTATCTAGTGGAAATGGTGGGTTTTTTCAGATGAGTCGACTAATCAGAAAAATTAGGATGGACTGGTGTTTATGCCCGCGAATTCTTATCCATCATGTTAAATCGATGGGAATTTCTGGTGGAGGTAGAGGTGAAAACCTGCTCCCTGTTAACAGGGTGTTGTCCCTGGCAGTTTGTCTTTCATGCCCGGGTCTAAGAAACCTGGGCCAAATGTCCAGAGGTAAGACCCTCATCATCTTGGGGATTCACTATCGTATGATTCTGGAAGAAATTGCTGGTGGGAGTCCTCAGTAAGGACTCTTGTACTCTTGAATTTATTCCCTCAGTGACCTCTTGATCCACCTCCATGTAGTATGTGAGATATTTATTGTTGCGTTCTATGGTAAAGACTCGAAATGGTTGGAGACGGCGGTTTGCACCTTTTTTTATCATTTTTCATTGTTGGCCAGATGATTGATGATTATTGTTGACCTAGAGGGACTTTTGACCAGCCTCGCAAGTCATGATTGTACCGTGCTAACGATATTCCTTTACCATTATATTAGAGACCCAACATTGAAGATGCTTGGTTGGTGATAACTTCTTTCCCTTGGATGAAAATCCAGCTTGAGCAATAGTTAGGAAGTTCACATATGTATTCTTGGAGAAAGTCATTCATTGCATTGAAGGGATTTTTATGAAAAACTGAGATAAATGGAAAAAATTATTAAAGAAACATATTTTCAGATGGATACATGCGTGATTAATTATTTTGTCAATCCTTCCATTATAAATTTATAGGTGCCAAACATGTGGGTAACATTATTAACCTGGTAAAGGATTCACGTCGGGTTCACCATTTGTGTTTATTAGTTCCTTGAAACATATGTTCTAGATTTATGAATCACTGTTTCTAGGCACCTTCTATTGGATTTATTCATGGAACTAAAAAATTCAAATAGTTCTTTTTCCAAAGAGGAACTTCTTTCCAAAGGCAGGTGTTCATTATGTTTTTAACATTACGATACTTAAGAATGTGCATTGATCGAGAGGATGTGATGTCAGACTCATCACACCCTTTGGGGGGGGGGAATTATTGTCTACTTCGAGACACTCTATGTAATCTTAAAATATTTTCACGAATCCTTATTAATTAACCAAGTATATCATAAGTATCCCTTGTAATTTACAATCACTTATTAACATGTATAATGTTTAGAATCATCAGTATGCATTCATGGTTCTTCATCAATGGAATCATCTGTATGTATTCGTGTTTTCCATCAATGGTATCCTCTAATATACCGATTAGATATTATTTTAATCATCGTTATGATGATAATGATTTTTTAGCCACTCACTGGGGAACTCTAGAATTTATTGTCATCCAGGGAGATGAAGGTTTGTTTAAATCTTGGGATCATGCTAATAAAATGAGCTACCTACGTATCCTTGTGAAAGGAATTAGAACCCTTGTAGTTCGATGCTTCATAGTAGGACACATCATACCTTTTAAGGTCATATGATAAGGACCTCTAAGCGGAATGTGGTAAGTTGAATCTTAGGGTGGGACTTATGCTGAAACAACCCAAGGAACATGGAAATGATATGAGTTTCCAGGTTGGATAAGACCCTCTTGGGAATATGGCCCAAAGAGAATAATCTTTATTTGAAGTGTTGGGTTTGATCCTCAAGGGGGATTCCTACTTATCCCATATTAATTGGAATCAAATCCCCCATAGTTTGATAAATCTCATAGGGGAGTATAGTCCATTGAGAGAGATGAGAAACCTAAAACAACTTCTACCGCGGAGCTCCGGCGTGTTGCACGGCCGTGTATTTCGGCTGCATAGAACTTTAGGAGTATTATGGATTGTCATTTGGACTCATTGAATCGTTCTTTTATATTTTAAATATCTAAACGTTTCCTATCTTTTTTGTTACTTTTTGAAGTAGTTCCAACTACTAAGAAGGCATATGGTGGTATGTGGCTATGTATAGACTACTGGAGACTAAATCAGTTAACATTTAAGAACTCTTTCCCTATTCTAAGGACAGACAACATTTTTGACTAGTTGAATGGGGCATGATGGTTGCCCAAGATCGAAATGCAGCCATAATATCACCAGTTGAGGGTGAATGAGGCTGACATCTCGATGACTACCTTCAGGTGGAGATATGAGCACTGTGATTTCGTAGTCATGGCGTTCAGCATTACGAACAAAACAATCATGTTTATGGGGATCATTATCATCATATTTGTGGAAAATATTGACCGGTTCATAGTTGTGTTTACTAACAAAATCCAGATCTACTTATGATTACAGGAGGATCACGCACTACATATGGGAATGGTTTTAGAGGTCCTCTAACAGCACCAGATCTACGGGAAGTTGTCCAAGGGCATGTTCTGGACACTAGAGGTGTAGTTCCTTGGACATGTGGTGTCCGAGCAGGGAATAGCAGTTGATCTATCAAATGTTGAAGTGGTTGTATCTTGGGCAGCTCCAAAGAATTTGGTAGAGGTTTTTATTTTCCTGGGACTTTCAAGTTAATACTGGAGATTCATACACAATTTCTCCCAATTTTTAGCACCTTTGACACCCTTGAACAAAAACTACTGGGCTTTTATATGGAGTGAGAATTTCCAGGAAACCTTCAATTATTAGATGTGAAATAAGGTTAATTCCGCAATACAGAGGTTTCCAAAATAATCCGTGACATTTGAAGTGTTCATTTAAGATTCATGCCAAGGAATGGGGTGTGTGATGATGTAGAAGCATGGGGTGATCTCTTATGGGTCTAGGAAATTACATCCCCATTAGTGTAACAACACCACCCAATATCTGTAACTTGCAGTAGTAGTGTTTTCACTAATGTTGTGGCAGCACTATCTTCTCTAGGAGCACATTGTGTTCTTCACGGACCATAAGAGCTTGAATTATATATTCTTCCAACTGGACATGAACATGCAGCATCCGAGGTGGATGTAGTTTCTTTAGTACTGTGACTTCTTAATTTATTACACCTCAAGAAAGGGGACTGTGGTGGATGATACCTTGAGTAGGAATTCACAGAAGGAGGATGTTCGAGAGTCGGCAGAGTCTTGGAAGGCGATGGAGGTGTTGGCTTCCCTACACCTGGATGCATGGGTGGATGGTAGTAGATGTTGTTTGTTTTTATGAAAGGTTAGTCCTCTCTATTTTGGACGGTGGATGAGTCTCAGTAGGGAGACTCATAGAGTGAAGTGATGCATGATCGGGTTAACTGAGGCAATACTCTGGATGGGTGGTTGGACGATGATCATAATCAGATTCTTTTCCAAGAAACATTTTTTATTCCAGAGACAATGCGTGAGAGAGTTCTTGGTGAGTTCCACAACTCACCCCTGGGGGTACATCATAGAGATTCCAAGATGTACCATGGATTGAAGGGTCAGTTTTGGTGGCCTGGGGTGAAGCGGTCAGTGGCATAGTTTGTGGAAAATTGCTTTATGTGTTAGTTGGTGAAGGCTGAACACTGCTACTCAGGAGGTATGTTACACCCTTTATATGTGCCAAAGTGGAAGGGGGATAAAAATCCTGATGGATTTTATCATAGTACTACCTAGAGTTCAAGGAATTTTTGATGCTCTACGGGTAGTTGTGGACCAGCTGACAAAATCAGCTAACTTCCTAGCAGTCAAGGAGTCGAGTGTGGTGGATGCCCAAACGCAACAGTAAAAGAATGCGGTTGTGCGGTTTCATGGAGTTCTGTGGTCCATAGTCTCTGATCGGGATACCCAGTTTTCCTCACGGGTCTTGAAAGGATTGAAACATGCTTTTGGAACCCAGCTATGCCTCAACACTACTTTCCACCCCCAAATAGAGAGGCAGATAGATCACACCATCCAGGAATTTGAGGATATGCTATGGGAATGTGTTATAGACTATTGTGGATTATGGGTGTGACAATTTCCCCTCGTATAGTTTGTTTAAAACAATATCTATCACTCTACCATTGGCATGGCATTGTTCAAAAATTTGTATGGTAAGTCGTGTCTCTCACCCGTGTGTTGGAAAAAGGTCAGAGAAGGAGGTGTTCCTGGCCTTTAGGAGGTGTAGAGAATGACATAGAAGTTTTATATTATATATGAGAGGTTGAAAGAAGATTAGGTCAAGCAAAAATCGTATGCCGATAATCGGAGGAGACCCTTGGAGTTTGACGTCGGGTACCACGTTTTGTTGAAGGTATCCCCTCAGCATGGGAAACAGTGGTTCTACATGGGGAGTATGATTTCTACCAGGTTCTTCGAACCCTTCGAGATGTTGTGGCGGGTCAGCAAAGTGGATTATCATCAAGCACTACCACCGCTGCTACTTAGAGTGCACAATGTCTTCCATGTGTCTACACTCTGTCGGTATCTACATAATGATTCACACATCTTCAACTAGGGAATGATGGATATCGAGGAAAATGCGACGATAATAGAGTGACCAGTGGGGATCAAATATCATGGGGGGAAGGTTCTCTGTGGAAAAACCATTCCCTTTGATTGGGTGTTACAGAGGCATGATGGTATTTAAGATAGTACCAGGGAATTGGAGGAATATATGCACGCCCAGTACCCAAAGCTATTTGGAGTTTTGATCTACTATATTTCTTACTTGTTTGTGATATACTCCATGACCTTGTTAACTATGAAATGTGTGGTTTTCCCTATTCTCAGAATGTGTGCAAAGAGTCCGGACTATGGGGAAGGGAGGACCCGATCCCTAATCAATAATCATTAAGGTGGACGCGAGTGAACCCATGAGGGCGAGTCGGTTCCACCCAAAGAAGATAGTATCGTGACGTGGGGGAAAGGAATCCCGAATCCATATGTCTGGATAGTGACACCATTATATGTTGTGTGATTACTTGAGGGAGAGGTGTTCTTAGATGTCGAGGAGGTTTTCTCCTGAGTGGTATCTTTTTAGGGGGTTGTTCGGACCCCACTTTTTTCTTCGTCTATTTATTTGATTAATGAGGATGCGAATTTTTTGAGAGGTATCTGATGCAATGGACATGACAATGACTCATTAAGGAGTTTTCTAAAAAAACTCAGTTCCACCAAATGGTTCCACCGAAACGGTGGCACCAGTCATGGTCAGACACCGAAATGGTGGCACAACTTATGGTGGCACCGTGACAGTGGCACCGTGAGAGTGGCATTATGAGGGTGGCACATTGAGGTTTGCACTGTGAGGGTCACACCATTTTGGTCATACACCAAAACATTAGAACCGTGTTCGTGGCACCGCTTATGATGTCTCACAAAATGCTATCACACAATTGTTTCTTCTTCCCGTACCGCCCCCCGAAACATATATTTTTTACATAAAAGTGCTTTAATACCCATTTAAAATAAATTTAAATCCCATTAATGATATCTGAAGTCCCCCAAGAGCCGAGTGATGCTTCACTTTCCAAAACATGTGGCTTTTCCTCGGTGTCACACATTTTCATGTACTTTTCTGATCTGCCCATGTTATGTGTTTTCCGATGATTAATGGAAATCATTTAACACGCAGCTGTTAAGGAAACCTCTTCGATTAGAATAATTAAATAACAATTAATTCCATTGTGTGTAGCCATCTAAATACATGGTGAAACCACCAACTGCCTTTAAAGCCATTCATGATTTTTTATATCTTGTAACTCCATAATCTCAAATTTTTATGGCACTATAATTCTTTCCTTCTTCTTTATGGATGATTTTCTTCTTCTTCATTGTGCGTTTGGAGTCCACTTCCCAAGGAAATTGGTGCTCCAGTGATAGTTCCTTCTTACTCACCTGTGGAGTCCCTGATGTTCCTCCGCTGCAAGTCATGCAGCGCCAAATATTCATTGCATGGAGAAAAACATCGATCATTGATCATCCAAGTAGGGTTCTTTCTTCATCTCTCTTCATTGTCTATCAAGCAGGGTAGCTATGATAATGTTTCCTCTGGGAATGGATAAAACCCAGCCTTAAAAAATATAATGAATATACATTTAATGAATAAAGGGGTGTGTTTGATGATTTTTCTATACTCTTTTATCCTTGAATATATGTTTTGTATTTTATGGGCTTGTGTCCACTGAAAATTGTGTCTATAGGTGGTCCTTCCTTGTGTAGTAATAATCCCCTTTTTTCTGGTTAATTCTTCGATTTAATGGCTATAACATGGAAAATGGATAATCATGTAAGGTTGGATGATTAAATGGATGTCCATTGAATAAGAATCCTTGTGTTATCACACTGGTTAACTGAAAAAAAAGAAGTAACTAAATTAATGGTGTGCATAAATCTTGATACACCCTTGCTCTGTCATGGTAATGTGTGTGGTTATTCTGTTTGATTCCAGTGGGGTGACATGGATGTTGATGGGATCCCCTATTGTGGTGTTGCTGTTGGTTTTTAGATCTAATGTCGTGTGGGGACGTATGGTGGGGATTGGTTTGGTTATTGTACTTTGATGGATCTCACAAATCCCTTTTGTTGTTGTGACTTTTGTTTCCGATTCTTTTGTAGGGGTGAACGCATCTATTAGGTGGAGGACGTGCAGCTGTTAGCCCGCATTCCCACATTCCAATGTCGGGCGACATCCTCCCCTTATTCCAGGATGTCTTCTCCTTGATTAAAATGGGATGATGGGATATCAATTCTTCCTTCTGTGGATTCCTCCTCTGAGATCGTCACTTAGTCTGGGTCTCCCTTATACACTTACGATGTTGTTCGTGAAACCCTTCCTGGTGCCATATCTTCATGGACACATGTTAATTACACTGTTTCTGTCAGGACATTCTAAGGGTTCTGGTCTGGGCAGCAACATTTGGATAGGTGGGTAGTCATGTTGGGCATCATCGGTGTGTCTGGACACTAGGAGATTGGCATGTCTAACTTCTGTTCTTTATTATAGGGCTTCTCAAGGGCGCGGAAGCCCGAGAAATCCCACATCAAACGTGGGGAATCATATGTCATGGGAATGTATCTGAGGTTTTCCTCAGCATCCCATTTTTAACACAGGTTATGCCGCAATTTTAACGTCCATTGGAGATGGATCGGACTGTTCAGAACACTGATAAGAGTGGATCAGATGGAGGAACCCCCTGGAGGGAACACCGATACTGGTTCCATCATGTTTGTGGCATCCCGAATGTTGTTTGATTGAATGGGGAGTTGGGTGGCATGATCCCACTGGGAGGTGGTGGCCCGGGTGAGGATCTAGATTGGTAATGAAGTGATGGGCGGATGAAATATGAACATCGTAAGGGCAACGGTGAAGTTTGGATTGAGCCTCGATGTGGCTTCCTACATATTCCTGTGGTAGGGAATCAAAGTCCGCGTAGTTCAGTGGGACGATGGGACCCCAGAGAAGGTGACCCGTGAGAATGGACGCATGGATGGGACCTAGAAGAAGTGGAACCTCCGGGACGGGGCATGAGCTTTCTGAGAAACATTGTCTTGGGGAGAGATCCGGATGATATATGAGTGATGGGATCAAACCTCATGGAGGCTTTCTACGTATCCCCATGGTAGGGAATCAATGTCCATGTAGTTCAAGACGGGGTATAATATTTAACGTCATGTAGGACGAGGGAGAACCTAATGTGAAGGTGGTCGGAACTGATGTTTGATGGGAATGAACCTCATGGAGGCTTCCTACGTACCATTCCTTGACATGGATCAATGTTCTCGTAGTTTGGGATGGTGTTTGGGGCTTACAATCTAAGGCATCCCAAGGTGTTGGTGAACCGACATAAAGATGGTCAGAATGACCGGGTGGTGGGCTTGAACCTCGTGGAGGCTTCCTACATACCATGCCTTGACATGGATCAAAGTCTTCATAGTTTGGGATGGTGTTTGGGGCTTACACTCTAAGGTGACCAAAGGTGTTGGTGAGCCAACATGAAGATGGTCGGAATGACAGGGTGGTGGGCTTGAATCTCTTGGAGACTTCCTACGTACCACACCATGACATGGATCAAAGCCCTTCTAGTTTGACATTGGGTTTGTGGATTACATTCTAATGTGGCCCAAGGTTTTGGTGAGCCGATGTGATGATGGTTTGAATGACCATGTGGTGGGCATTAACCTCATGGAGGCTTCCAAAGTCCCATGCCTATTCGTGGATCAAAGTCCTCGTAGTTCGGGATGGTGTTTGGGGCATACACGCTGAGGCGGGCCAAGGTGGTTGTCATGGGTGGAGAATTCATTAATCTCACTTGAGTCATGCTCAGTGTGAGAATCAAGATATAACAGAGACTCGACGATCACGTCACGAATGGTGCATCTGTGGGGAATGGAGTGAGGCTTATGCATGATTAACGACCCAAAGAGAAAATAGGGGCTTAAGCGTGGTCCGCAGCCCGGGATGTCTGGACATAAACCAGGATGGAGGCCCATGGAGACAAAGCACAGCGGGAGAGGGACTTTGTACCGAAGAAAGGAGAAGCACTATTTCCCACCACACCTTTCACTATCCCTGGGGACAGAAGATGAAAAGAGGAGCAGGGATGCTGCATCCTGTAAGAAAAGTTAGGGGCATACACCATGGTGGATGCCCTTTCCCCGTTGACAAATCCGATAAAGAGGATATCATCCCCTATTAGGGGTGATCCCATCCCCATGGAGACGAGTGGGCATGGAGAATGTCCAAGGTGGGGGACCATGCATGAAAGGAACGAGGCGAGGTCATAGTTTAACGTCATGTGCTGAGGATGGTGGTTCTTGGAAGTTTATCATCTTGTAGCTCAGACGAGGTGGGTTCACTCCACACCCCTAGGACTTACATAACTGGTACCCACTGCACCTTGATGCAAAGAGGGGACATGAAATCCTTGGCGAGGGGGTGTTATAGAGAGAACCATCGAGTGGTCCATGTTAACGTGTCTATGCAAAGAAGAAATAGCATTTAGCGTGCCTATGAGAAGAAGCATGTAGTGAAGAAATGCAATAGAAAGAAGCGTTCAAGAGTCATTGAAGTTACATCGTACGAGCCCAAAAGGTCGTATGGGAAAACGGTGGATGATTTGGATTCCCGGGTGGGAGAGAAACCCTCAAACAGAATCCATAAGAAGAGCATCGGACACTGGCGCAAAGGTGTGCGCATGTGAAGAGGTAGCTCGAAAGCTCGAGAGTGAGGGGTCCCAAAATGTTGCATGTAACATTTGAGGATTGCTTGCGCAATAAGCATCCCTACGAGAAAAAAATCGGGCTGGCATGAAATCAATGAGGATTAGCATGCGACATGAAATCAGTGAGGATTAGTGCACAAGTGGAGCTGAGTCATTGTGAGCGACTAGAAAGGATTATGTGCATTGAGTAATAATTTTTCAAAATTGGGAGAGGCGGTGCGAAATGACAGGGGTGCGCACAATTGAAGGGGTTTGCACGCAATTGGCCAACCTGGGTGCAAGGGGAAGGGATTGCGTGTCGGGGGTGGACCCTGATGGGATTGGAATTCAGTCTAAACCATGGGGATCTTGCGTGATGGCATACCCCGGTGCGACATGGCGTGAAAGAACTGTACCAGAAATACATATTTCCATTCACTAAAGCTGAATTTCGCGCATGAGAGCCAGTTCAGATTCATTATCTTGAAAGTCGAAGGGGTTGCCGTCTATTTATAGGTGTTCAGTAGTGCAGAAAATAGGTGGGAGTGATATAATTTCACACTAAGATCAGCAGCGTGAAATATCAACTGTGCGGGGGTGGGGGCGCGTAATATTCTGCACCCCTACCACATAGCTCTACCGAATATCGAAGATTTCCGAACGGGGAATATTTTTTTCACGCACATAGGAATTTTTTTCGCACGACTCCTCCGGGTTCCCCAGACTGGGTCCCCGAATCCGAATATGACTTTGCTTTTTTTTGAAACCTTCTTCATCCCTTGATCATTTTTTGGTGTCAACAAATGCCGCCCCCCCTCGTAATCTGATCGGCGAGGGGCCGCAATGGTCGGATTCTGGGGGGGAAACCAAAATGCAGGACTCCATGGGGTCCATGCGTCCTAAAAAACTAGAGCGGTGTGCAAAACCCAAGGAGGCATGAAATTCACTTTTCACACGTGTGCGTAAACCAGGCTTTGCATATAATAGCCACCATGGGTCCCATAGTCTGTAGGAATTTCCTCATGGGACAAGTTCCAAGCTCTCGTGCACGAAAATTTCTATGACCCCATGCAAAAATCCTCTATAGTTGTGCGCAATACCGCCGAGATCAGGTATCATTTTACGCGCAAACCAAGGGTTTTTTGTGCCGCATCCTGAGATTTTGTGATGGTCGCGCCACCCTCTCATCTTCCATGCAAGCTACTCAATCACTTTTCAGAAGAAGATGGCTACAAACCAGGCTGATGAGGGAGAAGCTGCTTCTCGATGGGCTAAAATGGTTGCCAACCCTATGGTTTATGGTGCCGAATGGATTGTCTCAAAAAACCATTAGCTTTTCAATATGCTAACCCAAACACAAAAATAGTACACCCTGTCCAACAATCTGCCACTATGGGACTTCGGTATCTTGGATGATGTCTGTTTTCTGGGTTTTCGAGTGGATAAACCGTGGTAATGGGTGACCCATGAGAACAATATACCTCAATACAAAATCACCAACAATGTTCATCCTACCAGGGAAAGCAAGAATATTTATTTTTACGTCCTGAATCCCAAAACTAGGACTATTTTAGGGAGTGACCATGTTGCAGAGAGTTCCCCAGCCCTCTACGCAAGCACTATCCGACAGAGTGTCACTGACAAGGCTAAAAGCTGGATGTAGGACTGGGACGTGCGGTTTAGAGGAAACTTTAATAGTGAATGGGCCTAGGCTTACTGGGTTCGCCATACATGTGACCAATTTTGGGATAATCTATGACATATTGTCCTGTTCGAGGCGGTCTGGATGTCACAATTTAATTTCTACTGCCAGCATGAGCTTGGGACAGATTTATTCACTCAGTGGTCCCCCAATACCAATACCTTCAATATTCATCATGGGGAAGTTGGTATCAGTCTTTGGGACATTCACTGCATTGGGGGTATCCCTTTGCAGGGCCACCGATATAATGAATTCCTTCAGCCAATGAGATCCTGGGGAGACGGATCAAGAACCCCCCATGCTGACATGGCACATATTGGAGTTGGCTATAGAGAAGATGGGGTTCAAGGATTTACCAAAGGATATCCCTTACAAGGACTAATATAGCCTATTCCTAGAAAGGGATCCAGCTGTCATGATGCCAGGGTGAGGGAGATAGTGTTCAACCATGGCACAGAGGAGCAAAAGCATATCTTAATGGAGGATCATGGAGGTGGGGAACTATCTGTCATGGGGATACAACATAAATGAGAGTTAGGACATGAATGTTTTGTACGAAGGATTCTTTTCCACATTCCTGAGTGGGTGGATGTTACCGACGAGGGACACAAAGATGAGAGTTTATCCAGCGACCCTGGTGATGGCTGGCATCATGGCTGCAAACAAAAGATTCAATCTGGGGGTCTCTGTGCTGGCTCGTCTGTACACTATTTTGGGGAACATCTCGAGAGGGGGGTCACCTAGGAGAATCTTTGTCCCCTTCCAGATCTTGTATGGTTGGGTTACAGCTCATTTCGGCTGATATACCTTCCCGAATAACGTCCGTCCTCTAGGTAATGGCATGAGACCTTCCCTGCTGAACATTGTCGGGGTCATGCCGAAGACACTCAATGAGGAGGGAGTAAGGATTAGAATGGGTAATCATGCCAATTTTTCTTTCATCCCATTCCCCACCCTGATAGGCCAGATGATAGGAAATGGGAAAGGCTCACTGGAGCAAAAAAGAGAACTTCCAGAGCATTAGAGGAGTGGTGCTTGTGTCCCGAATTGATGGGATGATCTTATGCAAGCCTTACGTGCCGTATAGGTTCTCCAGGATGTTTAGGTGCCTCCAGAAGATGCTGAAAAAATTATACACATATGTACAAGAAGAAAGGAATCTGTGCATTCTTCTCCAAATGTTTCTAATGTCTACAACCTATGGCTCTGGCGACATCATCACCTTTCCTCCCACCGGAGTTGATTCTGGGGTCTCAACCGAGTATGCCAAACATTGGGCCATAGCATACACTGGGTGGATTTTGTGGAAGCGAGTTCAGCAACTCCAGGTCACCAGTGTGGAACCCGGGAATCGAGAGAGCGATAAGAGTGCCATTATAGGGGGAAGGCCAGAAGCACGTCAGACAATGGGGCCCGCATAAGCTGGGACTTCAGCAATGGGGACGTCACAAGGCGTGGCCACACCCTCGTCGCTTGGGGGAGGAGGGTCCCACGGAGTGATCAGAGAACTTCCTGGGAATCATATAAGATATTTAATTCAACCTTATCTTGACACATTCTTCCTGGTGCTATGATAGGCTTGAATAACCCTACGGCAGTTGGTGAGTACTGAAACACTCTGCCCGAAGATAGTGGGAGGCAGGATCCAGCCTCCAGAAATCGGACTTGGTCGTGTTTTTGACAGAGTGAACAATCATCTTCAGCATGTGTATGTAACGGCCCTGGACATGTACACAGGAAAATGAGGTTAGCGTGTGGATCCATCAATCTTGGTGAAATTGATGCTTGACCAGGATCATGATCCGGAAAATATGCTGTCAAAGGATGATGACAACAATGATGAGTCGAAGGATGGCGAGACTGAAGAGGATGATGCAGAAGGAGAAGGTGAAGGAGAAGCAGAGACCGAAGGTGAAGGTTCTCAAGGGGCATCCCACCAAGGAATTTTTTGGCAGAGTGGTGATATCATCGGATCTGATGATCATGTGACTGAGATACTCGAGGTATTATTCAACCCTTCTCTAGCCTCCTCCTTTTATCCGCTCTACTTTACAATCTTTAATCCACCCTCATAATCTTACTCAGGAGCATATTGGTGCTGATCCAGATTCTCCAGTCAAAGGAGGAGGGTGGGAAGCACCAATGGAACTTGGTGGGGCACGGATGCCCATTATTGAACTGACGAGTGCCAATGGATCCCCCAATATGACAACTCCTATAGCGGCCAGAACACTGGAGGCTGGTGCCTTCGGTTCCTGTATGTTCCTTGATTCTATTCCGGTACTTGTTGTTGGAGGAATCAATTGATCATGGTGCTCCTTATTTGAACAATGATTACGACATTGGAGGCTCATCCGTCTGTTGAGCCCAGACCATCCGTGAGTGAGTCAATGGAAAACGTAATTCCCTATCTAGGACATGCTTCCCAAACAAAGTCAGCCCAGGAAATTGGTGAGGAGAGAGTGGTGGACACCAGTGGCGCTGCTGTCGGGGGAGGGCCGAAAGTTGATGAAGGTGTTACCAGGGTCAAGGCGAGAGAGGAAGGTCACTCATACGCTGAAGATCCCAACCCCCTGGGAGGAATATCCGAAGAAGACCCTGCTGCCAGCCTGTTGGACATTTTTTCTGTGTATTGGCAAAATGATCCCAAGGAGATTGATGATTCAGACATGGAAGTGGCCGAGGAGAGCAGGATGATGCGACACAAAAGGTGGAAGTGCATCAGGCATTTTCTCAGTCAGCCTCAGACGGAATGGCTCAAGCGGATGGGATCACTCCACACCTGGCTGCATTTCCGTTGTGTTGTAGGGACATATTCTCAATGCCTTCACTCGATGGTCTGTGACTACATGGCCGAGAAGATGCACAATATAAGCCAACAATCTGGCATCACCCAGTGTCGGGAGGATTCGAGGAGTATCCAGGAATTTTTGAAGGCGGAGCCGGAGGTCCAACGACTCGATGTTCAGGCGAAAGAAATGAAGATATACATCGCAAATTGTTTTGAGCTCATGGAGCTGTTGAGGGCCCATCTAGAAGATGCCCTAGAACAACTTGTGGAAGCGAGTCACCTGATGACTGAACATCATAGTAAACAGGTGCAGGAATGAGCTAGGGTCAGCGAACTACACTTCACATTTGCTAATGAAGAGAGCATCCTCAGGGGGCGAGATGCAGTCCTGGAGGCCTATGGCCAAAAGGTAGTGGCGTTGGAAAGATCCATCCATGAATCCAACCCTTAGGTGCCCTGTTTTGGGAAAACCCATAAATTTTTTTCACCTTAATTTATCTTATATCGAACTTTGTGTATGGACCCATTTATTTACCAATCCCCTTGGTATAACGTGCTCAACCATAATCCTGAAATAAATAGCACTCAGGTGGGTTGTACCCGATGTGAGAAACAATGGATGCTAGTACTGTCAGTTCGTTTGATCATGGGAGCGTCAACCAAGATTCTGGCATTCGAGATTCAAATATGGACATCTAAGGAGAAGAGGGAGGCCCGATCAAAGGAAGAGGACCTCAGAACAATCGGTGTATTGTCTTCTCAATGTGCTCTAGCGCACGAACGGGTAAATTCTTGGTGTATTAAAACCAGTCCGAACATAGTGGAATGAAAAATTTGAATCATGTTCCCCAAAATTCGGAACACTGTGGGAGGTGCATGGAAATAAAGGATAAATGTTTACCGTGATTGAAACACATAATCCCTTTTGTGTTATCCTGAAACGGGGATAAAAAATGACGGTCGACCGCTGACCAAATTCTAAACACGGTACCTAACTCAAAATTGCATCCATCAGTCTTCCGGAATATTGGCTTTGGACAGCTGGCAGGCCATAAGCCTAGCATCCATACTATTAGGGGGTCCTTTAAGACGTGGAAGATGATGAGGGTCTGAATAAAGGGCATGAAAAGTGTGGAAGGTGATGTGGTGGTTTGTTCTAATAGAATCCAACACTCTTGAAATTATGCTACTGTTGTGGAAGAACCTCAGGCGGGCGCATTAATATGATCATGGATCATTCTTACTATTATACAAGACCTCTCTGGTGAGGTAGTTGTCACTTAAAAATTCCATTATGGGGCATCCCAAATTTGTTCAAGGAAAATGATGCAGTACACAACTCCCCAAGGGGTTAGGCCAAGGGGCCAACAGTGGGAATGGATGGGATTTGAGATTCCCTGGGTTGGACCTGAGACAAAATGTATGGGCATTCCTACGTATACCATAAGGATTGCAATCAAGCCATACGTAGTTCTAGATAAGATCATAGTTTATAGTCTTAGAGCTCAGACCATGGATAGAAGGCATCCCAGGAGACTCATGGCGATGTAACTCATACAACCCGACATGAATGACGACGAAGTCCACATCATCATGTGTTCCCTTGGGCGGTTTTAGGTTGGGGGACCGAAAACAAAAGTTAGCATGGGGCTAGGAGCAGGGTGCACGGGCATTCCTACAAATCCCATAATGATGGGAATCAAGCCATACATAGTTCTAAGGGGTGTCACGGTAAGGTACCAGTGCAAAGGATGAAAGGGTCATGCGGGTCTGGCCCTCATACTAAAAGGAGCATCATTTGATAGATCTTGTTTGTCCTTTAGGGACTGTGGTTTTTTTAAGCGAGAAGCCAAGGACCTTGGGATCCCGGTATCACCAAGTGAATCAAGCCATATGATGGCATTGACAAATGGTATGGTGGATAACTGATACCCAACGTGATGTCCCCTATGATGCAGTCATTACAATGCAGTTCCATTTTTCATCGTGTGGATAAGATGATATCATCACAGTTTAGGGTCATGTGATAGGACCAGATAGCACAGTTTAAAGTCATATAGCTTGGAAATGAATTAATGTGCATGATGTGATAAAGAATACCCAACGTGAATGAAGATGAGGTCCACATCATCACCGTGTGAAACTCTAGAAAAGGAGCCTCGAACCAAGAGGCCAATAAGGGCCAGAGGATAAGGGGCAGAAGAATCTAGCTACCAGTTGAGATGGACCCAGAAACGAGATGTACAAGTGATCCTATGTATTCCATGATGATGAGAATAGAGCCTCACATAGTTATTAGAGAATATCATAGTTTATGGTCTTATAGATCAGACCTTGGGAGCCCCAAAAATTCTGTATTGCAGCTTTGTCCCCCTGATGTGCAGAGGTGCACTGAGGGATAGTTCCAAGAGTGTCAAAATTATTCCTGGACATGATGGGGTGGAACATAATGTGAATCAGGTAACCAAAATTCAAGGCCTAATGTGGATGGCGTAGCAATGGAGGATTTCTGTTGAACATGTTCGCAACACAACATCAATGTCGTGTTAGCCTGAAATGGGGACAAACAAATGAGCATCGACCGCTGACCATATTCACAACGAGGGACTTGAACAATTTTTTGTCTAAAAATTATCAGGGACGTTGGCCCGAAATTTTAGGAGAGCCCTTAGGCCTAGAATCCATGCCATTTTGGGGGTCCCATCGGTTGTGGAAGATAAAGGAAGCCCAAATGAAGGGGAACAAAAAGTATGAAAAGTGAACGGAACTTAACAATGTTGAATCTGACACCCCATTTCCTGGACCAGAGTACTCTTGGACACATCGACAAACCACTGTAAATGGTCGAGGGGATCGACATGAGATGGGAAAACTCGCATAGATGAGTATAGAAAAAAGAGATGGTGAACTCTTAGGAGAAAGCGGGGGCATGGAATGGTGGCCAAAAATGCAACGTAAAGGAGGGAATTACCCTATAACACCCCTATATATCCCTCTCATGGAAGGAAAAATGCCAAGGGGACTAGGTGATTGGGTGATCTCTAAGATATCTTGCTAGACCTGAAATATAAATGTTCAGGTGGTCCTACGTATCTAATAAGGATGGGAATCAATCCATTCGTAGTTTGTGAAGGTGCAGTTTAACGTCATGACAGAAGAAGTGCAGATTAACATTGTGTGGGACCATTTGGCTCAGGCAAAGTATCTCATGAGGAACATGGCGTTGATGAGAGGTGTTATACACCCACCATCCATGGTCACAAGTGAGTATGCTCCATTAGGGTAAACCTTATGAACAATGAAAGGTCCTTCCCATTTGGTCTCTAACATGGGTGGTTTCCTATCGGGGATCATTAGCACCCTGAGGGACAATACCAAGTCGCCTTGCAGAAAATAACAGAGGTCGACCTTCTTGTCGAAGGATCAATCCATCTTTCTCTGTTTCCTCTCTAGATTGTGCAGGGCACGAAGCCTATTTTCATCAAGTTCTTCCAATTAATCTAGATGGATTTCAGCTACTCTATCAGGCGATTTCTAGTCATAGACCACTGTGCGCAATGAGGGAAAATGTATCTTGATGGGTCGGACGGCCTCAGTTACGTATACTAAGAAATATTGGGTCACCTAGGTGGAATTACGAATCATCGTCCGATAAGCCCAGAGGGTGTTGTGGAGTTTATCTGGCCAACTCTTCTTGTTCTGACCAACCATTTTCTGCTGGATGATAGAAAGGGTTTTATTGAACGCCTCAATCTTCCCATCCACATGCATGTGATAGTGGAAGGTATGGTTAGAGGGGATGATGTACATGGCGTACAACATTTTTAACTCTACTGTTCGGAAGTTGGTGCCGTTATTAGTGGGGAAAACGTGAGGAACTCCAAACCGATGGAAGATAATGGGACTAATGAAGTCAACGATAGAATGGGCCTTGACTTCTTTGAGTGGAACTGCCTCTGCCCACTTTGAAACTAAATCTGTGGCAGTCAGGATGAACCGGAATTGGCGAGCTGTTGCCCGTGGATATGGTTCTACGACATCTAATCCCCAGATTGCAGAGGGCCAAGAGTACTTGGTAGTGTGGAGAGGCATTGGTGGCCGATGCAGAATGTTAGCATGAACTTGGAAAACATGGAACCTCTTGGGGAACTCGATGCAGCCGTGGATCTTGGAGGGCCAAAAATACCCAAATCTCCAGATCTAGTGAGACAGTTTTGGCCTAGCCTGATGGGCACTGCTAGAAATGGTGTAAACCTCTTGCATGACCTGTGGAATCTCAACCCTCGGAATACAATAGAAGAGAGCACTATCAAACCTGAGCTTGTAGAGGATTAGTCCATGGATGGGACCACTCTGGAGGGTGAACTGTAGTGCACGACATCGGATTTGCTTGCGCTCATCCTGGTCTGACGAGATATTACCGTGTTGGAGGTATTCAACCATGGGTTTCATCTAATTGAGAACCATTTCGATCACTACATCTGAAAGACCCAAGGTTCCTGACACAGGGGTGTTGACGGTAATATGGATTACCTGTGGTCCGTCACTACCACTGGGGTAACAAAAGCTATGACTCTCCAATGTGCCATGTGTATAATCAGATCATCCTGTTTGGGCTCTACAAGTGATGAAGTTAATCTTGCCAAAGCATCTTATCTACCGTTCTATGACTGAGGGACATGAGTATCCTATGGTCGAGAAGGGAACTGGGCTATTAGTAGGAGGGTGTATTCTAACAATGGTACATGATCTGGATTCTTGACAACATAGTCGATGTTGATCTGCTTAATGATTAGCTTAGAGTCCCCTTTCACATGAAAATGAGGCACATTGATCTCGAGGGCCAGCTCGAGGCCAGTAATGAGGGCCCGATACTCTGACTTATTGTTGGTGCAGCCTTCCGATAGTAGGAATGAATATGGTAGAATGACATGCAACAGGGTAATAAAAATGAAACACATGACTACTTTGTTAAGTTGAGGATCATTGAGCCTCCTACCGATGGGGCACTGGGAGGCACCATCAATGTTCATATGCCAATGGGATGTCTTGATCAACTAAGAGGATTGCCTCATCGGGAAAATCCATGTCTAAGGACCAGTCAGCAGGGGTTGGATGGGAAGCAAGGAAATCGGTCAACACCTGTCCTTTGATAGCCTTGTGAGGCATGAAACTAATTTCAAACTGCAGGAGGATTTCCACCCACCGCGTAAGTCGGCCAACCAACATTGGATGGCCTAGGATGACCTTAAATGGGAATATTTGGGACACCAGAAGCACCTCATGGTGCTGTAAGTAATGTTGAAATTTCTATATGGAAAACATGAGCACAAGGAATCTCTTCTCGATTGGGGAGTATCTGGTCTCCATATCGAGGAGCATGCGACTGAGGTAGTAGAGGCTATTCTCTATCCCCTCATTGTTCTTCTAGGTGAGAAGGGAACAGAGTGACTACTCCAAGGTGATGCCATAGAGGACCAACGACTTCCCAGAGACGGGTGGCATCATGACCGGAGTCTAGAGCAGATATTACTTGATTTCCTCAAAGGAGGTCTGGCACACTTCATCCCACTCATAACCGATGCCCTCATTCATGAGCCAAGAGAAGGGCTTACACATCCCAGCCAAATTTGAAATGAACCGGTGTATGTAGTCCATGTGGACTTGGAATCCTCGAAGCTTATGAATATTACTCAGGGAGGCATCAGGATGATGGTCTTGATCTTCTCTGGGTTAATCTCAATGCCCTGGTACCTGATAACAATGGTAAGGAACATGACAGAGGTGACCCTGAAATCACTCTTCAATGGGTTCATGTTCAGGTGGTTGGAATAGATTAAGACAAACACATTCTCAGGATATTTTATATGTTCCTCACGCCGGTGATATTTGAACACCATATCATCCATATAGCACTCCACCTGTGTCCCGAGGATTGGCTGGAATGAGTAGTGCATGGCCCGCTGATAGGTGGCAACTGAATTCTTCAGGCCGAATGGAATAACCTGTTAATAGAAAGTACCTTGGGGTGCCCTGATAGTAGTGGACTCTTCATCCTCAGGGGCCATCAGGATCTGATTATATCCAGAGTAACCATCCATGAAGGAGAGGGCTTGGAACCCAGCTGTGGCGTCAATCAAGAGCTCGTCACAAGAAGGGGAAAATCATCCTTTGGACAATGGCGGTTGAGATCACAGAAGTCAATACAGAATCTAATATTTCCATTCTTCTTCCTGATTTGTACAATGTTTTCCAGCCATTTGGGTTAATATACCTCCTTAACGAAGTTGGCCCTGATGATTTTTTCAACATCAACCTCAACCATGGCACCATGAAATGGATGTCTCTTTTTGGGAGGTTGTTTGAACCTGCAATGATTTTCTGGAAGACCGAAGCGGTGGACGGCTACCTAAGGATCTAGTCCTAGCATCTCTTTGTAACTCTAGGAAAACAAGCCATGGTGTTGTTTAAGGACGTCTACGTACCGCTTATGCTCCTCAGGGGGCATGGTAGTGCTGATCAATGTGGGTCTCGGGTCTGCCTCGCTTCCAAGGTTCACATGTACCTACTCATTGACTGTGGCAGAGACGCCTTCTTCAATGGTAGGGGAATCATCCCATATATCCTCTTCTCCAATCATGGAGGGATCTTCCGCTAGGGAAGTTGCTTCCGAGTTACCAAACAACGATGGGAGCCTGGTACTAGCTTGAGTGGCAGTGGTTATAGCATCAGGGAACTCTGTAACTGCTGAGACCATAACAAATAAGGCTATCGACCCAATCCCATTACGCCTCTAGCATAAGGGGCCACACATGATAATATCAAAGCAGTTGTGGCGCATCAGCTGGAGGAAGCTTATTCCAGCCTGGTGAAACATACAAGTATGACATACTATCATTTCCTTGAGCAAGACACCCTGATACCTGATGGGAGTGGGAGGCTTCAGGATCACTAAGGCCTGATTCGTAAAAGAATAAATGTTGAGCTTTCGATACCACATGGATTCGGGAGCATTGTTACCCATTTTCCCAGAAATGAAAAAACATTACCCCATATCAAGGGACATTTCCTCCAACTAGTGGATCCAGAAGACATAGCCGGCATTCAGCCCTGCCCAAGGGTAGTCGTTACGATGACAGGCTCAACATCACCTTCCTGGACTTGTTTATCATTTCTCTTGTAAGAGTAAGTGTCCAAGTAGCTGGATTCACAAGAGGAGAAAGGATATGCATCACCTTGGAGTATTCCCAATCGACCATAAGGAAGTACTTAAGGAATTGGTGATACGGTGAAGGGACCGTCGCGTGCATGTGGATCCATGGCCTTCCCATCAATGCATTATACATAGTGTCCTAGGAGACAACCATAAACTCGGTGCTGGAAACTAGGTTGCTGAACTGGGACCCTAAATGGATCTTGCCAACTGGAGTCTGCTTTGTCCTGTCATATCCCTGGATCCTTAGATCAGAGGGAGTCAGGTCATCTTTGGATAACCCCAGCTTCTGCAATGTCTGTGTTGGGATAAGGTTGATCCCGGAGGTGGTGTGAACGAGATAGTGGAGAAACTCCACACCATTAAATTGCCTTGTGATGTACAATGGGTGGATATTCCCCTATATGAGATAACCTTAATCCTCTCGAGATAATGAAATGATGTCTCGACATTTATCATTCTCAACAGTTTCATCATGAAGGGATTCTACAGCCGCTACCTCTGTCTCAAACTGGAGGGGTCTTCTTAAAGCCTTGGTGAGTGTTTCGTGCATATCTGGCGATAGAAGATGGGCATCAAAGATGGAAGGACTCATTGGTATTTCGAAGAGGTATTTGAGAACATAATACATCTATACCAGGTGCAAACTTCTACTTGTAGAAATCCTCTCTTTGATTTGAGGCATGACGAGCCCTGCCGGCTGGACCAGCGGCTGACTGGTACTGGGAATATACCACTGCTCACTAGTCGAAGCTCGAAGAGTAGCTATTGAATGTAAACCAGATGGCTGAGATAGGCTTGTAGCAGGGAGAAGCTGGTCATGGCACAGTCTTAATGGTTCTGCCTGATCCAGTAGCACAAATGGTAGTGGAGGTGGTCCTGTCGACACCGGATGAAGAGGTTGTGCGTAATGAGTTCTACACTGGCCCTATTATCTCGGTTTAAGTGACATGCACAACCTAGTTGTAGGTTCCAACTGACATTCCCCAACAACCCATATGGTTGTGGCTCGGCCGAAGATGGCGTTGGATGGGGATGTTAGGGAGGTTCACTTTGCACTCCCCCTCGTCAAGAGTCATATAGCAGTTTACCAATTCGACGGTGTTAACCGAAGCGTACCCTTGAATATCACTTGAAGATTCATCCATCACTGGGCAGACACTGGGAGGGAACCCCATCTATGGGGGCATAAAGTTTCCAAGTGTACCGAATGGCGATGGAATTGGTGGGACGCATTTCTTTTTCCTCTGGCATCAATGATTGCTCTTCTAGGAAAAGGCCAGCTGAGATGATGACGCAGAAGTGGTTTCAATGTTTTCCGAAAGATCTAGATGATTCAGTCATGCACGGATAATTACATGGGCATTGGAAACTATTTTTTAGGACATCCAGTCATTATACATCTGAGACCCAAGGTCAGAAACCAGCTGCCACTCGCATTCACTGTCGCTACGGGTATCTGCCCTTACAAAGACACCCGCCACTTGTGCTGGGGTCGGGCCCAACCTGACTATGTCATTCTCCATATGGTCATGGTGCTAGTCCTTGAACAAATACCATTTCTTGATTTTGTTTCCCACGATCCGGCGATATGTGTAGTAGTTGGGGTCATCAGTAAGATTCACGTCTTCTGGCTTTCTACACTCAGTCATTCGTATAATTCACGACTATAAGGTGTTGTGGACGTAACCAGAGACCTGTGACTTGTTGAATGTGTAGCTCTGATTAATTCTATCCGGAAAGGGGGTCCATTGAGCCTAACCCTGATGAGGGGTCGGAGGGGCCTGTTGAGGAGGCGGAACATGATAATCTTTCATAGTTGTTGGAGGCACGTTACGCAGAGTCACCAGCTGATTCTGAGGCGCTCACTGCTGGGATAGAAGCTGTGCTCATGGTGGTGGAACTCTATGGGGTTGTGGAGCTGGCTCCACTGGTAGTAACTATAACAATCTAGGGGCCTCTATCTGGACCACCATGGTGGGATCGACTCTGAAGGCCCTGCTCACTAGGATTACAGGGGAAATGGACGTGCCTGACTGGCCTATTGTAGGGATTCTTCAAAGCGTTGGGCCTTATCTGAGAAGTCATGGAACCCTTTGGGATAGTTCTAAGTGATCAGGGAGGTAACCAACTCTGTCCTAATGTTCCCTATACACATCTTTAGTAATTTCTCTTGAGTTAGGGGCATGCCATGAGAGTATGTGAGCCCCTTCCACCAGGTGATAATATTCGTGACTCGCTCATCATGCCTTTTTTTCACTTGAAGAGGTATGCGATGCTCATTTTATGGGTTGTGGAACTGAACTGGTACAGGAATTTCCTGTGAAGGTCCTCCCAGCTGGTCACGGATCTGACGGGGAGCTGACTGTACCAGACGAATGTTGGCCCATCCAATGTCTGAACAAAACAGCGGAGCTTGGCGGCCTCTTGCTATGATGGAGTCACTATCATAGGCACACACCTGGAGTTGATGTGGGATAGGTGTTGTGGCGGGTCCCATGTCCCTTTAAAGGGGGATAAGGTGGGGTTCCCGAATCATCAGGGTGTTGTCATATTATCCAGCCATACCGGGTACGGATTTCCATCTGGTGGGATTTCCACCTGTCACATTTCCAATGCCTCTAGGTGGGAAATGAGTTTCACTATTGGATCATCTATATGGGGTTACATGTCTTGATGTGGATACCTAACCTTGAGCACGTTGTCTTGTTCTTCAATGTGGTAGGCAAGCTCAGCGGATCGTGGAGCAGCTGGTGGAGCGACCCTTGGGGCAGCAGGTGGAGCCCGAGAGGGGATTCATGGATTGTCGCACCATTCAGGAGGATTTGGAGAGTCATATAGTGACCTCATGACATGAGCTCTGGCTTCTGCCCTTTCCGTGGGAGTCGCATAATCAGGGTTGCCTTGGGGCAGCTCCCCAAGGAGTAGTTGTTCCTGCCCCTGCTACCCTGGCTTAGGAACGCCTTAGTTGGGTCATCGCTCTGCAACACGTTCAGCCAAGAGTTCATCGACTAGCTTCTTCTACTCAGAAATATTTTGGAGCAATGTGGCCTTCTAGGGGTCCTCTTCTATCTTCTTCACTGAAGCGGATGTGTCAGAGGGCTTGACAGCTCTGACGTGATCTTTGCCCTTACTAGAATTCTTGCTGAGTACCAATGCCTCGGTGGGCGTAGTGAGTCCTAGGAGGTTCCTCTGCTGATGATTAATACTTCTTGATGGGTCCAGTAGTGGGGGTATGTCCACAAGGAGGAAGTTACCATCAAGATGTTCCATCTCGTTTTCCCCTCCCGACAGATCGGTCATGATGACCGCAACTCCTCTCAGGTGTATGTCCTCAATGTCACATAGCGAGTCAGGTTGCCAGTGAATAGCACTGAAGAGGAGGGAAGCGTACTGCCCCCAACCACGGAATTTCATGTGGAGGGTCACCTCCTTTATAACCATGTGGAGTACTTGGAAAGTCTGAACACATTGCTTTTGGGGGGCACTATGGTGACCAAGTGACTCGGGGTGCTGGACCGCAGGGAGTGTGGCCAGGTCAACTAGATGGCACTGTTTGCCGATGTCTTCATGGTGCACTTGTCTTCTGGGATAAGACACTCTCTGGTGGCAAAGAATGCTGTGAGTCTCCAAGAGGGTCTGGAAGAAACATTCAAACTCCTCCAGGGTGAGAGATTTTGGCACTCAAAAATTTGGTCTTGTGACTGGCCAAAACTTCTCAGGGAAGTGGTCCACTGCGAGGATGGTCCAAAAGCTCCTCGACTAAGATTCATGTTCTAGCCCCTGATTTCCCCACTCGTCAACTGGGGGTGGCTGAGGAACTATGAGCAGTGTTGAGGAAGACTGCTACGATGATGGGATGGCCGGTGGAAATATGTCGAGCGGGCTGACTAGCCGCCGATGGTTGGGTTGTACTCTGAGGATTGTAGAGACCTGGTCCCTATATCATGATATGAGAGACTATCGACCAAATATCCTAAGACAGCATCCGATTCTACCGAGGGTGAGTTATGTCGTAGCTCATCCACAATTGACCCCCCAAAATAGCTCTCTACAGTCTTTAGCCGAGGTAGACGGTTCTTCTGGAGATGATGGTGGCGACTGCATGGTTAGTCCCTAGGGACTTGACAGGTTATCATCCACCTGGATATACCATCAGAGGGAGAGATATATCCTATGGACCTCACATTATGGGAGTACGACACTGATGTACCTCATTCTTTCCCTAGCCTTCAACTCAGAGGACTGAGGGGAGGTCTTCAGCACTGAGTTCTACACTGCCTCGGAGTCTGAGAAGTGGACTGTAATGATTTCTGTCTGTCAATCCCCAGAATTCCTCTTGCGGTGACGAACACCTGATCTCCATCCCCTGGGTTTCTTTTTGGGGCAAGGCACACTTCCGGCATGAGGAGGTCCTTTGGCCATACTGGTGCTTGTGGAGAGAGCTCCTATCGGGGTGGGCCACGATGTGAGGAGCATTGGGGAAAATGTTGAAAGGAAGATGGGGAGGACCTATGTGGGAAGTGCTGCAGTGGGCCGGACCTCTGCTGGAGCTTGCAGAAGCATAAATAGGAGTGGTAGGAGCATGGGTAGGACCTTAATGCTCCCCTCCCCATACTACATCAGTGCGAGAAACGTCCTCATACCGGTAGAGCCGAGTAGGGGTAGGATCTCCATGTGTGGGTGTTGGTGAATTGAAGTTGGCCTCAACCCCTCCGATCGCCATTGTGAGGAGGACCTTTGTTGGTTGGTACGAGGACATAGGGAGGACATTCATGTTGGCGAGTGACCATATGTGCAATGTCTCCATACCTGCGGTCATCAGCAGGGGGAGTGACCCCGTAACCAGTGTAGTTAGCACGGGAGCGAACCCCCATATGGTGTTTTCCTATAACAGGGAAGACCCGCACTTGGGATAATGGTGGAATAGGGCATATCTCCAAGATATGGTTGGAAGAATGGAGGACATGAACCTTCCGTAGTGGCAGTACGGTGTGGGCCACTGCACTAGGTGCCATTTCTGCGGATTGGTCCGCAGCAGCCATTACCTATGCCAGTGACTGAGAGAGTCAACCCAGCCTGCCCGTGGGGTGGTTGGGGAATCTATCCAGGTCGGGCGTATAACATTTTCTACTCAACGTATTAATGGATTAGGGGATATGAGACAGAGGCGGATTGGGCCATGGTAGTCGCTAATGTTGATGCCCCATGGCGGGCGTCCTCTTCCATTTTCTCCTGACGCTTGTGTCGGGTCAATTGAACCACAGCCGGTGGTGCATGCGCATTCCTTACCTGCTCCTTGGCTCGGGGAACCGGGCACCGGTGCCGATGTAGACTAGTGGGAGCCCTCGCCGGGAGCCCTTGGAGAGGGATCCGATCGGCCCAACCCGGACATCCCCTTCCACATTGGCGTAGGGTAGGGATTTGTCAAGGAATTCTAAGGAGAAGCTCCTGAAATGATTGAATGTCATGGTGGGGAGAAGTGGCCCCCTGCGCAGCCCTCGGGGGTTGCGTTGATGGAGAGATATAGCTCCCTCTAGATCTAGTCCGGCCATATCCCTAGTGGGGATGATCCCATCTTCCTCATACCTACTTACAACGTCATTAATTACCCTTCACTGGATAAATTCTGATGGGAAGAGGGGGTGTGGGTTCCAAAAAGTTGTGGTGGTTGAGGCCATCAAGGATGAGACAGAACAACGCGGGTTAGCCACGTCGATTTTTCCCCTACCCCCGTGCTAGTTGGCAGGTGGTGATCGAGTTCCAGATGCAAAAACCTGGTTCTTGAATGTAGGGAGATGAACTCATTAATACTGACAGGAAAATTAATCGAAATCTAGTGCCCCAACTCTATTCCATCTTCCATGGCCGGTAAGAGGGATCCACGCTGACAAAGTCGCAGAACAGGATGCTTAACGTTCTGACTGCCCCACCTTCTGGTGAGTTTCACATCAGGCCCGCTGCTTGCTTGGTGAGAATTGCTACCAGATGATGGGGTTTGGTGACATGCTAATCCACTGATGCATCGAACACTACTAGTCTCCATGATGAGGAGAATATCTTCACATCAGGTCCACTATTTCTGTTTCCGACGCTTTCGCTGGTGTGCAATCATCCGTCAGTTGGAGGACGCACAACTGTTAGCCCGCATTCATGATTTCAAAAGGCGGGCATCATCCGATCATTATTTAGGGATGTCTCCTCCTTAATCGAGATGGGATGATGTGATGTCGGTTCTTCCTTCAGTGGAGTCCTCCTCAGAGCTCGTCACCCAGTTCAGGTCTCCCTCAGAGACTAAAGATGTTTTTCGTGAAACTCTTCCCAATTCCGTATCTTCATGGACACTAGTTAATTACACTGCTTCTGTCAGGACATTCCAATGGGTTCAGTTAGGGCTGGAAACGTTGGTTAGGGGAGTAGTCCGGTTGGGAATCACTAGCGTTTCCGGACTCTAGGGGATTGGTGTGTCTTCCTTATGTCCCTTATTATAGGGCTTCTCGAGGGCATGGAAGCCCGATGAATCATACATCGAACATGGGGAATCATATTCCATGGGAATGTATATAAGGTTTTCCTCAGCTTACCATGATTAAAATACGGTATGCCATCAGTTTAATGTCCAGTGAAGATGGATCTTACTGATCAAAACACTGATTAGAGTGGATTAGATGGAGGATCCCCCTGGAGGGAACACCTATACAGGGGCTATCATGTGGGTGGCTTCCCGAATATAGTTTTATGGAATGGGGAGTGGGGTGGCAAGATCCCACCGGGATGTGGCGGCCCGGGTGAGGATCATGATGGGTAATGATTTGAAGGGGGATGAAATATATCCATCACTAGGGTGATGGTGAAGTTGGGCATTAGTTTTGAAGAGGCTTCATACGTATCCCCATGGTAGGGAATCAAAGTCTGTAAAGTTCTATGGGACGATGGGACACCTGAGTAGGTGACCTATGGGAATGAACGCATGGATGGGACCCAAAAGAAATGGACCCTCCGGGTTAGGTCATGAGCTTCCAAATACACATAGGCTTGAGGGAGAGATCGGGATGAGACAAGAGTGATGGGCTGGAACCACATGGGGGCTTCATACGTATCTCTGTGGTAGGGAATCAAAGTCCACATAGTTCAGGACTGGTTTACGGATTAACTTCATGTGGGATGAGGGCGAACCTAATGTGAAGGTGGTTGGAACTGATGGATGTTGGTCTTGAACCTCGTGGATGCTTTCTATATACCATGCCTTGACATGGATCAAAGTACTCATAGTTCGGGATGGTTTTTAGGGATTACACTTTGAGGCGGACCAAGGTGTTGGTGAACCGATGCAAACATGGTCGGAACAACCGGGTGGTGGTCTTGAACCTCGTGGAGGATTCCTACATACCATGCCTTGATATGGATCAAATTCCTCATAGTTCAGGATGATATTTGGGGACTTACACTCTGAGGAGGCCGAAGGTTTTTGTGAACCGATGTGAAGATGGTCGGAATGTCTGGGTGTTGGGCTTGATCCTCATGGAGGCTTCCTACGTACCATGCCTTAACATGGATCAAAGTCCTCATAGTTCAGGATGGTGTTTGGGGATTACACTCTGAGGTGGCCCAATCTGTTGGTGAACCGACGTGAAGATTGTCTGAACGACCGAGTGGTGGGCTTGAACCTCATGGAGGCTTCATACATTCCATGCCTTGACATGGAGTGGGGATAACACATTATTAATAGCTGAAAGAGGAAATAGGGGCTTACGCGTGGTCCACAGCCCAGGAAGTTGGGACTTACTCTAGGATGGAGGCCCATGGCGACAAAGTGCAGTGGGATAGGGACTTGGTACCGAATAATGGAGAATCACAATTTCCCACCATGCCCTTCACTGGCCCTAGGGACTGAAGATGAATGGAGGAGCAATGATGCTGCCTCCTACAAGAAAAGCTAGGGGCTTACAACAAGGTGGCTGCCCTGTCCGCGCAGACATACGCCACTCCGATAAGAAAGATATCATCCCTTGTGAGGGGTGATCCCATCCCCATGGAGACGAGTGGGCGTTGATATTATCCAAGGTGGGGGATGCTGCGAGCGAGGCACAGGACGAGGTCACAGTTTAACATCATGTGCTGATAACGATGGTGTTTGGCAGTTTAATGTCATGTAGCTCGGATGAGGTGGGTTCACTTCTCACCCCTAGGACTTACATAACCAGTAACCTCTTCTCCTTGGTGGAAAGAGGGGACAGGCAAAGCCGTGGCAAGGGGGTGTCATAGAGAAAACCATCTAGGGGACCACATTAGCATGGCTATGTGAACAACCAATAGCTGTTAGCATGCCTATGCAAAGAAGCATGCGGCAAAGCAACACATTGGGAAGAACCATCCATGGGAATTTTAAGTTACTTCGTACGAGCCCAGATGGCTGTATGAGAAAACGGTGCATGACGTGGATGCCCGGGGCGTGAGAGACACCCCCAAATGGAATCCATAAGAAGATCATCATATACTCACAGACAGGTACGTACATGTGAAGTGGTATCCAAAAAGCACCAGAGTGAGGGTTCTCGGAGAGTTGCACACAACATTTGAGGCTTGCGTGCAAAATAAAAATCCCTGCGTGAAAAACACCGGGTTGGCGTGAAATTAGTGAGGATTAGCGCGCGATGCGAAATCAGTGAGAAATAGTGTGAAAGTGGCACTAAGGCTTTGCGCACGACTAGAATGGATTTTGAGCAAGGAGTACTAATTGTGCGCAATTGGGAGAGGCTACTCACAATGACTATGGTGCGCAAAATTGATGTAGATTGAGCAGAATTGGCTAGCCTGCATGCAAGGAGAAGGGATTTCACATAGGGGGAGGACTCCAAAGGGATTGGAATTCAGTATAAACTAAGGGGAAACCACATGAAGGTAGACCCCAGGGAGACTTGGTGAGAAAATAATTGTACATAAAATCCATCTTTGTGCGCACGAAAGGCGAATCTCACCCATGATAGCTGGTTCAGATTCTTACACCCGGATGTCGAAGAGGTCACCATCTATTTATAGGCGTTAGGAGGCACGGAAAACAGGTTGAGGAAAAATAATTGTGCGCTGAGGTCAGCGGTGCAAAATGTCAACCGCATGGGGCTGTGGAGCAATATATTCCGCAGCCCCACCATACAGCTCTCGTGAATCCGAGAGCTTTCTGCACAGGGCATATTTTTTTCGCGTACATATTCATTTTCATCCGGAGACTCCTCCGGGCCCCCTGGACTGCGTCCCAAGATCTGAATAAGACTTTGCATTGTCATTGTGAATCCTTCTTCATCCATTGAGTGTTTTTCAGCGTCTACATATTTAAAAGAGAACCTGGTGTGAATGTTTACTCTACTGCTTGGATGTTTTTCTTTAATTAGCTTGTGGATATGCCTGTTAGTTTCCTGATAGTGATGAATTACATAAAAGGTATTCAGTGAATATCAAATCAAGATGGGTTAAATGGGGAATTGTTTTCTTGGAATGATTTGGGACATGGATATAGATGTTGTGCTGTTTATGAATGAATAGTTACGATGGTGTTTGTGTATGGGATTGTGTCAGAACCCCTAGGTTGGGATGAGTTCTTGTTTACCTAAATTTATTATTTAGTTATTATGTTTTTTATTCAATCCCTAAAAACGTTGACCACATCATGCAGAACACCCCCATTTCATGGGGGAGTGTGTTTTCCCCAACACTCCAATGAATGGATGGTAATTACCCTTTTTAATGATCCTTTTCCTGAGTAGCCCAAGACTCTTCAGGCATGCTGGGATAGCCTGAGGTCCATTATAGCACAAGACACTTCGGGATGGTTATGTGGTGGTGGTTGGACCAGGTTTTTGCAGGCATGTTGTTTCCCAAGTGCCTTTCGGATGTGGCCCAGGTGTCTTCATGTGTGGCGGTAGTTGTTCTGGTCTAGGTGTCTATGGATGTGAATACAGGTGGTAGTGGCCTAGGTTTTTTTAGGAGGGATGTGTGGTTGTGGTAGCCCATGTGTGTGTGAGAGGGGTTTAGAATTGGGTCTGCTTTGAAAATTGTGGTGAAGGATTGAAATGTAGGATTTCGTCAATAACTAGTGGGAGAGTGGTGTGGGGTACCCAAACATCGATGTGTTATTACTATTACTTTACTTTAATTGTGCTTCTTTAGAAGTGTTCCCTGGTGAGGTTTGGGTGGATAGATTCCTTATTAGGTGCTTTGGTTATCTTTTTTTTCATGGGGCATTAGAATGCCTCCTGAATTGTGCACGAGAGATTTTGGTTTTCCCTACTGAGTATACCTGCATACCCACCATACATATATAAAAATGAATTCAGGTTTCCAAGAGGACATCGAGGACCATGCAGGGATATACTAGTTCAGATGATGGGACTATTTATTTATTCGGTATTTACATTTGGAGTTTTCTTGTGTTGTAGCACTTATTTTTGAAACATGCACATAAGAATAGTTTTTTGGCATTACATTACTTCAAGTTTTGGAGTTGTTTGTGGCTTATTATCTTATCTCCTGATCCTACTAAAAAAATGGTAATCCCTTCCAATTTGCATGTGATTTCATACCCTTGGTGCTAGTCACCACTCTGGGACTTATGGAAGGTGGGTCTCAGGGGTCATTATCCCTCATTCAACTTAAAGAAGGAAGGTACTGACAAACTTCTGTCCCTTCCATAATCTTGGTGAAGGTTGGTCATGATACTGTAAAAATCCATTCATGATGTATATGTAATAAAAAAAATATCCTCACACTTTTTCTAGAAAAGTCAAAAAGTCCCTCTAATCGATTAACGAAAAAAAATTCCTTTCATATCTTTAATAAAAATTCACCAATGGGAAAAATTATCTTTAAAAAATTTTATATGAAAAGAAATAATATTACATAATTAGGAAACATGAAAATGGACTATAAATATACCTCAGAAAATACTTTTGTATTAAAAATCTCAGTTAAAAATGAGATTGTAAAATTATCCCTTACCATAGGAATGTTATCCTTCATATGTATCCAAGCCTTCTGTATAATTATTTAAATAATTTTATTGAGTTATTCTAGAATCATAATATTTTTTGGATATCATATATGATTATATTATAATACATTTGTTAGTAACATTTCATTGTCACTCGTTATTAGAAAATTAACTACATTATGTTCTTACGCAAGAATTAACGGATATGTTCATGTTCCAAATCATTTGATATAGTTAATTCATATAAAAAATGGTATTATTATAAAATATATCATATTTATTCATTCAATTCATTATAATAATGATTTAAAGATGTTTTTGAATAATGAATCACATCGAATCGTGGAGACAGTTGGCTATATGTACGCACAAGGAATGATATCATTACAAAAAAGGTTGAAAGGTATTGAAGAGGATAATAATTCAGATTATTAACATCTTATAATATTAATATATAGTAATTATTTCCATCGTTATACCCATCCAAGTAAGCTGCTGTTCAAAAACAGATTACACCACGACGTGGGGACGGTAAGTCGTAGGTACGCATGCAAGGTGATTTCATTTTTCCTAGGATGGATAGAAGGTGAAATGTGGTCGTTTAATATTTTTAATAACATACAATTATATTATTGATACTGGTGTTATTAATTTATAATGAAAAAATAATTAATAGGAAGTAGAAGAAGAATGATGTTTTATATATTCAGTAGAATATATTACCTCTTCCTTGACCTGCTTCCTCTAAATCTCTTCAAAGAGCTCTAGATATGGTATTTGAAGATGACCAAAGCCTCTAGAATTAAAATAAGTAATATTAAATGGAAACATAGTGGGGTATGGCTGATAGTAAAGGCACAAAAATGATGTGACGATGTGAGCATAGAGGTGCCCTTTCATAATTGAGGTGTGGGGCACTCTTGAAAACTCCATAGATAATAATTTCTAATAAAATAAAAACCAAACCAAAAACCTCCAATATGTAAAAATTTAGAAGATTAGGTGATATAAGGTTGTAATATAATCATCAGATTTATATTGTATAAGTTATTTTGTCAATTTAAACCATATCTATTTAATTATCACTTACTTATTTTACTTAATTTTAATTGCGGTAATAACATTCTAAAATACATAATTGTTTTAAATATTCAATTATATGGTGTTAATTAACAGTAAAAGGATATTTAATGAAATATTAGACCATATAATTATCTCTTTTTAATTACTAAATATTTTTTTTGATTTATAATTAATTTAATAATATGTTATCTCTATAAAATATCAATAATGTCAATTTTGACACTATTTATATATTTGAATTTAAATAAAACCCACACAAGAAGATAAATTATAAATAACATTTTAATACACTCATAACATATTATATTCACCTAATAAATTTGTAGAGCACATTAATTAGTTCATATTATATTTCATTTAAAATTTTTAGTATAATTTTGTTGATATTTTGATTAATTAAATAATTTCTACGTCACTATTGTGTCATCATTAATGGTAATTATATTACCTTTATAAATTACAAATAAATTTCTATGATGTTGGTAATTATTTTAGATTTTTAAAGACTACCTATAGTTGATATTATCTCCTAGTTATCCACATATCACAATTAATATACTTATATAAAATGAGATTGTGACATTTTGTCACATTTATTAGTTTTTATTATATTCATGTCATATTCATAGGTAATTGTCCATTAAGTTTTTATATTTAGAAATATAGATGATAAGGGTCTAATATATACATAAAATAATAATTTTAATGGAGTTAAGGTAATTTTTTAATTATATTTTCACCTTTAATTATCTAATTTACCTTTAACCATGGTAATAATAATAATTACCAATGCTTCTATTTATAATCCCCAAGAATAAAAGTATCATATTAACATAATTTGGAAAAACTTATTAAAAATATGGAATCCATTTTTCAAAAAATATAAACATTTAGTTTTCATTAATTAATTTAGAATTGATCCCATTGTTGAAATGAGAAAACATGTTTTAAACGATAAAATATTGCAAAAGATTGAAATTTTTTACATATGAATTTAATATAATATTAATTTCTATTAAATAAATTTTATTAAATAGTAAAAATATATTCAATTTATATTTGAAATCATTCAATAATATAATTTAACCATTTAAATTATTTCTATGAGAAAATTTATTTTCAATTAAAATTTATCTTATTTTTGCTATTAATCAAAAAATTAAAGTTATCAGAAAAATATCATAAATTATTCCAAAGTGTATTTTTATATCGCATTTCAAAATAAAATGTTTATGTCATCAAATAAAAATTATTAATGTGTCAAAATAATAAATTAAAAGGGTTTCACTATTTAAAGGTGTAATTTTAATATTTTAAAAATATGTTTTTATACATCAAATAGGGTTGTTTCAAACACTATCAATAAAATATCCATCAGATGAATACCAAAAACTATTTTATTAATTTTAATACATATAAATATAAAATTAATTTTGTTACAACAATTAATTTAGTCAAAAATACAAATATATATTTGATATATATTTTTCATTAATAATTGATAGCCATAGAATTCTGAGTGCATTTTCATATGCTTGTTATAATTATTACCGCTAACCTAACATCTAGTCCTTAATGGTAATTTTATAATAAATTTAATCTCACAGTTCGTTCACACTCAAGATTTAAAGAGGAGGAAGCTAATGGTGAATAATTTATTTTAATGATTATATTTCATAAAAACATCTAGGTGTTACATGTAAAGAATACATGTCTTATTAAACAAATATCCATCTTTCGATTTATTGGGTATTCTACTATTAATATTTTTATTCTTCAATAGAAAAAAAAATCTTATTGAACATGTATTTTTTAAAGAAAATGGAATCATAATATATAAAATTAAATTTCATACGAGTTTATATGAATGTCTCAAATGGTAAATTTTTTTTTCATACTGTGTTTCTTGGATATTGAATATGATGGATGCACTGAGATAGTACTGTGTGACCTAGTTATATATTATACGATGTGTTCTCTTATATAGCATTCCAATGAATTGGGTAATGATTATGTTCTTCAGATAATTATATTAAAATTTCATTATATGGTTAATACAATTTGTAAGGGTTCTATGAGATGATATATAAAGTTACCTATATGATTTTACTATTATTTATAATGGTTTTCATGGAAATAATTTGATTTCAATAGATAAAATAAATGATTATTTTAAAGTAATTTTTTTTTTCAAATTTTGGGTAAAATGTTATGTTTTTACGAAAAAAATCAGGGGTATTCATGTTTTTCACTAGTCTAATAGTTTTCTTCTATTTTGTTCCCATTACGATTTTTTGTGCTCAGTACATTTTTTAAAATTGTTTCATTTGATTTAAGGATGGGTATGTAAAATTTGGTGGACAAGTTGAATATAATATTCAGTTCTCATGAAAAGAAACAATGTTTTGTTTTAAAATGTTTTATATAGTTGAAAAAATGGACACTACATGGAAGTGTCCGTGTTGTATTATATAGTTTTAAAATATGATTTTTGAAACAACTCTATATAACTATAAACATAAAATGATCCTAAAAGTGGAATAATGTGAAATCGTTACATTGAAAACATTATTTCACATTCATGTCTTGGTCTTTCTAATATATTAATATTAAATAAACATTATAAAATCATATATGATTATCAAATAATGATTTATTTAAAATTTATTTATTTATATATTATCCCATAAATTATTATATTTTATTTATGATTGTGTATCCCAGTTTTTAACGATACACTAATAACACAACTATGTTTCATAAATTAAATCATAGCCCTTACAAATAACATTTGTGAACTTCTTTATAGTTTTTCTCTATTTATCTGATGAGATCGATTGTTATAATGATAATGTGATCACTTTATAGGTGGTTTAAAAAGAAATATTTACTTTGGATGAAGATATATTAGGTTCATATTTCCAAACAACATCAGATTTTTTATCTTGAGAATCAGTTTTTGTCATGAACTGACTCAGATACCCTATTAGTCTAATACAAATGATGATAAAGGAATAGTCCGAAGGAATTATCCATCCCCACAGGTTAGAGAGAGGAACCTAGAATCATACAATACAATGGTAGGAATATTTTATCCACAATCATATGAATAGTTTAAAACAAGTGAGTATAGTCAAACGAAAACTCAAAAAGGAGAATAGTAATTGAAGTAGAAAAGGAATAACTTAACCCTAACGATACATCCAAAAATTTCCAGAAAACATTAATGATAACACTAATCCTTTGTACCAGTGTACACAACACTCTAATTCCCCAAAGAGTTGACAATAATTTCCACTTCTATGTGGATCCTTTTCCTTACTATAACCTTTTAAGAGGAAATCTACAAATGCCTAATAGAAAAGGTATGTTGTGAGATAAAATTCATTTGGGTTCTTATCAAGGGTTCCATAATAATATTTATACATAAATAAACCAAATTATTCCTTATAATTCAAATAAAACCGGAATTGTGGTAAAATTTCAAAATTAAAACCAACATGCTTTTCATTTCAATTGATGAAAGCATTTTAAATAATGTCATAAATAATAATTTTATAAAAAATATTTTTTATAAATCTACATGCATGAATAAATTAGATCACATTCAATAGAATATATAAATCCTAAATATTTAAATGAGTAACATGGTCATATACACTAAGGTATGATAGGTGTTGGTTTTAAGATCCTTACACGTTCAATCTTTGATCATAGAAATGATCACATACAACTATAAATTTTTTCTAATGCTAAATAATCGACATCCTACTAGGTATATGATCCTCAAAACTATGTTATGTTTAGATTTGTAATGCGCCAATTCATCTCGAGGCCATTCCCATACAATTGTGTCTTTCCCAAATATATAACTAACTAAACATGATCCCATGTTCTCAATAAATACATTGATAATGGGAAAATCATTTCAAAATTTTTTAAAATAAAATTTCCCCATTTTCAGTTTTCAATATTCTAATTTCCATTTTAAATCCAAAAATTCCTTTTTAATCAATTCATGCACTTTTAATGATAATACCAAATTGGTTCTTATCCAAATAATTTATGAAATTTTCCCAAAATAAATTTCAAAAATAAATTTCCAAAATAATATTCCACAATTTCAATCAAATAGAAATCAAACCCTTAATTCAAATTAATTTGGAATTTTGTGTTTTTTTTCATAATATAAAACATTTCTATTTAAATCCACACTTTTTTAAATTTGATTTTTCATTATACAAGTGAAAAAATTATCATAAATAAACAATATAAACATTTATGTAATTTTACTTTCTTAAATAATACCACCTATATATAACACAATAATCGCATATCACAACACCAACAACAGAAAATGAAAACAACGAATGATGGAAATAGAGATCAATAAGTCAAACCTAGATTCCCTATAAAAAAAATATTTTAGATCCATCTACAATAGATTATATAATAAACCATATGGATGACTGATAAAGAGTGTGGCAGAGAAATAATATGAGAATATCTCTTACTAGAGTAGAATAAAATGTTGTTTCCCATGATTATACCCACCATGGAAAGGGTTTAGAAGAGAAAAAATATGTCCTTGAGAGCCTCCACAACATTGGAAACCAAGATTTGATGGTTTATGATTTGCAAGGTGGTTATATGGGGGTTTGAGAATTTTTAAATTTTTTTATAAAAAAAATACATGATCATTTAGTTAGGTAGAGACATAAGGTTTTTTAAACTATACACCCTAATAGTGAACCACCCTGATGGTTTTTATAGTTATTACTATGTTGGTGCACTAATTTTCAAACAATGCACAATCTAGAAAACATCCACTATTTATGTATTCATTTTTTACCCTTGGTGGGTTCATGGCTTGGGAATCCCTTGTGCCAACTATGTATAACCAAGAAAAAGTAGAAATTTTCCTATTTATTCCCAAATACCATAGAATATCCCCAAACAAAGCCTTAAAAACGAGGGTTAAAGAGTAAAAATAAAATATAACTTCATGTTACAACATTCCCACCATAGAAAATTTCTATCCCCTAAAATCCAATCAAGAAGTATCCATTTCAAAAAAAATGAGGCAACTGATTTTTTATCAGTTCGTCACTCTCCCAAGTCACATGAGTATGAGAACCATCCCACCAATGAACTCTAATAAAAGGTATAATCCTCCCATGAAATATCTTGTTTTCAAAATCAACTATCCTGAAACAATACTAAGTCGTGGATAAATCATGATCAACTTCAAGATCCCCCCAGCATAGAAAATGAGATTGATCAGAAATATATGTTTTCAACTATGATACATGAAAAAAATTAGGTATTGAAATAAACTATAGAGAACCTTGTAAAAAGTAAGCAACTTTCCTTACCTTAAAAAAACATAAAAGTTCCCACAAAATAGGAGTGAGTTTTCCTTGCCTCACAATCTATAAATGACCAAAACAAGGTGAAACATTGAAGAACAAATAATCCCCAACTAAAAATTCCAATGGTCTATGACATCCAATTGAATAATATTTCTACAAGCTTTGTTTCTTCAAAATTATTTGTTGAGTCAGACATATATTTTTATTTTTCTCTTGAACAATTCCTGTCCTAACCATGGAACATTCACCAATCTATATCCATCACAATAGCGATTTACAAAGATGGTCATAAAAGGCCTCAAAAGGGGAAATTATAATCACATACAAGTACATATTTTTATATATAATATCAACTATCCCCAAATTGTAATCTCATATTCCCAAAAAAACCAGACATACATAAATGAAATTTTTCCTAAAAAATCATTTTAGATCTCTTAATCTGGTCATCTATTGGTGTATGATAAATTGTACTCAAATGAACCTAAGATCCCAGTGAATTATGAAGTCAAATCTAAAGGAGACGTGTAAAATAGTGGATTCTGTTAGTGAATTTTAATTATTTAAATAAATGAAAATGAAAAATCATTATTGCATTGATATTTCCCAGCTCCACAATGTTTGATGTGTCATGAATTTTTATAATGTGAGATGATTTGGTAATTCTGTCAATCACAACACATATCAAATTATTCTTTCTGTAGATATGTGTAATACCAACCATAATTTCCATATAGTTCCCATTCCACTTTCATATTAGCATGGGAGTGGAAGATGTAAACCAGAATACCTTTGCTTCTTGACCATGACCAATAGAAATGTATAGAAATGAGAGTCATGGACAAAGAGGCCTTATCTTGTACATTCCCACCATATCACCATCACAAGTCAGAGAACATATTTATGTCCATTGGTTGCACTACGCATTGGGAATTATGTTAATTCACCATTACATATTTTCATATAAGAATAGGTAAAATGTACCAGTTCAAGAAATAAAGTATACCCTCCATGGAGAACTAACACTCAGTAATGGTCTCCTCACTATAAAAAAATTATATGATGATACAAAACAAATCCACAAGATACTATTCCTGATGAATCTTTTTGAGAAGAGTGGTGGTCAATTGAACACTATAAAATAGAAATTATGGTCCCTATTAACTGAATACCAATATGAAACTATGATAATAGAGTCCTCAATTTCCATTTTTACTATGATTCATTCATAGCCTAGGTGAGATGTTTATAGCTAAAACAATCAATGATGGCATTAAATCTTCCTAGGTAATATGTGATGTCGAGATCAAGGTACTGTTGTTACTCTACCCAATGCCTATGGTAGAAAAGCTAATATTTTTCAGAGAATAAATAACTCAAACTCTTATTAGATGATAGCAAGGTAAACCATTATTCAAAAATATAATGACACTAAATATAAAGCGCATGAATCACAACTAAAATTCAAAAGTCATGGGTAAGGTAATTATTATTTTTGTGGCCTAAGCTGATGAGATCCAGTTTCAATGACATGATCACCTTTCATATGAACACAAACCAAACCTGAACATGATGCATAATAAAATACTGCATATCCTTACATAGCCTCGATAAGATTCCAAACTGATGCATTAGTAAGAAAATGTTTTAGATCCATAGAATATCTCTAAAATTTCTCATCCAAATAAAATTTCACTCCCTTATGAAGGAAAATGGTCATCAGAGAAGCAGACTTTTATAAATACTTTATGAACCAGCTATAACATATAGAAAACCCCATGAATCATCAAATCAAGAAAATATTATGTGGTATCTCCCATGTCATAATTGCTTTAACATTCCCTGGATAAACATAGATACCATATTCTGACTTCATGAGTCCAAAAAAATCACTCATCGTGTCCAAAAAATATTTTTCAATAGCTTCGTATAATGTTGGGGATTTATAAAATAATTTTGGAACCACTCTCCGATGATGAACATGATCCTTCCCAATCATACACTAAGCAAGTATGTCATCCAAAAATACCACCGTGAATTTATCTAAATTCTCCCGGAATATCATATACATCAAATCCATAATAATTTAGAAGCATTGGATATAAATTTCAGGAAATCATACTCATAATGGCCATAAAATCTCATGAAGGAAATTTACAGAATGTAAAATTATTTTATTATCATGTGGTGATAACCTTATTAAAGATATATCTTTGAAAACACACATAAATTGTTGTTAATTAGTCAAATAGATCATCAAACTACGAAAACATATAATTTATCCTTATCGTATCTTTGTTGAGTTTTCTATAATCTGCAGAATGGAGAAGTGGCTGATCATCTTTCTTATCAAATAGAACAAGCTCAACTAAAGGTGGCATAGTTGGGTATATGAAGTCTTTTTCTAAAAGATCATACAAATAAATAATAAAATATTTCATTCAAGTCAGTTACATGTGGTATGAGAGAATATATATTGGTAGTCTATGAGTCACTAAGTTAATAAAAAATTATACCACTTGCACTAGTGGAAAATAATTGAATTGAGTAGCAAAAAATAGCCAGAAACATGATGAGAACTTGGGGGAAATAATTTTCCAAGGATTATCACTATATATATATAAAGTGATCATGGATATTTCATTTCCTAAATCTGGATAAGAAGGTTAGTCTCTTCATGACCTTTGGTCCCATTATCTTTGAATGATATGAAAAAACACATACGGTGTAGTAAGGAAAACCTTTCAAATATAACAATAAATCTAGGATTTACTATCAATGAACTAATATATGCCAAATATGAAATCAATTGGTTTCATATTCAGAAACATAAAACCCCAAATGAGAGAATTCTCTGTTAAAGAAAACACACAATAAAGACAATATATCCCCTCTATCTCTTTGTTCCGATGAGTCTTGTAATATACATCGCATAAGATAATTGTCCCATTTTGAAATTTAGTAGATTCAAAATACGAGTTGATATTATTGAAAGAGATGGAAAATAATAAAATAATGCAGTAAATACAGATGAATATACAGTGATGGTAACCCTTCTGGTTACTATACCTATATTTACATCCCCTATATACTCTTTCAATATGTAATGAATACTCATTATGAATATATGTCACTGGAATGCCTTAGCTTCTGACGAATCAATCGAACCTCATAATTTTTTTGAGTCCATGATCACATTAAACTATGTGGACTAGTATAGATATAAAAAAACTTATCAAAGGTACCAGAGTATCTGTAAGAGCCACATACTTTGGGTGCCCTAGTGAGAAACTATATCGAGTGTCTATGATTACTAAATTGGTAGTAATTCAAAGGGCCTCTTCAAAGAACTTCATGAGGTCTAGAAAAAACATGATGTTGAGATCCACCATGATAATGGTCACTTTTTCTCATTACCTTGAAGGAACTCATAGAACTACCATTTAGAGGAAAAGGAACTCCATCAACCATGACTTATTAGTGAGATCAAGATCAATCACCAATGCGATATCCATAACCACAAAATAAGAATAGTGCATCCAAATGAGAACCTAAAATTAAATATCTAATCGAATAACCATATCAGACAATATAGTATTCATATTGATAATTTATACTAAATAGAGTGATAAATTCATTGTCTCAGCAAAATAGTTTTCATATGTAATTAATGTCTGGTCATCCTTCTCAAGTTTGAAAAAATATATAGCCTTATAAAAAAAATATAGAGTCCTTGTAGAATTAGATGGAGAAAAAAACTGTGATGTCCTTCCACTAAAATTACTCATGGTTCTTCAACATTACCATATTGTCCCACCATCTGATGTTAGGTATTTCTAGCATGAAGGTGACACATTTTATCTTGATCGAATCAGGCATCTCCAAGAATGTAAAAAAAAGATCCTTTCTTCTCAACAGATCATCAGCTTCATTTGGATAATTTTATCATTGGAACACTTGTGTATTTTGATGAATGATATAATATATAAGATTTAGATAATAATACTAATTAGGATACATAGTTGGATCCTATATAAAAATTAGTGCAGGTACCATTCCCAGAGCATGGAGAATAGTTACAATAACCCCAACCATATTATAGTCAATAGGTGGATTTTCATATTATGGTTCACTCGAAAATTCTACTACGGAAATATTTGAATGTCTTCTCCTAGTCAAGATACTATAAAACATCATAAAAACAAATAATTCATAAAAATATTAATTTGAACAATACTAAAAAATGATCAATGAGAAAAATTAATCTATTCATATAATAAAAAAAGCTATGGATTTCAACTACCTAATGAAAAAGTTGGGAAAAGACTAGAACTAATCCTCAATATATATTTCCCAATACACCCCTAGTGACATAAGGCTCATTTGGATAAAAGGAATGTATAAACTCACATGAAACAATATCCTATGCCCAGAATGCATTTCAAACAACATAATGTCATCCCGGAATGATGTATTAACTACACCTTTCATACCACTTTTTCATGAACCATAATGGAAACCCAAGTTCGCTAATACCCAAGTCAAAACTGACATACCCCAAATGTAATTTCCAATCCCATTAGGTTTTTGATTATAAACTAAAATTATTAAAACCAACGGTTAGAAGTATTTTGAAAACTATATAGGGGAAGAATCATATTCAAGTTATTATGCTGAAAAGAAAAACCCACAAGGATAATAGTATGAAATGTAAAACATGTATAAAAACCCAAAATATACATCATCATCGTACCAAAAAATATGCATGATAAGTCTCAACACCATCACAATAGACACAACACTCAAAGTCCACAAATATTTAATAATAACTACAAAATCATTGTGGAACCTTCCCCTTGCTAAAAACCTTAATGAATGAAATCACATTTCCCCTGAGAGAAATAGTATGGTGTGAGATAAAATAACATTAGGTTACCACCATGTTTTTTATAATAAGATAAAATATATAAAATAACAAATCATGATTTTAGTTTTAAATTAAATTAGTATGGTTGTACATTTGTCCATTAAAAAACAAGAATTTATATTTAAATTGATTGAAGCCTTTTTTAAAAAGGAATACATATACATTTTATATCAAAAAATTTATATAAATCAATATGAATGTATAATTAAGAGCACATTTTATAGAATATATCCATCAAAACAATATCAATGAGGAACATGGTCATCTTTTCTAACTTATGAATGATCATGTTTATGATATCCTCACACACTATATTTTTTATCTTAGAAATGTGAATAGATATCTCTCAAAATAAACCAATGGGGACTTATCAAGATCACACTAGGGATAAGATCTTCTAAAATATGTTATTTTCATAGTTGTAAATCATTAATCCCTTTTTAGCGTATTATCATACTAGTGTGTTCTTCCCAAATATATCACTAACAATCTAGTCCTGCATGTGCTCAATAAATCTATCAATAATGTGAAAATTATTTCAAAATAGTTTAAAATAAAATTTCCCCATTTTAGTTTTCCAATATTAAAACGTTTTTCTAAAACCAATACATGGTTTTTTGATCAATTCAGGCCTTTACAAGATAAAACCAAATCGATTTTTATAAAATAAATATCCATTTTCCCAAAATTAATTTCAAAAATCAATTCCCCAATTCATATTCCATAATTTCCATCAAATCCATATGATACCCTCAAAATCTAATTCCATTAAAATTTGATATTTTTATCTATATCAAAATAATTTCAATTTAAAACAATATATTCATCATTTTTTATTCATAATACTAATGAAAACAATTTATCTAAAATCATAAAAATTATGTTTTATATATTTGGATAATCATTAACATAACCAACAACCTTTAACATAGATATCATATTTCATAACATCTTCAATGTGAAACTCTAATGAAGAACATTATCAACAGATATTATTTAATAAACACTAGATTCATTATAAAAAACAATGTATTTTAGATCCATATAAAATAGATGATCAAAAATTCCAATAAATATGGATAGAGAAAGAGGGGGATAAATAACGGGAGAAGTCCCTTACTACAGAAGAATTAAAGGATATCATCTAATCTTATATCCAAATTGAAAATGTTTTATGATATCAAAAATGGGTTTATGAGATCCCTCTCATCCTTGGAAATCATGATATGGTCCGTTAACATCATGTTGGTTACTATATAGTGGTTTATAAATTTTAATATTTTGTGGAGAATAAAAAATGTATGATTACATAGTTAGATGGGCTGGGCCACATGGTTTTCCAAACTATATGTCCCTATAATAGGGTGAAGGGTTTTCACATGGTGGGGTATCATTTTATCAAAATATGCACTGAGTACACAAAAACTAAATGCTTGGGTTGGAACATCCTACCATAGGTGCACACACATTTTGCAAAACCATACACAAACTATACCTATCCCTCAAAAAACCAAAATTCTAAAATTTCTTCCCAAAAAACCTCAAGATGAGTCCCAAATAAAGAATAAAAAAGGATGGTCTTGAAGTACACGAAAATACTTACAGGATTCTATAGTGGGTGTTGGTATGATATATGTAAATGGGTATATGTTTATCACTACATTTTGATAGGTAGATTAAGGGAATGTCAATAATATAACTAATATTTATCATAAATAATACGATAAAATTAATCAATTTTTTTTTAATAGAGATCAAAATAAATTTATTGATGTTAATAGTAAATATCTCATAATAAGATATTCCAATGTCATTATTTTCTATTAATTCACCATTAATTAGGCCCCAAATAATAAATAATAAGTTTCTAACTCCAAAGGTAATACCATAATTATGATGTATCAAAGCTCTTTTAAAAGTTAATAATTTTTTTCTATAGTATCCAAGATTCTCTTCACCACAAATTATTGAATAATAATTCAATATGGGATTATATAAGTGTACAATGAACTTTACATATCTTATAATGAATTTCTAAACCAATTTATTTAAAATCTCTAGTTTTTAAAATATACTCTTAAATTTCATGTGTTTAATTAACACATGGAAAATTTTCATCTATAATGTTATACATTATTAAAACACAATTCATTTACCAAATTATTTTTAACACTTCTATGATTATAAATTTAAATTCCATGACCCCAATATCATAGAGCTGGTGCATTACTCTATTATATTGGTATTGTGAACAAGATATCACATCCCAATGGACTGAATATTTTTCTTGTTTGAAATAAAATTCAAACATAATAGTTACAATAAAGAATGAAAGGAAATAAAAAATATAATTTTTTCGGAAACATTCTTATTCTCCTAGGTTATCCTTATATGTAAATCATAATAAAAACTCAGTATCATCGTGAAAAGATATATGAAAGGGGTGGGATAAATTTCTTAGAAAGGTTAAGAAACACATCAGAAGGTATCATAAATAATCATTAAATATAATTCAAGGTGAATAAATAAGAACATAAGACATTAAAAAATTAACATGGGTATAACATGGAAAGAATAAAATAGGATAAAACAATACTTCATAAATAATCAAATGAGAATGAATCTTTACTAGGAATATTCTACTAGTTGAATAATAACCTTGATTATCAATAACCAATTCTCAATTAATGGAATTCATAATACGTGAAATCATAAACACACCCTCATTAATTTATCAAAGTCACCATACATAATATGGTATGACATCAGCCAATACCAAAACTAATTACTGTCATGAATCCTACCAAGGCAACAAGGGGTTATAGTCAGCCCCACCTGACCCATACAATTTCCAATAAATTCTGTATATGAATGTTGTGAACAACATCAATATATACATTCATATTAAAAATAGAATATGAAATGAAATAAAATTCCCCAAATATGTAAACATAATCCTAAAATATGCATAATAATATGAAAATGGTATCATGATATTACATCCCAAATCCAAAATATCATAAATCATTCAATAAAATATTGTATATGGTGACATAAGAGATCAATAATAATTATATCTAAGATTAAATATTGGGTGTTGAAATATATGAAAATACTATAATAAAAATATTAATTAATTCTCTTGGGAAATAACCTTTTTTACATTGCATAGAATAATTCTTTTGGAAAATCATCTGTATTTTTCAAAAAATCACATTGTAAACACGTATATCCCAGAAAAGAAATATGAATGATAAGGAAATTATATTTTTTTCAATATTAAATGAATATTAACAAATAATTTTTACATTTATCATTATAAATATGTCCAAAAAAAGTTAAAACCTGTTAATGGAGTGTTTAATAAAGACTATAAATCATCCAATATGGTGATATTTAATGTATAATATAAAATATAATGTGAAGATAAAAATGATCAATTATTTTTATAAAACCATAAATTAACTATGATAGATTTTATTGATGAAATGTCTTAATATTCAAAAAATTATGGTGAATTAGAATATATTTTGGAGTGTACATTATAATGGGTAAGAATTCTAGAAGTTCAATTTATCCAGGTTTGCTGATCGAGAGGAATTGAAAAGAGAGCCCTAAAAAATTATTTCACCATAAAAAAGTATAATTTTTCGTTGAACGCATTTTTTGAGCATACATATATAAAATAGAAGGATTAAATAATAATAACTAATAATTACAATTGGGTAATGAGAGAGTATGTGTATCTCGAAGGAAAAAATTACAATTCGTAGAGAATCCCTTTGTACTTTGAAAATCATCGAACCATATGCCCCCATTAAATTAATGACAATAAATTGAAATATAGAATAATATTAAGATAAATAGATTCATTATATGATATATAAAACTATAGTATACAAACATGACATATAAGAAATAGTGGTGGATACGACATATCTCACAGAAATAAAAAAAAGATGAGAAAACCAATACCTTATGTCTGAAAGCATTCTACACTGGTGCTAAATGTCCTAGATAATCAAATTAGATTCATTAATTAATTAACCTAGAAACCCATAAACATTTAAGTTATTTTTTATATATTTATTTAGTTAATTTATGCCTTTTTATGACTTATGGGACTAAATTTTATCAATCCTTGAATGTTTTTTTTCATGGTTATTCGTTATTGGTTCACCTGTATATATGTATAAACGATCATGTAAAATTGTAATATTCATCCATAATTGAAAATATATGTCATTATTGAAATTTTATAATATTAAATGTTTGTTGATACAATTTTTGTTTTCATATTTGAAGATGATTCATTGGATAAAACATTAATGATAACCGTGTTGATTATTTTTGTATTTTTTTGTTCATCACACCCCAGTTTTGTTTAATTAATTAATATTTTGTTTATACACTAGATCCAGAAAAGTAAATAAATTTTAATATAAATTTTATAATATTTTTTTTACCAATTTTAATATTCTTTTACTAGTAGTGAATATGGTATTATAAAATAAAAAATCATCTTCTATGGAGGTGGTGAATAGAGATATCATGGATGATGTTTTCATTTTTAGAACCAAAAAGTATTGGGAAGATATTTGGTGATGGATTATTCCATTAAGAAATTGAAATTAAATTATATAAATGATACTAAATTTATCATGCCACATAGGTATATACTTTTTATTAGATGATAAGAATGGAAAAAATATTGAAAAAGAGAGGCAAAATATTTCACCTCTCCAGTGTCATCTCCTTGAAATCCTTCTTAAGGTAATTGAATATGGAATTTTGGTGAGGCAAAAAAATCATTAGTAAGAGGATTGGGATATTATTTTCTTTATAATATTATAAATCACAAAATATTTTAATGTGTGAGGAGAAAAGGTGGTGAGGTTGGAATTTATAGTGGTGGATACAAGTGTAGTTTGCTTATTTTTTTCATTAGTTTTTTATTTTTGGCTCTAGAATATCAATAATAAATATTATTTTCACTAAATACTGTAAATAGAGAAAACAAATTCAATAAAATTGATTAATACCACATCCATATATCATTCACGACTCAATAATTTATTTATATACATATAATTTTATATACACTTATTTAACGTATTTCAATTTTCATAAAAAAAATTCTACCACTTTAGAATTATCCCAAAAATTAACCAAAAAAATTTATTTATGTTTATATTTTAAAATTGAAATCTATTTTATCAAAATAAATGTCTAATTATGAAAAAAAAAATAATTAAAATAATTATTTATTTGAAAAATACAGATTTTAAAATTATAATTGAATTTATGAAACATTGGAAAATTAATTTTGGTCTATAAAAATTATAATATAATTATAATACATAGAATAATAATTTAATAATATACATTGTGGAAATTAAATATCTTTCATAGCATTATATTATGTATAAAATTGTAAATAAACATTTACATTTCATGGAAATACCAATACATGACACATCATTATTAATAAATTTATTTACTTATTCAATGATATAAATATATCACATTTTCAATTTTTTAGAGACATAATTTTTATTTATATATATTCATATGTGAGATAAATTGAAATTATAAATAGAATTTTAATATAACAAAATTGGTTGTTTTAAAAAAATCGATATTTTTCATTATTCATTTAAAAATAAATATTTCTAAAAAATACAAATATTTCAGCATAACCAAATTTTGACATTCTAATATTAAAAATTAAGATTAATTTGTTCAATATAATTTATAAAAGTATCAAAAATTAATTTTAAAATAAGTTCTCCGTAAAAATGTAGTAAAATTTCTTTATGAAAAGTACAGTCTTTTAGGAATAAAATTTGATTTATTCAAATCTTATGACTAGACTAGTAATTTTTATGAATATTAAAAAAATAAATTTCATAAATTGGATAATAACATAAATATCACCCATTTAATGACAAGGTTAAAATGGAAAGAATTTATAAAATATATTGTTATTTTAAACTCGGTGCTGCATTCATCATATGCTATTGAAGATGTTAAATTTAAAAAAGACATACAATAAAATCATGGGGTGTAACATTTTCCCCCTATCAACAAATTTCATCCTCGCAATTTAAAATTTTGAATAGAAATAATGTAAATTTCATTCTAGATTAACCTTTGGAAATCCCATATCATAAAAAGGCGTAATAAAACTTCCTCTTAAAAAGAGGGAATCAAATACAAGATAGTCACCCAAAAACTAGGTTTCCGTATAGGAGAACAATAGTTAGATCTGAAAACAACGGATAGGAAAAGAAATATAATGATAATTTTCTTATATATATTTATATAGAATATGGTCATTATAAAGATAACCATCACATGAATTTACATTTTTATTCAATTAAAAGACACTTTATTTATACAAAATGAAATTAAACAGATATCGACTTTGTTCCAAAAAATCCCTTCCTTAATAATGATTGATTATTTTATTATAAAAATAATAAATTGATTAAATCAAATTACTTGATTCACTTCTATGTCATATCGCACCCATTGGTTGTTCTTTGATATGTCTCGACATCATTTCATAAATATGGAGATGGATATTTAAGGAAAAAATTCATGCATGGGGAGCTTTTATGAATCATAAGATCCACAAATAATTTTTTTATCCTATAAATGTTTACTCAACCAAAAATGGTTAGAAAATACTATATAATTTCATAAATCATATTTTTATATTAATCAACAATATACTTAATCCATTCCATAAGTAGTTAAACTTAAGTGTCATCCAAAATATATCGCTCCAAATTCAAAGAACAATGATTTAGAATAAATGTTTCTTAACATCATATTTCCACAAAATAAAAAATTTATCTCTTATTGTCATATTCCAAATATATGAATACCTTGTTCACATTTAACCATAATGAAAACATTAATTCCTATAGATGTTTAATCTCAGGTTTTTGAATAAATTCATTGAATCCAAATATTTAATAATCCTAGAAAATATAATACATATCATATAATCACTATCACCTTCATATTCTCTACTTTTATCCCATAAAAACACATTTATTATTTTTATTATTTCAGTTTCAAGAATATATTAGGGGATATAATCCAATAGTTATGTGTTTTACTATATATTTACTTTCCACAAAATAACTTTTATTTGTACTATTCATCAATCTCTTTGAAATATTTAATAAAAATTTATTCAAGTACACTACTTATATATTTTATAATTATTACAACCATAAAATCATTTATTACTATAATATTATAATATAATACTTGAATATGAATACAAGAACATTAATTATTCCCCTTCATCAGTAGTTATAACATAATCTTGATATTGATCCCGTATCTTGTTCTGGTTTATATTCCCTTGTTTTTTAGGAAATGAATTTTAATACTGCCCCATATCATTAAAACTGAAGTATTGAATATTATAAAATTCTCTCTTTACCCTAAAATCTACTGAATGGTTTTCCTTTTCTCAACACATTAATGAAAATTGTTTTCCATATAATCATTTTACAAGGTATTTACTTATTCAAGTGTCACATTATTGAAAAATACTTCTCTAAATTTTTTCTTTATCCAACTTTTTTCTAGCCGTACTATTTTTCTCATTAATCACTCTATTTCTATAAAACATAGATAATTATTTCTTTGTCTCATTATTAAATGATACTAAGTCTTTATAATATGAGAATTTTTTGGAGACTAGTTCTATTAGAAGGATTGGATTAAGAAAATCAATGAAATGATCATTCATGTTAATTGGATTACGTATTTAGTCTATCGAATGCATTGATAACCTTTTAAATATTTATTAACACATAGAAACGTCTTCATCCTCCATTTATCATAAACTTATTAATTTTCTCTCAATATATAATCATTTTTTTCAAGGTAATTATTTTCCATGAAATGTTCTTTATAATACTTCTATTCCATATTTTCAATTTATTCCACCTCCATAGTGTTTTGAAATATTAACCATCATTAGTCTACATCTCCCAAGAGATAACAAAATACCATGATATCCTTCTACATTTAAAATCTTCCTAAGATTATAAATAACTTTTATAAGGAAACTATACATTTCATTATGTTAAATGGATTTTTAGTCCCATTGAATGATGGTAGTTATTGTTGCAGGAGGTGGTCTAACATTGTTAACAAACATTGTCGATCAGGATGATCCATGAGATTAATATTATTTCTCATAACCGAAGGTAGTTTTCCCAATATACTCATAATTTATTCTTCTCCCATTGTAGCTCTATCTCCAACATCATTATATTTCATAAGAGGGAAATCCCTACATGGAATATGTGTCTTGACATGGTTTATATTCCTTCCTATACACCCCATTTCAAAAAAAATGAATAGAGTAGATTAAATCATAACATTATGAAACAAAATATATAATCTAAATCTAGTAAAACACATATTGTCAATTGAAAAATTCTTTATAACTAATCTTTGAATCATTATCAAGGTTACCTTGAGAATATTATCAATGTATGTAATAGGGTTACATTTACAAATTATATGTTTACATAAATCAGGAATCCAATGGTCCTACTAAAATTTCATGGATATCAGCAATAAAAATACCAACCTCAATATCCAAAAGTAGGTTCCTTTATTTATTACATTGGAACAATGAATAATATGTCACATCCTAATGTACCGAATATTTTAGTAGTTTTGGAAAAATTGATTCAGACACAATTGTTACATTTTAACTTGAAATGATATAAAACATATAATCTTTATTGGAAATATTCATATTCTCCTATATTGTCCCTTGAAGTCAATCATTATATAAATCTTGTCATCACGGGGAAAAAGAAAAATTAGATAGGGGTGAGCATAGATTTTCAATAAGGGTAGGAAATACAACAGAAGCTATCATAAATAATCATAAACATAAATTTACGGTGAATGACTAACGAAAAATATCATTAAATCATAAAATTTATAATAATATCGTATAATTCAATATAAATAATAAAATTATAATGAAACATAACCATGGATTTTACCTAGTCAAATAATAAAAATTATTATCAATATGTAATTCATAATGAGGGAATTAATATTTAATTGCATGATAAACATACCATTAAGGTATCATCCAAGAAACTACACATAATTCGGTTGGATATCAGCCAATACCCAACTATATTATCTCATGACAATGATAGAAACGTCGAGGGGCTATACAGGGAACCACATGTCGCTAACTACTTCTAATGCATTCCTTGTATGAAGTTGGTGAACCATAATCTATATATTCATTTATATTTAAAATATAATCAAAAAAGTAAAAAACTTCCACAATTAGTAAATATTTTAATAAATTATCCATAGTAATATATATAATGGTATCAAGATAGTACCTCACTAACAAAAATAATCATAAACTAATCAATAAAATAAAATATTTGGTAACATAAAAGATCAATGTAAATTAAGAATAAAATTTTAATGAGGTTTTTGAAGTAGATTAAAATACTATAAAAAATCATTCATAAATATTCAACTGAAATACATATTTTTTCTTTAGAAACAAGAGTTCTTTTCAAAAATAATTTTTGTTTTCTATAAAATCTGATTATAAACATTAATATCCATGAAATGAAATGAGAATAGAAATGAAAATATATTTTAGAAATCATTAAGAAATATTAACATAGAAATTTTTCATATATCATAATAAATTATATCAAAATGAAGTGAAAACATGTAAAAATGTTGTTTAAGAATCATTATAAATGATCAAATTTTTCTTGGATTAAGGGAAAATATAAAAGATTAGATAAAGAGGAAAATAAATAATTATTTTAATAAAATAAAAAATGAAGAAATATAGTTTTTTCATGATGAAATTATATATTTAGTAAAAATAATTTTGAAAAATATATTTTAGAGTGTACTTGAATATGGGTATGAAATCAAGAACTTAGATTTAATCAGGCTTTCATATTAGGAGGAATTAGGAAAGAAAACTCATAAAATATGTATTTACCTACCCATGAAAGATTAATTGGGATAGTAATATATATATATGAAAGCTAAATATCGAACATAAGAATAGTACATAAAAATAATTAGTATTTACTCTAGGGTAAGGAGAGAGAAAGGGTAACCTAAGGGAAAAAAGAAGGTTCAGAGAGAATCCCTTACAACATTGGAGAGAGTCAATTTCCCAAAAAACTAACAATCGTAAAATTAAAATTTTAATTTCATGAATATAAATATATTCATGATATTACACAGGAAAGGTATGTATTCACATAACACACACATTAAATATATGTGAATTAGGCCTATCTCACAAAAATATATGTGATATGAGAAAAACCATGCATTTTGTCCCAAAGCATTCTTCACTGGTGCTCAATGTACAGAATAATTAAATTATATCCATTAATTTAATAATTGAGAATATATTAAACATTTATTATATTAATTATAATTTTATTTAGTTTATACATTTTCTTTTTGATGAGTTTTAAGATTCAATTTATTCATTCTAAGAGTGTTTTTTTCTTGATTTTTCTTCATTGGTTCCCTTATGTCCATGAATGAACGATTTCTTATAGTTTTATTAGCTATGTAGAATTGAAATTATAAGTTATAAATCATGATAAATAATATAAAAGTTTCTTATATAGTAATTTATTCCAGATACGAGTATGATTTATTAAATAAAACATTATTGATAACTGTTTTGATTATTTTGGACTTTAATTGATCACTACAGACATGTTTTCTTTTTAATTAATGTTTTATATATATAATAGTTCTATGAAACTAAATAAGATTAAATATAATTAAAAAAATGAATTTTAAACATTATAATGGTTTTATGACCATCCATGAAGGCGGTATTAGATAATGAAAAATCATCATCCATGAATGTTGTGAATCAGCACATCACATACAATTTTTTCATTTATAAAACCATAGGAGAATGGGAAAGATATTTTATTATAGATTATTCCACGAACAAAATAATATTACATTATGTAAAATATAATATAGTTATCATTCCACTTTTTTATTGAGTTTTTATGAGATGAGACAAATTGAAAAGAAATTGAAAAACAGAGAGTTGATGTTCTATCTCTTGAGTGTCATCTCCTTGAGAACCACCTTTAAGGACCTGAAAATGGTATGTTTGTGAGACTAGAAAGGCCCTAATGTGTGGAAGAGGTTCAAGAAACGAACTTATATGAATATTTGAAAGCTCCAAATCGTATAGGGTTTGAGTATAATATTTGGAATGAGGTAGTATTAATAGTTGAGGAGAGGACTATTTTCTAATATTTGTATTCATTAGTTTATTTTTTTTGCTCAATAATTTCAATAGTATTGATTATTGTAACTACATAATGTAAATAGATAACGTGTGTTCAAAAAAATATGTTCTTACTGCCATGACCCATTCCTCAGGGCCCGTGCCGTGACTACCCCATGCTCGCCTTACATAGGCCTAGGGTCGGTGACTAGCACCCGAAAGGCATTTCACTAAAATTGGAAGGAATTCCCTCAAAACCTATACAAACAACGACAGGGTTCTCTATGAACAAGTAAAACACAATAGGAAAAGGAAGATGAAACCCCAACTAATAACCACCAAAAAGTGTGAAAATAAGTACTGAAGTAAAGGGGGACAAAATAAAAGCCTAGCTGAAATGAAATTAAATTAAAAATGGAAATAACTCTTTAAGTCATCCGCCAAGAATCCTACCAGAATGGTAGTTACAACTCCTCACTAAGTCTATCAACATCAATAGTACAGAATTGTGCACTATTGGTCAATCACCTTTGAGAACCCTCTAGAACTGACTCATCAAGACTCAGTCATGCTATCGGTCATCTGCACAAGACACAACATTGTGCAGATGAAGCCCGTGTAGTGGTGATTTTAAAAAATACTCATTAAAGACCCCAAGACCCCTGAATGTCTCTTAGAATCCACCAAGGGAAAACCATAATGCATGATCTCAATAAAAAAGGTCCTTCTCGTTCTAGGGATTCAAGTTCCATAGAATGTTTGTCAAACGAACATCTAGTTTGTGAGATATAGTCTTTAAAGTAGATATGGCCCGAAAAGGGTCCGGTTCTGGTCTGAATCGCTTGGTCCAACCCAACCCACCCCGAACTGGGCCGACCAGACCCGATTGGGGTTGAACAAACCCAGTCCGGGTCTGACCCGACTCGACTCGAACTGGCTGGGCCGGCCGGAGGGTTCAGGGCCATAGTGGGCTCAGCCTACAGGGTCGCGAGCTCGGCCCGCTGGACCACAGACAGTCCCAACCCACTGTTTGGCATGGTCCTCCATTTGGGTGGCGTACCCCCTTCTAGAATGGCTTGATCTGTTAGAGTTTCTATAATCGGCGGTGACACGTGGCGCCTCCCCCTATTAGTGGGACCCATGGGGAATGGGTCCCCTCTACTGTGGTTCGATGTCACGGCTTCATCCTGCAACGCGCGATGGCATGCCGCTTTCTACCAACACTGCTGGTGAAGGGGGTGGCCACCCCTGCTGCACGACGGATCACCTTCGGGCAATGCCATCCACCGCGGTTGGTGGGAGACATCCACCACCACTTCCCACTAGTGCCTCACTGGTGGGGATTCCACGGGACACCATGTGAGATCCTGTGGTCAGTTTTCCTATAACGACCCATACTTTACATACATTGTTAATACTTCAAAATTGAAGCATACATATTACAACATATAACAAAACCATGAAATGACCGTATATGTATAGTGTCTTTTGAAACTGGGAAACATAAACAACTGGTTCATAAAGCATCTACACTGTCTCCCATTTATTTCATCATATCTATAGTCCCTTTTGGAATATCTTACTTAATAACCTTCTTCCTGACCTGGGGAAAGAAAACATACAAAAAGGTGAGCTCAAATGCTCAGTAAGGGTAAACAAAAGAAATATCAATCACATCGTATACAAAAGCACATAACTTTTGGAAATCTTAACTTAAAAAAGGGATCATAATTTCATAACATGGGATAAATCATGGTAGTGAAATGTAATCACAATAATCATAACATAAAACATGAAACTTTGTGGCATACACACATAATCATAGAGAATCATTTCTTGTTAGTCAAGACTCATTGCCAAGACTATCTTAGTGGACAAAGTCCCTTTCTGAACCGAGTCACCCTCGTTTCAGTCCTGTTTCACTGAACCGGTATAACCTACCGTTCCAGCCATGTCAATCTCATGAGATATAAAATCATTACCCAATTCATTGGAGGGAGATATAGGTCCCACCCATCTCATAATGATACCATTCTTATGTGTGCCACAAAATCATAAACCATACATCACTGCATAACCCATATAATAAAAATGGGAATCATAAACATCATGACATCATAAAACAATTCATATACGATAAAGGAATTCATAAAAATAATTCTTTCACAACATAATCAAATCAATGTAATAATATGGATAAAAACAGAACCCTTTATTATCTTAGATGGAAAATAATTTTGATAAAACACTTGAACTTCATTCTTGAAGAAAATATCTTTTCTACTTCAAAAACACTTTTCCTTTCTTAACATGTCATAAAATTATAAAATAAAAGAAGTTGATTAAAAATAAAATTGAAAACTTGTAAAGGAAGCTTCTTGGAAATAATGTTTTAAAAATCCATTCATGCCGTATAAGTTAAAAAAACATTCTTCGTACTTTTGTCAGAAAAGTCAAAAAGTACCTCATATGAAAAACAACAAAAGATTTCTTTCATATCTGTTACTATAAACTCACCAAAGGGTAAAAATGGAGTTAAAAAATTGTATGTGGATTGAAATAATATTACATATTGATGAAACATGGATTTGGATGATAAAATACACCCCAGTAAATACCAAAGTACAAACAATCTCGGATAAAAATGAGATTGTGATATTTCCCTTACCTTAGGTCCGACTTGCTTTGTAAGTGTCGAAAACTCCTGTAAAATTATTTAAATAATGTTATTGACTTATTAAAGAATCATACTTATTTTTTTTGATATCATATATGGTCATATTTTTAGCTTCATAGTAGTTATATTTCATTGCTACTTGTTATTCGGGTGTTTATAACTTTTTGTTCTTATGCGTGTTTTGTCGAATAAATTCTTATTCTTTTTCTTTAGGTTATAGATACCTCATTTCCAGAATGTTATTAGTGTAATATATATCATATTCATTCATTCAATTCATTTATATAATCATTATGAAATGAATATCATGTACAACGAGTCGCATCACATCGTGGAGACGGTATTCCGTACGTAAGCACGAGTGATGATATCGTTCCTATGATCGTGGAATTGTATTTGAGTGTATGTATACTAATTCAGAATAAGTATCACTTTATAATAGTCATATATAGTCATTATATACACCATTATACCCATCCAAGTAAGGTGGTGGTGGAAAATAGATTACACCACGGCGTGGAGACGGTATTCCGTACGTACTCACGCGCGGTGATTTCTTTTTCTGTAGGATGGATAAATGGTGAAATAGGGTTGTTTCATACTTATAATAACATATCAGTATTGAGTGATACTGAAGTTATTACTTCATAATGAAACAACCTAAGAAGAAGAAGTGGAAGAAGAAATAAAGATGAAAGAATCGGTAATGGGCTTTACCTCTTCTTTGAAGTGCTTCTTTGAGACCTCCTTTTAGGGCACTAAAATGGGTCTTTAATGAAGACCAGAACCTCTAGGATGCCTCTAGGGAAGTGGAGAGGAGAAAGTGGAAGGGTTTGGCCGAGCTTGAAGGCTAAATGTGGTGTGAGGAAGAGGGGGAGGAGGTTCCCTTTTATAAGGGAGGAGAGGGGCACCTTTGGAATAACTAAAAATATTATTTTATTATAAAGTCAAGTTCGGTTTTAAATTGCTCCTAATTGATATATTTAGAAGCTAAGGTGGGGATGTGTCTAAATCCTCTCATCCAATAGAATTTAGACAAGTTTAGGTTCCTATTTTAACCTTATCATTTAGATTTAACATTAAGGTAAATAATTTTACTTTTACCATGTCTTCTTCTGTTCTTATACTATAAGGTTAATAAACTTACTATAATCAGGCAAACGAACCCCAATTTGTTTATTATTAATATATATAACCTTATCTAAGTCATTTGGCCGATCCTTAGATTTTTAGAAATAAAATAACAATTACTAATATAATATTTGTTTTAAAAACTATTTTATGTCAATTTTGACACTATTTAGTAATTTATTTTTGTGAAAATCATAACAGAATTATTAGTTTAAAAAACGTTAATTAAATCAATAATAACATGTCATATTAACCTATAAAATTAGTGGAATTTATAAAAAGTCTGAAATTACATTTATTTTGGTGTTCATAATATCAGTTATGTCAATATTTCATTAATAAAATAATTACTGCATCGTCATTGTGTCATAAATAAATTAAATTATTTAATTTCTAACAATTACAAATAAAATACCATTATGTAGGAAATCCTTTTATCTTTCTAATTAATATTTATAGTCGAATTTATCTTATGTATAACCCCATATTAAAAATGTTTTAGTTATTAAACGTTGATTTTAACTATTTTAACTATTCATTAAATAAAATAATATTAAATGTCATAATCTAATCCAAGTGGACCTAAATGTTCATATTATATTCATAAGGTTGTTTTTGGTCGAATTACACTTATCCAATATAATTATGACATGTGTTAGGGTAATAGTAATATCATATTTACCCTTAGTTACCCTATTTACTATTAACCGCGGTAAAAAAAAGTAAATAGTTACTATTCACCAAAAATTATTTTCATCTCATTGAACCACATTTTAGTCCTTAATACTAACCATGTCTCTCGGATTTTTGAAATTTCATTCACAGAAGCGGTAAAATTATGTTTTATGAAAAATTCTGTTTTTTTTTACTACCAGTTAGTGGTTTAACTAATCATCAAAAATTGAAAGTTTTCAGAAAAATACCAAAATTTCACCCTAGGCTAATTTCAATAGTCTGAATCCAAAAATGAAGTCCATTTTGAAAAATAAAATTTATAAAATTTCAAAAAGTGGTTATTACTATTCATAACGGCTAGTTTTAATAATATTTTAATAGCATATCATTGTTTAGTGAAACTCGGTATTGCGTACGATGCAAGCTATCGAGGAAGGTCGTGATTCCGTGTAAAGAAAGACAAGCAAGTGTTGTGTAGAAAAAGATTCCTTTGATGATTTATATATCATAAAAGTCTCGGGTGTTACATTCTACCCGCCTTAAAATGAATTTCACCCTCGAAATTCGTCACTTTGTAACAAACAGATGAGGATACCTCTCCCTCATCATATCCTCAAGCTCCCATGTAGCTTCTTCTAATTGGTGGTTCCTCCATAAACTTTGACCAATCGAGTGGTCTTGTTTCGTAGGACTTTTTCTCTACGATCCAGAATCTCTATCGGTTGTTCTTCATAAGAAAGATCTTGCTCCAGCGGTACAACTTCTGAGCTGAGTACATGTGAAGGATCAGGTATGTACTTTCTCAGGAGAGATACATGGAACACATCGTGAACTTGAGAGAGATTCGGTGGAAGCGCCAACCGGTAAGCTACCTTCCAAACACGATCCAGTATTTCGAAAGTACCGATATATCTAGGGCTCAACTTCACCTTCTTTCAAAATCTCATAACCCTCTTCCAGGGAGATATTCGTAAGAACACTTTATCACCCACATCAAACTCTAGGTCATTTCTTCGGTTGTCGGCATAACATTTCTGTCGACTCTGAGCTAATCTTATGTTTTGTTGAATAGATCTGACCTTTTCTGCCATTTCATCAACGAGATCAGTTCCTAATAGCTTTCTTTCCCCAACTTCATCCCAGCAAGTTGGAGTCCTGCATTTCCTTCCATAGAGAGCTTCATAAGGAGCCATCTGAATACTGGAGTGAAAGCTATTATTATAATAAAATTCCACCAAAGGTAGGTGTTGATCCCAACGACCATTGAAATCCATAGAGCAAGCTCTCAACATATCTTCTAGGGTTTGAATTGTTCTCTCAGACTGACCGTCTGTCTGAGGATGATAAGCAGTGATGAAACTCAACTATGTATCCAGATTATGCTGAAGACTTCACCAGAACTTCGAGGTAAATCTCAGATCCCGATCAGATATAATAGAAAGTGGTACTCCATGCAATCTTACCACTTCCTTTACATATATCCTGGCAAGTTGATCCAGAGAGAAATCCTCTCTAATAGCAGTGAAGTGTGCAGAATTTGTAAGACGATCAACTATGACCCAGATAGCATTATTGCCTTTGGATGTTTTAGGAAGTCCTGTGACAAAGTCCATAGTAATGTCTTCCCATTTCCATTCGGGTATGGGTAATGGTTGTAACATCCCCTTAGACTTCTGTCTCTCAACATTAACTTGTTTACAAACCAAGCATCGAGAGACATATTCAACAACATCTCTTTTCATGCCATCCCACCAAAAGTACTCTTTCAGGTGCCTATACATCTTCGTGCTTCCAGGATGAATAAAGAATAAAGAACTATGAGCCTCATCCAGCAGCTCCTTCTTTAATTCGGGGATGGGAGGAACACAAACCCGATTCCTGAACTTTATTATCCCATCACAATCAAGGTTGAATTCAGGAACATTTCTCACCTACTTTTGTAACTCGATATCTTCTTTCTATGCCTCTTTAATCTTCACATGTATATATGGTTGAACATTCATTTGAGAAAGATAAGATTTTTCCCCTTTCATTATAATTCCAAGATCCATCCTTTTTAAATCCATAAATATTGGTTCTTTTGTGATCCTCATCATGGATAAACTAGCATGGTCTTGTTGACTTGATGCATCTTCCACCTTGTTTGCTTTCCCAGGGTGGTAATGGATTGAGCAGTCATAATCCTTAATCAACTCCAACCATCTTCTTTGACGCATATTCAGCTCCTTTTGTGTGAAAATATACTTTAAACTTTTATGATCAGTATAAATATCGCACCTTTCACCATAAAGGTAATGCCTCTAAATCTTTAATGCAAAGATTACCGCAGCTAACTCCAAATCATGTGTTGGGTAATTTTGTCATTGATTTTCAACTGTCGTGAGGCATAAGCTATCACCATATCATTTTGCATAAGAACACACCCTAATCCCTTCTTGGATGCATCACTATAGATCACAAACCTTTCTCCACTACAAGCCAGTGTGAGTATAGGTGCACTGGATAACCTTCTTTTCAACTCCTTGAAATTTTCTTCACATTCTTCCGTCCAGACAAACTTAACTCCTTTCCGAGTCAACTTGGTGAGTGGATTAGATAATCATGAAAAATCTTTCACAAAAGGTCGATAATATCCAGCCAATCCAAGAAAACTTCGGATCTCAGTTACTGTTGTTGGTCTCGACCATCTTTCGATAAACTCTGTTTTTGCTGGATCCACAGATATCCCCTCTTTTGAGATTATGTGACCCAAAAATGCAACTTTCTGATGCCAAAATTCACACTTGGTAAATTTTCCATAAAGCTTCTCCTTTCTCAGGGTCTTCAATATAATTCTCAAGTGATCTTCATGTTCTTCCTTGGTCTTTGAATAGACAAGAATATCGTCTATAAAGACTACCACAAATTGATCAAGATAGTCTCTAAAGACTCTATTCATCAGATCCCGGAAGATAGCAGGGGCATTAGTAAGACCAAATGGCATCACTATAAATTCATAGTGTCCATACCTTGTACGGAAAGCCGTCTTTGGTATATCCTCCCTTTTGACCCTTAATTGATGATACCCAGAACAAAGATCAATCTTGGAAAAGTATTATGCTCCGCATAGTTGGTCAAATAGGTCATCAATGCGTGGGAGAGGATATTTGTTCTTGATAGTGATCTTGTTAAGTTCTCAATAATAAATGCAGAGTCTCATTGATCCATCTTTCTTTTTAACAAATAGAACAGGTGCTCCCCAAGGTGACTCACTAGGGTGTATGAATCCCTTATCAAGATTCTCTTGGAGTTGCTTCTTCAATTCCTGCAACTGAATTGGGGCCATTCTATAAGGTGTCTTTGAAATAAGCAAAGCACCCGGTATGAGTTCTATTGAGAACTCAACTTCACGATTTGGTGGAAGTACCGGTAATTCCTCCGGAAAGACATCATCAAACTCCCGTACAATGGGAATATTCTTAATCATGAGTTTCTAAACAACCATTTGAGATAAATAACCTTCATTTAGTGGAATCAAGACCCATAAGATGGAAGAAATTTCCAATGGAAGGTTATGTTCATCCTTGCATTGATAGACGATCATAGACTGATCTGGAATATGAAATGTGACTTCCCTTCTTTGGAAATTGATATGAGCTCCATATAAAGAAAACCAATCCATGCCAAGAATCACATCAACCTCCACTATTGGAAGGATCACAAGATTTTCAGGAAGCACTTTCCCACAAACTTCAATCGGAGAAGAATTATAAACTTTTGATGCGACTATTGTGCCATTAGGTGTCATCACAGCTAACTAAACATCAAATTCTTGAGGTAATACGGTGATACCCTTATAAAATTCTTCAGAAATAAAAGAGTGGGTGGATCCAGAATCAAATAAATCATTTGCTTCTTTAGAGTGGATGGTAAGTGTACCTTTCACCACATCGTTATCGTACTCCACATCGCTGATAGAAATTGCATGTGACCTTCCTTTGTCTTTAGCCTTGAGAGTTTGTTGACGTCGACCATCATCATCAACCATTGGATTAGGGCATTTATTGGCATAATGCCCCATCTCCTTGCACTTGAATCATTGAAGTGTAGTAGGATCATTCTGTGTATCCATTCCTTTGTTTTCATCATTAGACATCTTCATCCCATCATCACGGCATTCAAATGCCTGATGACCTTCCTTTCAACATTTGAAACATTTACTTGTCCCTTTAAGACAACTCCCTACATGTTTCGTTCCACACATTGAGCATAAGGGAAAGCTCATCTTCTTTTCAGTGTGCTCTTTAGATTTTCCTTTGAATTCTATTTTCCTCTTCTTATCAAACCCATATGACTGATCTCCAGTCTCCATCTCGACATTGAGAGCACATCGAACGATTTCCTTGAAGCTATTGAAGTCCCTTATGGCTAACGCCCTTTGAAGACTTGGTTTTAAGCCACTAAAGAATCGATCGATCTTACTCTCAGGTTGGATAATAATACCAGAAGCGTACCTTGCAAGTCTTGTAAAATTTGCATCATAGGTACCAACAGATTCATCATCCTTTTGCTTCAGTTCAAGAAACTCTTTCTCCAACTTTGTTCGGAGAATACTAGGGAAGTACTTATTGAAAAATAAGTTCTTGAACTCGTCTCATTCCATGGACTCGATTTCATCTCTTTGCCTCATATTCTTAATAAGATTCCACCATTGATCAGCATCTCCTTCCAAACGATACACTGCTAGGATGACTTTATCATGTTCAGAACATTGAAGAACTGAAAATATCTTTTCAGTAGTACTAATCCATTGTTCAGCAACTAATGGATCAGTAGACCCGCTGAAATAAGGTGGACACTGCCTCATGAAGGATTCAATAGAATGTTGCCCCTTCCTTTGCTCGTTTGGAAGTCCTGCATGATTCATAGCTTGAGAAATTTGTGTGAGCATGGCTACAAGATTTTGCATTCCAGCTCTCATAATGTTTGGTTTCTCAAGGGGACAATCATTGCATTGCCCGTCGCATTCCGCATTAACACGATTCCTTCGGGTTCCAGCCATTGACTAAAACCAAGAAGAATAGTGTGAGCAACACTAATTATAATAGAAAAACCACATAATCAAGAAGAAAATTTCACACTTAAGGTCTTATCCTAGGTTATTCATGGACATTTCTAAATCACTAAGATTGTGTTCTATGCTTAGACTTATCCTTTGGGTTCTTACTAAGGCTTTCACATCCTAGTTTAAAATGGTTGACCATACATTTCCTCTGATACCAACTATAACGACCCATACATTACATACATTGTTAATACATAAAAATTGAAGCATACTTATTACAACATATAACAAAACCACGAAAGGACCGTATTGGTATAGTGTCTTTAGAAACTGGGAAACATAAACAACTGGTTCGTAAAGTGTCAACACTGTCTCCCATTTATTTCATCATATCTATAGTCCCTTTTGGCATATCTTACTAAATAACCTTCGTCCTGACCTGGGGAAAGAAAACATACAAAATGGTGAGCTCAAATGCTCAGTAAGGGTAAACAAAAGAAATATCAATCACATCGTATACACAAGCACATAAATTTTGGAAATCTTAACCAGCAAAAGGGATCATAATTTCATAACATGGGATAAATCATGGTAGTGAAATATAATCACAATAATCATAATGTAAAACATGAAACTTTGTGGCATACACAGATAAACATAGAGAATCATTTCTTGTTAGTCAAGACTCATTGCCAAGACAATCTTAGTGGACAATGTCCCTTTCTGAACCGAGTCACCCTCGTTTCAGTCCTGTTTCACTGATCCGGTATAACCTACCATTCCAGCCATGTCTATCTCATGAGATATAAAATCTTTACCCAATGCATTGGAGGGAGATATAGGTCCCACCCATCTCATAATGATACCATTCTTATGTGTGCCACAAAATCATAAACCATACATCATTGCATAACCCATGTAATAAAAATGGGAATCTTAAACATCATGACATCATAAAACAATTCATATACAATAAAGGAATTCATAAAAATAATTCCTTCACAACATAATCAAATCAATGTAATAATAGTGATAAAAACAGAACCCTTTATTATCTTATATGGAAAATAATTTTGATAAAACACATGAACTTCATTCTTGAGGAAAATATCCATTCTACTTCAAAAACACTTTTCCTTTCTTAACATGTCATAAAATTATAAAATAAAAGAAGTTGATTAAGAATAAACCTGAAAACTTGTAAAGGAAGCTTCTTGGAAATAATGTTTTAAAAATCCATTCGTGCCGTATATGTTAATAAAAACATTTTTCGTACTTTTGTCGGAAAAGTCAAAAAGTACCTCGTACGAAAAACGACAAAAGATTCCTATCATATCTTTTACTATAAACACACAAAAGGGTAAAAATGGATTTAAACAATTGTAGGTGGATTGAAATAATATTACATATTGAGGAAACATGGATTTGGATGATAAAATACACCCCAGTAAATACCAAAGTACAAACAATCTCGGATAAAAATGAGATTGTGATATTTCCATTTCCTTACGTCCGACTTGCTTTGTAATTGTCCGAACCTCCTGTATAATGATTTAAATAATGTTATTGACTTATTCCAGAATCATAATTATTATTTTTTATATCATATATGGTCATATTCATAGCTTCTTAGTAGTAATATTTCATTGCTACTTGTTATTCGGGTGTTTATAACTTTTTGTTATTATGCGTGTTTTGTCGAATAAATTCTTATTCTTTTTCTTTAAGTTATAGATACATCATTTCCATAATGGTATTAGTGTAATATATTTCATATTAATTCATTCAATTCATTTATATAATCATTATGAAATGAAGATCATGTAGAACGAGTCGCATCACATTGTGGAGATGGTATTCCGTACATACGCACGAGTGATGATATCGTACCTATGATCGTGGAATTGTATTAGAGTGTATGTATACTATTTCAGAATCAGTATCAATTTATAATAGTCATATATAGTCATTATATACACCATTATACCCATCCTTGTAAGGTGGTGGTGGAAAATAGATTACACCACGGCGTGGAGACGGTATTCCGTACGTACGCACGCGCGGTGATTTATTTTTCTGTAGGATGGATAGATGGTGAAATAGGGTTGTTTCATACTTATAATAACATATCAGTATATGAGTGATACTGACGTTATTACTTCATAATGAAACAACCTAAGAAGAATAAGTGGAAGAAGAAATAGAGATGAAAGAATCGGTAATGGGCTTTACCTCTTCATTGAAGTGCATCTTTCAGACCTCCTTTTAGGGCACTAAAATGGGTATTTGAAGAAGGCCAGAACCTCTAGGATGTCTCTAGATAAGTGGAGAGGAGAAAGTGGCAGGGGTTGGCCGAGCTTGAAGGCTCAATGTGGTGTGAGGAAGAGGGGGAGGAGGTGCCCTTTTATAAGGGAGGAGAGGGGCACCTTTGGAATAACTAAAAATATTATTTTATTATAAAGTCATGTTCGGTTTTAAATAGCTTCAAATTGATATATTTCGAAGTTAAGGTGGGGATGGGTCGAAAGCCTCTCATCCAATAGAATTTAGACAAGTTTAGGTTCCTATTTTGACCTTATCATTTAGATTTAACATTATGTTAAATAATTTTACTTTTACCATGTCTTCTTGTGTTTTTATAATATAAGGTTAATAAACTTACTATAAGCAGCCAAAAGAACCCCAATTTGTTTATTATTAATATATATAACCTTATTTAAGTCATTCGGCTGAACCATAGATTTTTAGAAATAAAATAACAATTACTAATATAATATTTGTTTTAAAAACTATTTTATGTCAATTTTGACACTATTTAGTAATTTATTTTTGTGAAAATCATAACAGAATTATTATTTCAAAAAAGATAATTAAATCAATAATAACATGTCATATTAACCTAGAAAATTAGTTTAATTTATAAAAAGTCTCAAATTACATTTATTTTGGTGTTCATAATATCAATTATGTCAATATTTCATTAATAAAATAATTACTGCATCATCATTGTGTCATAAATAAATTAAATTATTTAAGGTCTAAAAATTACAAATAAAATACCATTATGTAGGAAATATTTTTAGCTTTATAATGAATACTTATAGTCGAATTTATCTTATGTATAACTCGTTATTAAAAATGTTTTAGTTATTAAACATTGATTTTAACTATGTTAACTATTCATTAAATAAAATAATATTAAATGTCATAATCTAATTCAAGTTGACCTAAATGGTCATATTATATTGATAAGGTTGTTTTTTGGTCGAATTACACTTATCCAATAGAATTAGGACATGTGTTATGGTAATATTAATATCATATTTACCCTTAGTTACCCTATTTACTAATAACCGCGGTAAAAAAAGTAAAATGTTACTATTCACTAAAAATTATTTTCATCTCATTGAACCACATTTTTGTCCTTGATATTAACAGTGTCTCTTGGATTTTCGAAATTCCATTCACAGAAGTGGCAAATTTATGTTTTATGAAAAATTCAGTTTTTTTAACTACCACATAGTGGTTTCACTATTCATTAAAATTTGAAAGTTTTCAGAAAAATACCAAAATTTTACCCTAGGCTAATTTCGATATTATGAATCCAAAAATGAAGTACATTTTGAAAAATAAAGTTTATAAAATTTCAAAAAGTGGTTATTACTATTCATAACGGCTAGTTTTAATAATATTTTAATAGCATATCGTTGTTTAGTGAAACTCGGTATTGCGTATGACGCACGCTATCGAGGAAGGTCACGATTTCGTGTAAAGCAAGCCAAGAAAGTGTTGTGTAGAAAAATATTCCTTTGATGATTTATATAACATAAAAGTCTTGGGTGTTACATTTCCCTTATGATTGTGTCTATGGGCCTACTGGGATGCTTCTGTAACTAAATAGTGCCCGAATTCAAAATTCAATCATGTTCAAACTTCATCCATTAAGAATTAAACATATCCAAATGTGTTAGATGATCAATGCCTTGTTTGGTTAGCTCACACCCTCTACGTTATCAATTAAAAATGGGTGTGGTAATCAAATAATCAAAATAAAATTTAAAAACACATTAAAAATTTCTTTTATTATCAACCAGTACATTCATATGAATCCTAGATTAAATGAATTTTGGTTAATCTGTGTTCATCATGTTATTCAAGAACGATAGTTTGAAATATATTTAAACGAATTTAAACAAAAAACCCTACATTGATTTCATTAGAAGGTGTTGTAGAAGAGGAAGGAGTGTCCACGTACGAATATTTTTGTCAGCGTTCGTTGTCGCCCGTCGTTTCCCCTAACGACCATTCCTCGATCAAATTTTTCATCATAGAGGGAAGTCGTCGGAGCTTCATTAATGCTTTCTCTCATACCTCTCACAAATTCCACGCTCATGCTCAGATTAAATAGAGGAATAGAGAGGATTAATTCCCCATTAAATTACTGTGGTTCATTATTGAGTATAATTAATGAACCTATTTTTTTCTCCAATGGTGTGGTTACCCAACCAATTAAAAATTACCAACATTGTGATTACAGAACATAAGGGTGTATTCATTAATGGTATGACGTTTCTATGCTATCCCACCATCATTTTTCCAGCAGTTGCAAAAAAGAAAATAAAATTACCTTTAGAGATTATTTTTATAATGTCCAAAAACTTACAGTTTCATCCAAACCATGTTGGTCACTATTAAAGATCACATAAAAGGTTCTTGGTACTGCAAATGCAATGGCGTGCTCAGATTTTTAATGCGAGCACCAGTTAAAAAATAGAAATCACCACCCACATGTTTACTAAATGTATGTTAATAAATATTCCAAAATTATTAACAGTCTCCCTCGAACTGTGATGGTTGAGGATAGGATCTGCCTAAGGAAAACACTCCCTCACGAGCTCAATGATACTCTCACATTTCCAATACAAGTTACCATTTAAGATTTATAGAATTTAACAATAAAATAATTGTTACTTAATTAGTTTATGTGAATCAGAAAACTAGCTTCCACTGTTGGCATACACCAGACAATGTTAGGATATACCTAAAAAAAGAATACAATCATGAGTTTAGTAGTGATATCATATTTTTAAGCTGAGTCACCATTAGTGAGTTATAAGAATTTGAAAAATAAAATAAAATAAAATAATTATTTTATTTATGGTTTTACCATTTTCGGGTTTTCTCACTGGAGGCCATCACCGACTAAACACAAGTCTCACCTAGGGTGAACCTGTCATCTTGAATGGAATTGTGCCCCTAGAAATCTGATATAGGCTCCTGATTAAGTGTTATTCAACTTTTTCCGAAAAACTACTCACACGTACTCTTTTATGCTTAAAATTTTTTCGACAGATCATTAAGTGCACTTTGGGAATCGGAATCACATTCCTTAAATTATCACAAACTTGAAATAATTCCATTTAATAAAAAAATTACATGAAATTTTAGGTCTTTACATTATCCCCACCATAGGTATTTTCATCCTCAAAATATAAAACAAAAATAGGGAAAAATGGGTGTACTAAGCATGTATCTAAGCCTCTTGCTTCCACGTGTTCGACTGGAGATTTCCATGATGCCGAAGAACTCACACCGGAGGAATCAACCACCCATGAAGCACTCACTTCGGTCGATCCTCTATCTCCTCAGGGAACTCCGTAAATGTCACCCCATCATCGATGTTCACCTCGCCCCTGTCAATAACATTCGATGTATGATGGATGTACCTCGTCAAATTTAACATATGAAAATCATTATGCACTTGATGAATCTATGGGGGAAGATCTAGATGGTAAACCACCTAGATCACTATGCTGAGAATCAAAAAAGGTTCGATTAACCTTCATGATTTGTTTCCACCCCATCCAAAACCTTGTAATCCTCATCGGGGTGGGACCTGTAATAAGACATGGTCTACCTCCTCAACCTCCAAGGGACTCTATCTCCTGTCAGCATAAGACTTCTATAGGCCCTGTATAGTCTTATCCACTCCTAGACGATCTAAACCATCCCATTTGTAGCCAATACCAACTTTGGACCCATAAGTGCTTACTCCAACGGATCTTTCCAGTATAGAGGTGATCTACATGGTCACCCCTAAAAGGCCTCCAATGGTGCCATGAAGATGGTGGAGTGATAAGTATTTTTTTATACGAAATCCACCATGGGGTGTTGATCCTCCAAACTAAAACAAATAACAATGATGTAATCACGAATCATATCCGCAAGCATATATATGGTTTGCTCCATCTTAACATCTGTATGAGGATGAAAGGTGGTGCTCAAGCATAGAAAATTCCCAAAGGCCTCCTATAATCGCATCGACAACCGAGATGTACTATGAGAATCATGGTTTGAAATGATTTTTTATGGACCCGTATATCTATACAATCTCCTATACATAGAGGTATCCCAATCTCTATATTCTTAAATGCTCTTAAATTTGTAGGATGTGGGATGACGTAGTGAGTCAGTAAATGGTCCCCTAGATGGAATCGTGGATCTTTGACATACATGGTATCCATGTTAGGAAGTCCATGGAAATTTCATCCTAATTCCACTCTAGTGTATGATGTGGGTGAGTAAATCCCGCTGGAACCTGGTGCTTGGACATCACATTCTGACAAGTGAGGCCTCATGAAACAAAATTTTCCACTGCATTTTTTACCCCTAGCCACCAGTACTAACACCAGAGGTCCAGGTAAATCATCACCACACTAGGATGTACCACCAAAGGGGATGTGGGTAACCCCCTTAATTCCTCCTCGCATAGCATCACTGGTACCACTGTGCAACCTTTGAAAAGGATGACGTGATCCCCACCTTCAAAAAATCCTACATAATCTCATCCTAATGATATCTAATCATGTAGGTTGTTGCGATCAATGCACCCAAGTTATGCCTCCCTGACTTTCTAACGAAGTGGGGAAGTGACTTCCATAGATTGGAGGTAAGCCTATCCATCACTATCCACGAAGGATAACTTCAATGAGTCTAATTTATCTGATGCCTCCCTCATCATGTGTAGACCCGAACTCCAGTTGAGTGAATTCACTACTACGTTTCCCTTACCTATAGTGTAGACTATCTCATATTCATATTACTGGAGGTACTATGTCCATCACCGATGTCTTGGGTTCAGGTCCTTCTGTAAGAATATATACCTAAGACACTTGTGATTGGAGTAGATAATAAACCATTCTTCCAACAACACCTTCATCTCCAGGAGCTCTGTAGGATCCATATGATATGAAGTTATAGATGTTGGTCTCATCATTGGGTACAAGACAATGTAGAATTCCCTCTCCCTATTGGGAGGTAATCCTAGAGACATCTTTTGAAAATGTTGTTCCCAGACTATGCTGCTACTTTTGGAAACTAAAAACCCAAAACACATGCTACCGTGAGGGTAAGGCTGGCCGGCTCAAGAGTGATCAGCTACAACCTCCTATGCATGAGTTTTCCAATGCTACCTAGGATTAATTCTTCACTGACCATGGAAAACCCCATTCCAATGTTGTATATATACCACAACCTTTTTTCTAATATAGTCAAACAGATCATGATCTGCGAATGACCAGCCCTTACCCAAACTAACACCGTAAGGCCTTGACACTTCCACCAAGATGTTCCAACTGAAACACTCCCCTCAAGGGTCAGATCAAATAGTTGGCATGAGTGTGACTATTGAGTCTCCGCCCATAGGTATCTCTATACGTAAGGGTACATTAAACTATTTAAATATAAACTCATGGTTTTGAACATGATTTGAGACAAGGAATGATTAATACTAATGTCTATTAATATGAAAAATAGTATTAGACACATATCATATATTGAATCATTCTTTGATCCCTTTGGTCATAATCTTTGACCGCATGTAGCAAATCCCTTCCCCTATCCTCCAGCTCCCTAATAATGGGGGGTACCACATTAGGGTGATGGATGTAACATATCAAAAAGTATACCATATCCAGATTCTCTCCTAGTTCATCTTCTAAGTCTATTTTCTTATAGATTCACCAGTCCCTATCACTTTTTCTTGTCAAAACATATTACACATACATGTATCTAAAACTAATGTCAATTTCATGATTTCCCATTATTGAGATTCACTGGCTACATCTACTTTCCCAAATAATTTTAAACCATAAGGGTTATCTATAGAATCCTAATATAAGTTGGAATCTATAGAGAAATAATGCTAGCTCGGATGTCCATAAACATGTCTCGCTCGAATGTCTCGGCCTTGATGAATTTTTTTAATTGTATTCATCGAGTACTTGGAAGGGTTAATATGCCACGATGAATACTCAGTTACCAACATTTCATCCTGTCAAAACTGTATAATATCTTGGTAATACAAATCCCTTATCTTTTAATAGAAAGAGACATCCTTCTCCATGTTAGGTTCTCAAGCTCTGTCCATAGAAAACGTCACATCATCGTAAAATATGGGTAATCTAAACTGTGCCATCATAATGCTGAAACACATAGAATTCTCATTTCTAGGACAACCATTTGATCTAATGGTTCCCGGTGTAAATGACAACTTCTTCACAACCTCAAGACAGTTCTTAGCCTCTTGTGAGTCTGGCTCGCCTCAGAACTTGTGGGGTATATTTCACTGAAAACCGTGTAAGGGACTGAGCGTTAATGTGTGCTCTACCGGTTGTTCCTATAGTAACTGTTATGCAATGGGTAGTGGTATCATTGGGATACCACCCAAAGGTAATATCCTGGATAACAATCTTTGTACTGAAGCCTCATCACACTATGGACCACCATCATGGTCACAGATTAGAATCCTAGTTTGCTGGATACATTGGGGATCCTCGAAAGAAATTCAATAAGAACCATGGTCAATAAGTTATACATGGATAGATAACTCATATATATCAAAAAGAAAAAATCTTTTTCAAAACACACGCAACTTGTTTTTTTGTGTACTGCGTCGAAAATCAAAATTCAGGGTCTGAGTTTATGCATTCGTCGACCGCTGCACCAACACTGGACTCCCTGAATGACACTTGATACAATTGGTACATTGATAACATAGACTCTCAGTGCCTATGTTAGAACCGACTGCACACGTATACCACTTTTTCAGGACTTATCCCCAAGGGCTCATGCCGTGACTACCCCAAGACCACCTTCCATATTCCAGGGGTTGGCGACAAGCACCAGAAATGCATTTTCCTAAAATTGGAAAGGCATTGCCACAAATCCTCTATAGAAACAGAAATTCTACACTATGCACAAGTAAAATATATTGGAATAAGAAAGGTGCAACCACAAATAAAAACCACAATAGAGTGTAAATTTTATCGCTGATGTAAAGGGGTCTAGAATACAATCTCAATTGAAAACAAAATATAGAAAAAAGAGAAAATTGCTCCTTAGTTCATCTACCAAGGATCGTATATGAATGGTTGGTATAGATCCTCACTAAATCTCTCCACATCAATAGGTTACCCCTTTGCACCTTCTTTCAATCACCATCAAGCATCGTCTTGCCCTAAAAACTCAAGACTCAGTCACGTTTTCCACTATCTGAACAAGATAAAAAAAGGTACGAGAAAAGGCCATGAAATGGTGAGTATAACAATACTCAGTAGAGGCCCTGAGACCCTCGAAGGACTCTCAGAATTTCACAGTGGAAAAACAACACAACATGATCTCAATTACATATCAAAATGAAAAAGATATCTCACACCAAGCGTACAACTCAGATATCAAGAATAAATATGATTATTTTTATGATATATCATTTTATTCTATTATATATTTACACAAATAATCTAGTAAACATTTGTTCCATTGTCGATCAACACATGGTCGTACGTCGCTGATCTAAGAAGAGCTTCTCAAAGGAAGGTCCACGTCAGGTCGCACACTATTGATCCACACAAGGTCCCTAGGATGCTGATCCACACAGGGTCACTATGATGCTGATTTACACAGGGTCAATATGATGATGATACACACAGGGTCTCTATGTTGTTGATCCATACAGGGTCGCTATGAAGCTGATCCACACAGGGTCAATATCATGCAGATCAACATATGGTCTCTATGATACTGAACCACAGAGGGTCGCTAGGATGTTGTTCCAAAAAAAATTTTATATGATGTTGATCCACATAGGGTCCCTATGATGCTAATACACATAGGGTCCTTGTGATGCTGATCCCCCTAGGGTCTCTATGTTGCTGGTCCACATAGGTTCGTCTTTAATTGACAACCAACCTGCAAATTCCCCGCAGTCTGTGCACGTCAGTTTTGTAGAATCTGCATCTGAAGATATCAGTCATGTATAATCTACCATTAATCTCCACAAAGAATAAACCCAAATGACATACATGTTGTAAGGGTCCCAATTCGATAGTTAGAGCATTAATCGAACACCCAGTCTATGAGTTATTAGAGTTTTATTACAAAGGGTCCGACTAGATTTGGGTTCAATCCAACGTGATCGTAATCCAAATTTCTCCAAAATGGAAGTGGAATTTCTCATATGGACCGTCTCATTCCCAGGATTATAGTACAATATATGGTTCCTCAAAAATAGGTATGTTTTCTCAGAAACAATCTTTTATGCGTATTGGGGCTGAAAAGGGTCTGGGTCTGCTCTGACCCAGCTGGGCATAACTGACCCTACCAGAACCGACCAAGTCTAGGTCTAACCCGACCCAGTCGGAACTGGCTCTGCTAACCTAAGGGGGCATGTCCTCGGTGGGCTTGGCCCACTGGGCCGCGGACCAACCCAGCCCGCATTGGCTGTATGCAGCCTTGCCTAATGGAAAGCGTTGTCGGCCAGCTGGGTGGTAGACCCCCTTCTCAGACAGCTTGATCCATTTGGTATTCTACAACCATTAGTGCCACGTGGTTCCACCACCTTGATAGCTGGAACTGTGGGGTGTGGGTCCCCCCAACAATGGCTCGATGTAGAGGCTTCCATCCACAGTGCACGATGACACATTGCCTTTCACCAAAGCGGTCGGCAAGGGGTGGCTGCCCATGCTGCCCACTGCGGCGCTTTCGGGCGTCACCATCCTCTTCAGCTATTTCCCACCAGCACGTGTCACACTATCACGTGCTAGCTCCAGTCACCGGCATCTTAGTGCTAGTTCCCCACTGATGAGACTTCCAGGGGCCACCCAATTAGTTTCAATGGTCTGTTTTCCCTTCCGATTGTGACTATGGGCCTCCCAAGTTGTTGTCAAAACTATGTGGTTCCTGAATTCAAATATGCATAGAATAAAAACTTCTCCCATGAAGAAAGTGACCAATCCTAAAGAAACATATGGTTCGGGCCTTGTTCAGTTGGCTCACAACCTCCATGTTAGCATTTAAAAAAGGGTGTGGTAATAATATCCTCAAAAGATAAATTAAAACTCCTTACAAAAGTTCATGTATTATCCACCCGTATTTTCATACAAATAGTGGATTAAGTCATTTTTGGTTAATCTGCATTCGTCAGGTTTTTTTAGAATGATATTTTGAAATAAATTTTTATGAATTTAAAAAATCACCTACCTCCAGTTCTTTGGAAGGCGTTCAAGAATAGGATAGAGGGTCCATGTCAGAAGGTGTTCTTCTATTTTTGTCGTCGCCTGTCATTTTCCAAAATGACCATCACTCTTTCACGTTCTTCATCAGAATGGAATGTTTCTGGTACATCATCGTAGATTCTTCTCATAGCTCTCCCAAAACCCAAGCACGATCTTAGATTAAATAGTGAAAAAAAGAATCAATGAATTGTAAAATGAATGAGGTTTGTTAATGAGTTTATTTAATGAAACTATTAATTTTTCCCAACGGTGTGGTTACTCAACCAATTAAAAACCCCCAAAAGTGTGTTTATAAAAACATAAGTGTCCAGCCATTAATGGTATGATGTTACACTGTGGTCGCAGAACCGTTTTTCCAATGGTAGTAAAAATAAAAATAAAATAATCTTTTGTAATTTCCAAAAATTAAAATTTTCATTCGAGCCTGGCTAGTCGATGATAAGCTTCTCTTAAGAGAATCCAAGTGATGTGAATTCAACAGTGCCTCAAAATTTTATTCCGAGCACTGGTTTAAAAGATAGAAATATTTTCTCCCATGTTTACTAAACATACCTTAAAAAAATTAAAAAATTATGAACACTCACCCTCGACCTGTACCAGTTATGGTTAGACTCTTCCTATGTAAAAAACTCCCTGACGAGCACGGTGGTACTCTCATGTTTTCAATCTTAGTAGCCGTTTAAGAGTTATAGAATTTAACAAAAAATTAATTGTTTAATGATTATTTTATTTGTGGCGAAAAACTAACTTCCATAGTAGGCTCGTGCCGACCAATGTTAGGATCTACCTAATGATATCATACCTTCACAAGTTCAGTAGTGGTCTCATAATTTTATTCTCAGTCACCGTTCATGTGTTATTGGCATTTCAAAAAAAAATAATTTTTTATGGTTACTCCATTTTCGTGGTTTCTCACTAGAGGCCTCCACCGTCTAAAATTAAGTCACATATAGGGTAAAATCGCCTTCATGAATACAATTGTGTGCTTAGATTTCTAATCAAGGTAATATTCTATGATTTATTCCACTCTTCGTGGAAAACTACTCATCGATTCTATTTTTAGCTTAACACTTTCTCGACTGATCATTTCGGGTGCTCCGGGCCTCAGAATCACATACCGTCAATTCTCATAGGCTTGTAATAATTCCATTTAATAAAAAAATTTACATGGAATTTCTGGGACTATACACATACATCATCCATACATCAATCATGACATAATAATTCATTTAATTACTATTAAATTTTAAATACCTTAAATTACCATATTTCACTATTTATCTGAAATTAAACTGTTTTAGAAAATAAAATTATTTCATCCTAACAATTTATTGATGTCTATATTTCTAAAATAGAACTGATTTTATGAAAATAATTTTCCATGAATGATAATTTAAATTTAATTTATATTCACTATTTATTCAAAAAGTACATAATTTTAAATTATAGCTGATTTTATGACTCTTAGATAAATTAATTAAGTTATTATAATATTATCATATAATCATAATTCAAATGAATATTAATTTAATAACAAATATTTGGGGAAAAATTCATTTAAAATGGTATATTAATTTTAATTTATAAATACACATTTATGTTTCACATAAATACCCATTCTCAACTCATCATTATAAATACAATTATTTAATTATTCCATTTTATAAATATATCAAAATATTATATAGGATGTACCTAAATATTAATTATAATTCAATATATGATATCAAAATAAAATAAATAGTTAAAATTTTATATAACAAAATTCTTTGTTTTATTAAAATCTATATTTTTTAGTAATCATTGGAAAATAAATATTTCTAGACAATCACCAAAATTTCAACCAAATATAATTTTGATAGAAATTTTTTAAAAAGGAAATTCACATATTCATTATAATTTATTAAAATTTCAAATTTTAATATTAAATTAAGAGCTCCGTTAAAAAGTGGTGAATCAGCCGTTAGAAAAATATAGTCTTTTGTGCATAAAATTTGATTTATTATTATATTATTCCTATAAAAAAATTTGGATAATTTAAAAAATATAAATTTCATAATTTGATTTTTAATATTCATTCCCACCTAGTAAATTGATTCGTTATAAATGTCAAATTTTAAATATAATATCGGGGTTTTGAACTCAGTGTTGTATCCAACATAAGCTATCGAAGATGAAAATTTTAAAAGATACATAGTAAAAAATATTGACCTTTTATGAAAAAAAATTATTTCACATAACATTATAAAAAATTAACTTATTTATAATCTTAATAAATGGTATTGTAAAAGGAAAAAGTATATATATAGAGACAATTTGATATCTCATATCACATATCCATAAGACATGAAATGTTATAACATATACTACAACTTGTGATATAATTGTTCGTAAATTTTATCTTTTATTATTCAACATGCACTAATTCTATGAAAAAATTTAGCATTATATATTATCAACATATAAAAAATAAAATATGTTTTTGATAAAACATAACTAATTGAACTATTAATTTTTTAAACAATAATATATTTTAAAAATACTAAATCTATATTATTTTATATAATCCTATGGGAATTTATCAGGTTGAAAAGAATAATGAATTATAAATTAATAACCATATGGAAAGATTATTTTCTTTAAAAAATGAATTTCTATTAAATCTAAAAAATGGTTTTGGTGTGATCTTTATTAAACATGTTTATATTTATAAAAAAAATTACTATTTATATCTCCATTTACTATATAAAAAAATATATACACCATTTCAAAATGAAATGGAGTATATATAAAATGCATAGAACATATCAATATTATATAGTATTACTCATTTATTCAAATTTTCAATGTTTTTAATGATATATTTAATTAATATATCACATTTCCTTCAACCATGTAGACAACTATACAATATGTCACACTAAATTGCATAAATATTATTTATCTAACTAAATTTCAATTTAGGGCCTTTATATCATACTTATCATATAGGATTGAAAGTTATTTAATACCTAATAATAATCCTACTATATTATTTGAAAAATAAGTAAGAAATCCCTAATTATCACAATCTTAGATTATCATTTTAAAGGAATCAATGAATTAAGTAAACTTATTGTAGTTTTTTTGGCATGCTCTCTTGTGTGGAAGAAATCTAATTTTCAATGTGATTTGTTAAATTGATGTAGTACGTTTTTAGGTTTGATAATTATTTTATTATGTAAAATAAATTTTTGGTTAAGGTAATATAAGTGCGTAAATTTGATAAAATTGTATATTGGAGGTGGACATATAATTCATTTTGTATCCTATATTAATGTAAATAGTTGTTTTATGGTCATTAATATCTAATACATATACAATTTCATGAATATAATTATCATTTTGTAAGCTTAATTGTTGATATATTAATTCGAAAACTATATATGAGTATACCTCTCTAGATTAAAAAAAATCATAATAAATTGTTATCCACTATTATTTTTTGTCTATTTTATTCATAATCCTCATTGATTTAAAAGTCTATTTTTATAATCGAATTACATTAAATCAGAAAAAGTGATAATTTATAAATGTAGCTATGGTACTAATATAATAATTCATATGTTTCAATTATATATTAATTGGGATTCAAAAAAAAAGAAATTATAAATTTCATTTTGGTATGTTTAATATAACTTATAAATATATATTAAAGTATTCATATTTTTCTAAAGTAAAATATTTTATTAAGACATAAAATGAACATTCAAATATTTAGGGATTAATTTTAGTATTATTACTTTTAGGTATGTGTTGTGATTGGGAACCACGAATAGACTGGCCAATGGTATATCCATGTTTTCTAAAAATTAAAAGATTTATTTCTATAACTACGATAGTGAAAAATATATGTGAATTTAATATTTTGATTGATTGTATATGTAATCATATATTTAGGTTGAATGTATTGGGGGAGCTTTTTTTGATATATTATTTTTAATGGGAAATAAAAGGATAAAATTTAAAATTGATCACATGGGTAAGATCTTGTATTAATGTTGAAGAGAGAGTCTCATAATTTTTCATGGATTGAAATGCGGGGTCACTGTTTGACATGGTTGAACTGAAATTTCCACAATGAGTTATTAATACATGGATATTGTTCATTTTTATAGTTTTTAATTATTTATTTTGGTTGATTATTTCAGTTATTTTGGTTATAAATTCCATGTCATATTTTGGGAAAATGTTCTAAAGTACTTTAATGATATGTTTTTAAACCTATCAGAGGATTTTCTGTAGATATATTTCATATTCACATATTTTAGAGAGTTATTATTTGTCTAAATAAATATTTTTATAGAGGTATATAGGGGAAATTTATGTTATGTGATAAGGATTATGTTTTATTTATATAAAATGGGCTTCGATATACTATTTATCAAGGGGAAACTTATATATTTTTTGAAAGGGGAGACATTATCTATGATATAGTGTATTATACACACTTTTTAGACACACTTGGTTAATAATTTATCAAATGTGTCGACAATGGTCAATGTCGATTATATAAATTTTAATGGTTCCCAGTAAAAATAAGAATAACTAATATGATTTATTATGACTGATCATTTTTAATTTTGACAAAAAATGAGTTATTATTTACAAAATTAAATTTATAAGAATTCAATTATTTAATTAATTTCAATTTCTTTTTATGATATCCACACTATCCATCACCCTACCATATTAATATCCATTAGATTTTAAGAGGATATTAAAGATCTATACTTGGTTAGTAGAAGTGGATGAGAATTGGTGATTAAAGATATCCCATAGTAATTTAATTCAAAAGGGTTAGTAATTAGTTGATCAAAAGTATGACATTGTCAGTATTTCATCAATTTAAAACCAATAGTTTTATGAAACTCAAAAAAACATTATAACATTTTTATTGCGTTTAAATTACATTACCTTTGGATTGATGATATGAATTAATACTTGAGTAAATTAATTAATGGTTTATATAAGTGATTTCATTCATTATCTATTGATTTAATTCCCAAGGATGAGTTATATTTTCTTTGGAACTAAGTATTGAAGTAATAGATTTGAGTAATATATAGCGGTATCATATCACATTATCTGGCTTCACCATAATGAGTATCTTAGAGGTAAATAATTTTTTATCGTATATGATCTCATTCTATCAAATTTTTTTATGTATTCAATACATAATCTTAAGAATCACACTATAATAGTGGATGACCAAGTTGTAATTAAAGTGTTAACACTACAATATTTTGTTATTTATTAATTTCATTATTTTTTTGGTTCTAGATATTTTGAATTCATAGTATTTCCACTAACCATGAAATGATATATTTATTATCAAAATAGATATGATATTTCAAAGAATATATGACAATATATTTCCAATATATTATTCTCACCACATTAAATGATATCAGGAGGCAATAAATTGAAATTCTTTAAATAAAGTGATTCACTCCAAAATTTATGTCTGAGTGAATTGGAATGAATAAGTGAAAATTAATTAAGAGTACTTGATATTTATTGGTGTTTTATTATTTCTAATATTTAAGTGAAGAATTAGATTCCACACATGATCCAAATTCTCAATAAAATAAGGCTATGGAAAGTTAATTTTTTATCAAATTATTTTAAATCATTGTTCATTATTGTTGTTGAAGTTTACTATCATATCTTAACCCTTTATTTTTATTATTAATAAGAGTTTAAATTGTAAAATTGGATTTCAAATCACTATCATAATAGATTTTCAACCAAACAAAATATTTGCAGACACTTATATTCAACCATGGGTTATGCGTCCTCTTTATTAATATATCCATCATAATTTCATGACTATTAAAAAGGATCATTTTCACTAAATAGTAATGAAAACACATTGATTACGAAGTGGTCTTGTTAGTAACCATTGATTCAACCCCTCCTTAGTCGTCTCATACTCTCTCCTCACCCTATCATCACATAGCATTTAAACATAATGTGAACACTAAAATTTAATATTTCTTGGTAGATGAAATGGGAAATATGTAAATGTTTATTTATATTGGTTATTTTTGGATTATTAATTTGGGGAAATTTAGTTTTATTCAAGGGATATTTTGCCTTTATATTTTTTACCATTAATATTTTTTACTACTTATAGATCAAAATAACATAGTTAACATATCAACTAACATGACATGTGTTATTTATACTTCGAGTTATGGAATGTTATCATGGGTATTTTTCTATTTATAAATATTATTTTTTTCAGTGATTATTCTAATTATATAGCGTTATGTTGATGTGGAAAAATAAAATCTCATGTTCGATTAATTATCCAAAATTTCAATTCAAATTTTGTGATCAAGGAGTACAAATCGGGATATGTGGTGTTCTAGTTCAGGATAGGTGGGTTAATTCTTGTCTAATTAATTATGAAAAGGTATCATACAATAAATTGTATTTCAGATATGATTTTGATATTGTATACACTATAATTATAGAGTTATATTTCTCAAAACATGGGATATAATTGTTAGTATTCCAATAATGTATATCTATGTTGGATGTTTTTGTTACCATGGTGGTATAAAATCCTATTTTTTAGATTTTATAGTTTGTTATAGAGATGGTTTAATGTTTTTTTCATCAAAATGTGATATTTAAATAATTAAATATTTCTTTAGGAGTGGATAGTTTAGGTAATATTGAATAATAATTGGATCATAGAATCACATGATATGTGTATACATTTATTTAGAAACTTATTCTAGAAAATGGGGACTGGTGGAAAGAAGGTAATTTTATCTAAAATATGGAGAAAAATTATTTATTTATATACCTAATATGTAATTCGTACAAATTTCATTAACATTAATTTTATTATTTATTTTTAATTTTTTTATAGAACTGTTTTTTAAAGTATTTATTGAAATTAATTGGTTAGGAATAGGAAATATGTAGATAAATTTCTAAATAATGAATGATATTTTAATTGAATAAGTTTAAGAATAATGGGTGATAGAAACCTAAGATGTGTAATACTAAATTGATAGAAATGTGATGTGTTACACCCAAAACTATGAGTCCCAAAAACAATATCTAAATTGGTATGTCACGTGGCTTTATGTGAATTCCATGATTGGTGAAGGCAGGAAATAAATTATTAAAGATAATGTATACCATATAATTTAATGATTTTCCCTCATTGGCAAAAAACAATCTTCATATTAATGTAAAATCCCATGATATAAACCACTGGGAACAAAAAATTTATGGGGAAAATGAATTTATCTTAAAAAATAAAAAATTTGAAACTATGATTATATAATATGGTATAATTAAATAATATTATTGAATCATAATATTCCAACTCCTATAATATATCACTAAAATAGATTTAGGGATCTCTAATTATAAATAAAAAACATTAACCTTTAGAGAAAAAATAGATAGTCGTGTCTATATGTGCACAAATGTGAGAAAAAAATGTAAGATAAAACTAATCGGTATTTCACCTGTTACACCAATAAAATTTCATGTGCATGAGATGTCAATATATAGTTCCAATAATGAATGATTAGTAAAAATAATTTTAACCAATACATTTAATTTACGGAAATATTTGTAATATATAGTTTCTAAAACCAATTATACACTTTCAATTACGAAATTATAATATTTTTAAATAATATAAAAATTTAATTATCTTCCAGATAACATAATAATAATATTCAATCCTTTGATATATATTTTCTATAAGAAAATTTCAATTGATTCCATGAAACATTCTAAATTTATAAAAAAATGAAAATTTTCCCCAATATTATGTGGAAAATTGTTTTTTAAAATGATATTGAAAATATGTGTCAACATATGCATAATATACATTCATAATCCAATATATTATAATAAAAATTAATAAATTTTGCAATAAATAATTCCTAATAATAATAAAGGGTTATCCTATTTGATTACTAGATACATAAATATCTTATACATTAAAAATTCATCAACATCTTCCATAAACATGATTGGCACATTATACAATTCTAGACACATCATACCTAATACAATTTTTTAAAAAAATGGGATGATTTACACTACTATCAATGATTCTAGAATGTTACAGCTAGGTTTTTTCCACAACACCAATAAATACATCATGGTTCTACATTATCTAGTAATTTCAGGAAAACACAACCGACTAAGGGGTGACATTGATGTTATTTTGAAGAACCCTATTCCACGATAGATCGAATTCAATGTAAAAAGTTGTCCAATGGGTAATGATGTTCCATGGGGTTGTGGAATTGTTTTTAGGGACCAAAACAGTTATATTATTGTTTGCTTTTATGGTACCTATGATATTTTTTCTTCTTTATGTTGTGAAATGGTTAGTGTTATCATTGTGGTTATTTTTACAAAGAAAAATTGTTAGACTAACATATCCTAGAATTTTATTCCACCATAATCAAGAAATTAATACTAAATGGTGTGGACCATATTTCATGTACTATTCTTGCTTGGTGGATGGATATCTTGGAATCACATATAGGGATCAACCATATTATCACTCATGCTATTCGTGAGGTGAAATCTATGGTAGGCGAGTTTCAAATATTTTCATCACTTAGATAGAGTACCATCCTACATATTTTCATCCATTTTAGGGGATTTTCTAAAAAAAATCCCTCATTGTGACTTTTGTAATGTTTCTTTATAAATAATTGTTCATTGGTCTTTTAGACCAAGTAATCACCTTTCTAAAAAATTATAACCAACATGTTATCAATCATAAATAAGAAGTAATGGAATAAGGAATTTATATAACATAAAACATGATCCATGGAAGAATATAACAAGAATAAGAACTTGAAATAACAGTTTATCATAGTTATAAGAAATAAAAATCATTTCATCAGTCTATGATCACTACCAAGACCATCATAAGATAGTGTTTAGAGCCTAATTGTGGATTTAGTTCAGACCCTATTCTCCAGAATATTTCATCATGAGATATAATGTGTTAAATAATCAATTTAATTGATGTATAATTCCAATCCTAAACATAACATAATGTTATCCCTACAATTATTGGCCACAATATCATTAAAACATTAATTATTTGATTAAATATTATTTAAACATTCAGTAAGAAATTAGTTTCAGGAAATCATATTTATAACAACAAAATTATCATATAAAATCATCACAAACCATCCAAAAAATAATGAATATAATATCATGAGAAATTATTTGTAGTAATGTATAATAATTACTTTAATATGTTGACAGAGACAGGAAAATCGTTAACAAAATCAATTGGAATTTTCTTTGGAAATAGATGTAAAATAACTTTTATTTTGATTATAAATGTACATAGTGAGAAGAAAAAGATTTCAATTTGGAAAACCATATATAATTTTATGATAATATTTATTATGAATAATGGTTATCATAGGATGATGATTCGGTAAACCAATTAAAAATAAAAAATTTAATTTTCTACATTTATAAATAAGTAAAAATGATCTGTACAAAAAATATAAAAAATATTAATTTTAAAATATTTATAAATAATGTCCAAATTGTTTATACAATAATTAATCATTAATTATTGGAAAAAAAGAAAACTCCCTGGAATTAATATATTTGTATGAATATAGAAGAAAAAGGTTTCACACAAAAAAAAGATTAATAAAGTCATCTTTTATTAAATCAATTATTTTAGTGATTTTTATTAATAGCAATGTGAAAATGTAACTAATATATACAAACCCAAATAATATCATGATTTTAAAAAATATTTGGTGGTTTTCGATATATACATTATAAAATTTCCCCAATGGATTTTTGAGTATAAAAATGTCAATTAAAAGTGAGATTTCAACATAAAACCTTAATGTATTCTTTAGTATGGTCGAACATGTAATGACACAAACATATAATAAATAAATATCACATATGTAAATATTAGTATTCATTTAAAAATAGAAAAATTGCAACTATAATAATATAGGTTTATTGACTTTAGGAAAATGGAAACATAATCAACATGTTCATAGGTGAATTGTATCTTCTCTCACTATGTTCTTATTATTTGGGAACCTTTATAAAAATATCATTAAAAGCCTTTCATTATAAATTGGGATGAAAAGATAATACTGGTTTAACTCAGATTATTTGAAATGGTAAAAAAGAGTGATATAAATTATTACATGAGAATAACATAATCATATAGTAATGATAACATGATTTTAACACAAAAAACCACACCCTACATATCATTGATCATATAATTCATTAATGGTATTATTATTTGATGTTTATAAGAATGGTATAAAAAATAAATAAAAGTAAATAATAAAAGTGGCATAAACATTAAATTATAGATGATTTTTTTAAGACACGTAATTTTAAAACATTTTAAATATGTTTATATAAGAAAAAATCACTCATTTAGTACAGGTAATGAAATTAGGACCTCAAATAAACATATATACATGTAATTGGGCCAATGAATATTCTTTTAGAAATGAAATGAAATCCCATTATTAATAATTAAATCTAGAAAACTAGTCCCATGATAAATATTGTGTATGTGAAAACATTTCCCTTAGTAAATCACACTAACATCAAAACTAGGACCATGCTAAATCTTAAGGACATGTAAAGAAAACATTAATAACATTATAAACATGAAAATAGATTCACATCTAATATAATTAACTATAGAGATATCCATAATTACCAAATTCAATTTATTGATATTTTTTCCCATCCATCAAATAATTAAAATAATACATATATGTTCCATAAGATAATAAAACTTTAATCATATCATAATGAAAAGAAAGTAATGGGTTTTATAAAAATTCCATCATTTTATTATAGAATTATCCAGGGGAGAAGATGTGGGTTTCATCATAATTCCTCATTGTATAAATAATGCAATTTAAATTGTTTTTATAAATATCTACTCATATATAAATAAACTATTCAATGAAATAATAATAAGGGTATCATTGGACCATATCCCGAGGAAGAATAATTTGCGTCAAAGGATGTCATATGAGATGAAAAATGATTTTCGAAATGTCACATGAAACATTTCTTTATGAAAATATATCTTCCAATTTGGAAAAAAACTTTTTCCTAATGTAAAACATCTACAGTGTAAATTTATATTTAAATAACCATAGAAACATATAAATAGATATTTAATGTCCATTAAAATAATTTCTTGAGGAAAATACCCATACCTCATTGAAAATAATTCATTAAATAAATAAATTCATAAAAAATATTTATAATACTATTTATAAAATTATCTAAGTAAATTAATAAAGTAATATTTAAATAATTGATTGGTTATTATGAAGGAAAATTCTGTAGTGGTTTTAAAAAATACTCGTAATCATTCTCTGTACAATCCGAACATGCCTTGTTTTGAAAAGGATATGATAATTATTTTGATAAATTTTTTTAAAAAACATAGAAATTGAAAAAATGAATTTTAAAAAATAAATGAAGAATATAAAATCTCTAATTGAATAAATTTCCAAAAGCATTTACATTTTAGAAATTGGTTTTTTGAATAAAAAAATAATTAATGATAATTTTATTTAAAATTATAATTTTGGAATATTGAGTGAATAATAAGAGGAAAATAAAGAGAAAAAATTTATTACAAATAAATGACTAGAGTAGAATATGATTCATGAATTTATTAACAAATAGATTGTAATATTTAATCATTTATGTAATACTCATAACTAATCCTGAGAAATAACGAGACTGTTAAATCAAACACTTACCACTTTGGTATCTTTTGAATCGTAATGCATATTAAATAATTAAATTAAATGAAATAGTAAATATTATAAATAAAAATATATTCCGGATATAACATGTCAATATACTAGTATAATCACTCTTATAAAACAATATAAGTGCATAACCATACATTTGACTCAATGAAGGAAAATTGAGTCAAATATATATTATCGCTTTGGTAATCATTGGAATCATAAGAAAGATTAAATCATATTACAAATTATAACTCTAAATATAATTTAAATTATTATATTCATGATATAACATCAAAAATGGGTAGTAATAACACTACTCAGAAGATACGTATGCTAAATTTTACATAATTCTCCTAGAAATAAATTTGAGACTAGAAATGTCTAATCATAAGTCCACGATTCATTTTAAAAAATTTGGACCTCATATATAATAAATATATGATTATTATATATCAAATATATAACCATAATTTTATATTATATACTATATTTTAATTATATAAGAATTTTTATTAATTGGTTAATAACAATTTCTTGTTGAAATTATATTTATATTAATAACAAATTTCTCTTTTCATGTATGTTTTTATTTTTTACATTTAGCCATTTTACATTAAACATAAATCCATAATCCCAAATAGTTAATCCATAATATAAATAAAACATATATTCATTATATAACATTTTAGAGTAATCCTTAGAATATATAAACAAAAAATGATAATAAACCTTTTTTAGAAACTGTTGGCCTTTAGTACACATGAACATTGTTTCTATTTTCTTAACAGATAGAATAAAGGAATGGGGAAAATATATCACCATTAAAAATTAATTATTATATCATATATATAACATATACTCATTAAATTTATCCTTACCACCTTCCATGTAATTGGTATGTGAACAATGAATCAAATCACTTTGTCACGTGGTATTACGTCGTACAAATGAGCGATGTTATTGTATTCCAGCAGAACAAAAAGTCAGAAGTTATATGTAATACTATAATTACAGAAGTATAATTATACAATTAAAGCAATAAAAAAATAAATCCATAATTATATGATTCATGAGAGGTGGTGAAGGAAAATTAATTACATCAGTTTATGATGCAGTTGTCCAACATACACACGATTGAAATTTTTTTCCCCTATTGGATGATGAGGAGGTGGATATCAGTCATGTTATAAATATAATAAAATTTTATTATATTTGGTATAATATTTTTATTATATTGTAATTATTAATACATTAATAAATAATGTAATTTGATGAGTAAAAAAATATTATTGAAGACAATTACCTTCACTTAGAACAACATCATTTGGATATCATATTATGGACCCTATTTTCAGTATTTTTGAAAAAAACTCTATAAAATTTCTATGGAGTTTTTGGAGATATATTGGAATCTTTTAGTCATGAAAAATGGATTTAATTGAATGAATAATTGAGGTGCGGTGGAAGCCTATTGAAATTAATGAATAATGGGGTTTTGTTAATACAAAAAACTATTCAATAATGGGGAGTAACTCTCAGCCAAATGCCTCCGAACATAATAAATAATCGATTGAAGATAAGATATGGTTGAGCTACACTTCAAAAACACAAAAAAACATGTCCTAAATATTTATATCTTTAAATAATAAGATTCCATACTATTACCACATTTTTTTTTACTATGTTAACTTTACTTTTTATATATGTATTTTATCAATTAAGATTAGAAATAAAATGAGCATTATTAGCTAATTTTAAGACACTGTATATAAATATGATATCCCATTTATAAAATAATAATAAAATGTATGTGGAAGATTAATTTTAACAAAAGTGCATGAAACAACCAAAATGTACGTGTACCTATTACCAGGGTAACAATGATTTTACAATTTATGGGTCAATATATTTATTATTAAATGAATATTTGTTCCTTAATAGAATATGGTTGATATTTCTTATAATTTACCAATAAATATTAAGATGATAGTATTTATAGGAGTTTTAAATCATTTAAAAAAATTTTATTTGTTATTAAATCACATTAATGCCAATTTTGAATATATTCCTTCAATTTGACATAAGAACATGAAGAAAATGTTGGAATTAAAATATTTCATTTTACACATTTATATAATGTTATTTTTAGAAAAAAAAATTTTTTAAAGAAAATAATTATTTAATTTATATTAATTTTAATATTTCCAGTATCATTTTCATTATTTTCATTAAATTAAATAATTAATGTGATTGAACTTATTAATAATTTAATGTAATTATTTAATTTTTAAAAATTAAAAATGAAATTCCACCATAAAATTAATTTAATTTTTTTATAAATTAACATCTATTTTCATCCACACATTTTTTTAAACACATGCCAACACATTATTTAAATTTAAAATTTGGATGGTGATATTTTTCCTTTTTTATTACTTAAATAATTACATTTTTAAATATCAAGAAATATTTTCCCATGAACATAATAAAAAATCCTTCAAAAATAAGGGTCAATATATGGAAATCAAATATGATCTAGAAATGTTTTTAGTTAATTTTAACCCTTATTTATTTAGTTTAACCCCCAGTAAACCTGTTTTGACTATCACCCTCGTAATTATTTTTTACTCTTTTTACAATTTATTTTTGAAAAAATTAGATTATATTTGTTTTAAATATTAATTATAATAATTCAAAATATATAAAAAAGTTTTCAATATTACAAAATATTAAATGGAAATATTAATTTTAAATTAAACCCATAGGTGCGCTGAAAAATTGGGGTTCCAAAGAGTACATTTTCATAAGATTAGAATGATCTAATATGAAAACAAAATATAAAATATATTATAAAATTCTCAATAGGATTAATAAATATAACATTGAATCAATTTTAAATCTACATAAATTTCAATAAATAATTATGTCTATAATTTTTTTTAAAAAGTCAGTTTTTAATAAAAATTAGTATTTTTCATTTTTCACCGAACATTTAATATTTTCATAAAACCCTCACAAACTAAGCCTAATATAATTTAGAAATTTTTAATAAAAAATTGATGTTATTTTTAAAATATATATATATTATAAATATTCCAAAAATTAATGACATTACTGTTTTCCCAAAAAAAAATAGAAAATAAAATTTTTTAAGAAAAAAGACTTTTCAAATCATATAATGATAGTACAAAAAATTATGTACTTGTTTATAATTATATTCTAATTATCCATAAAAAAATATACATACTTTAAAAAATAAATATATTCATGCATTCAAATTTAATGAATTTGTAATAATGGGAAATGATTAATATTAATATTAATAGTACATAACAACTCTATAAAACTCAGTTATGCATGTAATTAATGCTGTAGAATAATATTAAATTTATTAAGAAGGTATTTCTAAAAAACTAATGATATGACATTATAACACCCTTAAAGTGTTTTAAACTATAAAAAATTCATCAATCCGATAATAAATTTGAGGTCACACATGCCTATAACATCATCATGTTCCCATGTAGCATCTTTAGGATAATGGTTCTTATAAAAAACATTTACCATGTGGGTAGTCTACGTTTGTATAAAATTTAATTTATGATCCATAATCTCCATATATTTATACTCACGAATAAAATCAATCTTCAGTGATATGATATTTTAGTCCAATAACTATGATTAATTATGTATATAATTCCTTAGGAGAGATACATTGAACATATAATGAACTTGGGAGAGCATCAGTGGAAGCCCCAATCGATATGATATTATCCTGATATGTTCAAATATTTCAAAAAGACACAAAAATATATGAATAAAAATTATATTTATATCATCATCATAATTTCAACCTTTAATTTTTCTTTGATCAATTCTCACATCATCCATGACATGAAAATGATGATTTTTTGTTCATGAAGAACTAAAACCATCATAAGACTGATAAGTCATTCATTGATCTTATAAATATTTTCAAAAAAATTTATAAATTGATTTATCCAATAACATCCAATGACCATCCTAATCCATTCCATTAATTATTAACATAATGGATCCCCTTAGTCTAACACAAATGGATATAAAAAATTAATCAATGATGGTCACTAAATATCAAAAATCAACTTATCATTAATCCCCCAATAAAATGAAGGTTCTATTAATATGACATACAAAGTATATTAAAAAAAATTATCACAAATTCCCCTTAAATTTGGTAGCATTTAAAATTACCATAAAACCTTAATGAAAACATAATTGATTCTTCATTGCAGAAATAAAAACACAGATCATTGAAAGTATTTTATATATAAAAAAATACTGCAAATAACCTCAATGGTAAAACAACTGGTCATCAAATCATTAAGAAGTTACAAGGTAATAAAATCTATAGAATTTATTTTATATGTATTTCAACTACATTATTTTATTAAAAGGAATAAAAATTGATATCATACCAGGCATGAAACACTATGCTTTAACGAACCTTTTAATAATATAATTTTAAATATGACCATTATATCCTCACAGTTAAATTAGTTTGTATAAATAGTATAAATTTATTTATGAAATATATATATTTATATAAATATATACATATCTTAATTAATTTTAATATATAAAAAATTTATTGTTAAATAATAAATCAATTTGTTGTAAAATGAATTTTATTCATCAAAAATATGTTTTTACATAAAATGATATTTTTTTGAGAATATATTTAAATTAATTTATATAGATTTTAGAAAAAGTAATTAATTATTTTGAAATATTTTTTTAAATTGTAATATTAATATTATCTTCTGGTAAAATTTTATTTTTTTTTTAAAAATATTGATTTTTCAGGAAATAGAGAAAAATAATGATTTTTTGGAAATAGACTTTACTTTTTAGTAAATTATAAAATTTAAATGTTCCATTGTGAATTGAATTTTAATTAATGTAACATATTTAAAATTTATTTATATTTAATCTAAATAATTTCATATTATTCATCTTTATATTAGATTTTAATACACATTAAATTATGGGTTTTATAATGGGGGTTTCTTTTGAAAGTTGATTTAGAGTGACTACTATTTCTCTATTTTAATTAATATAATTAATACCTAATGAGGATTTATTTAAATTAAATTTATAGATTTTATATAATTAAATATTTATTTATATTCATAAAATTATTCTTACTAGTAATATAGTAAATATAAAATCACATATTGCTGAAATATACACTTCTTGAAAACCAGATTTTCATTGTGTCTCCAAGATTAATACTAAAATAAATTATTCCTAATTTGTGAAATTAATTTAGTAAAATTTATTATTTAATTTTAATAATAATGACCTATATTATCCAATCTTTTGACATTAATTTTTACATATTGAATAGTAAGAAAAGTGAAACTCTTTTGCTGAGGTTATGGTGAACGCTGATTTAATAGGGGATAACAAAAATGATTGGTGTCTAAGTGACCAAAAAATATTTCAAAAAAATGATATCCATATATCTACATTATGTTTTTTTACTTCATGATAATAGACAATTTGTTATCATTATGTAGTGTTAAAATTGTGGTTATTACTTTTTCTATTAAAAAATTATTTTTGTGCCACTCACCTCAATAATAAAAGTCTACTTTCTCCACTCTTATTCACACATTCAAACACTTTGGGATCAGCTAATAACTAAAAAAATAAATTACTCAATTCTATAAGAAAGTCTTAAAATACATTTTTTAAAAATAAATCCATCCAAATATGGGTTTTGGTGACAACCTGAAGAGGTTGTATGAAGAAGATGTATCATGCATAACTGTGGATTTTTACTTATCTTCAACATCGAAATTATTTAAATATTATCCAATTATAATAATATAATATAAATAATAATTATATCAAAAAAAATATTTTTATGTAATATTAGTATCATAAATCCATCTACTATTACATAAAATGGGAAACAATACCATCCCTCGTGTGTAAGGGGGACTACTTCCTCGTGGATGAATTTAATTTGTCTTCCATCATCACATCTCTTGGATTGATATCCTGATTGTTATAATCTATATATGTATATATATAATATTTTAGACATAATTATTCTTATGTAATTATTATTTCAAATATACCTTCATACATTCTATTCTGTGATGTATATAATGGCGTCTATTGCATGTACGGTGGATTACCACCTCACTAAGAGATGCGATTCATTTTTCACTAACTCTTTACGTGGAAGGTAAAAAAGATAATGTTAATTGATATATGTGATATATATTAAATAATTAGTATATTAATTACATTTTTATAATTGAAAAAGTATAATATAGAATATTATTTTTATCTTTTGATTCACTGAGAAATGCTAATGTCATTCATGTGTACATGTGAACTACCACCTCTAAGAAGTGATGTTAATATTTTTTCATCCACAAATCACATTAATGATATATATATATATATATAAATTAAAGAAATAATTTTTTATTTATGATAATTTTATCATTATTGAAATAAAAAAATACATTACTTCTTTCAAAAATGATCCTCGAAAAATGGAAATGTTACTCATGCATATGTACGTCCTACCGTATCCATTACCTTATCATAGGTCCTATTTTTAATTTATTTATTATTAATTTTTTTAAAAGTATAATTTATAAAAAAATATGATAAATATTTCATGATACTTATTTTGTATATTTTACAACAATTACTACTTTTATGGCGGTCAACACACCAAATCCATTTTGAAATAATAAACCTAACATCTTCAAAACACATGAAATTGATCTAATTGATTATGTTTCTAAATAGTTCATTAAAATATATAAAATAAATGATTTTTTTATAATTTATTAAATATATTACATGTTATTAATTAATAAAATAATTTACAAAATCTTATTATACATGAGTTAAATGACACACATTGAATGTCTAGACTCGAGGTAAGGGACTTCATCTCAATTTACCTTAATGGAAGAATAATTAAATTTAATGAAGATAATTTATTTTATATGGTGTATATTCTAACCTTTATTCATGTAAAATCATTAATATATTATAATTCATGGTACTTTGTTTTTTAATTTAAATTATTTCATCTATAATGATTTTAGATTATATTTACCATGTGGTAATGAATTTCATAGCTCAATTTATTCATTAGGTTATATAACTTATTCAAATTATTTTATAGTCTAATATAATGAGTTAAATGAATTTTTAGAATCTTATATTTTATTGAAATAATTTTTATGTTTATCAGCAATGATACATGTTAATGACTGATTGACTACATATCAAATTCAATGGAATAATAGTTATACGGGTCATTCATATAATATTCATATTCACTGAGGCATATGTTTATGACATGAACCTATGTTCATTTGTTATGTTCATATACATGAATTTTTATATGTAATATCAATATTATCCTTATTTTTATTATTTTTATTATTTCAATTAATGTTATTCTCACATATGGCATATGATTGAAGAGTTATGAAGGTGGAAAAGACTTTATGTTATAATCCCAGTTATTTTTAGAATTATTTATGTTGAAAGTTATTATATGGGAAGTAATATGTTATTATTTTCTTAAAACGCTTACCATTCCTTATAAAAGGCTTTTAATGTTGTTTAAAATTTTAATTTCTATTTCCTCAATTATTTATTGAATAAATATTACAAAATTCATTTTCATGTGATATTGTTATTGTATATTCTTCCATATTGGTTATCATTCTCTTCCATACCCATGTTTTTTAAAATATTTTCAAAATTTACATTTCATATTAATAAATTAGTATTTATATCTATTTTAAATGTTCATTAAACATATTTTAAATGTTTTTAAAAATGAAATTTCTTAACCTTTTCGTAATGGGTCTATCTAGACTCCCTTTTACAATTTTTTTTGATAATAATGTTTTTTATAACATTTGAAACTTGAAAATAGTTTCCTACAAAAAACAATTATTTTCAAATAATATTACCCAACATTTTTATTGTGATATTACAAGAGACATGGAAAATCATAATATTTTGTGATTTTTTAGTTTTTTAAAAAACAAGTTTTATAGTGAAAAGTTTATTTCCACAATAAAGTTTTAAATGTTCTATTAATGGAATTTTTATTCATCAATATTGACAAACATTAATGTTAATTATGATCTACATGGGATATTTTTTAATGATACAATCCTCATTATTTCATTAGATTTATAATTATAGATTGAAATATGTTTTCTTGGAACCCTTTTCTTTTCCATCGGTTAATCACATATTAAAGAGATTTTCATTGAATCGATTTATTTTACACTGGTTGATCATGTTATAAGAGAAATGATGGGTTTTTTTGAGTTTTATGATAAAATGAAATCTCAATATAATTTTTTTCATATATGGTTATTTTACATTACATATATGATGTGAGCACCAAAATTTCACAGGATGAGATAGATACAATATTTACAATCAGAACACCAAGATAAGACTCAAATTATTTGGGTATGGATATATATTTTATGGTTATTACATTTGTATGAGTTATTATAAGACTATTATGGAAATAAATTCTGAAGTTTCCTATATGTTTTATCTATGAATTCTATTGAGTTTCATTTAATTTTTTTATATATTATGGTAAAATTATGTTTTTATTTTTAATGGAAAGTATTTTCAAATTACTATGGGTGAAAGGCTTAGGGGTTTTAATGATTATTTTGATTAATAATGAAATCACATGACACGTGATTATTAATTCTGATGAATCTTACCTTTGTTAAATCATTTTTCCATGCCACATGTATAATAATCCATGATGTATGCATATGAGATCTACTTTTATATAATAATTAAATTTTATAATGTCATCATGTTGTTATCTTCATATTTTACTCACTAATGACATTCAGTTTTTAATACTTATTTTTATATTTAATGATAATTTCAACTTGGAATTTTTATTTTTCATTTTCCCCAGTTTATAACGAATTATGTAAAATGAATTATATCTATATGTGTTTTATAAGGATGATTAGTATGACTTGTTGTGAAATATGAAATGTTGTGTTTAGTGGGAGGAACACTCAATTGAAGACATGAGTATTTTTTATCTAAGAAATTGTATAAATTAAATATAATTGAAAATCTAAATGGTCCATTAGTATGTAAGTGATCAAATATTAAATTTTTATGTTTTTATGATTTAGATGAAAAATATTGGGTTAAATTTACCAATATAAATTCTAGGAATGTAATGATCTAGTTTTTGGCACTAGATCCTATAGTTATGGTAAAGGGTTCTTATAGTTGGTATCAGAGCATGTTTTTGAAAACAATAGTGATTAGTATGCTTTCATGTGAGGTTTTATTAATATTTATTGTAATAATCGTATTTTTATATGATTATGTATGATCCTATGTCAAAATTCATAGATACTAATTTTGGGGGTTTAAGAAATGAGATCTTAAAGTGAGTAATTCCATTTTGAGAGATGCTTTATTTAGATTAAATTATATGTAAAGATTTTATTTAACATGAAGTAAGCCATTAATTTTGGTTGAACTTAGTTTTAAGGTATTGATATTCTTTCACGATTATATGATCTTTGAAATATAATTAATTATGGGAAGATGTGCTTTGTCATATAGATAACCACGCAATTGAAAAGTGATTTTGTTACTATGTTATTATTGTTATATTAAATAAAGATCAATATATTCTTACGAAAAAATATGAAAATGTTGAGATATGATTTGTGGATAAAATTACCTTATAGTTTATTGTATTTTGAGAATTATTTAGTTTTTTATTTATGTATTAATGTTGAATTTTTTAAAATAATGTATTTTTTCATCTTTTGATGTTTTATTCATTTTTGGAAATTACATTCCATTTTTCAAACAAGTTTTTTTTGTTATTGTCTAAAAAATATTATAAAATTTTTTAGCAAAATAATGTTAATGTGATCCTTAAAAATTTTATTTTAGTGCTTTAGGAATGAAAAAATCATCATGAATACTGATTGTTTGGATTAAAAGATCATATTATGATGGAGATTTAATAAAGGATGAAATTAAACATAACAAGTAAGTGTATTTCAAAATATTCCTAGTCATTATGGTAAGGAATTTATCAAATCTAGGAAATAAATATTGAAAATTAAAATTGTATCCTCTTATGATTCATTATGATGAAATTATGGCCTTTTACACATCTTGGGTTTATGGCTTTGATGATGTTGACTATCACATTAACATTTGCTATATTGTAATGAATGATATCATTCAAACTTTATAGTTATTTGGGAAATATTTTATGACTTCAATTACATATATTCAATTCCAAATACTATTTTCCCATGTATAATCCAAGTCATTTTTTGTTCCTAATGATCTCTTTTCTTCCCTCTCTTTTCAAGTGGATGTTCATTACAACATTATACAATGTGTGTTTTCAAAAAAATATCTTCAAATTCCCAAATATTAATTACAAAAATAATCAAAAAATTATAAGGATGAATTTCACTAAGTGAGTTATGATAATATAACATCTAATGATTTTAAAAATAGGATTCTATGGTCAATAAAAAAAAAGAGATGCAATAATGAGCTTAAACAAACTGTGAAACAATATTTTTTTAAATAGAGATGTTTTAACCTATCTATTAATGTTATATTTTTTAATAGAATTAAATAATTTATTAAATTTAAAATTATATAAATCTATTAATCTACATGAATTGACAAAAAAATTATCATTTAATAATTAATCATTTTTATTGTAATGTAATTTTATTGATCAAGAAATGTTTTTTACAAAAATAATATTTTTTGTTTTCTCAGTGAACACTATAATTAATTTATAATAATTTTTTTGAAAATTATATGATAAATTTAAATTAATTTTTGAAATTTGGATACATAAGTAAACTTATGGTGATATTTTGGTAATTTTAGTAAAATATTTATTTATCTCTAAATAGTGGGAGACAAATATTTTTTTAAAAATGGAGTTTCTTTACAGTAAATTATATAACATAAAAGTCCCATTGTTCAAATAAATTAATTTAAATTAAAGGTTATTTATTTATTTAATTACATTAAAACTGAATAATTTCATTTGAATCATCTTGATATTTTTTTATTATATATTTATTTATGCGTTTAATATTTGTTTTTTCATAAAACTTTTTTAAATTGAAAAATGTTTCATCATTTTAATAAATTAAAATAATACCTTTGGAAGAATGATTTAATTTAAATTTATATATTTTATATCAATAAATTTTAAAATAAATTCATATAATTATTCATTCAAATACATAGAGTTAATACACTATCATTTTTTGTTAAAAAATACACTTTTGAATAGAATATTTATTTTTGCATCTATGGGTTTAGTTTTAAATTAAACATTTCAAAATCTATAAATTTATTTGGGTAAAATGGAATTCACATATATAATAAAAATAATTTATTTTAAATAATATGGTTACTATAATTTTTCTTCCCAACAAATTGCAAAAACTGTAAAAATCATATTCCATGTCTAGGGTAAAAATGAATTTAATGTGGTAAAACTAAAAATATAATAGTTAAAATGACCCAAATGTTTTTCTAAAATATTAATTTTGTACCTATTTATCCATAATATTGTATAATTATCAATTATGGTCAATTATTAATCCTTTTTTGTTGTAAATAATGTCGTTATCGCTTTATATTTTAGAAATTTGAAGTGTGAAACTCACCTCACTTATAGAAGGAAACCATTTTCATTATCCTTCGCACACCATCAAAACATTTGTTTTGGAAAAATTAGTATGCCATTAAATTATTCAATTATCACACCACATCTTTTAATATATTTTTTGTTCATAAAATTATGCAATGAAGGATTTTTGGCTCTCTTATGGAGGATGTGTTATGAAGATGTATTGTGCTTAACCGAGCATTTTAATTTTATTAATTCTTGCACCACCTTTACATATTAACCAATTATGATGTTATAATTAGAATACTATTCCATATACTAAGATGTTTTTATGATAATGGGATAACTTAACCAATTTCTTCCTCGATCTATTGCAAAACAAAACCAGATGTTGTGTGTATGGAAGACCACCACCTTGCGGACCTGTGTAATTTATCTTCCATAATCATATCTACAGGATCATTATATTGATGTATTTTATGTATATATATATAAATGATATTTTTAATATAATTATACATATTTTATTTTCATTTCACATATATCAGGTCACTTTTTAGTCTATGGGGGGGGTATGATAATGTTACTCAAGTGTATGATAGACTATCAGATCACGAAGGGATGTATTCTTTGTCACTAAGGTTATACATGGATTGTAGTGTTGACAATGTTAATATATATATATATGATATATATTATATAATTACTGTTACAATGAAAAATTCATCTTTCAAAAAATAATATATCCTAATTTTATCAATTCGATTCATTGATAAAAATAGTGTTGTTCATGCATAAGTGTGGATTTCCACATCCATGAAGTGATGTGATTATTTTTTCATCACTAGATCACATGGATAATATATATAATTTTATTTACATTTTTTTATCAAAGTTGTTATATTCATATATGTTTATAAATATGAAATAATACTTAACTTCTTTCTATAATGATAATTGAAAAATGGAAATTTAACTCAAAGATACATAATTCCCACCATCTCTATGATCATAACATGGATTATTTTTCATAACCATATTTAATAACTAATTTTAAAAGTATAACTTATGAATCAATTTGATTTATATTTCTAGATTTTTATTCTTTATATACTTAAATTATGACATATTTGACCTCAGTCAACACACATAATCCATTTTGATATAATGAACAAAACATCCTAAAAATATGGTACATAGATTTAATTAATTATGTGTTTTAATATGTCATTAAAATAAATAAAATAAATTTTCAATGTATAAATTATTAAACCTTTAAATGATTAATATTAAGTGAAATAATTTATATAATCTTATTATAATAGTTAATGTACGTATAAGGAAATTCTAGACTCGAGGTAAGTGACATTGCCTAAATTCGACTTCATTGAGGCCAATTTTAATTTAATCTAGATAATTTACTTAATATTGTGTATATACATAATCTTTGACAATTAATATAATTAATACTTCATAAATGTTGTTATTTTATGTTAATAGTTTTATTATTTAATTTATTTGAATTTTACATGAAATTTACTAAGTGGTAAAGAATTTCGTAGCGTGATTTATTTTTATTAGGATATATTACTTGCTCACTATATTTTATATTCTAAGATTATTTGTGTAATTAATTTCGAATGAATAAGTTTTTATTTAAACATGTTTAATATTTATTTACATTTGATACACGTAGTCGACTCATTGAATAATTCTAAATTTCAATGGCATGATCTCTATAAGGGTTACTTGACTCAAATTCTATTTCATTGAGACATAAATTTATGATATGAACCAATATTCAATTGTAAAATCTTTATAATACACTTTTGAAATGTTATATCATGATCCTCCTTATGTTTAGGATTTTTAATGTTTTATTTGAAGTTAGTCTATCATGGGGATAATGATTGATGAGTTTGAAAAGTGGAAAAATATATACATTTAAGTTTCATATCCTTTTGGTATTGTTTATAATGAAGGTTATTTTAGGGGAAATAATGTGATATTATTTTCTGGAAACACATTCATTTTAATCTCACATTGTCTTAAATTTTTGTACACAAATAATTTCCTTTTCAAACTTTATTGATTGAAGAAATATTATGAACATCATTTTTTTGTTATAATAATAATGTATCATCTTCTAGATGAAGAGTCTTTCTATTAAATTTTCATTCTTTCTAAAATAATTTTGGAAAATTTGAATTTTAAAAGATAAATTGTATCACAATTCAGTAATAGATGATATTAGACATAAGTCTAAGTGGTTTTAAATGAAATTTAATTTTTGTTTCAAAATGTGTCACTCTTGAAAAAATTTTACATTTTTTTGAAATGAATGTTTGTATTTAACATTAAAAAAATTGGATAATTTACCAACCATCCTTACCATTATATACATTGAATATTCCATTACCAAATTACAAGTATATATTAAATTAAATGCATTTTCATTGAATTTTTTTATTTTTAGTACTAAAAAATTTATTTTAATGTGGAAGTGATATTTTCTCGAGTAATGTAGATAATGATATTTTAATTGAATTTTCATTCATCAACATCTACAAAACATAATTTCACTTATGATACATTAGGGTTATTTTTTAATTATATCATCTATATTCTTTCTCTTGACATATTATGATTCATTAAAATAAATTTTCATGGAACATACTTCTTTTGGATTGGTTAATCTTGTTTAAAATTAATTTTCATGGAACTAGTTTTTTTCCTATGAGATAATACAGTTATGAAAGTGATATATGATATTTTTAGTGATTTATGATTAAATTAAAGATATATATAATTTATTCATGGGGTGTTTATTGTAAATTACATAAATAGTGGGTTCACCTAGATAGTTTTGGGTGATCCTCATATATCTTATACGATGGGTGTAACTAGACAGTGTTCCAATCAATTGGTTATGGAAGTTGACTGTATAGTTATTACATTTTTATGAGTTATTGTATGAGTGTTATGGAAATAATTTTCTATCTTACATTCATATTTTATCTATTATCTATATTTTTTTATGGAAATACTATGATATAAAAATGTAAATTTATGAATTTAGGTTTAAAAAATAGTATTTTATACTATTTATAAGTGAAAATTTATTATTTTTTATTATTAATTTCATCATATTGAAATAAAGTGGATCAGGATTCTTTGTTATCAATTATCATTAAATTGTTATTTATTAATAAAATTCAACATGTTTAATAATCTTGGTATAATATACCACGGTTCAATTTTTTTATGCACACACAAATTGATTATATCATTATACAATTATGATCATCTTATTCTCACTAATAACATTTTATTGTCTATTCTTATGTTCTCACTTACTATGAAATTGATATAACCCTTATTAGGTATCCTCCATTATAGTTTATCAATAGTTTTTTGAAATGAATTATGTATAGAATGGTTTGATATTGATGTTGATGATGAAATAATCTGGAATATGAAAAACGAGTTTAGTGGGAGGAACATTCCATTGAAGACAAATGTAATGATTTTTAAGAGATTTTACGACTTTTATAAAAATATAAACCTAAATGGTACATGGGTATATTTTTGATACAATATTTAATTTTGATTTTTTAATTTTTGGATAAAAAATTGTGCCTCATTTATTGGTATCAAACCTTGAAATGTAATGATTTGGTCTTTAGCACCCAATTTTGGAGTGTGGGTTTTAAGTTATTATATATATAAATACTCTCTTTATAACAAATATCATTGGAACAACATCAGTAACATATTAATGTTTATCTTTCCCTTATTCATGTGATTTCAATAAAATTTCACTATTCAATTAAATAACTTTTCTAGGTCATCAACAACATTTTTAAATTTTTGTAAATACTAAATGATTTTTTTAAAAGAAAAATACATTTAAATTTTATAATTATTGAATTCTAATTCATTATCACTTTGATTATTCCACTTAATTCATAAAATATATTCTATGATTCATTATATTATCCAATAATACCTCTTCCATTTCATATGTGGTTGGTAGTCTCACCATTATAAAAACAAAACTTTTACAAATAAAACATTCTTGATCCTTATTGATATATTTTACCATATGAAATAAATTTGTATAAAGTATTTAAATAATAAATTTAAAATATTGAACATCTAAAGATGAATTTTGAAAAACCATTATCGCCATCCATTATTAAACCAAACTTTTTATTTTTCCCCAAAAAATACATACTTTTTGTCATTCTTCCCCACATATAAAACATCTTCTCACTCATGTGAGATATTCCCTTGAGTGATTCTTCCAATATTATTGATTTATAGGAAAGTTAATATTATTTCCTCTATTTTATCATCCTCCCAAACTCTATGTGATCATTTTCATTATCTTCATTTGTGAGTTATGTAGTTGGTTAATGTTTATGTTATTAATCATACAAAATATTTGACAAAATCACAATATCATTTTATCCAATCGTAATTAAATTTCGTTTCTTATAATCGATAAATTTACTATCATATTTAGTGTTAAAATTATCACTCATAGTAACATTAATTGACTAAAAAATATTGTGATCAACACTTATAATAGTGGAAAACTACATAAACAAGAAATATTTGTAGGATGTCTAAATCAAGGCACCTTATAATAATTCTAAAAAACAATATGTTTTTCCTAATAAATCATATATCATTATGTATTATAATAATTAATGATGATTCATAATTAAAATATTGATTATCCAAACTATATCCCTTAAGATTTTTAGACCATGTGCATAGTAAGTCCAATTATCGTATACTAGGTTTTTCATTACCCAATCCCGCCACACACTTTTCAGAGTCACTACCTCTAGGTAAATATATACAATAAACACAAAAATATTTATTACCTTAAAAATGATTTATTTTTAGGTAAACCACAAAATATCTTATTCAAAAATACAATATGATGTTACCCTATACTTATGATTATACTAAGGGTTATCAATAATGTTTTCTCATCCTAGATTCAAATGTTAATCTAAATTTATCTCTGATACAAACAACAATGATCCAAAATTATCATACATAAACATCTAATATTAACTTAGTAATATTAATTACATAAAATAAAAATCCACACTATAACAATATAGTACTAGTGCATTTGGAAACATGGAAACATACTGAATTTGGTTATAATAAAACAAAAATCATCTCCTACTATGTCATTCTTATATAGAAACCTTATTATAATTATAATATATCAAACCACTCATTATATCCTTGGGAAGAAAACAAAATTGGGGGTGATATTAGATGCTATACAAGGGTAAAAAAATTAGATATGAATGATCACATAGAAATAACATAATTATTTCTGTTGAAGAAACTAATATTAACATTTTAAATCCATGACATGCAAATCAATGACATTAATCCTGAGTCATGAAATGAATTTTGATATTTCATATGACATGAATTATAATGGAATAATTGTACATAATATATGATATAATAACCATGGAATAAGAAATATATTTGGGGAATAACTATAAACTTATATTTTTATGAACATTTATAAATTGAAAATGTTTCCTTAATTTTTGTTATGGGAATGAAATTTTTTTCTTGTCTAAACATATGGACATGTAGTTAACACATAGTTAATATTTGGACATGAAAACTATGACTATTTTTAATCTTGTGGACATGAAAAACCATGACCACACTTAATCTTATGGATATAAAATATAGGCCCTCACATACTCATGTGGACATGAAAAGTAGGCCTACAATTAATCAAATAGAAATTATGTAAACGAGAACATGAAAATAGGTATACACATAAAATTATTAAATAAAATATTATCTATCATTTCCAAAAAATATATTTGAGGGAGGTTTATTTAACTATCATTTTATAATGAAAATCATATACATGTGTGACGTAAGACCATAAAACATTCATAAAATCATAACCCATATAATTAAATGGTTTTCAGAAACATTTCCTCATGTCATAACTTGAGGAAAGGAAACTAGCTACTTAAACATTTCTTCATTTTATCAAAGTATATTCCATGTAAAAAAGTGGTTTTAACATGAATTTAATCAATGCATAACCCAAGAAACGGAAATGGATTCCATAATCATTTTTCCATCATAGATATTAACCATTTTGGTAAAGAATAATAATGGTATACATGGATAATATCCCCAGAAAAGAGTACGATAAAAAAATTTATCATTGTATATGAGAAGTTATATTGAAATATAAATTGGATCATTTCCTGAATAAAATTTCCTTTCCACATTAAAAAAAAAATCATTATTAAATTAAACATTTTAAATATTAATTAATTTTTATATAACATATTAAATATTTAAATGGTTATTTGAAGGTTGTTTAAAACATTTCATGTGGAAAACATTAGTTCCACTTTGAATTTTTTTTTCTTAGAAAAAAAATCAAAATAATTTCATTTGAAAATAACCATGTAAACATATAAAGTAATACTGAAATCAATTATTGGTCATGAAGGAAGAAAATTACATACATATTTAAAACAATAATTTCTTTCATATTTCTAGTAAAATTCCAATTGTATTTGTTTTAAAAATGATATAAATTTTTATTTTAAATTTTTATAAATTAAAATATTGGTAAATTTAACTTCAAATCGTATTTCGAGAATAGTAAAAAATAATGTAAATAATTTCTATGAAAAAATTAATGGAAGAATAAGGGTCTCCATAAAAGATAAAAATAAAGTATGGTTTCCTTAAATTTTATTTAGGAATATTGAGTCCATAAAGAGAGAAAATGTAAGGGAAAATTTGTATTTCCATGATATAAAAGAAAATATCATCATGTTATTGAGAAGTAAATAATAATATTTCATCATAAAAACATCAGTTATAATCAATCCCAAAAAACAATTAGATTATATCATCAAACAGTTACCATATTAAAAAATCCAATATTATATACCCCATTAAATAATAATGTCAAAAGGTGCATTAAATAAAATCAATATAATGATATCAATGATATAACTAGTATAATGTGTATTATATGTTCCTTATAAATGAATATAGGTTTATAACATAACATATGTCTCAAAGAAGTCTAATTGAGAAAAAACAAATTATCGATTCGAAAATCAACTAAAAAATAATCCTCACCAAAGAATATCAAAAATTGAAATAGTAAATATAAATAAAATGAGGTTAAAATGATATATTATTTCAAAGGGTTATTATATACACGATTTAAAATAAATGAGTTTTGAATTGGGAAAAAGATTCATAGAAAAAAATGTGACTGGAATCTCTTACCTTAAGTCTTGACTTCCTTCGTACAAAATCAATCATCGAATTTAAAAAATAAAGGTTTATTATGTATCTATTAATGAACAAAAATTATATATATCATTCCATATATGATTTATTTATCACCTTTAAGTAATCATTTATTTAACAATTCTTTATTAAAATATTGTTTTAGGCAAAAACTACATTGCCTTTTCATGTATGTTTTGATTTGATATTTCTTGCAAATATGAAATTGATAATGGTATAATAAAATAAAAAATTTTAAACATAAAATCCATATAAGATATATTCCAAATATATTTATATATATTAATCCTTAAAACATCAAAATTGAAAAATGAAATACACCATTCATAGAGATAGTATGTCGTATATGACACTCTTTCCATTTTCTTGATGGATGGAACAAAATAAAGGTAAATAATATTTAATACTTATAGAGTCATTTTTATATCACGAAAATAAAATATATTCATGAAACAATACTTATTACATTCCATGTTAATCACAATTGAAAAATGAATCATATCACCTCATGATGTAGGAGTCCACCATACCCATTAGCGACATTTTCATATAACCATAGAATGTAAATTTTTATGTTATATGTGATATTATAATTAGATAAATATAATAATATCATAATTATCATATATAAATATTAAATAAATCCTTAAATCCTGTTGTGAGAGGTGGTGATGGAAGATAAATTACCTCAGTTCGCGGAGCGACAGTCTGTCATACACAAGATTAACAGTCTCATTCGACATTTTGTAGAAGAGGCGGTGGATATAGGTTATGAAATAGACATAATAACATATTATTATGTTTTATATACTGGTTATATTATATTATAACAATTAATTTGTAAGAGTAGGTGGTATAAGAAGTATTAAAAATAAATTGCTTATTGACGGCAATAACCTTTTAATTGAACAACCACATTTAGATATCCTATTAATGACCATAGGGTTGAGATCTTGGGAAGAATAGTATCTCTATAAAATATATATGGATTTTTGTGAGATATTTTTGTAGTTTTTAGTTGTGTAAAATGGATTTATATTTGTTAATAACTTAGCGAATGAGGTATCTTTTTATAATTGAGGAGGGGTGTCATTTTTGTAAATACACAAAACTATTCAATAATGGGGAGTCAAGATCAATCCAAATGCCTCTAAAATTGATAAATAATGTAGTGGAGTGATAATATGGTCAATCCTATCAAACAAAACTAATATATATATATATATATATTAAACATTTTGTTCCTTAACTTTTACTTTTCATTACATTTAATATTTTGCTTTTCTCTACGGTTACTCAACTTTAATTATGGTAATTTATCATCTAATAGAGTTTATAAAATGATACTTAATAGATAATTTTCATCAATTTTTTTTAAAAAATTCTTCTATTTTATAAAATAAAAAATCCCTACTTATGGATAATTAATTTCAACACAAGATCAAGAAACAAACAAAACATATTTTTACATATTATTATGGTAATATTAATTTAACTATTATGGGGTGATTGTAATTATTATAAAATGAATATGAGTTAATTAATTGAAATAGATTTATATTTTTAAGCATATAGAAAAAAATTATAAGATGATAGTATTTTAAAAAGTTTTATATTTTTTATTAAATTATTCTTTAATATAAAATGAAATAAATATCAATTTTGACATAAATCATATAATGTGAGACTAAAAACATCAATATATAGGTGGAAGTAGAAAATATATCATGTTATATTTATATAAAACATCGTTAAATATAATAATTCATTCAATTTATATTAATATTAAAACTTTTTTATATTTATTTTAATTTTTTATTAGTAAATTATTTATTTCATTACGGCTTCATGATAATTTAATGTAAATATATAATTAATAATAATGAACAATTTAAAACATCAATAAATAAAATTCATTAATTTCAAAATGAAAGTACCTTTTCATTGACATCGTTCATTTTACACTATGGGGACAAACAATTTACATTTTAAAGAATGATTGTTACATTTTGAATATTTCATTACATAAATTACTACATTGGTCACATTCATGGAAAAGTGTCCCAAATTTATATAATAATAAATAATACCATAATAATGGTCAAACCATTTCAATAAAAAATGATTCTTTATGTCATTTTAAGCCTTTCCCTTTTTGATTAACCCCTAAGTAAACCAGTTTTAACCTTAAAAACAATAACTAATTTTAATGAATTTTTCTGTTTGTAATGACACAAACTAAGTTCAAATTGTAAAATAATATTAATTATAATTATCAAAAATAATAATACAATTTTTGGACTCCATTCATTGAAGATGAAAATTTAAATTTAAAATTAAACTCGTAGATGTGATGGAAAATTGTTTCTAAAGATAAAATTTACATTATTGTAAAAAAAAATTTTCAAGATTCATAATGACATTTATGCGAATGATATAAATTGTATTAATAAATTCATAATTGAACAAATATTATTTTCATAATATTTTTGAAGAATATTTGAAATTTTTAAAATCATAAAATGAAATGGTTGTTTTAAATGAAAATTGATATTCATTACTATGCACTGAAATATTAATATTTTTAGAAAATTATTAATAACTCACCCTATACTAAATTATACATGTTGATTATAAAATAAATTATATATTCATCAAATAAATTTTATTAATTTTTCAGAAACTAATTTATTTATTAAAAAAAATAAAAAAACAGTTTTTGGGAAAATGAAATTTTTGTAGCATATAAACTATTTACAAAAAAAATTAAATACATAATTGTAAATATATTTAATTAATCTAAAAAGATTATACTTAATTTTCAAAAAAATTTATTCCTATTCATAGTTTCAAATATAATTTTTTGTTATAAAAAACTAATTTGAAATAATAATATTATAGTATATCATTGTTTTTTTAAACATGTTTCTGCATTTAACATAATATGTCAAAGAAATTTAATTTAAAAAATAAATATTTCATAAAAAACATGGTGTTACCAAACATGACCTAACCATATGTATAAAAATATTAAGTTTATTAAATAATTCATTTGGATTGTTTTCATGGTATGTTAATTTTTTATGTTCTATTAAATATCATTTGTTCATCTATTTATATATGGTTTTTCATTCTCAACCACTTCATATTTGGTTGTGAATTATTCCAAAATTAATTAATTATGCTGACTATGGTAAAATGTTTTATAATATAGTTTTATCATAGAAATGTTTTGGAAGATAATTTAATAATATTTTTTAATATAGTTATAGAGGATCATAACTATTTCATAAAACATATAGGGTTAGTTCTCATGAATCTTTAAAAATATTCCCATTTTGGGTGTTTATTAAATTTTCAATAAAATAAATTCATTAGTAAATATAATTCAATATATAATAAATAAATAATTATTAAAAATAATTCATAAATTCATTATTGTTAAATATTATAACAAGTAAATTACATTCTTTATTCATTTATGATGTAAATATTATAACATTGTTCTTATAGGTGTTAAAACTTTCCCAAAAAGAGCATGTAATAATGACTGAATTTATAGAAACATGCTACATAATAATGGTGATATACATTTCAAATAATATAAATAATATTATAAAAATATATATTCAGTAAATTAATTCATATAAATGTCCTTTCACATATTGTTGATGTGGAAAATAAAATATGTCTTTCATGGAGATGGTAGTCTACACATACCCATGGATAATGGTTTCCCTTATAAAATGGATAGAAATAAAATGTACTACATTATTAATTACCTCTAAAGAATAAAAATTATGTAATTGATATAATATTAATTAATAAAATCCATCATTGTAAATAGTAATAATAGGCATTGATGAAAAATAAATCACATCCCCTCGTGGAGAGAGTTGTTTTTATATACACATAAAAATCATTTTCACATCAAATTGGATGGATGAGAGATATATAATTTTTTTTCTATCAAAATAATAAATTTTTATTATTAATATAAACTATATTAATTAAGTTAATATTTTTATAGTGGACATCAAATAGGTATAAGATGAAATAAATATTAAATTATTCACCAAGAAAATTACACCCTCTTCGTGAATATTCCATTAAGCGACACCTTCTTCATTGTTAACTGAATTTTTTGACAAGAATATATCCAATATGTTTTTATAAAGATACTTGGGATGTTATTTTTGTAGTTACAGGTAAATAAATACATTTCAAATTTTTTCAAAATGTTTTTGAAAGACGACCTCCATTAATAAGTGTGAGGAGTCGAACTCTTGTGATTATAGAGAAAATTAAAATATAATAAATTCATATTAATGGTAAATTGGAACCAAATAAGATAAATATTTAAGATAATGGGAACATTGACCTCCATAAATAAACATCTACTATGAATTAGACATGGTTAAGAGATATATGTGACTTTATCTCCATGTTTTACCCCATTTTAAACATTTTCCCCATTACTATGGCGGAAATGTATTATCGTGGTAAAAATTCATTATGAAAAAAATAAAAAAGTCTATATAACCATGTTTGGAAAAGATGATACCAAATATGTAATCAATTTTACCATATTTAATTCCTCTATATGGTATAAATTGAAACTATTTTTATCATTATAAACTCATAAAAACCAATTTTTAGAAAATACACATTTTTTAAGAATAAAATGAATTTATTAACACTCAATACCTTGTAAAAAATAATAGATTTTTAATAATTTATTTATACGAATATTTTGTTAATAAATTTTATTAAAATCATTTATAATTTTTTTTATTATTATAATAAAATGAAAATTTATCGAACACATAGAAACATTTTTCCAAAAAATTCTTCTGTAATATATCTGAAAAGGATTATTTATTGCTTTATGAGTAAAAATTTTACATTTCAATATATTAAATACATAAAATAATTGAAATATATAATTTAAATAGGAACTAAATCTGTAAATACTACATTTATATTTTATTAAGAATTAAAAAATGAGTACTCTTTAGACATATTAATAAAAAATATTTATTATAATTTTGTTTTTCAGGTTATATTATAACAATACTTTATTGAGTTTTATCTATCCGTGTTTTAATAAAAAATAATAATCTAAATTTGTTTAAAATTCAAATTCAGATTTAAATAATGATCAGTTACAAAATCACTATTTTTCGAACAATATTATGAAAACCCATGTTATACTAAAGATATTCCTAATATTATTGAATTAATTGAAATGATATATTCCATCCATGCCAAAATGCTTCATCAAGGTGTGAATTCACATTTATATATACAAGTATGATACCATACATTTTTTACCATTTATTCACAATTATTATAACTGTTTCCCTCCATATGAGATTCTCTCTAACATACCACCTCACCATGTACAGTTTGAGAGTTTTGTAAAATTTTTATCATAATTTTTTTACATTAATAATGTGATAAATTCAAAACATAAATTTAAATTATAATTATAATATATTTCATGGTATTTTTTATATATGTTATCAAAAATACATAAAAATTTTCATAAAAATTAATTCACCGATATAAGAAATTTATCATCAATAAATAATTCAGAAATTAAAATATTTCCACAATTTTCATTAATTAGTGAAACACATTACAAAGTCGTATCATTACAAACCAAATAATTAACTATTCAAAACACACCTTTCAATGAAATAAAAACTAATATATCAAAATTTTAATTTCAAAATAACCTAAATTGATTAAAAACTATAATATTTTACAAAATTCATAGTTTCAAACAATTCAAAAAATTTCATACCTTGATCAATAATAATAAATTAATAAAATTCATGAAAATTTTAAATATAAAAGATGGACCATATCCCCCCATAAAAGAATGAAAATTCTATAAATATAGTATTTTTTCAGTATAAATCATCATTTTAAGGGATAAAATACTAAAATGTTTATCAATATATGTGGAAAATATCATCCCATGAAAATTGATCTTAGGATCCAACATCACAAATTTTGGATCTTATGGAGAGAGGGATCGATAGATTATGAAATAGGGAGAGAGAAATATATATCTATAAAAATAGATTTTTAAAATATTACCTCAAACTAGGTGTCGATATAGATACCCAAGCATATGTACACATATTATTGGATGCTTTATAATATAAATATCTATCATTTCACAACAAAAATAAATTATTAAAATTGCCTTTGGAAGATGAGGTTCATAATATATCAACATTAAATTAAACATAGATTCATTATTTTATTCTATAAAATGAGCTCCTAAAATTCATATTATCCCATAAAATGTATGGGATAATTGAGGGATTATAAGAAAGAAATATGGGAGATATAATCTTAACAAGTAAATAAACATGATAAGGTTGTAGAATATGTGAGTCAAAGGTAAAAAATTATATCGTAAGAGAGAGGATCATTAGTAATCAAATGGAACCAAAATATAAAAGTGACGGTATCCCAATAACATATCATCTTATGAAATTTTGATGAAACATTAAACATGACATAGAGGTAATTTAAGGATAATCATCGAGGAAACATCACATGGTGGATAGTGTCACATAATGTATTAGGTTCACTCCCGAATCCCATACATGAAATCTTATGAGACTAAAACATTAATCAACTAAATAGAGAGATATATAATTTTAGGCCCTCAAATCACATTCATATCATGTGCATACATATTTTTTCCAAGTAGTAAATTTAGTAGATCTAAAACAAGTGATAATTACTCGTAAAAAGAGAATATTTTTCATAATTTTTTCAAATATCATAATGAAAATAAATTTCATTAAGAATTAATTTCATAAAATAACATATTTCATGTATAAACTTATTAAAAGAAGATATATTGGGATAAGTTTATAACTAAGAGGCATACATACCGAATTTATAATCGTTACATAAAATTATCGGTTTTTTCATTGAATAATAAAAATACCTTGAAAAGGATTAAGAACATTCATGTGGAGAATAACCTATCCATAATGTAATTTTGTATTTTTTATAAAAATTTATGAAATTATGAACAAATAATTTTCTTTTATAATAAACAAGGATATATTAAAAATATTCTACATGGAAAATAACGATCCTAATGGAGTGTAATTTCATAAATACTATATAAGTTAATAAAATACATTTCATGCATTATAAAAAGTAAAAATGTACATTACTCAATGAATGAAAATAACATTTCTTAATACAAATTTATTAAAGGTCAACATTGAAAAAATGACTTATAAAAATAAAAGAATAAAATGACTTTTTTATAACATTTGAAATAATGCATGGACATTGATGAGAATGTTTTTTTCTACAAAATATAGAAATACTGATGATTTTCCTTACAAAAACATTCTCAATAATTTTACTTTACAATGAGAGGAAAATTACATTATTTATTTAAAATTTATCGAATATCAAGAGTAAAATAAAATAAAATTTTATTATTAGATAATGATAAAATAATTCACATCAATGTAAATTAAAACATAAACAATCCTAAAATAATGACATTAAATCATAAAGCCTTACTACCTTGGTTAATTTTAAATCAAAACACTATGAATTATATATGTGAATTATTTTATAAAATACCATAATTTATGAATGGTTAATTGAATAATATTAATATTTGAATGATATAAACCATATAAATGAAATTAGGTTCATAAAAGAACACAAGTCTCAAGGAACGATGTTTTTTGATGAAACCCCTTATCACGAGTCCAGACATGCCGTGTATGTCCTTTATCTTCTGTATAATAATAATATAACAACACTTTTATAATTAAGAAAAATTTTTAGATTTAACAAAATATAAATAAAATTTATTGAATGTGATTTAATAAAATATTTAATTACTTAATCTATTATGTCTAAACTGTATTTCTTGACGACATTCAGTTCAGAAATTCGAAATGACGTCGATGTGTTGACCATAGTTAAATGGGTTATCATTAAATCATCTATACATAATAATATTTAAATAATTATTATTTTTATACTTTAATTATTATTTTAAAACAAAAGATGAATTATTTTTATGAATAATATAAAATATTAGGGTCATGGAGATGGTAAATTGTATATTCGAATGAGTAATATTTCAGTTTTTCATCAATCCTAATGGAAATAAGGAACGTGTTATTTTATAATTTTATAATTATAATTATATAATAAATATAATATTATTTATTTATAAACACTTACAAATTCTATCCATGTTATTTAGTAAAAAAACAAACCACCAAGCTTCACAAGGAGGTAGTTCACCATACACACTAACGACATTATCATTCTTTAATGGATGGTAAAGTAAGAAAGTAAATGATATATTATTTGTATATAATTAATTATATTTTATTATTTATTAATTAAAAATTAAATCCAACATCATATATAGCTATGATAGGTGATGATGAAAAAATAATTACATCAGATTGTGATCCAGTTGTCTTCTGTACACAAGATTGATGATTTTTTCCCATTTTATTGAATACTAGATGAATGTAGGTTATTCTATTTACAAAACAAAATCTTATTAAATAAGAGAAAATAGTGATACTATAAAATCATGTTTTAATTTGAATTTATGGAGGTTTATATTGAAGTAAAACAATGATGCTCGGTTAAGAATGATACCTCTTATTCAGACCACCTCATAAGGATTATAATTAAAGACTCCATATATAGTATTTATAATAGAAATGAGTTTTATGTCCTATAATGTGATTTAATGAGGGTATTTGTGAAGTATTTCCATAAAAGGAATATTTATTGGTGTAGAGAAGATGATAGGGGTTACCATTATAAGGGAGGAGGAGTTGTATTTTTTAAATTACCCAAAACTATTAAATAATTTGATGTCACTCTCAATAAAAGAGCCTCAAAAATTCAAAAATATTTTATTTTATTGGTTATATAGATGATTAAAACTTCCAAAATTGAAAAATAATAATTTTTAAACATTTTATTCAATTTACCACTTTAGTTTAACCCCCAGTAATGTTGTTATTACAATAACAGTCTTAATAGTTATTAATTGTTTTCTATTTATTATTAATTTTTTAAATTATTATAAAGCACTAATTTTTCTTATTTGAAATTATTTTTCTATTTTTTAATTCAATACAAATAACTGTTATAGTTTAATTCAAAATTAATCCGAAAAGAGTACCAAAAAATTGGTTTTAAAGAAATGCATTTTTTTCAACCGTAAGATGATCATATATTGAAAATATGATAAGTAAAAAAAATTACAAGATTATAAATTCATATAAATTTATATTTTATTAATATCCATCCAACATCATATTTTTATTCAAAAGAAATTCAAGGAAACATGTACTTAAAAACAAGAAATAAATACCGATAAACACATCAAAATAGCAAGAAGATCAAGCGTGCAAACGGCCTAGGCAGGCCTAAAGTAATGTAGACCCCGAGCATTATCTCTAATTATGTTAAACCCTATAGGCTTCATGAAATTGATCGATGAGAGGCAAGTGACATTGGAGATCGGCCGTGCTATAGATGTAAGGTGATATGCAACTTTTTTCCCCTTACGCCAAGTGTGTCTCACACTATCATTGTTGAAAGGGTGAAGAATTTTCTAATAGTGTAGGATATCGACTGAGGTACACATCCACAAACATGAAGAGAATCATGAAGGATAAATGAATTATCCTCTTCATGTGAAATAAAATTATTCATCTGAAGGAAAATCAATAACACTGCGATCATTGCTCTTTCCTCACCCTATATTGAAGTACTATACCAAGAATATGGAGTAAAGGCTAGAACCACACTTCCATAGAAGTCTGAATCCACGGCCACCTCTAATCTCTTTCAGCACATGGGAACTATCTGAATTGATCTTGTAACTAAAAGAACTAGGGTACTGGTAGATCCATTTCACCAAAAATTCTGGTACCAGAAGGAGTCTTAGGAGGATAACTAACCTGAATCATCTTGAGAGAAGGATCCTCACGCTAGTTGGGGATTAGTGTGACCAGATCCAATAGAAAATTTTGGATTATTACAGTATTGGACCTCATTGTAAGGAGTGTCCCTTCAAATCGGGCTTGGTTCCTGGCCTGTCGTTGATTCCAACACCCCACACTTGGGAAAAATGACCTCTCTATCATTTTCTTTCCTGGGCTAGTTGTAACATAGAACCATTTATCTAGAAATGACAGAGTGTGTTGAATTCAGGAGGATAAATTCGTAAATCCCCTGAAAAAAGACCATATCACTTGGGCCCATTCACTCACAAAAAACCATTTCAAATTACTCTCTGCCTTTTGTCGACCACAACAATGGGATTCCATACTTATACCCAACTTCTGGATCTTCTCATCCATGGACACTACATGTTTCTTGATCCTCCAGGTTAAAAAAAATTATTTTGAGGGAATGTACTTACAAAAATCACATCAACCCAGTTGTCGGGAGGATCTTGTAGAGCCAAGATCCATCAATAATCCTTTGTAGAGAAATTTACATAGGAGGAAGCTGTGAAAATGCAGTTTTCCACGTCTGAATCGATGAACATAGATTCCCAGAGAACCTTTTTTTAGTGTCTAGAACTGCTTTGTTAAACATGGAGTGGCTTCTAGATTCATGGGATTAGATTAATGTTTTTGGGCAACCAGGAAATCCAAGAGCCGAACTTGGCCAGTTGTGGTACTAGAAAAGCATTTCACCATCCCCAATGATCCAAAAAGAATTCAATTTGAGAGTGTTGATGTGTTTGAGAATTTTGGACAAGAAAGGGGATGCATGACAATCCATCGCCACTTCATCGCCCACCCAGTTGCATGACAAAGCCTTCCCCCAAAATGTTTTCCTTTCGAGCATAACCGAATCAAGCTTGGAATGAATACAATTAAGTGTATAATTATGAATCCTCACATTTACACCTCTCCCCTCCTATTTGGGCTTTGAAATTTTCTCCCACGAGAACCAGTGTCACTTCCCTTCCGAATAAGCATACCACATGAAACATGCCAGAACTCTGTCAATAGCACAGATAACACCTTTAGGCTCATTAGTAGAATCCAACAAATGGATGGGGACGACCAGACAGACACTATTCACCAAAAATATCTTCTCCCAGAAAAAAGGGAGTGATTCTTCTATTTCAGAACCCGACCTGTAATTTTTCTCAGGATATTATCGTTGTTCCACACCCAATGTCTCCCTCAAGATATCGGGTCCTGATATAATCCATTGGGAAGGTCCCACATTGCATTCCCATCTAGCTACAAAGTGAAGAAACCCTCCTATGCATTAATTTATTAGATATGTGTAGATTACTTTTTGCATTATTAATAACCTATCAACTCCAATAAAAATATCCCTCCATGATTTTCTTGATGATTATAAATGAAATACTTCCACCAATATTTAATCTAATGGTATAATCTGCAAACATCAAATGGTAAATAAGAGGAACATTCCATTTCCTTAGATATGGATGTAATGCACCATTGGATATACCTTTATTGATGATGTAACTAAGAGTATCATGCACCAGGGTGGTGATGCTGGGAGAAATTGGGTCTCCATGGTAGAGCCCATGGGTTTCCTTAAAGAAGATATGAGTCCTCCAATTGAAGGAAACTGTCATCCTTGAGGACATGAAACATATAATGATGAGGTCCGCGTCCCTGTGAGAAAACCCCATAGTAGTAAAAACACAATTAAGAAAACCCAACTCAATCCTATCATATTCCTTATCCATATCAACTCTGAATTCAATGTGTAAGCTGTGGGACTCGGAGTTAATATCCCTTAGGAGCTCTTGATCCAATCTGATAGCCCCTAAATAGACCACCCCTAAACAAACCCATGTTTTTTCAATAGACGTCCACAAGGGGAGAAACTTGGAAAACCTCAATTTGATGATACATTCCAGAATTATGTAGGGGAAATTACACCAACCCACTGGTCTATAATGCAAGAGAGTAGAGGAATCATTACCTTTCAAATTAAGCACTAAAGTGGTGGAATGGAAACCTCTAGGAAGACTACCACCCCAGAAGATGTATTGGGCTACAATAGTGATAAAATATTTAATGACCTCCTAGGAATCCCTGTAGAGAGATCTAGGTAATCCATCAGGATCGGAAGCACTCTCTAGTTTGAGATTCATCATGACCAAGTGAATTTCATACTCATCAAGAATAATCTCAAGTATTCATTTTATCTGATAGAAACATAGGGATCCATTTCATCCCATTTAGTCGTATTTCCACTTTGGTATCCCATGGTCATCCTTGGGTTAAGACCAACCAAGAGATCACTGAAAAAATAATGAGTCATGCTCGCCAAATTGTCTTTGTCATCTATGTACCAACCATTATCATGTAAGATATTCAGTTTACATATATATCCTGTTTCTTTTAGGCAATAATGGAAGTTGGATGGGATCATATAACCCTCGTGCATACACTTTACCCATGATATTTCATAAGCCAGACATTCTGGCTTAAGAATCATCTTCGCCCAAGAGTTTTTCCCACCCTGAGAGCTCCTCAAAAATTGAGAAATTTCAGTTCTCATCTAAAAATTATTCCATGATTTTGAAACTCTATTTCATAGCATCCATGTACTGAACTGATTGGGAAGATCAGTTGGTCACACCTTTATCCCCATCTTCAGTTACCTCAATTTTTTATTGACCGCAAACCATATGTGTCCCTGAATCGGTCCACTCCACATCTCAAATATTACATGTTTATAACTATGGATATTAGTTTGGTGGCAGTAGAACCTTAATGCTTCTGAAATTTCAATCCTGTGAGATAGGGAAATTAGTAAAAGAGAGTGGTTAGAGATACCATGAATGAAGTTCTTGAAATTGGCATTCGGGAACTTGGATAAAGCATTCACATCTTCCAAACATCTGTTAATATGGCTGCAGCACCAAATTCAGCATCTCTAGTTAATATACAATGTGAAGCGGTCTCTAGAGAACCCGAAATCTATCAACCTATTTTCATCCATGGAAAAAAAATCCAATATGGCCCTTCTTGGAAAACACCCATGACCCATCTCTCCTCGAGATCAATAATAACATTACTGTCAACCCCCATGAGCTAAGGACATCCCTCTAGATCAAAATCACTGATGTAACTCCAAAACTAGTCTCTACAACGAGCGTCATAACTCCCATGCACAAGATAACCCATAACACTATCCCCCATTGACACCATCGTAGTAATAAACTAGACACCTAAGGAAACTAAGTCCATGGAAATCCCCCTATTCCAAAAAATTCATATGTACCTATTAATTAGATATGCATAAAAGGCCCCATATGAAATGAACATAAGTCAAGGATGACATCTTCGAAAACATCACATAGTTAACAAAGACCCATAATATGTTAGGTTTAGTCAATAATAACATATAAAATGTATTAGGAGACAAAAACATTTCCCAAAGAATTGGAGGGCTATATAATTTCTAGCCCACCATGGAAATTAACATCATATTCATGCATGTAGGTTCCCCACAAAGAAATATATCATAAACCTTAAGTATAATAGTTCCCTATGGAATTAAAATGTGTTGTATTATCATTATTTATGTTATAATCAAAAGATATTTCATAATGAATGCATTTGAAAAATGAACATGTGGTATATATTACCCCATAAAGATAATTAAGACCAGGATATATATTTATAACTGGAAAATATACATAAATTATAATCAAACCATATAATTAAGTATTATTTTAATTATGAAATAAATTAATTATAAATGGAATAAAAACATTCTTAAGGAAAACATCCAATGCACTTTGAAAATCACTTTTTAAAAAAATATAAAATTAAAAAAATATTGCATAATTCTTTCCCTTTTAGAATATAAATTCAATTATATAATGGAATATTAAATAAATGTAATGGCCATGATGGTGGGTAATTCCATATATATCATATATATAAGGAAAACATTCCCTTCATGATATGTATCAAGTCAAAAAGTATATCAGTAAGAAAATGAAATGAAGCTTCTTTTAAATACTAATTCTTAAATTTTATACAGGTGTAAAAATAATTTTTAACAATCATATAAAAATATTAAATAACTTTTTTATATAATTTTTAAAATACATGGATATTGAAGATAAATGGTTTTTGACCGAAGTGACAAATAATGTAAATTTTCTTTAAATAAACTCACAATCTATTTAAGTGTTAAAGAGAGGAATATCCCACTATTACATGAATTTTTAATGAATAACCATAGAATAATAAAATTTAACATGTTCTTTTGAAATTAAAAAATAATTTTCATCATTGAAAATTCCAGATTAAATAATCACCATTAAAATGAGACTGTTTATAAAATTACCGCCTTGGTAACTTTTGAATCATAACCCCCAATGATTGAAGTATTAATGTAGTAGATTATAATACAATTATTTATGAAGTATTAATTCTATAATATATAAATATAAAGTATTAACACCATAAAAAATAAATTAGATGCATAAATGAACAAGTGTGTAAAAGAATGGTGTTTTGAGACGAAAACCCTTACCTCAATTCCAGACTTGTCATGTATGTCCATTATATCAATTATATTAAAACATTACACTAATTTTTTTAATAAGTTTTTATTATTTAAATCCCTTATAATTAAACCCATTTCATCATTTATTTTATTGAAATATATAATAACTTAATCAGTTAAATCTACTTTACATGTTTTTTGAATGTCTATGACGTATAATAAAAATGATATCAGTGTGTTTACAATGGAAATGGGTACTTGTTCCTTAATCAGCAGAACAATAATAATAAAATAATTACCAATTCTATACAACAATTATTCTATTAAAACAAGTCATGAAAAATTGTAATGATGAATTTACTATGTTACTATCACAAAGAATGTAGGTCATACATATATTTGGGCGACATTTTCATTTACTAGTGACCATGATGTAAATAATGTAATTATTATTTTATATTTTCATAAATATTATTGTAAAATAAATATAATATTATTTCATTACATTCAATTACATACACCATCCATTAGTTTCATTAATAAAAAATGAATCACATCACTTCATGAGGTGGTAGTCTATGGTACACAAATAAAAAATTATAATTTTCAATGTATTATAAGGAAAGAAAGTATGTGATATATTAGTTTTGGTTAATAATTATTATTTCATTACTATAATTAAAAAATATTAAATAAATTATCATAAATAACTTTTAAATGTGATGACGGAAAACAATTACATCAGTTCATTGGGTGATAGTCCATCATACACATGATTGATGGTTTTATATACCATTTGATGGAAGAGGAAATATATGTAGGATATTAAATAATAATAATAACATCTTAATATATGGGATACATTTTCATTATTATGGAAACATGTTTTAATATGATTTTAGTGAGGTGAACAAATAAATAAATAAAACATGCTAGGTTAAAAATAATACCTCTTCTTCTGACCAAATGTTTTGGACTATACTTAATGCCTAACTTGATCGAATTTATAATAAAAATGTGAACTATAGTTAATGGGACTGAAATTAATAATTTTATTTTTTTAGTTATTGGATAAACCAAATGGGTAATTTTATATGGAGAGGATAAAATATTGGATTCCCTTTTATATGGGACGAGTGTCATTCATGTAAATACCAAAAATAATACAATAATTTGAAGTCACTATTATTCCAATAGAAATTAATATATAATGTAGTGGAGGGAATATATTATAGATAAAACCATCTAAAATGTCATAATATACACGATTTAACATGTTATTCAATATACTGCTTTCATTTAACACCTCGATAAACTTGTTTTAACACATACCAAGATGATGGATTTTTGTAGTTTACTATTCATTATGACTGAAATTATGTTGAAATTACAATATAATGTTAACTTTTAGTATTCCAAATAATATAACCATTTTAGCAATATCAATTCATGGAATTTTTAGAATTTAAAATAAAATTAATCCCACAAACTTGTTGAATGAAAAATTCTTCAAGAAATATATTTTTCTACCACAAGATTATGTTAAGTTAACAATAAGAATTCTAATAATCATTATATGAATTTATATTGATATAAATTGATATATATATATATATAATATAATTCCATTTTTGGTGTAACTTTAATAAATTAAAATTGATATAATTTATCCACTTAAAAACAGTTTGTATAAAATCTTGTTCTAATGAATAAAAATAATAAATTACAAAAATAATGTAAATTGATGATTGAAAATAAATTAGTAAGATAAAATATAAATAAAAAATACTTTTGTTACTTGTAAATAAATTAAAAATTATAATGGAACATTTAATATACATAATTTAATGAAATTAAATTATAGTTTTATGAAATGCGACATTTTTCACTAATCAAATGAAAACCAATATATTCATAAAAAATTCACAATTTTAAACTATGTTTAATTATAATATTATCATTTAATAAGTTATTTATATTTTATAAAATAATTATTAATAATGATTAAATAATTAATTATATTATTTTATCAAAACAAAAAAAATTATATTCAAACCAATCATATTTATTGAAGAATAATTGCTTGTTTTAGAAAATTAGTTATTATTTACTGAGAATTTATACTTATATTTTCATTAATTATAACCGTAATATAAATTTCATAAATTTTTTAGTCGTATTAATAACTAAAAATTTAAAAATCTAGGTTATAATGATCATATAATAATATTCTTATAATATGTCACATCATGTTTAATCTCATTGTTTCATGTTGTATACGATAACGATAACAGTGATCATTTAAAATATTGGGTTATTATTGTTGATAAGAAAATTAACTATGGAACCATATTATTATTATTTATTAATCTTAATTTTCACTTACAATGTGACCTAAAATTGACCAAATCCATACGATGGTGAAAATAGGGGTTTTGAGAGTCAAATTAAAATTTAAATTATAAATCCAATAATTAATCCTAAAAAAGTTGTTCCTATATAGGGATTAGAAAATTATACACCTAATCATGATGTCATACAAGATTCAATTTCTACGATGAAATATTTGTTCACATTATTCAACAATACATGAAATTAATTTTGAGTATGAAACTAGATATATTATTCTAATTCACAATTATTCCACTGAGTTTAGGTGACTATGAAAATAAACTCGTTTCCCTATATTCTTATAAAAACACTAAATATGAATCTAAAACATCAAAAACAAAAATATAATCTAATTAAGAAGTCATTTTTTTATAGTTCTCAACAACATATGGCTTTTTATCCCTAAATAACAATTAATAAGAACAATATATGAAAAAATTGATGATTATGACAACATCATTATATATCAATCCAAAATATCATCTGATATTTTCTTATGTTTTTTAGAACCTATACCTTTGGAATAACCCATCTTCGTGGATATTTTCACTTATAGGAAATTGATATTTATTTCTTCATATATGATGTATTAGTCTTCCAATAAATTATCTCTCACCTTAAAAAATAGTTTGGTTCTGATTGGTACTTATTAATTTTTGAAATATAAAATATTTATGAATCATATAATAATGTTATAGATATACTAATCGGTAAGGCACATGTTCAAAACATTACCATATTTCAAAGTTCCACATATAATGTGCCGAAATATTTTTTATTTCCCAATACCCCTATTACATGTCCTAGGAGTAACTTTAAATAACACATGTTCACCAATATCATATCTTAATGTTTATTAGTGATGTCAGGTATAATACTTCTATTAATTTTGAGATAATATAATTAATTTATAAATCAAGGGGAATTGTAGAAAAAATATACAGGGCCCTTTGAAACAATTTAATGATTTTGATGTATCTTGTTTTATCTAATATGTCATCTATTACTCTAAACATGGTACCATAAGAGTCTTGTCAATAGTTTCATCATAATCAATGTACTATTTGTATGGTCAAATATGAAATAATTGAAATATTTAAATATTTGTATATTTACATTAACCATTATTAATAATAATACCTACTAATAGAATATTTTATTATTAGATTATATAGAAATAAGAAATCATGATTTTTTCTTCTTTTAGAAATCTAAATTATTCACTCAGTCTAAATATCATTATGATGATACTACACTATAATCATATTCAGCTTCATCTCCATTGCATTTCTTAGTCCCCTATAGATTCTATATATAGAAAAAGGATAATTAATTTAAATGATAATCATTATAACAGTATTATGTATAATAACTTCCTTCATATAAATGTTTATATCATTACCAAAAAAATGTACATCATATAGGTACGAAGTGAAATGATTTCATGAGATAACCCAATATATTTTGAACATTAGTTTTTTCGATATGATCATTGAAAACCAATTTCAAAATATTTAAAAATTTACCCCAATTTTTATTTTATAATTACTGAATACTAAAATAATGTCAGCGGTCGATGATGATCTACCATTACTAACTAATAAATAAGATTATCTAAATAAATTATTTTTTCATCCATATTTATTATAAAAATATATATTTAGTGTCTAATTTCATGAAATATCTTTATTCCTTTAGTATATATTACCCAACTGTAATTTTTAAAATTACTAGAACATCACCCTTGGGATTCACGATTTACACCACCAATCCCAATTTATAAAAGACTAAATCCACCATAGCATACAATTCATTAAAGGTATCCCCCAATTTAGGTAATTCTCTAATCTAATTATGTCATCTTAAGATAACTATACCAATCTTACCTATCTTGTGGAAATTGAATTTTTTTTTTGGGAAAATAGAAGCACATAACCCATTACAGCTTTGGTAATACAAGATATTTAACTATTTTAATTTTATCATTTTTTACAAAAGTGTCCAATTAAATTCATATAATCATAGTAATATAATATAATTAATAGTTTTTAAAAATTTATTATAATAAATTAATATAATATATATTCCTATATATATCTCATAATAAATTTATATTTGTATGTAGAATTAATTTTACAATTTTTGCAGGGAATTCATATTTTGGAAATAAAAAAGGGTTTCTAGTTTAAAATTAATTTTCACAGAGATAGAAAATTACATTCACTAATAAGGATTTAAATTGGTAATCAATATTTTATATTTAGTTTAGTGTAATGATTAGGGATTATTTTTAAGAAGTTGTTATTTTATTAAAATTTACTTTTTGTTAAAAAGTACAATAAATTTTATGTAATCATCATGATGTAAGAATGAATTAATAATTTATATTAATTTTTTATAATAAATATATTTATGAATTAAAAATCAATTCAAAAAATGTCATATTGAATCATGAAACTTATTTATTTCATTTCAGAATGAAAATTACATTTTATACTAATTAAAAATATTTATTCTTATTTAATTGAGTGGTTGGAAGGTGGATCTTATCTTTTTATTTTCATAAAAATTAGGTAAATCTCAATTTTTAATAATAACATATGACATTTCATTTGAATTAATAATTTGAAAATCTATTTCTATATAATAATAAATTAATCTATATTTGATCCAAATAATATCCACTCAACAAGTATAATTATCCACTCATTCTTCTATTCCCCTACACTAAAAATATATTAAAAATTATTTTCCTTAAATATTATGTATTTATTGTCCCCAAAATTAGATTATATGATTATAAACAGTTTTTACCAAATAATAAAAAACAACCATTTAATGTATGGGTTTCTCAATCTTTCTCCATTATTTTTAGTTAAAATTATTTTCTTATACTAACTTAAAAACTCTCTTATTATATACTTCCTTGATTTTTATTCTATACTGTTATAAATTATTTTTATTATTTTTAATGATATATTACTTTATCTATCACAATATAGAATTTTAATTAGACGTTACTATTCAGTATTAAGGGTCCATATCCTTTAATTTTTCTATGTATTTGTAAGACATTTTAATTTATTTTCAATTAAATGAAAATTTTTTTTATTTATATTTTTTATAAAATAATAAATATAATATGATTTATTTATATCAATTACCTTTCATTATATAGTCTTTATATTCCAAAATAATGTTTATAAATTCCCATTTCTATAAAAAAATAAAAGTTTGGAAAAAATTCAGGTGCATGGTTTCTTTGAATGGACATCCCAATCAAAATAAGAAAATGTTGATTGAAACATTAGAATAGATGATCCATGGGGTAAATAAAATTATAATTTTTGTATTGGGTATTAACTAAACCATCAATTTTTTATTACATGTTAATCTAAAGAAAAAACTTTTTTTAAATTATAAGAGGTTACAATTTCGATAAGTCATATTTTATTTACAAACCATAGTGATGTATTTGAACTATTAATAGTTAAAATATATTTTCTGTGATTATTGCATTAATGGAAAAATTGTTATCACTTCTTTGATACAGATACATTTTAATTAATATTGCATATAATTTGATTCTAGGATGGTGGTTGTATATTCACCAAGATAGAAACCTTATTCCATTGAATTTGGGAAACACACATATTTTTTTCAACCTAATAGATAGTTTCTATTTATTTAATGGTTTAGACCTTACAAACCCTTTCAGTTTTTATTGAATGACTCCAGGAAATCATGTTTAATAGTTTGGTGGCAATTCGGAATATGGAAGTGTTTTTTTTTATTATAATAAGGGGAACTCTAGATTGTGTAACTACCTGGAAATACGTGATGTAGAGAGTTTTTGAAGTCATGTGACCAATGTGGAATGAGATTTTCCAGCACACTTTGTGGAAGGAATTGTGCAGGTTGTGTTGGTTTGGTTTCCCAAATGTGTTACATGAGCATTGTAGAAAACCAATAGAAACCATGGAACATAGAAAGGATCATTAATAAAGAACTTGTCTAAATAAAGAAGGTGTATATAAAAATTTTTTAGTCCTGGTTGTGGTGAGGGTAAAAAGGGAAGCTGATTAGCTAGAGGGAATGGTGCTAAGCCATGAAAGATAGTGGAATAACCACCATATCCTTGACCACATATTCATCAAGGTCATGGTTGTTTTCCAATATCATCTTTAAAATGAGCATGAAATGACAATCTCACACAAGGGGTTCAGATCTCACGTTTACTGGAACCGCTACCTAAATTTTAGACGATCAACATGTTGTAGTAGAACCTAGTATAATTTTATTATAAAATTGAAGTCTTCTCCCCAATTTATTTGATTTCCAAAGCCTCATTTTACACTATGTCGATCCGGAATCTTTTAATTCTCCTCTAGTCACATATCATGCAAGTTTAAACCCATTAACTTTTTTTATCATTTTCATGGTTTCCCTTGATCTATGTAACTCCCCCACGTACCATTTTATGTTTTGAAATATTTTTTTTCCATCATGGAGTGTGATGTTTATGGTTCCCTATAATATTTTGGTTGTTTTTTATATAGATTTTTTGTGCATTGGAATCCATTTTTGATTCATTAGAGATTGGTTCTACATGATCCTTTGTTCTATGTGTCTTCCTCAGAAACATTAATCTCGGTTGAGGATCGTTCAATGTTCAGACAGTTGTATTATATCTCACAAGGCATTGTTATTTTCTTATGGGTATAAAAAACATGCCTCAATTGTATTTAATATGTCTTTGTGCAGTCTTAGATTTGATAATATGCAATGAAAAATATATAAGAGAACATTCATGAGTTTCACTCATGAAATATATATACAAATAGAAAGTGAAATATTAATATTTAAATGATATATTTGGAGTGAGATGAAATTAGAGGATTATCACCATTTTAAATGAATATAAATAATAAAATAGAATAAAAAATATCATAAATTCAAGAAATGTAAATTATTTTAAAATATTCATTTTAAAAAATCAACCCACTCCCCCACATATTAAATTGTGAAATAAAAATACACTTATCTTCTCAATTAATTCATTCCCCTATTTCCCACATCCAAATTTATATAAAAATAAATTTAAAAAAATTGTATTGTAATTACTGTAAGCTGTTTATATTTCATAGACCTATGATTTAATGAATAGGTAATGTAACAAAATGAATGTGCCAATCAAAAGTTATAAAAAAATATATGTGGTGAATAAAATAGAAAAATATTGAAATGAAATTGTTACTTCCCATTTAATGAATATTATTGGTTGGGAGACATAGGTTTTGTATATATAATTTTGTAATGTGAAATGGGATATCACTATGTAAATATATCATGTAACATCTTAAATTACTACCTTTTTAATGTTACTTGATTTAAATGAGAATTGAAATTAAACAAGTTAATATACAAGAAATATTCAAAAAAATTTAATGGGTTTTTGGAGGTTTTATATTCATAAAACCCATAGAAAAATACTAAAAACCTAGGATTCCTCTTTGAATCACTTTTATTCAATTTTATTTGCGTGACCATATATTGTTTAGATTATGTTATTCATTATTTAAAATATTATACATGGTCTGGATCAAAAAATTATTTAATCTATGATATGTACACATAAGTCAGACCATATCCTTTGACATGAGAAAATCATAATTCTTCATGTGGGAAGAACCTAATCAACCACTATCATTCCAATACCCTAGTATTTTTCTAATCATGAAAAGATTAATAGAAGGGAATATATAATCCCTACTTGTTTTATTTTTTCGAACATTGTTGAATCACATTCACCTCATGCTTATTTAATTTGATCATTTTTTAGAAGACCCACATAGCATATTCTCTTATTTGAAAAGAGAAACCTCTAGTACTTATTCATGTCTATCAATATCTTTAACTTCTAGTGTGTTTTCATCTTCTAACTCATCATCACTTTACTCATTATAATTATTCATTTTTTGGTGATTTATAACTCATAAATAGAGTTCTTAGATTTTTTTGTCTTTGACTTATCATCGGATTGTAATTATTGATCTTCCAAAAATGAGAGGGGGTTTATCTTCCTCCATGTCCAACACAATAAAATATAATGTGACGTATAATTTTTCACTATTTATTATGATATCATTATTAATTATTCATGGATATTTTACTTTCAAATCTGTCACATGGAGTGAATTTCTAGTTCTCATTATCCTCTATATCACAAGTCTCTTAAAGGTGTTTTATATTTCATCCCACATTCTTATTACATAAATTTTCTTTACATCTTACAGACAAAGGATTTTCAATGCCTAGTTTCTGGTAAAAATAGTACATAATACATGAAATAATATAAAATTATTTTAATCCACTTAAAAGAAATCTTGAAAAGTTAATAATATGTAAAATTAATGCTTCTCATAACATGAGGACATACATTAATTGAAAGGGTGAGCTAGATGGCCAATAATGGTAAACAAACTGATCAGTTTAATTGATATTAATAAGAAATTGATGAAATACATAATGTAATGTGAAATGAAAGGAGGAGAATAACATAAAAAACTAAATGAATCATAACATGAAAATGTTGCTAAAAAATTTAATGTGGACACTCATAATAATATCAACAAGTTCTATCCCAAAGGTGTCATAAAAATTATAGAGGTTATTCACTAAGGTATTATAAAACTAATCATCTTTAAAGATTAATTTCTTTACCCAATGCATTGGAGAAGAGTCAGGACACACCATTAATATGTCTTTATTTTCATGTGATCACATATCTCATAATCAAATAATTCATAAATAAACCAAATAGAATAAAGTAAATGGGATATATATCAAAATTGTGGCATTTAAAAAAGTGATTAAAAACATGAAAATAAGTTCTTCATAACCCATGGAAAGGGAATGAGGGATTTATGTATGTAAATTCTAAAATAAATTACAATATTATTTTGTATTTAATAATTCATATAGAATTGAAACTGTTTGGGTTATTCACAAACATCAAATAAGATAATTTCATTAAAAAATAGAGAGATTTTGAGATGAAAATTCTACAGCATAACAACAATGCAACATGGTTATAGAAAACATTATAAAGTGAGGGGAAAAAGATCAAAAATTCCTAAAATATACATAATATGTTATAGGGACATAATATAATGTAAATAAAACATTGTATGTAAATTTGGAAAACATATCACAAAGAAGATAATTCGAATTGAAATAGAGACACTGAGAATTCCCTTTAGAAAATTCAGCATCGTAACGACATCACTTCAAACATCAAAAAATATTTTGATGGGAGGAAAAAGGGTATCTCGAACATTTTAAATAATATGTATAGCATTTATGATATATAATAAATACCCCAACAAAATAAAATGGAAACTAAATAACATGCCATAATTGAAGTCTTCACTAAAAGTAGAGGGTTAAAGGATCCCTTACCTTGAAGAGTAATTTCAAAAACTAAAAGGATGGGACCTTATGGGTTTGAAGAAATATTGGGATGATTTATTGGGAGGTAAAAATACTAGATCTTTATTGATGATGAATTTGGAATGAAAGGAATGTGGTAATGGGTCTCTATATATAGAGAATGTGAGAGAGTATTTAATTAATTTCCAGGGGACACCTCATTAGTGGTATTTGTAAAACCATGGGCTTTTCGCTGATTTTGTGACCATGGTTTTCACCACCTAGGAATCCTCATACAATATATTAATTTAAATGAGTCAACAAACATTTCAAATTAAAAATTTCATTATTATGATGTCATAAAACAAACTGAAAACATAAAAATTATGCTTTTACTATTCACGGAAAACTATACACTTTATAATAATATCATAAATCAACCAAACCTAATATAGATTATCTAAAATCATAAATGGACACCATTTTACAAAAATAATTTTCTAAGTAAGAGATATTTAATTTTTATTTAAAATAAAAATTTATCTGAAAAATACTAATACTTAACTAATAATTTCTTAAATAGTTATTTACTTATACTATTATATCACATTACCATTCAAGATTACAAAGATATATTTATACATACATAAGTGAGGTTACAATTCCATTGTTAATATTACTATTTATAAGGGTAATATTACTATTCACAGAATACTATTCAATAAAAATTATGTTGATCTTATCTGAATCTATATTTCAACGTAATCTCAATTGTATAGGTCTATTTTTTTAAATAATTTAAAATTATTAAAATTTTAAGGTATAAAAAAAATCAGAATACTCCTTTTTTTCAATATTTATCAATAATATGAAACTTATAAAAATCTTTCCTACAATTTTTTTGACTTTTCGAACTCAAATTTTTTAAGATAATAAGAAATAAAAATGTTATTTATAACAAATGATTACACAAAGTATCTAAGGCCTCATTACATATCCCCTAATAATAGAAGAATATGACCTAAGAGTAAGGTCTTCTATGGTGATAGTATCATTGGGTAGATCAGAAAACATTACACTAGTGGTGATTTCAATTATCTTGAACTTCTCCCTAAGGTGATTATGTTCAAGCTTAACATGTTGAAGTTTGTCTTGGGCATGATCAATAGAAAAGTCAAATGATGCTACCTCATTCCCAAGCATGATAATATGGGTGTATAATGTAATGAGTCTAATGGATTAGGCCATAGACTCTTCATTCAGTATTAATTTTCCATTATTATTTCAATTTTAAAGAATAATTATATCATTAAAAAAATTTATTTCTTCCAATGGTTATATAATGATCAATACTCGATGGACACATTTCATTTATACATATATAATTTTTATTGATTATGAAACAGTAAGACATGAATTTTCAAGGAAAAAATATTATTCAAAAGTTCAGATCATTTAATTCTTCCCCCCATAAAATATTTCATCCGTGAAATATGAACTCGTACCCTCAGAAGAGAAATGGTGTGGGTATTTATACATAATATACTTCTCTGGTTCCCAAATAGATTATTCATATTTTTGGTTCCTGAAAATCACTTTAACAAGGTGTGAACTTTTTTTATAGAGAACCTTTCTTCTATGATCCAATATCACCACCGACTGATCCACATAAGAGTTTTCATGTTCAAGTTGAAACACCTCTAGATTTAGTACATTTGAATGGTTAGGTATAGACTTCATCAAGATGGATACGTATGAGAAATCATTGACTTTTGCAAGATTTAGAGGAATTACAAGATGATAGTCAATTGCTCATATGAGATCAATGATTTCATAGTGGAAATGTACCTAGGTTTGATCATTCCTTTATTCCCAAACCTCATAACTCTCTTCCAATATGAAATTTGATGGAATGATTTATCACTAACATCAAACTCCAAGTCCCTTTAATAGATGTCATTATAGATCTTTTTCCGACTCTGAGTACAAATAATGTGTTGTTGTATGGAATGAACCTTTTTTATCATCGCTCGCAAAAGACCAGGACCAAAAAACATTCTATCATTAACTTCATCCCAACATGTAAGAGTTCTACATAGCTTCCCATATATAACTTCATAAGGTGTCATTTGACTTCTCGAGTAGAATCTATTGTTGTAAGATAACTCAAAAATTTAGATATGTTGTTCAAATCCACCATTAAATTCCATTGAGTAAGATCATAGCATGTCATAAAGTGTTTGAATAGTGCATTCAGATTTTACATCAGTTTTGTAGTGATTGGACATAAAGAAATTCAATTTAGTACTTAGATCACGTGGAAGACTTCTCTTGAATTTTTATGTGAACCTCGGATCTTGATTAGATACGATAGAAATTGGAACTCCATGCTTCCTTACCAATTCCATCACATAAATCCCAATAAGTTGATATATGTTGAAATCATTCCAAATAGAGAAAAAAATGTACAGTCTTGGCGAGACGGTCCACTATTACCCACATCACGTTTTTTCCTTTGGAAGATATGTAGGGAGAATTGACAAAGTCCATATTGATATTGTCCCTCTTCCATTCTAGTATTGTTAGTGGTAATAATACCCCTTCCTTAACATGATGACATACATGGCACCTTATAGTGTAGTCATAAATATCCATTTTCATATTATCCCACCAATAATGATCATGAATTTCCCTATACATTTTCGTTCTTCCCGTATGTATAGAGAATGTAGAGCTATAACCATCATCCATCCGCTCCTTCATTATTTCCCAAATATATGGAACACTTTTCCCTATATGAAATTTTAGAAAAACTTATTGATCAATATTGAACTCAAGAAACATCCCATCATTCACTGCCTCAATATTATTCTCTAATAAAGGATCTTAATTCATTGTCATATTGATCTTCTATTGTTATGACTATTGAAAAATAATTTTGTATATGTTTGATGATGTCTCATACATAATAATTACCATGTTCATTTTCAAAATCCCTTAGAAAAATGGGACTCTTCGAATCCTCATTATAGATATAAAATAGGTTCTTTCCTTATTAATAAATAAACTACATTGTTTTATCTTCCAGAATTATAATGAATTGAACAACCATTGTCTTAAAGAAGTTCCAACCATCTCCTATATCTAATGATCAATTTATTTTTTGTAAAAATAAACTTCATATATTGGTGGTATGGTTATATATAACACATCTCACCATAATGATAGTGCCACCATATCATTAGAGAAAACAAGTCACAACTAGTTCCAAGTCTTGTATAGGATAGTTTGTCTCATGATTCGTCAATATTCAACATACTTAAGAAATCACCTTTTGATTTTTCATGATAGTGTACCCAAGACCTATCAAAGATGAATCGCTAAAAATAATGAATCCTTCTCCTTTTGGAGGAAGAGTCAACATGGTTATAATAAACAATCTATTCTTTACCTCATGAAGACATTCCTTGGACTCCTTTTTCGATATGATCTTAAAACCATTTTGAGTTAACAAAGTTAGTGGATTATAAATTCATGAATAGTTTTTCATAGACCTCCTATAATATCTTTCTAATCCAAGGAAACTATTAAATATCAATTATTGTTTTTGGATCTGGGAACTCCTATATGACCATTTTATTTTAGGTTCAACTATGATCCCTCCATTAGTTATAATGTTCCATAAGAAAGAAACATTTATTAACCAAAACAAGAACTTTCTAATCATTCCAAAATCATCGAATGCGCTAGAGTTTGAAAAATAACCCTTATATGATACTCATTCTCATCACAACTTTTATAATATATCAGAATATCATAAACAAAAACCTACACAAAATTATGATGTTTTTTCATAAGGATTCTATTAATCAAATCATTAAAAACAAATGGATCGTTAGTAAATCCAAATGCTTTTACAAAAAACTCATATTTACCATTTCTGGATCATAAGGTGTGTTTTTTTAATATATTCATTCTTCATTCTCAATAGATGATAACTAGATCGATGATCATTCTTGGAGAATAATTACGCCCCCTGAAGTTGTCCAAATAAGTGATCAATTCTTGGAAGAGTGTGTTTTTTCTTCATTATGACCCTGTTTATTTCTCTATAATCAATGCATGGATGCATTGATCCATCCTTATTCTCTAGAAATAGAATAGGTTCTCTCCAAGGAGAAATACTCGTTCAGATAAACCCCTTCTCCAAAATATATTGAGGTTGTTTCATTAATTCCTCTAGCTCCGTATTTTTATTATATACGATGTATTTGTTATCAAATGAGATCAAGTTTCAAGCTCAATATATAGCACTACCTTTCTTTCTTGGAGAGGTCTGAGTAGCTCCTCAATAAATAATTCAATGTATTCTAATATGATGGGGACATTTTATATCATTTTATTATTCTTCTTCCCACACCAACTCCATATATTTGTCTATAAGAGGATCTTCTAGAAAATAACGGGTTGATAAATCTTTATTTGGAAGATAACTATAGGTTTTCCATTCCTGACTAATGATATTTCCTTAATTATTCATTTGAACATAGCATTATAAATTGAGATACAGTCCATCCCTAGTATAATGTTGAATTCCATCATGGGAATAAATACTCGATTTGTGATAAGATTCTAGTCAGTAAATAAAATAAAAACGCATATAAACACTTATGATGCCTGTATAATGACATAAAACGTCTTGAATGATATCTATAATTTTAGTAATTAAAGGGTTGATTATATATTACTTTCAAACATGGAGGATATTACGGAATTCATAGAACTATAATCAATCAATGTAATCACTTGAATTGAAAGAACAATAAGATTACCTACCACCACATCATTTGGATCATCAAAATTAGCTGCTAGGATTGAAAAACCATGACCTTGCCCCTTTTGACATTGAAAAACCTGATGATGATTCCCCTCCACAATACTCAGATTTGGATAGTGATTGGAAAAGTGACCATGTTTTCCTCACCTGAAGCATTGGACTTCAAGTAGATCATGCACCATCTTCCTCTTATCATTAGTATTGTGATATTATGTATTCACCTCACTAGGATAATTCCATGCGATATGGCCATCACTTCCATACTTTTCATGCTTCCTTATTCTTAGAAGACAGTTCCTAGAATGCTTATTCCCTCATTTATTACACATCGGACATTTCACCTGCTTGCCTCCTCATCCATGATCAATTATCCGTTCGGATTTTAGGTCCATTGATCTCTTCAATTCCGTGAATTTATGAAGCCATTTCTTCTCACCGAACTCCATTTTGACTTGCATAGCATTCCACATGATCTCCACAGAGATATTATCATCTCAATTAGAATTATTTTTCTGTTGATGAGGACATAGTCCACCAACGAATCATCATCTACCCAATTAAGACCAATGGAAAATTTTGAGGTGTAATTGGAAAGTCATGTGAAGTTCATCTCGTAGAATCCTATTGATTCATTCTCCTTATTCTTTAGTTCGAGAGAGTCCTCCGTTTTTGTTCTAATCCAATGAGGGAAATACGTATTAAGGAAGATCAATTTGAACTCTTCCCACCTCATAGATATAACCTGCACTCTTCATTTCATGTTTTTAATCAGTTCAAACCACTGATCACCTTCTCCCTCTGAGTGGTAAATAGCCAGGGTGACTTTATCTTATTTGGAATAGTGGCGCATAGAAAAGATCTTCTCGAAAGTGCTGATCCACTATTCCAAAATCAATGGGTCGGTAGATCTACTAATGGTTTGTGGTCATTGACTATTAAAGGACTCAATAGAATTTTTTTCCCTATGTGGTGAAATCTATCTCTCAGCATGATTCAAGTTATTTACCAAACATGAGTTAGTTGGTTCATCATTATCATGAATGTTTCTATTTCAGCATATATTAGTAGTCTGTTAGCGCAAGGTCCATTGTGGTCACCATTTTCATGGTTCCTCCAATTTCCCAATATTTTATATAAAAAAATTCTTTATTGTGAAACTCATTTCATTTACGAATCTTTTATCAACAAAATATTTTTATATTCTAAAACATCAAGCATAAATATATTTTTCATTATCAATAATTACATTTCCCGATAAATCCTTCATAATGATTCATAAAAAACATTTCATTAACAAAAAATATTACCCATGAGTGTGAAACCATGAGTGAAGCGTGACCTATTTTTATGCACCATTTCTTAGTCGTGTCTAGATCATTGCATCATTTTCATGTTTTACCCATAGATAAATTTACTACAGAGCCACATCCACTTGTTCGTATCCAGACATGGATTTATTTCTTCCAAAACCACTTACTTAGTATTTCACAAAAATACCATTATGTTTTCATATATTTAAAATTTTCTATAGGGTTTTTCCTAATTTTTTCAGAAACTAATTTCCACAAATAACTGAACTATCCTTTGGTACCAAATATGGCATCACACATTCTTATTATATAACTTTTCTTTAAATTTTACACATAGAGGATCCTTAAATTATTTTAACATGGAAAAAAGATATATAATACATGAACACATATAAATTTATTTTAATACTCTTGATAGAATTGTTGAAATTTTTATCATACATAAAATTAGTACATCTCATAACCAGATGACATACATCATAGGAAAGGGTGAGCAAAAGGGCCAGTAAGGGTAAATAAGGGATTTAATTTACTTGATATCAATAAGATCATGATGAGATACATAATGTCATGGGAAATGGAAATTTATGAATATAATATTAAAATATTATGAATCATTACTAGAAAATGTGGCTAAAAAAATTTAATTTAGACTTTCGTAATCATATAACAATGGGTTATGCCCATGATTTCATAATAATTACCAAGGTTATTCACTATGGTATCTTAAAACATTGCATCTCTAAAGATTAATTTCTTTACCCAATTCATTAAAGCGCTATAAGGGAGAACCCTTAATATATATATATTTTTATTTTATCCATATATTTAATAATAAAAAATTTCATAAATATATTAGGTATAATAATATAATTTGGTTTCATATCAAAATCTTGACGTCTTGAAAAGTGATTAAAAACAGGATCATTTTGTCCATCATAACGCATGGAAAGGGAATAAGGGTCTTTTGTATGTAAATAAAATATTAAAATATATCTTCTTGTTTTTTTAGGAATACCAATAGAAAATAAATAGGAATTTGAATTCACATAAAAAAATTCGAGAATTTTTTCTGGAAAAAAAGAGAGATTTTGAGACGAAAATTATGCAGCATAACCACAATACAACATGGTTTTAGAAAACATTAAAAAGAGAGAGGATAGTGGTCACTCATTAATTAAAGAATCATTATTATTCAGAGAAATAGAATAAAATTTAAATAAGAACATGGTATGGAAACTTGAAATACATACCACAAAAAATAAAAAATTTAACGGAAAAGAGAAATGTTGAGATATCCCTTAAAAAATTTGACAACCAAATGGGGTCAATTGAAACATCAGAAAAGCAGTTGATGAGAGAAGAAATGATCTCTTTTAATTTATAAATAATATTTTAAAAAATAAGGATATTTAAGAATATACCCAAACATAATAAATAGGAATCTTAAATACATAACATAAAATATGTCTTCGATAATAGAGGAGGGTAGAAGGCTCCCCTGCTTTGAAGAGTAACCTCAAAAAATAAAAGGATTGGACATTATGGGATTTAGGGAACCATTAGAGGACTCATTGGGAGGTAAAAATACTAGTGATTAATTGATTAGTATTTTGGAATGAATGTAATGGTGGAATGGGTTGTTATTTCTGATAATAGTGAAGGGAATATTTTTGTAATTTCCATGGGACACCTCAATAGTGTTATCTGCAAAACAAATGGCTTTCCCATGGTATTTTCCCATTATATATTCCACTTACAAAACCTTATAAAATATTTTAATCCAAATTATTAGGCCACTCTTTTAAATTACATATTACATCATCATGATTTCAAAAAACACATTGAAAAAATAAAAATTGTATTTTTACTATTCGCTGAAAACAAAACATTTTATAAAAATCTCATAAATTCACCCAAAAAAATATCGATGATCTAAAATCAAAAATGAACACCATATTATAAAAATAATTTTATAAATATGATATATTTAATTTTCATGTAAAATCACTATTTACCTAAAAAATACTAATTCCAAACTTCTAATATCTAAATCAGGTATTTACTTATGCTGTTATAACACATTACTATTCAAGATGTTGAAGTTATATTTATACTTACATAAGTATCGTATCTATTACATTGGTCATATTACAATTCATTAGGGTAATACTACTATTCATAATTTCATATTACACATAAAATAATATTAACTTATAAGAATCTAAATTTCTTACTGATCAGAACTGTATATGTATGTTTTTTTAAAATTATTTCATATTATTAATTTTTTAATGTACAAAAAGTAATTTAGAATAATCTTTTTCTTCAATATTATTCATTAATATGAAACTTATAAAAATGCATCCTATATTAATTTTATCATTTTAAATTCAAAAATTATAGCATAATAAAAAATAAAAATTTTATTTATCCAAAAGGATTACACAATTAAACTAAGGAATTGTTACATATCCGTTTATATAACATTAGTAGGACTAAAGTGTATAGCGTTCTATGGTGATATAATCTTAGGTCAGCTCGGGAAACATTTCCCGAGTGTTGATTTTTATCAGCTTGTAATTCTTCCAAATGTGATTACATTCAAGCTTAAATTGTTGAAGTTCAGCTTGGGATAGGTCAAGAGTAATGCACAATGATGATACCTCCTTCCCAAGCTCTAACAAATGGGAATCATATGACCTGAGACTACTGGGTGAGGCCATATACTCATTATTTTTCATAAATTATCAATTTTTATTTTTATTTTAAACAATAATTATAACATTATTTTTTTTATTTCCAACTATCATATTGAACAATGGTCATATAATGCTCAAAACACAATTTTCACATTTCATTTATTCTTATATATTTTTTAATGATTATGACATATTAAGACAAAAAAATTTAGGAATCAAAATATTATTGAAACGTTTGGGTCATTACATTGTATGGAATAATGTTCACAATAAAACCCAGATTTCATAGTTATTTTTCTATTTTTGAGACCAATGATTTTTAGTAACTTAAAGGATACACATTTCATGATACTTATTTGGTATTTCCTTTGAAATGATCAAAAAAACTGTAGTTAATCTTCAGAGTTCCAATCTCCTCCAGAATTCTCTTTTTGATCACTATTCTTTTAATAAATTTTATTTATGTGAACAAGTTTGCATGAATCTTTTGAAAAAGAATGATCATATGAATATTTCGTTTCTTTAAATAAATTTACCTTGTTTGTGTCAAATTTTTCAAACACTATCCATTCTTGAAAATATATTCATGAATTTATTAGTGGTGGTTCCTCTCATTCATATTCCCCAACTATTTTTTCTTTACTATTTCCCAGGCATCAACTTCCATTTCATATTTTTTTAATGTTGTCTTACACATTATTCAGGGTCTTTATCAGTTGGTTTTCTAATTCGCAGTATAATGATATTCAAATCTGCATGTGTGTTCTCTTATGGGTGGCCTGGTTGTATTACTCATTGTCTTCGTCTATGTTTCTGTAAAATTTAGCCAAAATGAAACTCAAAATGTTACAATGATCCATTTTAATTGATTTCTCCTTCCTTAGATTCCAAGAACATAACCACATGGTTTATTATTTTGGAAAAAAATTCCATGATGGTGTCACTGGTTGTATTCGTGAATGTGGTCGATGTCTCCTCCAATGTGTTGTTATGTCTCTATATTGATGGTCCTTGCTACACTTGTAAATTTGACACCCTCTGTTGGCACCCATGAAATTATTATTATTTTTTGATTCTAACCCAAAAAATTATTTTTATGAATTTAATCTATGTAATTTCCTTATATTTTTTACATATCCTTGGGTTGTTTCTTTCATACTGCAGTATCCACCTTTTTTATATCTTCTATTTTTTATTCCATCATTTTTTTTATTTTCAACCATGTGGATGACTCTTCATTGGGTACCATTAGACCTTCATGAGAATATATTTCTCTCATTTTCATGTATTATATTGAATCTCACATCTATTGATTTTTTATAAATAGTACTCCAAGAATAGTGTAAAAAATTGACATATTTCCCTACACCATATTTTTACAGAAATGTTGATTTAGTAGGAAGATCACTATAACATGGTGAGGTAATTTTATAATAAAATATATAATGTTCTATCCATTAATATATAGAGACTCATCCTAAAATTGATTAAAATATATAATATTAACCTAAATATCCATATAATTGGAGGGAGGAATGAATTGTATGGGAAAATGTATTTACAACTAATTCCATGCTTCATAGAATGTGATGGAAATAATGGGATTTATTCTGGAGTGGTCTCCCTTAGTGAAAATATGAAAATATTATTTCATTATAAAAAATTTAAATTGGTGGAAAACTGTACACATCAAAAAATCATTAGGATACTACCATATTCATTATGCTATCTTTGTGCTGTAGTCTAGAGAACTACACTCTACTGTAAATCATATAAATGATTCTAATATTGATATTGATGTGCATAAAATATACTAGTTGTACAAGTATTATTAGATGAGTGCCAATGTTTGAGGGTCTACCATATTCCTCAAATTTTCATAATTTAGGATATCTTTACTATAAAAATCTGGTGACATTCTTTAGTTGTATTCCCTTCACGGTTGATTTCCCTTTGACATTCATCAATATTTTTTCCTACTATTATCAGCGTCGGGGATATATTTTACTTTTTCTAGTGTTGGATAATTTTTAATTAATGATTAGAATTTAAATTTCATTATTTGAGTAAAAAGTGTAAACATTGAAATTAAAATAAAATTAACATTTCTAATCCAACATTTTCTCCAGCCCCATTAACAAACCATGAATTTTAACAATCCCTAGAGCTTCATTAGTTACTTATAGTATTAATTAAATTTAATAATTTAATTTACAACATTAAAAATGTTACAAAATAATTAAATATATCATGTTGAGAGTTCAATTTTTAACTAATAATGATGCTATAATTTGATATTATGAATTTTAGGAATAATTTATTTGAATTTTTTTGATGAAATAATAAGAATAATGTAGAATTGTGTTTTCAAAATTAATTTAAAAATTTTTATTTTATTTTTATGATTTATGGAAAAAGTAATAGTGTATTTAAAAATTATATTTTTTGACAATGTTTAGTATCAAATTACAAATTAGTAAGATGTTTAGAATTGGTTTCCACTATTTAACATAGAAAATCTCTCTTTTACCTTGGCCATGTATTTAAGGGAATTAATGATTTATGTATTTCAAGACAGAATTTGTAAAAATATCTACCCTAAACCATTAAAACATCATGTTTAATATTGGCTAATTAGTTACAAAATGAAAATAATACATTGTAGATTTATAAATCATTGATCATGTTATTTGAAGAATAATGATATTGGGACTGAATATAAATAAAAAAACCCATAACATGTGAAATAAAATAAATAAAATTTATCAGTACCTTCAACCTTTACCTACATAACCACTAACAATAAGGTGTTGCCACTATCATTATTTTCAAGTGATATTAATAGAGAAGGGTAAATTAAAATTAAATAATAAATGAAAATATAGATAAAGAACATTTGGATGGCTCAACAATTCATTTCATTTACCTATTATTTCATATGTGAATTGATTAGTTTTCATAGAACCTTGTTCATCAATTTATAGGATTCTAGGGTGGTTAGGTATGATTTGAACGTACCTTTAATATTATGACAAAAGATTCATGGGTAATTTTGGTGATAAAATAATTTTTTGGGTCACTAGTACAGCTGTATATTAAATTTGAAATAACTTCTACTATTCAGAAAGACTGTTTAAATATATTCATAGAATGAAACATGTAATCGAGAAATGAATATTCATATACCAACTCTGAGTGTGGTAATTAAAAATTTTATTCACATAATGAGTTGCTTTCATGTTGTGAATACCATTGATGATGTGAATCAACATTATCTATAACTCTATCCTCTATTTCAGCCTGTTTCGTTAGTTCTCAGTCGTCGAAACATCCTATTGAAATCCTACATTATAGAAATCATTTTAATTATGTATATAAAGAAATTATTGGATAATATTTATTATTTTCCATAAAAAATTATTCCCTTTAATAGACGATAATATCACTACACATTTAGTTAAGATTTATTAATTTAAATCATTAAATTAATATATATTAAAATTTAAAAAATGAATTCATGATATTAAAGTATAATTGTTCATTTGGGAGTTATTCTACTCTTTATTTCATTTGAAATTATTGTATGAACTAGCATAGTGAAGATAAGTAAAAATTTTAATTGAAATTGATGGTTAAAGGGATAAATTACTTGCAATTTACATATTCATAGTTTTTTTCCTATGTGCATGAGCATTCTGGATATTATTTTATGGCTTGGAATTTTTTTATTGATTTTTGTGTGGTAATGGTTTATGTTTTTGGTAAACATTTTTTTTTAAATTTCAATATATCAACACACATGAAATTTGATAATTTCATATACTCGACTAAAAAATTCGATACATAAGGATTATCATGTTGTTTTGAAGATGTTCATGATAATATTTAATTAAATATTATGAAATTAACTTGAATAATATGAAATATAACTTTGGAATGCGTGGTGTGGATAATTGGTTTTATTGTAGTTGTGTCGTGTAGTTGTAATGATGTGTGGTAAATGGGATGGGAAGGAACAATAATGTGTGTTTTTTATTAAAAGTGCTTGGGATGAGATATAGTAGTGATATGAGTATTTTAAATTATGGGTCCTTTTAACATTTGGGAGATATAATTTCTCATTGCAATTTGTTGTTTAGTTACCTCATTCTATATTAATGATGAAAATGAAAAGCTTTGGAATAGAAGACCTACTAAAATCATGAAATAAAATCAAATGCAGGGTTATAAAGGTTGGTGTTTAATGTTAAATGAATAGTATTATTAAATGAATATATTGTGAAATTAGTGAATTTGGTTACGGATTAACATGAAAATTAAGCAGTAATGTTGCTTGTAGTTTTAGATATAATGTGTGGTGTTATGTAGTTTGAGGTGTAAATTAATTTGGAAGATGATTTAAGGAAATGTTGTGATGTTGTTAGTTATGAGAAGATATTTTTATAAACCAATAGGTGTATACTATGTGAAAATTTTATATATTTCATTTTAATTGTTATTTCTACACTGAAACCACCAATTTTAAACACATTATGACAACACACATATGTTTTGAGTTTTTTTCATCCTAAAAGATGGCGAGGATGAATGGATGGCCTCCAACTTTTCCCTAATTTCTCTACTATGAGAGGTTCTTATCCATGGGTAGTGATGTATTGTAGACATAGTGGTCAAGGTGTTGAATTTTTTATGCATTGGAGGTGATTATAGTAGGGTTCGGTCATGCATATAAGATAGTTTGAGGTTAATGCCCCCCATTTTATAGATAACCAAATAATTTTATTATGAAACTGGTTATTAGTGGTGTAATTTTGATGATCATTTTCACATGGGGTTCCTGGTATGATGTGGTGTCCCATGTGACATCGTGTAGGATGAGATAGCTTGTTTCCCATATTTTACTTGTAACGATATAATTTTGTAGGTTCCATCATTTTTTATGAAAATATGAAATATTTGGGAGGGTTTTGATGAATGAAATTCTGACATGATTGAGGTAAACCAATGGGAATGTGGTGTAGGTTTTCCTTTTACCGATACGATTGTTATTATTTTACTATACATGGATACTTTATTTAGTGATTTTTCTTTGGGGATGATGGTATTGGTTTGTTTTGATATTTAGGAGTTGTTTGTTCAATTGTTTTATTAAATAAAATCAATATTATTTTTTATGTTTCATAGGATACATTGGGTATAATCTTGTGAAGTATACATGTTATTCCCACCCTTTGAATATGAAAACAATTTATCTTGTTTTTAAGAGGTCATTTAGGATTATGATGAAAATTACTAGCATGTACATTAGAGTTGTTTCTATGTCACTTATTTAGGTAATTTTCTTCTAGGTATTTTATTGTGATTCATTATATAAATTTATTTACATATAAATATTGGGATGATTTTGGTTTATTATTTTATATTATATCATCAAGTTTGTTGAGGGATGTATTCTTATCTCCCAATCATGCTATATTTATTAGGGGTAATTCCATTCATATGTGCTATTTTTATACCATTGGTGCTAGTTCTTATCCGGGGGCCTATTGAGGGTAAGACTTGGGGGTCAATATCTCTATTCCCTCATTAATGGATCATTTGTGGATCCTTTTGAGAGGGAGGGGGTCATGTTAATTTCGTATAGGAGGATTTATATTAGGCATAGAATGTTGGTAATTTTTAGTCACTAAGAGGGTAACATGGGTTAGTAGTGAATCAAAATAAGTTGATCATGGTGACTAGAATAGGCTATGAAGGACCCATCCGGACATGGTATTATAGGGTCCCAAATGATCTTATAAAAGAAATATGATACTATAGAAATACCATGTCAGGTAGTTCTACATGAAAGGTTGATATATAAGAGAGTTACATATATAATGATGTCATTTATTCTTAAATATATTGGTTCATATTTATTAAGATAAGAAGAATTTAAAAAACCATAACAAAATTCAATACTGTTAGACATAGGGGTCCATATTTTATCATCCATTTATGGCTACTTGATGTCATCCATGCGTGCCTAATGCTAGTGAGTCTTGGAAGATGACCCAGTTAATTTTAAAAGGTCCAACACAACTAAGAAGAGTGACCAATGTATGTAAAATGTTGTCTGGCGTTTAGTGGGTATTTATGGAGATTTATGAGGGTAGTTTATCTTATATGGTGATAGATAAATTGTTAGAGGGGCCCAAGATCACATTAATTTTGATCGAATCCTTGAAGAGTACTATTACTTGTTTCTAGTTAGTCATATAAGATTTCTAACATGTCAATTTTAGAAGTTTTATGTCAAGGTGTGTAAGGAGGAAGTTTCTATTTGGGAAAACAGTTATAATGAGTTTTGAGTGGAGTTTATATCACCAACCATTATAGAAAAGAATAGGTAGTTTATTCAATTACATCAACAGGTGATCATGTTAGTGTTATAACATGGGATAGGATGAAAATATCTATTGAATTTCACACACAATAATTTCCTTAATAAACAGTCCATTTCATGAAATAATGAAGTGTAAGTCCATCCATCCATTTAGTATGTAGTCACTAATTTTAATTTCATGATGTACATGAAAGTTCAAGAGAAGGTGGAGGTGATCAAGGGGATACACTCGCGAAGAATGTTAATGTGCTAGGATAACAAGTAGGGTTCCACAAGTAGTATATCTTAGGTGTCAGATATTTTAATGTTTCCACTAGTAGGGAATCGAACACGATATAATTCTCTATATAATTATAACGAGATTGGTTTTTATCTTATCTTGGGGTTTTTTGACCAGTTTTCTATGCCCTTGGGGGTAGGGTTATTTTTAGAATCATTTCCTAGTGGTTATCGGAGTTTAGTGTGGTGGAGGTGGTGATGTTCATCATTACCAATATACATTCTAGTGAGTTTTTATAAATATAAAGGGTATAATAATTATAATACAATGGGAAGATTTTGATGAATTTTAGGGGTGGACACATGATTTTACTCATCTTCATGGGCCTATGCTAGAGAAAGGCCCCAAATATTTCCATTAGTAGATAGGTAGATGATCCAGATATGGATACTTTCATATTGTGGGGGTTATAATAATAGATGGTCAAGAGGTCATCAGATGTATGATAAATGAACCATCTATAATGGTTTATTCCTTTTCTGATTTTGGTGTTTCACACTCCTATATTTTTCTTGATCTAGTTTATACTATATTAATAGACATATAATAGATTCCCAATCCACAATAATTAACTCTTCTATTTAGAGACTAGATTAGATTTTTTTGATGTGTGTTGATAGTTTAGACTAGTGATTGGGATAAATTAATCATGTGGGGATATTTTAAGGCTTTAAATATGGTAATATGGTGTCATCATCAACATCAATTGGCTTTATTCCATCTATGTGTGTATCAGCCACATCAAAATACTATTCATTTTCTCATATGTGGAGTGACAATATGATTTTTTTCATTAGTGAATATGTGTTTATATTATCTAGTATACGATTAAAACACAATCATTTTTAATAGAAGAGTTTCAGTTGGAATAAATAGGTTCTAGGATAATGGTGGAATCTAGAGTCCGTGAAGAATTTATGGAATCTTTTCTCAATAAATATGTGACACTATTCCTACAAGGTTATAAAATGTTCAACATGAAATTTTATCCAAGTTCTTCACCAATTTAAATGTATATTTTATCAAATTTAAACCTAATAGTTTCGAGAAGATTTAATTCTAATAGATGATCAGATATATAAGGATTTCATCTAACCCTTTTTGTATCCATGAGATATTATAGTGTTGTTTCTAAAGGAATTTGATTGCAGTTTGAGGCTATGTAAATACAAAATGAGGCTAAAATAAGTGAAAATCAAGAATCATTGCCCTATTTTGATGATTTATGATCTTGTTGACTAGTTGAGAAGGTTAAATTCATATTCTCTAACTAATATGTGGTCTAGATATCATTAGGTGATTGAAATGTAGGAATGTAAACCAATTTCTCTCCATTATTGAATGTATGGGAACTATGAGTTCATAGACATATTTTTTGGGGTCAAAGACAGAACTAATGTGTTCATCAGACCAATGAAGTCAGTGATACAAGAGTTATTAAACTGGTGTAATGTTTCTTAATATATGCATCTAGATAAACATAAATTAATGGGGGGAGCATTTTTATCCTCTCATAGTAGTCTTTGAAGTCCCATGACACAACCAGATCTATGGAATGTTTTCCAATTGAATTTTCTAGTCATGAGAAGTTCTTTTTTGTATGCATTTATTGTCCCACTATGGGGTAGATTTAAACTAACCATTTATCAATATAGATTCTTCTTGGAAAAAATTAAATAATATTGTTGAAGTTTTCAGTTTCTTCAATAAGAGAATATTTTACTAGAGGTTCCTAATTTATTTCTTATAAATTGTATCCCCATTGATATATTTAACCAGGAAACAGTATGATTTTTTTTGGATTGATCAGTTTCAAGTAGCATTTTACTATCTTAAGGGGAGGACGATTATTGTCATAGTGCCTTATTTTATAAAAAATGTGCTGATGTTTGATGTGATCTATGACCCATAACATCTGAGTTTGGGATAAATCATATTGTTTTATACTGTAATGATTTTTCATGATTCTCGTTAATTTCATCCCTACGAGAGTAACTATACCACCCTTCACCTAGAGGTATGAGTATATATGTTTGTGCTAAAGTTGATACGACATTACCACATCAAAGAATCTTATGTGGTATTTAAGAATCATAATTTCATTAGTTATATCATTTTTATGCATGATTTGAATATATAAAAGTTGTGATGAATGTTTTTTCATCATAAATATGACATTTATCTCTCCTACACCTCATTAAAGGGAAATATCATGGCAGACACACTAAGTATGAAATCCTAGAGGGAAGTAGAGGGGTTGAATTCTATGAATTTGGATGTATGGGTGGTTAATGGTATAAGATTCTTATTTCAAAAGAGAATGATTCAATATATATGATTGACTGTGTAAGTGTCTCAGTAGGGAGACTTAGTGGTATAGGTGACGCATGATCAAGTTGTCCATGCAGATTCTCTAGAGGTATTGTTAGAAGATAAATAGAAAAAATAGCAGATGTTTTTTATTTTAATATATGTTCATCTGGTAGTCCTCTGTGAGTTCCAATGATTTCCTTTGCTGACTCGCCTAGGTGTTCCTCATATGTTCCATGGCTAGAGGAAGTTTTTTTGGTGTCCCCATATGAAACATTTGACGGAATAGTTTGTGGATAGATGTTTTTTCTACCATCAGATAAATGTGGATAACCATTTTCCTCGTAGATTGTTACAACCCATGGATGTCCTTTATTATAAGTGGGATTACATATTGATGTAATTTATAATAGTTTTTCTAGGTGATCATGAAGGATATGATGATATACGGGAAATCATGTATTGACTGATTAATTCAAAACATATCCTAGTAATTAATGAGTTTAGTGTTGTGTATGTTTTGTAAAGAGGTATGTTGATGATGTGATGTTTCTAAATGAATTTTTTATATAAATTTTGTTGAAATTTTATGTTATTATTATATCATGAGTCTCTATGGGATTGTATAATGCTTTTGGTACTCAGTTAGGCCTCATCACTACATTTCACCCGAATATAGATGAGAAGGAGATGAAATTCATCCAGGAACTCAAGGATATATTACTGGTGTAAATCATGGATGTTGGAGGATCTTGGGAAATCACTTTTATTTGGATGGGTACAATTAGAACAACATATACCACATACCATTAAGCATGAAACCATTTGTGTTTTTATGGGTTTCCTTGATGTTCACCATTATGATGAGTCGAAGTTGGAGAGTAATTGGTTATCTCTACTAATGTGGTATAGAGCATTACCATGAAGGTTTATGTACATCCTAAAAGGTTGGAGGTGTAGTATTATCAAAAGAAGTATTATACTGATTGGAGAAAAAGGACCTTGGAGGATATATTGGGAGGAAATATTTTCCATACAGTATATCATCAGCATAGGTAGTGGATTTTTTCTTGGGGTAATATGTCTCCCTAGATTGTGGGACCCTATTAGGTGATGGAACATATAGGTGAGGTATCATACTAGTTGGAATGTAATCTATATATAAAAAATATCAATTATGTATTCCAAGTATATCATCTCCATCGGTATTACCATGATGACTCTCATGTCATTTCCTGGGAATAATTTATATCATGGATAAAATTATATTTATGGAATGGCTAATAAAGAAACAAATCATTCTGGAGTAGTTGATGTACAGGTGGACCATTACCTTGGTTCATGTCATCTGGAGGTAATGTTACATGTAGAAGTGTGCTTGAGAGCATGAGATATAGATGTGTTTCCTATACAATAAGCTATTTTGAGTTTTCATTGTTTTCATTGATGATGTAATATATTAGTAATGGTGGTTTATGAAATGTTGTTTTCCCATTAATAGTTTGACTTCTGTTAATAATTCTACCACATAAAATTGGGAACTCCCTTTATATATCAAGACATCTTATTTTACAACATCTTTTAAAACCATGTGGGAGTGCTAGTTCTACACAATGTGGATAATATCTTGATATGGAATATAGATTTCATTGATTTGTGTTCTTAGTGTCATCATAGGATGTTTTTATTGTCATCATTGTCTAGGGGTAATTGGTGGTTGATATAGCATTGTTTCATTAATAATGACATTCCTGATTGGTATCTCGCGGGATGCTTGATTATCCCCTTGCATTCCATTTATGCCAATGGCTTGTTCTGAATCAAGGGGATGAATATTCTTATTGGTATCGAATGTAATGTTATAGAAATTCTTATACCTTTACCTTATATTTTCTAAGGATTAAAGATAATGTGGGAGTGTATTGTGGTGATTTGGTGGTTGGAAGTGGTTATTTTTTATTTCAATGTGCACTGTGGCATGCGAAATGGATTTGAAAAACATGGTAAATGTAATTTGTTGATGGATGGGAAATTTTTGAAAAATGGTGTGTCACCACTCACTATGAAAGCTGTGGTGATGTATATTTTCGTTTTATGAACTGCATGAGTTCTATGTGAAACCTGAAAATGACTTTTTAAGGAATTAAACTGAGTATGATGCTTTGATGGAGTGCTTGTTCAAAATAGGTTTAATGATCTCACTATTCCATTGTATCTGGGTTTTTGAGTGTAAAAAATAATATCGTTTTATTCTAAGGTATGGTTCATGTCCATGATAGAAAAAATAAGAACCACCATGACATAGACTATGCCATGATCAAGAATTTTCCAATGGTCAACTGACATTTTTCAAATAAGATCAAAAGTATATCTCTTGTGATGGGTTCATATCTCTTACTGTCTAGACCCACCATGGTTATTTTATCAATTCTACACTTTTTAGTGGAGATAATAATGATTTTATTATAAATAAAAGACCATATATGTAATTTCATCCATTTCTAAACCCTCCCACAACTCTTATCCAAATCCTGTTAGTTTTTCTCCACTACTCACCAATCTTGTTGCCTCAAAACCATTGGTTCTTTTGGATCATCCTTCATGGTTCTCTTAGATTTATGTAACTGTCACTCCTCCCATTTCTTCATATGTTGTTTTTTTATATCATTTGGGAGTTCATTGTGGTAGTTTCCCCATTTATTTACGGTGTTTTTTGATGGAGTATTGATACTAAATGGATTTTAATGGTGGTTCCTTCGATATTACTGGTGTGTGATCCTTAGATCTTTCTATTTTCATTTCAAGAAACAATTTAGGTTAGGGATTATATACCTTTATTCTAGTTTAAAATAAGATATGGATAATGATCTTGTTTTTAATTTTAGATAATATTCTCTACCTGGTTAATGAAGTTAATAAAATAGTTCAATAGAAAATGAATAAGTAATAGAGAAATCACAAGAGGATTACTTTTTTCATGGTGGTTTTCAAACATGGTTGAGCATACTAGTTATTATTTTCTCAGATTGGTATTTTTTTTGTCTTGTTACGTTGTTCTGGTTTTCATTTTTTGTTATCCTTTTTGACTTTTTTTCATGAACTCACCACAGAAGAAATTAGACGAGAAGAAATACACAACTAGTAAATTGATTGATCATGGATAATAAATTTCTCATCGATGAACCTGAGAATATATAATTAAACATTATAAATTGAGCTTCGGTAATCTAAAATTACAGTTGTTAAAGTGTGATTCTATGAATATATTTTTGGGTATTTGTGATTTGTGGTGGTAATGATTTGTGATTATTGTGATGGTAGGTATTCATGACATTTAATTCGGATGAAATGTAGTTGATTTAATATGGGGTTGAGATATATGAATGTTGGAGTGCTGGACTTATTGAAACGAGGGAGATGGGATGTTGTGTTATGTTGTACTAGATTCCCATTAGTGATATAATTGAATATTAATGATGAAACTAAAATATTTTGGGTTAGAATATAAAATAAAATATTGAATTAAATTTTTAAGTGTGGTTAAAGAAGTGTTTAAAAAAGAAAATAATACAAATATTTATTGATGACAGTTATAAATTGGTGAATTTTAGAAATGGTTTAATATGAAATGGATGGTGAAATATAGTTTTTAGTTATGAATTAATTGTGTGGTGTTGTGCATTTATATTTGGAAATGAAATGGGTATAGGTGTTGATGAATATTGTTGACATTATAATTTATAATATATTCTTTCTTTAAACCCATATATTCGACTTTTGTGAAACTATTACATTTTGTCTTTTCATTTCATGTTTTATACACATCCCACCTATATTGCGGACTTTTGGCTAACACCATAATGTTTTGAGGGTGTTTTAACCGACATCCAAATGGTGAGGATTGATGGCTAGCTGCCCCTTTTTTCCACCTCTCTATTCTGTTTGAGGTATTGAATTACAAGTTGTGTTGGATTTAAAATAGACTATGCTTGTGGTTGAGTTGATGGGTGTGGTAATGTGATTCTTTGTGGGGGGTTTTCATGGTAGGAGGATGTCATGAAGGTGATATATTTCAAGATTAACACACCCTACTATACTAGTTATGGAAGTGGTTATAAGAGGGTGTGGATGTGAAGATCAATTTAATGTATGTTTCATGGTATTAGGTAGTGGACCAACTATGTTTTGGTGGGATAAGTTGGACAGTTACACATGGGGTTCTTGGAATAATGTTGTTGTGTTGGTTTCTTTGGGAAGGTTTAGTATATTGAATAAATTAGAGCATAGAGACATATGGCATGGGGGATGAAAGATTATAATCATTGTTAAAGATATTAGTGTGATACATTTATTGATATGATTCTTAATATATTACTATAATTAGCTTAATTGTTTTCTAAAATATCCCTGGAAAGGATGGGATTAGTTATTTGACATCTTTACGTGATGTTGGTTCTTATGTTTTTCAATAGGTCATTATTACAAACCATTCACATGTTCATGACAGACAATGGGAATGATCATACTAATTATACATCTTATAGTCACCCCAAGCATATAAAACAATTTTTGAGGATTATATTAGGACTTCAAGGGTCATGATTGACATTATTATAATAAAAATTTCAGTTTTTGTTAACTCACTGTGTTCTGAACTTTTTTTGATATTCATTTGGAGATTCATTTTATTAGTTAATTTAAATATTCATATTGTTATGGTTGTGGTTTTTCATTTATATTATTTTGTTGTGTTTCTTGGTTGATGTTATTCTATATCATTCTCATAATATATCTGTTGGGGGTTATTTCTTCCTTATGAGATATTTTAATAAACAACATTATAGTGACCAACTCATGGCCTACCAATGTTGTGACTTGGGTGTTTGTTATCTGTATTTAATATCTATATACCAAGGATGGGTACCTTTATATGAAGGGGTATTGATATATAGTATATTCATAAATATACCTGAATTGTTTTATAGAATGTTCTGATATTTACTGTATATCCATTTTTTTATATAATGGATGAATTGAACTTACTATGTTATTGGCGGGGATTGAATCTATATAGCTCTTTGAAAAATCAATGGGACTCATGAGACAAACTATTTAGGGTAGTTGGTGAATTTCATAACTTTGATATGTATAATGTTTTTTCATAAGATCCTCATAGTAATTTTATGACATCTGGAATTATGAAATACATAACTATGAGACTATTTTTCAATCCATATATTTTTTATTTTCCCTCATAGCCACTGATATGTTATTCGGTATGTTTCACTTTATTATAGTATGTATTATTATTATTTATTCTTACCATATTATTTATACCATGCTTACTCTATTATATTATCTATTATACGCTTCCCATCTATATAGAGACCCATAGATTTCAAATTTATATATTACATCATATTAGATAAATATATTAAATTAAATTATGAATGATGATAGAATCATATAGTTATTTTTCCATTAGTAGAATGGATACATAAAGAATAGGTTCACAAGTTCCCTACATTATCCCCCAACAAAATTTTCATAACTAGCACCCTTATTAGACCTATTATACTTATTACCATTCATCATAACCTAGGTTAATGGGAACATAATAATGGGTGATCTTAGATGCTCAATAAGGGTATAAAATGTCAATATCAATGATCACTTGAAAATATATTGATCATAACTGTATAATAACTCAAAATAACATATGAAAATCATGTCATGTATATAATAGATCATAATCTCGATTAATTTCATAATGATGGGAAAATTCAGATAACAAGAATAATAAATGAATAAAACAACATGAGCTATGGGAGAAAAAAATTTGTCTCATGAAATAGATATGTATCATGCACATAATTATAGAAATTTATTTCCTTACTAGTCATGGGACACTAAAAATACTATCAATGTGTATTTGGTTCACACCCAAGATAATCATTGTAGTCATGTTTCACTTCAAAGCCTATTTTAGTGGATAAACTCCCTTAATGAACTAGGTTAACTACCCATTATAGTCTTTTTTATCTTAGGAGATATCATTATTTACTGAATAGAGTGGAGGTGAATATAAATGTAGAGAAACAAATTAAAAAATAAAATTCATACAGATTAGTTCCACATGATCATAAAACATTTATCATATCATTACCCATGAAAGAGAAATGAGTTTACTAAAAATTTCATTGTCGAATAACTCATGAAATAGGATCGAGTTTCATTAACATATTATTATAATAAAAATAAACATTCCAAATAAAGAATAAGGATGTTTTCATTAGATCATATCAATAGTAAAAACTTATGAAACATAAAAGGATGTCATCTTATTTTTAGAATTTATTTAAAATATCCTTTGTATCATTTCCTGATGAAAATAACATTTTTTTAAATAAATTTTATAAAAACTATGAACTTACACAAATTTTATAAATTAAAGTTTCTTCAAAAAATAACATGAAATTTTTTATTGATGAATCAAATAAGTTATTGGTTATCATGGTAGAAAATTTCTTTCATACCGTATATGTTAAAATAAATATTCCATCCACATAGTCGGTAAAAAGTCAATAGTTCCTTATTTTGAACATAAAAAGAAGATTCATTTGAAATAATTTTGAAAAAAATTCATACATGGTTAAAGATTGATGTAGAAAATATTTTTTATTATGGTAAAAAATTCCTAATATTTTTTTTAGAAAACATGGACTTAGAAAATAATTGATTGTTCACTGAAGTGTTATATAAAATAATTTTCCACAAAATTTTTTTTTGTATCTTGAGTACTTATAGAGTGTACATTTACATTAAAACATTTTTTCCAAAAAAAACAATCATAAGACACGAAAATTAAAAATTTTATTTAAATATAAATCATTAAATGTCAAAATAAGAGTCATATTGATAAAAAATCGTAACAAAAAATGAAATTTAAACATAAAATCATTACCACTTTATTAATTTTTTAATCAAAAGATATATGAATTAAAAAAAATTAGATTGATATTAAAATACTAATAATTTTGAAAAAAATATTTATAAAATAAAATTCTAGGTTGTATATGAAACAGATAAAATACAAATGTGGTGAATACAAAATGAGTCTCACAAAAAATTAATATGGGAAGAAGATCCCTTACCTTAAGTCCAAAATTATAAAAAAGCAATCTAGCCGCTTGTATAATAAATTTTAATTTATTTTATATCTATATACGAATAATGTACATATATATACTATCACATTTAGTCCCTTTATAACATTTCAACACTTATTTTTCAATAATTCCTTGTGAAAATCATCCCTTTTGGGTTCTAATTATTTCATTTATCATTAGTATTTCAATTCAATAGATCAAGTAATTTTAATTTTTTTTATTGTTACGTTATATTAAAAATGTTAATAAATATATAAATATAATATATAATAATTTTATATAAATATTTAGATTCAAATATAATTTTTTTCAGATAGAAATAAGAATAACATTGTTCATGGAGATGATAGGTTGTTTGTAAATATGAGAGCATTTTTCACATTTTGATATATAGAATAAAAGAAATTTAAATAATAATTTACCTTTAAAGAATCACTATTATATCATATATATACAATATATATTCATTAAATATATTTGTGTTATCTTCTATGTGGAATATAAATGAATCACGAATCACATCATTTTGTGGAGGTGGTATTTCAGACAAACACTATAGTGATGTTATCATTTCCCAGTGGATTGAAAGTAAAATAGGTAGATGTAATATTATTTTTATAAAAGTATTTTTATTCCAAAAATATTATACAAAAATACTAAACCAATCATAATAGTTATCCATAAAACAAGGTGATTAAAGATTTATTATATCACTACAAGGTGACCGTAAGTCGTACGTAAACAGAAATCATACTTTCACTTCCAAATTAATGGGAAAGAGGGTCGATAATGGTGGTTTTATAACCATATTAAAAATAAATAATATTTAGGACACTAAATATATTCTTTTTTGATAAATAGTATAAAATTAATTGAGGTAAACAAGATGTAAAAACGATAGTGATTAGTTATGGTGATTACATGTTTATTGAAACAACCCCTATAGATATCCTCTTTGGGTCATAAAATTGGTAATTTTTTAATAAAAACACCAATATAATGTGGATATAAATGTTTAGAGGGAATATTCCTAGGTATGGGTGATTGTGATGACTTAATGTTTTGTAAGGAATAGGATGGGGATATATCCTTTTATAAGGGAGGGAGGGGCACTTTTGAAATTTCACAGTAGATTAAAATATATAAAAGTCATTCTATGGAAACAATCATCCAAATGGGAATGAATTTGATGAAAACATGTATAGGAATTATGTTACACCAACCAATTAAATTTATATAGGATTATTTTTTATTTTAAACCTTATTATTTTTGTTATAAAAATGTGTCTTCTTTTTTTGCCATATTTCGGGTAAAAAATATTATAACCATAAAGGGTTACGATTTTTATGATCAATGGTTAATTGAAACAATAATGATCCTACGATGAATTTTTCACAAACATTTAACTCACTTTTACAAATATATTAATTTAATAATTATACATAATTTAATAAAATATTATTCATTATAAAATATCATTAATGTCAATTTCGAATCTATTTGTTTAATTTTACCTAAATGAAAGCAACAAAAAGATTAATTTTGAATAAAGTCATTCTAAAATAAAATAATATGTTATTAATAACTAAAAAATTTATTGAAAACTATAAATAAAAAAGTTATATTTCGTTTCTAATTATTAAAATAATTTGTTTTATTTTTCTATTAATTGAAGTGTTGTTCTGTCGACATTACATATGAATTTATAGAAATTATATAATTCCTGAAATATAAAAATAAATATCCATTAGGAATATAATTTCATTATGCCAGAAATTGAAAATTATATTATTTCACAACATTCGTTTTTCTCTTATATGGGCACATGAGAAATATTGTAACATAAGAGAAAGATATTTTGTAGTTTTCCTTAGTTTAAATACTATATAAGTCTTTTTCCTAGAGAAGGGTGCTTTAAAAAAATTAAAATTTCCAACTAAGGTTAAATGTGTGGAAAATTATTAATAAAATATTAATTTAAATGAAAATGTGACCAAGAAACATTTTTTTAACATATTTTAATATGATTTAGTCTTTAATGAGGATATAAATTTTACCTTGATTACTATTCATAATGATTAAATATAAAAGGGATCTATTTTATAAATATAATCATAATTATTATAAATATTGAATTTATTTCATCACATTCAATACCTATATGTGGAATAAATGTTTTTCAAAATATGTGTGCATAACACAAAATAAATTCATTTTAGAAAACAATTGTTTTAAAGCATAGAAGATAGTTTATTATTATCTCATGCTAGAACAATATGAAATGAATGATGAAATTTTTTATTGACAATATAATATATATAAATTTCATTAAAATTATTCACCAATATTTATTAAATTAATTTATTAAGATAAATTTATATTTCCTGAAAAAATAATTTTTTAAGAAATTCGTCCCTAGTCATTTTGAAGTGATTTTTTTAGGAATAATTAATTGATAAAAAATGAATTTATTTTATACATATATCTCCATACATTTTTATAATTTTTGTAGTCATGTTAATACCCTCTAATCCAATTTCAATGTGTAAACTGTTAAATAATGACATTTTAATAAGAATATGTGATTCATTTGAACTCATTATTGCATGTAAGACAAGATATAGAATAAAATAAAATTATTTAAAGAGATATATATTCCAAAATTCTAGGGTTCCTCATTCTACCCCTATTAATTTGATATTTTACCTAAAATTTTCGACTATATTACAATAAATGGGGGTATATCTTTTTCATTGTATTATAGGGTTCCCATGTAGTTTTTTTGAATTTATAATTCCTCTTTACTACTTCAACTAGGTGAGTAGAGTTTTTGAATCGAAAAATATATATATGATCATATATTTCTAGTGGTTGTTCTTTATAATAAATATCATTTTTATGTGATATTACCTCTATATTTAGAACATGTTTTGGATTTGGTATGTACATTCTCTAGAGAGGTACATGAAACATGTCATGAACATGAGAGAGGTTCAGTGGAAGCATCAAGTGTTTATCTACCATCACTAATTGATTAAGAATATCATAAGGGATAGTATACATGGTGACCATCATTATTTATTTCCAAATCTCATAACATTCTTCCATGGAGAAATGTATTATAACACATTCTCACCAACATCTAATTCCATATTCCACTAACGTTGGTTATCAAAAATTCTACATCGACTCTTTACTGCCTTGATATGCCTCCAAATGAGTCTACATTTATCTACCATTTCATCATATATATTATTTTCCAATTGATATATACCTCTAACCTCATCCAATAATGTTGTATCTCTACATATCTTTCTATATATATCTTCATATAGATCCATCTGAATGCTCAAGTGAAAGCTATTTTTGTTTGAAAACATGACTATGGTAATATGATGCTCCAAAAAACATTTAAAATCCATAAAAGAAGATATAATCATTTCCTATAGCATATTAATTATCATATTATATTGAACATATTTTTGGGGATGATATTTATGGAAAATAATTAACTATGTATCCTTATACGACTAAATACATCACTAGAACATCGAGGTAGACCTCAGATCCAGAACAGATATAATAAAATGATGTGAAAAATTAACCTTAAATGGTTCTTAATATATATTTGGTAATTATGGACAGTAGGGAAGAGTTATATTGTAGAAAATAAGTGTGTTAAATTTATGTGAAATTTAATAAATCCTAAAAGGAATTACTGGCCGAACCATTTTTGGGGAGTCCAATGATAATGTCTATGGTGCTGTTTTCCAATTTCTGTTCATGAATAGTTACTTGTAATAACTTCCACTTAGACATCGTTATCTTAGTATTAACATGATTAAATACTAGGAAATAAGATTCATATTCATAAATATCTCAATTCATAATTTCAAACTATAAATACTCATTTATATAGATATACATATTTGTTCATCAAGGATTAATAGAGAATTATTAACTATAAGCTCATCCCACTACTCCTTTTCAAATTTTGTATTAGAGAATAAAATATGTAGTTCTGAAACATTATAATTCCTTAAAATTAAATTCTACACATAGGATCTTTTTATATCATCTTTTGTTTCTCTACAACTTCATTCTAAACCTCTTTAATCAAAAATTGGATATTTTTTTGAATACTAATTTTAGAAAGATATGATTTATCCCCTTTCATCAAGATTTCAAAAACCATAATTTGAAAAAAAAAATATTGTATATTTCGTGGTCATTATAGTAGATGATATACAATTATCCTTTTGAACCAGAGCATCTTCTACCCTATTCTCTTTCACATAGTGGTATTGTACAGAATAGTGACACTCATTAATGACGTCCAACCATATTATTTAGCTCATATTCAATTATATCTATGTGAAAATGAATTTTAATGATTTATAATAAGTATATATGTCTTATTATTCTTTATTATGATAATTCCTTTATATCATTAATTTATAAATTACCACAATTTACTCTAAATCGCGAATTGGGTATGTTTTCTCTTTGACCATCAATTGTCATGAGGAATAAGTTATCACCATGTCATTATAAATGATAATACACCACAATATCTTCATTAAAGAATCATTATTTATGACAATCCATTATCCAATATTGTGTATTGTAAGAATAGTGTCACTAACTAAATTATTATTTTATTCTGTGAAATTTTATTCTCATATATCGTTCTAAAGGAAATTAGTTCTATTTCGAGTTAACAAAGTGAGTTGGTTATATATTTTGGTTAAATAATCCACAAGACATTGATAATATATATCCAAATCTAGAAAACTATAGTTCTCCCTCATTGTTATTGGTCTAGGGAAATGTTTTATATCTTCTTTCAATAAATATATAATGATATACCCTCACTTGAGATTATATGACCCATGATTGTAACTTTACAATGCTAAAATTCAAACTTCGAAATTTTTTCTCAATGCTTCTCCTGCCTCAAGGTATTCAGAAAAACGATGAAATAAAATTGATACTCTTTATTATACTATCAATATATTAAAATATCAGATATAATGACTAATAAAAACTAATCAAGGTAATATTTTAAGACTCTAATAACTAAATCTATAAAGATAGTGGGGCATTTATTTGGTAAAATGTAATAAATATACATTTACAGTGTCCATACATTTTATAGAATGATTGAATTTGTATATACTCTTTCTTTACCCCTAATTGACAACATCTATAATTAATTTCAATCATATAAAGTTGTGGAACACAATTTAGTTGATCAAAAATTTCATCAATTTAGAGCAAAGGATACTTTTTATTGATTCCTATAATGATGGATTCTCGATAATCAATATTAAATAACATGAAATCATCTTTTTCATGAAAAAAAATAGGTGTTTCCCAAATCTATGTAGTTGACTGAATGAATACCTTTTTAATATTTTATGGGAGATTCTCCTTCAATATCTAAAAGTCAATCAGGGCAATTTTATATGTATAAATAAATTAATTTTTAGAACAAGGTATGAGTTCTACCGAGAAATCAACATCACGATATGATTGAATACCAGGAAACCCATCAAGGAATACATAAAAAAATTAAAAAAAATTTCACGTATTCAATAATCAGTTTAAACCCAACCATTTTAGATTAAAAAAAATTTTAATTTGAATCCAGACCAATATATTGGATGTGTGTTTCACCTAGTGATTATATTTATCATCTCATTGATAGAAAATCACTGTCTAGTTTGTTATATTTCATTTGATTTCACATACTCTACAATTGAGGTGGGATTTATGTATAGAAATCCAAACCTTTCCTAAAATAACATCAAATTAAACCCAAGAGACAATAATATGGTTTTCATGAAGTACATTCCAAGAAAATTTAACTAATGAATAATAATATAATTGAGATATGGTCATTGCACCACTAGGGGTTTTCACTGCTAATTCAACATCTAATCATTCAGATGGAATTTTTATGGCCATATAAAATTTATTAGATATAAATGATTAGGGTAAAAATATAGTCAAATAATAAATTTTCACTTCATGAGAGGATTATAAGTATACATTTACCTCATCATTATTATTCCACTCACAGGAAATAGTGACCACATGATATTTCCCTTAGCCTCTCAGCTTAAGAAGTGTCTGACATAGATTATCATCATTGTCCATTAGATTTGAGAACTAGTTATCCAAATTCATATTTTCCATAAATTTTAATCACTGAAGTGTGGGTTGTGAATTATGTGGAGCACTATATCTTTTTAAATTATTTTGTAACTTATTCCCATATAATCAATATTCAATTTCCCGATGACCTTTGTTTAAATATATAAATCATTTACCAATCCCCTTTAGATATTGTTTACCACATTTCATTACACTCATTGATCATAATGGAAATATCACCCTCTTTTCTCCATGTTTATTAGGATTACTATTAATTCTATATTTCTTTTCCAATCAAAACCATTAGTATAATGGGTAAAATCAAACTCTATTTTGACCTTAATGTCACATTAAATGATTTCATCATATCTACTCATATATATTGTGGATAAATTACTTTAGAAACGTGGTTTTATGTTACTAAAGAATATATCATCATTAATTTATGTTTTTTTGATAATAACAAAATATTACCTCCGGTGTCATGTAAAATCTTCCTTATAGGTACCAATAGATTCATTACCCTTATATATTAGATTAAGGAATACCTAATCAATTATCATATGAAGAATAAGAGGATTATACTTATTGAAAAATTACATCTTATAATAATTTCACATCCTTATGTCAATTTCAGTTAATTTCCTTGTATTTTTTATTAGAGTCGACCACATATTTGCGTCACCATCAAAACAATAGGAAACCAAAATGAAATTTTTCATGCTCTGGACATTGGAGAACAGAATATATATTCATTTATACAGATCCATTTCTAAAATATTATTGAGTTTTTAGATCCCATATATGACGGTGGAGGTTTCCTCAAGAATGAATCAAGGGAATATTGTTCATTCATTTTATCATTTGGGTAATCGTGAGTAAAATCATTGTATTTTTCTTAATATTAAATAATAACATGATTTCACAGGGTTCTAGTAATTGAATAAAACCAAAAATCATAGTGTGACAAACAATTGTCAAATTGAAAAACAAAATAATCATGAAAATTCATATATTTGATGTCTAAATCAAGAAACCTTCTATATAACACATTATCATTAACCAATGATATTCATGATTATTAAGAATGAATTGGTATGTTACCCTACACATAAGATAATAATTAGGGTTCACATTATAGATTTATCATACTTGTATTCAATTGTTACAAAAATAATTCTTTGATAAAAAATATAGAGGACCATACATATCATATGTAGATAAAAATCATATCATATTCATATTAATTAAATAAGATAATAGTCCACTACAAAATCATATAGGTATAGTTCCATTGGAAACATGGACTCAGAAACAACTCATTCATAAGTTTTGTAATTAAAAACAAAATAAAAGCTCTATAAAAATCAACCTTCTTGTACATATCATACATAATAATATTATTCATAACCTCGGGAAAATAAAAAATGAATTGGTGTCTATAGATGCTAGGTAAGTGTTAATAAGTTATATAATAACTACTAATTAAAAAAATCAAACTTGAGGAAAATCGCCACATAACAGCAGTTTAAAGCTACACAATATGATGTTTCTGTGGTTTCAAAAAACCACCACTAAATTGTGTTGCAGCATTCAATACATAGTTTTTTCATCAATTTAGCATTCGTTTATGGAACCCGTCATAGTGAACACATTTCCTGGTGGGTTTTTTTGGATTTAATGGTGGTTTTCCTAGTAGAAAATGATTTCTTCTACACAACAGTTTATATCCCTACTAAAAAATAATTTCATTTTCACTGAGAAAACATCCACTAATACCATGATAAACACCACTATATTATAAAAAATGATGAACATTTATTACCATTGGTTTCAACAAGTTCTAAATTATTGTTTGTAGTGGAAATTTTATCCATAACCGATAGTAAAATACCAAGTTACAGTTGTGGTTTTATCTTCCACAAAATATGACCCATTTACGTAGCGGATGATTAAACCTCCGATAATGATAGATATACAAAAAAACATAACTTATTATGCATCCCTAGTATAAGATCCCTAAAAATATACGAATTTCACTTGCACATACATCCTACATATAATAGAATACAAGGAAACAAAAAATTTTATAAGAAAAAGTACATTCAAATCCACACACTTGTCTGAGTATCACTCATTTTATAGTGTAATAATCATGCCACCTCGCCCATCCATGTGTTCCCCATTGGGAACCAGTGTTACTCATATGAAGCTAGTTAAATAGAATAGTGTGATCATCCATGATATAACATGTATCACACCTGACGTACAAAGTATCAACAACCAATGAGGCCATCCTTAGTATTCAGTAAAGTGGAAACATGGTACTTTCAATATGTAAGTAATACATTTATTTTCATTATGTTTTAAATTCTAATAATTTTAGTTGTATTTCCATGCTATCTTACAAATCATGTGGATTTTATGAGGTCCCCACCCATAAGACTTTTTAATTAAAAATTCAAAATTGACATGTAGTAATGAATCTATAACTCATAAAATTTCATTTAATTAATTACATAGTCCATTCTATAATTAATTGTTTTTGATAATTGAATAAAAGTAATAGGTCCATATGGACTACCCATTGACGTTAACACCATACATCCAATGGTATGGTGTAGGACATATTGTCATGAATTCCATAGGAGAACATCGAGCTCCCTTAATAAGACATAGTCCCTAACCACATAAAAGAGGGTTTGGTCACTAAGACATACATAGGGGGTTGTGACATCCTCCTACAATTTATTTCAACTTCACATTGATATGTTAGAAAAAATACGCTTAAAAGGCGGTTTTATTAGTGAAAACCCAATTATATTAAGTCATTCAAGGATTACACAATTACATGTGGTTAAAATTTTAGGATCATGGTCCTTAACAAGGCCAATTTATTAAAAAAGTTATATTAATCCTGATAAACTATGTTCACCATATTTTACTACAAATTTCGAAGTTTCCACATCGATGTCCCTCCAGAAATCATAGTGGACCAATTTATGAATCATCAATACTCCGAGGGATATGCTATAGAGATCCTACCAAATAACATGGATAATCGACATGACCAATATCAAGGCATGTTTCTATACATATCGGGAGAAATTTATGAAACAGATTAATGAAATGATATTATGGTGAATTTAGTTGCACCAAATTAATACATATAGATATGAGATAAATATAGAAACAATGAAGACTCCAAGAATCACTGAGGAATATAAAACATCCCTGAGAGAGGTTGAATTCAACACCAGATAATGGGGATCAATCCAACCCTTTAGTAAGAGAGGAAAGGAAGATCATAGGTGGAATCCCCCAAGAGAAAACGAAGAAGAAATAAAGACAGGGTGAAAAGAAATAAAGGTTAAGGGGAATTTTTTAATTTATAAATTATTTAATGAGGTAGAAGGTTTTTCTACACAGTTATACATACTTGGTGACAACCATTCCAATACCACTAATTACGGATGGTGTTTACATAGTTCATGAGAAAAAATTGGGAGACCATGCAAAAACTGTTCATTAAACAACATTTCAACAACTCCATCATGTGGTACTGGTTAAGGGATCTTTGATTGTTTTCAATACAATTATGAAATAATTAGTATGATAATATAATGATCCAATTGGATGATGTTGAGTGTGGTATGAACCAAATATAGATACATGTATACAATTTTACATATTTTATTCATAGCATGACACTGGTAGATCATATAATCTTGGTCAAAAATTTTAATATTACTATATGATTCATAAATATAAATATCCATTAATAAAACATAATATTCATAAATTCCTAATGTCTTTGGAAGAATGGGTTTATAATACATAAAATGAAACATGAGAAATCAAGAAAATGTTAGGTCATGAAAATTATTGGGGTAAACTCTATGCCACACATGATACATATAGAAACTGACTGTCTCCATATTCGTGCAACATATCAAAAAAACAACTAATCACTGTCTGTAGATGGACATAGCTCGTCACAGCCTCAACCTCCATCTCTATATCCTACTACCACCTGAAATAATATTATATTGAAAATTAAATATTTCTATGTATTTATATTTAAATATAAATACAATAAATGTATGAAAACTAAATGATTTTGAATTTTTGTGATTTACCTTCCCACAACTAGTTGATACAATACCAATGGGGGCAGATCTACTCGACTTCTTATATAAATCAATCAATCCATTCTTCAAATCAGATTTCATCTTCCAATAATCATACGATATTGGAAGGGAAATATGATATGTTTACATTTTTCCTAAAATCTATCCAAGTAATCAGATCTCATCATCAACATGGACCCCATATGAATTAAATGGGACATCTATATTCTATCCAGTCAGATTCCATACAGTATAATACTTCCTCCTTGGAATTCCTATCATTTAATAAAATAAAATTTATTTCAGAACATATAAATCAAAATATTTATTCAGGAAAAAATTAAAAATGATAACAGGTGCACAATACTAAGAAAAAAAATATTCATAACAATGACAATGAATGAATACAAAAATGAAATAAGTGTTTTCTAAATGAATGCTTAACTATACATACAATCATTTTCCCAACCAATCATGTCGGTTTCCTACTTCATTACTTCATCCACTTCATCTAACCATTATAAACCAATATTATAAATACCATGATAGTAAAATATGTCCTCTTTTTTATGTTTATGAGATTCAATTAAAGAGGTCAAATATTTTACTTCATCACCCATATCATAAAAACATCATTGTTTTACATGAGAAACTTCAATCCTCCCTTCATCCACAACATCATTAATATAATATAACATTTTCTCTTGGAAGGATAAGATATACAGATCACGTAGATCATGATTACCAACATCCATCATGTGAGAGAAGATCACAGAAGTAAATTACAACGAATCTCTTTTAACTCCTCTAATAAAATAAACCTAATTGAATTCGAATAAAACAACTGAAAAATTCCTATGGTAGTATAATTCAATAATATCAGTCATATTTCCATAGTAACTAACTACATAAATGTTAAAATACCACTATTCAGCATTTTGAAACCCTCTTATCAATCGACTGTATGAAATCTAAATCCATTCACGTTGTAAGTGTTGAGCATTCTAACTTATTTTAGAAGACCTCAAGAAAGATACATAAAATCATCTAAAAACTCTACTGGAGTATCAAGATTCGTGATACCAAATAAATATACATTATTAGATTTAAAATATATGTGTGCCAAACTAATATCCATATTTTATGAAATATTGATGAACATAAACATCATGCAATCCATTCTACCCGATTTTTATTAATATATTTCATTATATTTTACTCACTTCATGTTCAGCCTCCCATTTGTCTCTTAGTTTATATCCTTAACTCTTCAATAAATGGATATACAATTTCACTATTTATCAGCACATATCTATATTCCTGTAATTATTCCATTTCTGTCAATTTAACATTTGAGGTCCTCCCAACTGATCGACCAATAGTAAGAAATATATTTGATTTCCCATGTATTTGATATTGATTAGATGTGTTCTGAACACGTCCAAGATGATTAAATTTTCTCTAAATATCATTTATGTATTTAGAAATAAAATGTAAGCCACTCTTATGCCAAATAGCCTTCTGCAATAGAGCCTTATTGTTGAGCTTTATTTCTCATGTATGATTTAAAATGTCCAAGATATTTGTGAAATAAAATAAACTAACCAAATTATGAATTTAATTATGTTACATATATTTTTTTACAAAACTGAAAAACATTTAAATAATGTACATATCAATTGGATACATCCATCAATAATGTACGGAGCCTCCTAATTTATCATCCTCAATTAAATGCATGGTTAAATGCATCTTGACAGTAAAAAATGGTAGAGGAATGATCATCTGCATTGCACAATGTGTCATCCCAAACCTCTCCTGAAGGTTGTAACGATCAAATGAATATAGAGATTTCTCATGAATTTTTCTGAAAAATGTGTGTAATTGGAGTACAACAGCAGTAACATTTTCATGTAATAATGTTTACAATTCCAATTGTAGTAACTTTTGTAAAACAATATATCTATCGTGTCTTTCCAATCCATGTAACCTAATATTATTTAAGTCAACACATCACGATATGTTACTTGAATTCCAATCGGATACATTCAGATGCTTCAAAATTCCAAGAAATGTATCTTAATCCATTTTTTTCATTAAAAACTATTTTACAGAATACATTTCAATCACATGTGGCCAGAGACTAGGTTTTATGTTCATTACATGTAAGCCCCTCCGAGCATTGAGACGATCCTTCGACATTCCATGATCATCAAGAAATCTGAAGATCAAATTTTCATAGACAGTATTAACAATATTCACCACATCAAGAGTATACATCAAAAAATTAAATTCCCAATATAGACGTTTGATGATTATACTTTTTCTTTTTCTATTTTTTCATTCTGATTTTACTTGACGATTAACTTCAAACTCATTTCACACAATCATTCAAATGATGAAACTTCCCAAATTCTATTTCAAAATTTCTTAGTTATTCCAATATTTCAGATCTAGTTATCAACTTTGGATGTTGTCTACAATCATTTAAGATAATAAAATATGATATGTTTAGCTGAACTCAATGTGATGCATCTAGGAATATTTAATGGCATAAGAAGAACCATTTTATACTATGAGGTAGCAACATTGAATCAACATCAAAGATACAAATAGGAAAATCCAAACCTATAAATGTTTCCCAACAAGAGAAATTATAATGTCCAGGAAAGTCACTAATGGTCTACATTAAATAATCATGTATTTTGGACATTTTTTAAGAAGAATAAACATACTTGTCAACATTGTTTCCCTATAACTCCAATAATTATTCAATTAAAGGATGAAAGTAAAAATGAATATCATTTACATGCACTTGTTTTCTAGGAATAATCATAAAAATGATCAAAGACATTTGTTACATCCACATCCATGGAGGTAGATTTTAAGGGATCAAAACAACTAGAAAAATACTATAACTGGTATTTAATGTACGAAATGGGTTGAATCCATCCCATGTATATACCAATCAAACATTCCTAGGATCAGATTAGAAATTTAGATGTAATGAGTCAATTTTCATCCATGATTGTGAATCTTGTGGATTCCCCATTATCCAATCAATTTTATTTTCTATAGAAAGACACTTCATGTGTTCAGCAGTTTTCGATGACCAGAATAATCGTTTTAATAGAGGCTTCAAAGTAATGTAACGCAAAACCTTTGTTAGTGTGTCCCTTTTATTCTTCTTCAGGTTATAATGTCAATTCAAAATTCCATCATCACCCATTGACTACCATCTAGAAGAATACCATTTTTTCAATACTATCTAATTGAATCCTCTCTCCAATAAAGAATACAATCATTGGGACACATGTATTTTTTTATAATTTAGACCAAGCCTTTTAATGACTTTTTTCCATTCATAAAAAGATTCAGGGATGTTTTATTTAGGAAATGAATAACACAAAAATTCCAATATCATTTAAATTTCCTTATTTTTAATTCCAAAATGTTATTTGATATGGTACAACTTCACCACAAAATAATGATTTGAGTATTTCAATTCTCCACTATACAACTCTAGATTTCCATCTTCAAATAAACCGTAAAACATATTTTCCTTAGTGATGGTTTCTATTACATTATTCTCCATAAAATAAAGATAATAATTCATTGTTATGTTACAATCTTGATTTCACTGTCCTACAATATAAAAAACATCACTTTTCATGTTGATATTTGTAGCACCCTCATATGGTTGTTTTGATATGTTTTGATGTTGATGGTGGGGACTTGCAATGCTGAATTAATCATATATAACGTTTTTTTCATTTCATTTTCAATTGTAGAAAAACATGGGACCACATTCTATTAATTGAAATTAGTGATCAACCTTTCCGTAATGTTCGATTATCCATGAAAAATCAAACACAAATATTGATCAGGGAATTTATTCAATATTAAATCTCCATAAACATCATATCCCTTCAACCACCTGCTAAATTTACATTTTGTTCATGGAAATCTTATTCTCCCTTCAACAGATCGATTGGGAATTGCATAATTTAAAACCACCAACAAACCCTTAGCATATAGAGGTTTGTTCCTTAGTAATGTGATCCATATTTTATCCATTTATATTACAATGTGCCCACACAATATTTAAAATAATTAAAACACATAAATATTACTAAATAGGGTAATATATTTTATATAATAGTTGAAAAAATATATAAAAATATAAAATATTTTTTTCCTACATTAATAAAGATTGTTAATACCGAACCTAGCCACTAGAAAACCAATTCAAAAAAATTAAAAAGATCCACAAAATAATAGAGAGATAACAGAAAACAAACCATGATATATCAAATGAACAATATACTACAATATAAGAAATGAATTCATCAGTATAAAATCATATACATCAAAAAAAATTCCAAAATACAAAACTAGGAAAAACCTTGAAGATGGCCCCATGTCCAATCATAGTCCTAAAATCTCATGCTTTTTCCTAGTAATCCAATCATCAAGCATTGATCCCTTCCCAAACCCAACACAACAATCATGTAGCGTCAACTTGGGTACCAAGTTCTATGGTATCCTGACAAAGTTGTGACTATAATTAAATAGTCCACCACTAATGATATCCCTAAATATAACAATACTATAATTTTGTACATGTAAAAATTTTACAAATAAAAAAATTATAATTTAATTAAACAGGAGTAAATAACCATTAATTCTCGGGCTCTATGATGACACCCAATAAGATGATGAGAAAAATATCCCCTATGAATGAAAATGTAAGGAATATATGGATGTAATCCATTTCACTAATCATAATAATATATCATGCATTTTCAATCACACTAATTATAAAAAATACATTGAATTAACCAATGTAATTTTTGAAAACGAGAGTATATATGACTAAAATGAAACTAAATCACATATGAATTAGATGACGTAAAAGAAACAAATAACTCTAATTAATTGTGTGACATATATTACATGGATATGAAATACAACACGAACAATGTTAATGATTCCACGAACAATAACAATTATAATGATTTCAGTGATGTAGTAAAAACCATTGATGGTGGAGACCAAAATTGACTGATGATCTATGAAAAAAAGGACGCGGATGAGAAAAATAATAACCCCAATGATACTAAATATATAGGTCATACCAATTAAATTGATGACATGGACCATATCAATGGAAATTATGACATAAATAATTTCAATGATGCTAAGGAAATTGAATTCATCTATGAGAAGAACCACATAAGTGACACCTATGATAGTAACCAAACTGAATAAACTCTTGAAACAAATAAAACATATGAAACCAATGACTCTAAAGAAATTAAGGACATAGATCACAATAATGAAACTTATTACCAGGAGCACATCAATACAACCAGGAATGATATTGAATGTGACAACATAGATGACTTCAATGATGTTAATTAGTCTAATCAAACCATAAATTCTAGAAAAACTAATGAAACAAATGAGACTGGAGACACTAATGATATTGAAGAGATAGAAGAGTCCAATGACTTCTCTATCACATATTAACCAAATAACCATGATGTAAAGAGTGAAATTTAGGATAATGAGAACATTGATGATATTGAAAATATAATCAAAGATTAAAATATTGTTTTACCAGATTGAAATATAATGCATAAACGACATGGGTGACATAAACAAACATAATGAATCTAATATTATCAATGTAAGTGACGATGTTTAAGGCTTCAATTCAACTAACATGATTGATGAAACTAATGATAGAGATGAACAAAACTAATGATTTAGTTTTACCGTGTAGAGGGATTCATGGTGTCGTTAGGGTGACGTGAGGTTTTGGGGTCATGGGATTCTAGGGCTTCCGTGGGACGCATGGGTCATGAATGGAAGTGATATGAAGTGATGTACGGTGATAGATTTGGGTGGTCATTAGGGTGGAGAGGGTTTGTAGGGTCATATGTTCATAGGGATTTGGGGGAGTCGTGGGGGTTGTGATGGGTGGTGAGGCGCGGTGAGGGGCAGTGAGGCACGATGAGGGATTTGCGGGGGGGGGGGGGGGGTCTCTTTGGTCACACAGGTCACCGGGGACCTAGGGTTTTGGGGGTTATCAGGGTGGTTGGGTCGGGGTGTTGTGGGAGTTGTGGGAGTTGCGCGGGTGGGGGGGGGGTATTTCGTCGCTGTAGAAAAACCACATTCTTATTTGGTTTATTAAACTACGTTTAAAAAACACCCTCCAAATTCTATTATTATGGTAGTGAAATGAGAATAATTGTATGATAACATGAGATTAATTTTTGAAAATCATACCCTTTATGTCATGGAAAATGATCATGATTCACGGAACAATGATTTTTAGTTCAAAATACATTAACAAAATAAGAAATAAGAAACATGAGCAGTGAGAGTTTAACATTTTCATACTACATATATTTTTGGAAATATACATAGTAATTAAAAAATATTTTTCTTATTATTCAAGGATCTTATCAAAGATCATCTGACTGGATTGCTTTTACTCCCCAAAACTTCATAGTAGTCAAGGATCACTCCCAAGACAACCATAGAGGACAATATCTCTTAATGAAGTGGGTTCACTACCAATTCCATTCCAATATATCTCATGTGATATAAATATTTATCTAATTGATTGGGGGGATATATATTTCTCTAATAAACAAATATATAATGATAATCTTAGAGATTTATTACACAAGATCATCACACATTGATCATATCACAAACTCTACAAAAAAACATGTTACCAAAACATTTCAACATGGTATAACTAGTGGAAAAGGAACGAGTTACATAAAAATAATCTCATAATAATCAATAATCATCTAGAGAAATAATAAATATGGTATCATTGGATCATATCCCTAGTAGAAACATAATTATCCTTAGAGGAAGTCATTTAAGAAAAAAATGTCTTTAAAACACCATTTGTTTTATTTCTTAAATAAAATACCATTTTATATCTGAAATGCCATATTTATAAACTAAAATATTACTCATGTTTTTATTAAAATAATTTATCTGAAAATAAAATTAAAAAAGTGTAATATAAAATTGAAGGCATTGAATGGCCATGAAATCGAAAAATTACATTTATGTCGCATATGTTAAAACAAAGATCCCTTTCACATCGTTTGTAAAAAATTAAAATAATAATTTTCATAAAATGAAAAGAAGATTCATTTGAAACCATTTTTATAAATTCAAATATGGGAAACAATTATGTTAACAAATCAATGGCTAATATTAATAATATTATTGAAAATATTTTTATAAAATATGGATTTTGAGGGGAAGTGATTTTTGATTGAAGATATAAATAAACTGAGTTTTTCAATAAAACATATTTCCAATATTTTGATTAAGGAGAGGAAAATGAATTTGAAACATTAATTATCAGAAAAATCCACTAGAGAAGAAAATTCACGAGTTCTTGAGAATTTTGTCTAGTAATTTCATCATCAAAATTTTATTCATAAATAATCCTGATAAAAAATGAGATTGTAACATAAAACCCTTACCATGATGGTAATTTTTGAATCATAGGACTGATAAAATAAATAACCATATATTTATATGTAAATCCCAATTGTTATCATAAGAGTAATTTTAAGATATATTATTAGGGACAATATATATCATGTAAAAAATTGGTGAATACTAAATGTGTCTTATAGACGTTAATGTGAGGTGAAAATCCCTTACATTAGGAAATACTTGTTTTGAATGCACTCTAAAACCATATATAATATATTTATATTTATAATAATTTAGTAGGAAAATAATTTACATTCTTATAATTTAATTTTTGATCCCACTATTATAATATACCATGTTATATTGAATTTTTACTTTCTATATATATTTTTATATAAATGAAATTCCCTCAGTGGTAGAGTAGTATTTTGGATTATTGGGATCCAATAAATAATATATAAGAAATATTAACATATTTTAAAACACATTTTTGAATCAATAATGTATAAATGGTTTTACTAATATTTGGCGTCACGTTGAAAATTTTATATGATTGGTGATTCTAGATCATTGGGATTACCCAAGGCCTAAACTAAGGCTAGTTGATGTCGAACACTCTAGGGGAGGTGACTGTTAGATTGGTCATTTTATAAAATAACTAAATATTTTATTTATTTTTATTAAATTTTATATAAATATAATCCTATCATATTAATATACAATTATAGAAAATCCCCTAGGACAACTGTATATCCTTGGGAGGATTTGATATGATAGGAAGAATTCTTCATTGGGATTGAGAAACTTAATGATGCGGATAGAGATACAGATTTTGATGGACCATGATATTGACGAAAAGCACAATAGATCATTCATGGTATAGATTTTCATTTTCCCCCCTCCCTTTTATTAAATATTAAACATAATTTGATGTTGTTCATTCATTTACTAGCGATTGTTGGTATTCACATGTGCTAGATTATTAATTTTCTTTGATGTTCCATAATTGAATCCTAATTTCCACTTCTTATGAACATTTTACATAATCACGTCATATAATAATGGATTTACCCTATTATTTTTCTTTTACACCACCATTCATCACCTTATTTTCAATTGGCCCACATGGTCACGGTTTGACAATTTTATTGTCGTTATGAGTGCAGCAAAACTCATGGATTCATCATGGTTATGTGAATGGTGTATAGATAAATTTTTACATTTGTATCAAGGTTTTCTGTGGGATTATATTGATATCTTCATAATGATGAGATCTAGAAATGTGGAGGATGTGTGACAAAATCTTGTTTACCCACTATTTCTATATATTTCCTTCCATTGAAGGATAATAATTGATATCTGGTATAGTTTCATTAAATATAAAATTATTCAAGAGGTCATATAGATGGAAAATAGTTTCTAAATTGTGTATTAGTATTATGTATTCATTGTGTGTAGTTCAGAAGAACAAACTTCATACTGTCTCCAGATAGTGAAAGCTAGGTTTTTTGTTTGATATTAATACCAAACAGTGTGTATTGTGATATATAACATGTGTGACCAAGTGTTTTCATATTAACATATTCTTTGTGATTATATGGAAATAGAATCAAGAGAGGATACAGTAATTACCAGTGTACATGGGAAGCACTATGTACATTGACACGTCCAGCGTATAAGGGCACAATTAGTGTACACGAGTATCTGAAGGGAAGACTTAAGAATGATCTGGGTTGTCGAGACACACTATATAACACCTATATATTCTATTTAGTATGAAATTAACTCACATTAAATGTAAAAGATAGAAAATAATTAGGAAATTAGTTAAGGTCACATACCGTGTGGCCCCACCGACACACAATGTACATCCCCAATGAAATTCTACCTTCCATATCTCATTCGAAATGTAGATGTTGTCATTAAAGTAGCCTATTTTGTGTACTTTAATACCTATAATGTGATGGTATCCCTCATAGATTATTTTACTATATTATGTGAGGTTATACAAGTGTTATGATTCTTTAGGTGATGCTTTAAAAATGGTAGTGATCGGGAAGGATCATCATTGAGATGTATGGGTTCTAAACCCCCTAGTCATTTTAAGGCACAACTCATTTATATTCTCAATTTATAATGATTCTTACCCATCATAATCACCTGGTATAAGGTCCTATATCTAATTAGTGGATCACCCTAACATGCTAGGAAACATTTCCTCTATCTACTAAGTGGTTCCCCATGATACACTAGGGAGTGGGTCCTCTACTTACAAAAATGGTAACACATGATGAATTATAATGTAGGTACTATAACTATTTAGTGTAACTCCATTGATGCACTAGGAAATGGGTCCTCTATTTATAGATTGGAAAACACATATCAGACATGGGAGATTTTCCTTTATTATATATTATGTCTCCTTGACTGTATATCATAATGACGAGTTGTGAGTCCTCACAATTTTTTAAATTGACACGAGAGATGTTTGGAATCCAATATTTCCCTTTGAGTTGGAGTCAAATTCATCATCCTTGGCGATGATTTGGAGATGGAGTTTCACTTTCCCTTCCATCTGGATATTTGTAATAATATCTTGGGTTTTCTTTCCCTCTTATTATGAGTTTATCTACCTTTTATTTTATCATTCTATTGCTACATTTGTTGTTTTTAGGTTTTCTACATGGTATGTATTTAACCAAAAAATATTTGATTTTCCCACATATATCATGTATTTTGAAAATTACATGAAGGATAGTTGTTGAATCAGTGGAGCATAGTGACACTAGGGTGCTCACCCTTGTTCAGTTGTTAGGCATAGTGATGTAGGGTCCGGCTCTGTCCAAAATACCTTTTTCCCATTTTTTCATTTCGAGAATAATTTATAGTCGGGAGTTTAGTTTTACCTTTACACATTGGTTTATACCATCCTACTACGATGAATTCCCTAGACGTTTTTTCATTCATGGTTATACTGTAGATTTTGTAGTATTTTATTATTCCATTGTATGTTTTCTTATAGTGGGTTGTGTGTGTGTATGTACTTTATACTCATGCTAATCTATCTACTCATTTTCTTCTCATCATGATGCATGTTATGTGTAGTTATTTTATAATGAGATATGATTCAACCTAGGTTATTGTAAAGTGAAAATAATTCATCCCTTCATAGAGGTAGACATTTTAAATATTCCATAAACATATTAGGATATAGATATACTACTCATGAATGTACTTGTATACTAATTCTTTAAATGAGTAAAATTATTTTTCCCGCTATATTAAATGAAATAGATCCCACTAAAATTAAAAAAATTACCTTCTTACATGAATATGAAATTTCCCCAAGAAATTTTGGATATTCCCATTAAATACTACAAGATATCTCAACAACCACATTAGTTTATTTAGGATTTCAATTAGCCCTAATAATCTTCTTCTATGATTAATTCTGATACAATAATCGTAAGGATAAAAATATACAATTATAATTAAATATATTCAGTATTTATTTATAATTTTAGACACATAACTCCTTACTTAATTAATTCAGTTTTTTTATTTTATATGATCATTTATGTTGTATTAAACTATATTTATGGCTTCAATGGATTTACAAAAATGAATTGGTTAATGAATATGATACTATAATAATTTATAATACTGAAATAATTTTATAATTTTTAATAATGGTACCTCTCACTATCTATGATTCATTATCAAACTCATCCTCCTTTAATTCTTTTTTAATATGAAGTATTTTACCCTTTCTATTATAGAAGGATAACCTCTCCTCCCAATATGACCTTCATACTTTAGTCTGATTTTATAAATCATAATAAATCATCACATCAATCTATATCTTTGATCCTAGTAACTGGTCAAATGGTACATCAGCATTAACAAGATAGAACTCATTACAGAGATTATTAAGATATCCCGCATTACTACACTATAATCATATGGTAGTATTTGGAAAAATTAACATTGATTCCCCAACATAACCAAACAAGAGGAATTTAAATGAATTATTATTCCTCACATTATCAAAGTTTTAGAATTTCTAAGAACTAATAATTTGATAAAAAATGAAAATTGTATCTTATAATATCTCTAGAATATTCATCAATTTTACAATTTAGGAATTAATGGGATACCTAACTCAACCTATTTTTCAATGACAATAAATTTTCATCCATGTGTTAGAACCATCTGCCACCAAAAAATTCATCCAGCTAACAACATTTTAATAGTTTAGTAACGTATGATAAATTATAATTTATTGTATAAATATTCATAATTTAATCTGATTACACAATTTCTTAACATCCATGTTCATCAAAAACTTCATAATCTCTATAATATATATCGATGAATCATACTACAAAATATATAAATGACTTAGTATCACTCATAACGAATAAAAACACATAATGTGTAATCTTTTCACTATTCTATGGTACTACACAACACTTATTTCAATAATTATTTGGTTGGGTTTTATTTAGGGGATCTCTTAGTGAAATTTGGAAAAGATTGTAAGGTACGCTGGTTGTGAAGATTTGGCACATTGTCCTAAAACACTATGCACCCTTCTAGTGTAAACCAAGAAAACCCTGTAAATAATGGACTTTGTGGTTAGTGTATGGTTTCAAAAATCGTGTTCCCACCATGTATAAACAATGATCCCCTATATAGGGATTCATAGTTACTTTGACTGGGTTGACAAACCATGAAGACCCTCATTGAAATCATGAATTCATGATTTAATTATTTTTATAATTATTTTAAAAAACATTTAAACCCTTATTTGGAACCCTGTTCAGCCCTACCTCCTGAAATATCTATATAGTATGTTGGGATGGCTCCCATGAACCAATTTTTTCACCTCCAAACCCTATCCATGGTGTATCAAATCATGGAAATCATTGTTCAATATCTCTATGATAATGGTTCTCCCATTCTATATATCACCATCCCATCCTCTATACTCCTTAGGGTGTGATAGATCTATGTGTTGTTGTAGAATCTAATATCTTTGGTTTTAGATCTCAAATTTTTGTTTGATTAATATATATTCCTTTCTAAATATCTTTGTTAGAGTTGACCATTCCATGAATTGTATTTCGTGATCCTTTGATCCCAATGTTGATTCTACCGTTTTAGATTAACCATTTGTTTTAAACCTAAATTTATGGATTTAAATTTAACTTCATTCAATTAGTCTATTAAAAACCTAATTCATATCAAATTCCATTTTCAATTTTCTTTGGCATGAAATTTACGGAGATCCCCAAATTCCATTCAATTTGGGTGTGATTAGGGAATTTAATGGATGTTTTGAAAATAAACTCTGGTATTAAATTTTGAAATGGATTTTTGAAACTAATTTATGGTTTCATATGATAAAAAAGTATAAAATTATTTTTTATAACATCCTTGTTTGGTTTTATACTTGAAAAAGTCATAAATTTATTAAAACCACATTTCAGTTTTAAAAGGAAATTGGCATATTGAAGCAGAAATTGGGTAAATTTTAGTTTGAAGAGTTTGGAGATAAATTTTAAATTATTGATTTTTAACACATTCAATTCTATGTAGTTAATGATTTTTTTTTGGAAAACACAAAATTAAAAATATTAGAACATTAGAAATATATTATAGTAGTTCACATCCCCAATGGGATGGTGATGGCTCTTCTTTGACCAGTGTTTGAGAGATGTGTGCACACATATTTCCATTATAACGTATTTGAGTGTGTAAGGATCCCACAAACCTGAACTTTTATATCTCTTGGAAAATGTCTATGTTTCTAATTTTTGATTATTTGGTTATATTTCATTTTTTAAATCTATTTTACACATTCCTTCTGAAGTTATATAACTTTTTTTTATAAATTATTATTAATCCATAGTTTAAAATATTTCCATCAATCGAAATGAAATGCATGATTTTTTGAAATATTTTTGTTAATGACATGGTTGTTTATTTAAAATTGAAATCTTTATTTATTTAGTTAATGTGTAACATTATTATAGAATCCTTACTGAATCCCTACTGGAATTTTAGATCAACTCTATTAGTTCCTTCATGTATTTATATATCATATGATTCTAGGTTCGATCTAGGGGAAGCATACATTTAGAGGTTGTTGTCATTGTTAATCTAGGGGAATTGGAGATTTGTTTACTATTATTAGTTATTGGGTTGTTATGTTTCTATTTTTTAGTAATTTATTATAGTACTTTGGGTTTATATACCTATTTTAATTCTAGTATTGTTCCCCTTTGGTGTGTTATTTTTACAATATTGGCTTGTATCTTTTTCATCTTCTATTTTTATGAAACATTTATCCCACCTCTATGTTTTATGATTCCGGGTTCTAGTTGTCATGTAATGGGGATTTGGAACACCCTTCATGCCATGTGAAGACCCGATCAGTTATTAAGGTACTAGGGTTTCTGGAACGGTTCATAAAAATATGGAATCATTAGTGTAGGTTTATCATATCTCCATGATGTGATCATGGAGTTTGTATATTTTCAGGACATATGAGGTTGTTGTGAGGTAGTTTAGGAAGGACTCTCACTATAATGATCATAATGTCACTATTAGTGGTTTTGGAAACAAATCATGATAATTAGTTATTATCTTTTCCCTAATTTTTTTGGGTAGTTGAAACAATAAAATTACATTCCTATGCGATGGGATTTAATTTCTTATTTTTCCTGTTTGAGTGTCAATCTAAGTAATCATTATTACATCTCAAATATTGTCCAATGATTTTGTGTAGCATCTTTCCCCTACGAATACATGTGAATTGAATCCAAGAGGAAGATGTTGATTAATCATAGGGGGAAAATCCTCCCATGAACCCGACTATGGTTGAGGTTATAGTGAAACTTGTCCACACACTCATAAATTCACCGACACACATTGTTATTCAAGATTCATATGTGGATCCATAGAGGGATGATTTCAGGATTTTTTCTTAGTAATTTCATCACTATAATCCAATTTAATTCCAATGCTCAAATTAACCTCAAGAGGCTGTGGATTGGTTGAGAATTGTTGATCATTTCATTAATATCTTGGATATTATTAATACCATCATGGTGAATTTTTCTAATATCACGATAGAGGGACATAAAAGGAGATTTAGGGAAACTATACTAAAAACAATGATTCATGAGGGCATAGTGTGGAACATCATTAAAAATATTTTCATTGACAATTTCTATATAGAGTTGAATGAGGTGAAAAGGATGTGGTTTTCTTTAAACAAGAGCAGGAAGACCGGACCGTGAATGAATATGCCAATCAATTTACTAAGTTTGTGTTGTTTTCAACTGATATAGTATCAAATGATAATATGAAGACTTAGTGTATTGAGATGATCCTTTGTTTATTTATTCATTATCATGTTTTAGTACTAAATTTATCTTCATAAGATGATATTATGGAAGGATAATTGATAGCTCAAATGAACATGGTGGGAATGTTAGGTTTGATGAGATTTAATATTTATCTTATGTAAGTTTAATTATTTACTATAAATGGATGTGGGGGAGTGGTTTTTTATGTTGTATCTTAATAGAAATGTATCTAAATACCTCATGTAGTTACTGGAAGAGGCCCTTTTTTCTACCAGTGTGGCAAGCCTGGCCACTCAAAATGTCTTTACACTAAGGAACCTAAGGTATTTGGTTCTTACAGATGTTCATGTCACATCGGGACGTTTTTTCCCATATATTATTCCTCACACAGAGGCATGGGATTATCGTCACCAAAATGTAATATGTTGGAATCAAATGCATCAATGGATAAGTGGTTACATCAACATGAATATGTAAAAGAGATTCTTCACATAGTGGAAGAGTCTCTATATGTAAAGGACGTAGGTCTATCGATCTTGAGCTATTCCATAACAATAGAATCAACATTATTGGCTTCTTTATTTAATAAAAGTACATCTAATTCATTAATTTCAACTAATATTTAAAACATTCTAAAAAAATCAATGGAAAATTTATCTTCTGTGATGTATATTACTACACGCCTTATAATAAATAAAGAATTGCGTCGGTAATTTCATTCATGTGCCTTCTCTTCGTTTGATATTAATAATACTTAGGATTTTCTGGTTCTCGACATGATACCTCTTGACATAATATATTATATGTATTGGATTATTTATAATAAATTATAAATTGATTTTTATCATTGACGGGAATGCATTACAACACCTAATGGGGTGTGTCGTATATTTCTATAAGAATGTGGCCCAAGGATACATAGAGATTGACCTTCTTATCAAATGTTAGTGAATGTAATATATATGCTATATTTCGATATGTAGGAAGAATATTTGATTGGTGATATCTCTTTAGCTGTCATCAGGTTTCCAAATATTTTTCGTTCTGACTTCTTTGATATTCAATGGGTAAGGGATGTAGATTTTTCAATCAACTTATTGACCAGTACTCAGCCTGTATCAAGTCTTTCCTTATGAATTTAAACATATTAATTTAAATATATGAAGACATTGTTGGATAATTTGTTTGAGATAGGATTTATATACTAGAGTGTGTCTCCTATAACGGTGCTTGTTCGCTTTTCTAAGAAAGAAGATATGTCACATCACCTCGAATTTTATGACTAAATACTCAATAGAGTCATATTAAGGAAGAAATATTCATTTCAATGTATTAATAATTTTTTAACTACTTAAAAGGGGTTATGTTTGTTTGAAATTAAAATCTTTCCTCTGGTTATCATTATTTGAGAATAAATGAATCTATTGTTTAGAAAAATACTTATTTGAGTAGGTATAGACATTATGAGTACATTGTCAAGACATTTGGTCTAAAAATATATTATGTATTATTTATGGAATTAATGATCCTGATTTTCCATGAGTATCCTGACACTTTCATGGTAATATTTATGTGTGAAATCCTTGTTTTCTATAAATAAAAGGAGGATCATGTGAGTCATTTGAATGAAGTACTAAAATTGTTGATAAATCACCTAATTTCTTTCGAAATATCAAAATTTGACTTAGGGATTTGGTAAGGTAAGTTCTTGACACATGTTGTGTCAAAACATGATATCTCATTTGATCCTAAGAAGGTTAAAACTATTATGTCATGGGAAGAACCATGAAATGATTTCATGATTCAGAGCATATTGGGATTATTTGGTGATTATAGTCAATTTGTAAATAAATTCTCAATATCGGGATCTCTAATAAATATTATGGCATGAATATGTGTAATTCAATCATGATAAGATAAATTTATGAGTTATTTTATAGATATTAAAAAAAATTGGCAATTGAATCATTGTTGACTATTCAAGTGGTCATGTATGGCTATGTGGTCATTTATGAAAAATTAGGGTTTGGTTTGGGTGTGATCTCATAGAGTGTGATCATGTCATTTCAAATGGATTTTGTATCTCGGGCCACATGATATTAATTATCTAACCCATAGACTTCAATTTTCATCTCTGGTGCATGCAAAAATGAGTTGGTAGTATTAAATTTTCATATAATGGTTTAACATGTATTCCAATAATGAAATCTTGACTTATATCTTCTCTCAAAAAAAGATGAATCACTTCTGGAAGAATTTGGTGGAGTACATGATATATTTTTACATGGACAATGCTTATATCCTGGGGGAAGGGAGTGACATCGCATGTGATTTGTGAAAGAAACCTGTAAAACTAGATATGAATGAATCATTAGAATAATAGAAAAAATGGATCTTTTTTCATAGTTTCATACTAGAGTCTAGGAATATGAGGCCATGTTTCCATGACTAGTGTTCTATTGACATTTTTAAATTCTTGAGATGATTATTGGGGGACAATAGCTTGATGTTAAATTTATTTGAATTTAGAACTCTATTTATCATGTTGATGACATCGATGAGTGGTCATTATCTATTGAGGATATTTTTTTTTGGGTTGGTATGCCATACCATTGTTTTTTCTAAAAGATGATGTGGGTTATTTCCAGATTTCCGAGTGTGTAGTGCACATTAGAAAAAAAAAGATGATATATAACATCCAAAAATGATTCTGGATGTGAGGTATGAGATTATGGATTATTTAATTTTTCATTTATTGTTATATATACTAATAGGTATAGGCCTAACAATAGATATATTTGGGTTTTCATCATTCACTTATAGGGAAAACATGGATGTGGGATGATATATCTATGAATTTTTGTTGGGGTTTCTTCTTAGCTAGAAATTTAAGAATTCCATATGCATTATGAGGAATTGGGTGACTAAATCAGCTCTCTTTTTACCCATTCACGATACAACCAATGTTTGGGATTTTGGAAATCTCTATGTGATATGGATTTTTTATTTTATTGGAGTTCTATCCAGTATAGTATTTAATTGGGATCCTTTTTTTACTTCTAACCTTTAGATAGGTATTTAGGAGGCACTATGATCTCAATTTCATTTGAGTATGGAATACTATCTCTAGTAGGATGTACAGAGAGAGAGACATTGTAATGATCCGATCATTCATTAATGGAAATCCATCCTAATCTAATTAAATGTCTCATTATGTAATTTTTTTTAACTTCATTGGTTTTATGTTTTGGATTTTTAATATACCGTTATGAAATGTGACCATTGTTAATATATATGTCGAATAGTGATCACATGATTAGTATAAATATAGGGCATTAACAAATCTGATTTACCCAGAAAAAGGAAGTGATGGCCTCATCCAGTAGGATTTCCCCATACGAAGCCCATTTTTTGGAGATCATAAAGGAGGTGAAATCATTGGGATTTTCTCTTGACCAATCCCTAGCTAAGCTTTAACATGTTAATCTTGAGCAGAACCAACTATGAGGGACGTGGATGTTAATAGAGATTACCACCCGAGTGATGATATCTTAGCCACCCCAAGTGTCTGTCACCATCGCACACCTTACCCTTTGGCCTTATGCGGGTATTATAAGTGGTTATGTTACATGACACTAGCAGAATGACTATGTACCTTATTTTTTTTAAAAAGAATGTTTATTCATTTAATTATTGTTACTTTGTAAATAGTTTTTATAGCACAAATAGTATTTTTAGTTAATATTCAACTAAGAAATCTATATTTATGAATTTATGGATTTTTCAATTAAATAATATTTTAATAAAATATTATTATAAATAAATTACTTTTTATTAAATATAAATTATCATATAATTTTATGAATTCAATTGTAATTTTTATTATGGTTTGAAAGCCGTTTTTTGTCAAAACCCACGAATTTTTGTAAAATGTGGGTTTATATTTTAAAAGTAAAAATTCCAATTTTTAGAAAATTATTTATATTAAATTAGTATTATTTTTGGAACCTCGACGTTGAAATTATCCAACAATTAATTTTTTATTATTTTCTGAGACAGTCATATTTTTGGGTAATAAATAAATATTGTTTAAATATATATTGTGTTTTGTGACATCATAATGACCCAGTAGTGATGTAATAAAATAATATATACATATTTTTAGAATAATATATGTATTAGAATTAAAATAATGTGATTTTATTTTTGTTTTATTTATTTTACAGAGCTTTAGTGTACCCTCCAAGACTTATAAAACATTTGGTCTTATTAAATTATTTTCCATGAGAGTGTGACTCACCTCCACATAAGAACCCTAAATATTTTAATAATTTCATCCATTAGACTTGTAAAATATTGGATCCCACTCCCCTTTGGAAAAAACCATGGCAAAAAACCATGGTCTAGTTTGAGTTATTGACTAGTTTAATGTGTGGTGACCCAAACCTAAATAATAAAAATTTCCTCTTATTTCCAATGTAAACCCACCCAGGCTCCCACTTTCTCTTCACTCAAAGCCTTTGTAGTTCATCCATACACATCCCTAATCTCTCTAGAATCCTCCAATGGAACCCCAATCTCCAATTAATCTTCTCTCATGCCTCTCCCAAGTCTTTGGGATCACATTTCCAAGTAAGTGATTTCCTATTTTCTTATTTTTGTCTCAATTTCATTATGTTATTCCATTTTCGTCAATTATAAATTTTGGGGTATGATTTCGCAACTCACCCATACAGCCCTATCTATGTTTGAATGATGAGATACCCCTTTATCTCTCATTAAATACCCCTCATGTACACCAGTTACCATGTCGAAATTTCGTAAGGGATCTCTCTCTCATCATATGCAAGCAAGGAATTCTTTTGTATTGTTCATATAAATTCCATTACATATGTTGGGATATGTACCTATATGACCCTCTTACTGTCCATTTCATGTACATATTATGAGACACCCATTTCTCTACCCTCAATAATTTTTATGAATTCCTATGTCACGTTGTCGAAATTGCAACACGATTTTCCAAGCCAATGTCATTGTCTTATGAATACCAATCCCATTTCCCAAACAAGGGTATTCACCTTTATTAATATTTACTTCTTGATTATTATGATTCATGTATGAATTCCAAATTTCCTTTATCATGGAATAAATGATGATTTTTAATGACTCCATGTTATGTCATCCATGTGGCACATTTATGCATGAAATGAAATGTTTAAGAAGGTTGTGCCCTGAATGCACTCCAATGCATTGGGTAAATATTAGAATAATGATATGTAAAGTGAAAAAAAGGATTACTAATGATAATTCATGTTAAATGAGGGTTTACTCATTCTCCATGGTCAATGATCCTTGGATAATTCTTAAATCATGTTAAATGTTGTTTCCACATTTCCATAATAAGATTATCATGCTTTATAATACCTTTATGTTAATGTTTCTCTTATGATCCATTGATATTCCTATTGTCTAAAATGTAATGTATCCCTCGTGTTATTACATGTATATTCCATTACTTTTCAATATATCTCAGCCTTTTTTCATGCATGTCCTCAGGTTATCCTATGCAATACTAAGTACGAGGGAATGTAGTGGTCATGTAAATGATGTTTTCAATAAATATGTTGTATTTCATGTTTTAAGTTGTTATGTAATGATCCTAAGACCAAAAGACACTATTCCTCTCGATCTTCAATGTTTTATCAAGTGAAATTTATGTAATAAATATTGTTTAAGTGTGAAATAAAAGAGCTGGGTAGTCATAGTTGGTATCAGAGGATAGGTTTAGTTATTTTAGGGATTAGGATTAGAAAACCCTACTAAAGAATTAGAGACAATAATAAGTATAATAAAAACATCCCTATGTATTGGGGAGTATAGAGTAAGTGGTTTATCACCAAAATATATCCATTTTTGGATACGAGCAGGTAGATTCGGCTCTTGAACTGATGTATCCTTCGGGTAAAACACGGAAACACTGCTTTGATCTAAACTCGAATGGGAACTGGTGCATGAAAATGGTCCTACCGCAGTCTTGGCTATGACACTCCTGGGGGATATGATATAGTAAATTCCCAAGATTTGTATGAACCATTATTAAGGAAATTGAGATAATTTCCCCTAATAATATATTATTGAATGTAGATCATGAATAACATATATTGAATCTTATAGATTTATAAGTTATGAATAAAATTAATTTATAGGTCTTCTATTTTTGTCCATGGATTATGCGTTATGGTTACCCCTATCATTCCTTTTATTCTAGCCAATGGCAGGTAATAGTAGGGCTCAGGCTAACAACTAACGTGAAGATCAATGTGATGATGATACTATTGAGATGCCTAATCCGATGGGAGCGGGAATCGTGAACTTTGTCATGCTTATCTCTCAGATAACACAATATTTGAATTGAAACAAGTGTCAATAGGAATGTTCAATACCCCCTACTAAATAACAAGTAACTATCGAGATCTTCATGAGACAATGTCCTCCCACTTTTAATAGATCATCTCATCCTACAATCACCAAACAATGAATCAACTCCGTTGAAAATATATTCTCCATCATTCAATGTTCTGAACAAGAAAAGGTTCTCCATGTTGCTTATCATATGGAGGGTGAAGCTGATCAACGGTGGACGTTGATCAAAAATACAAAGAATATGGAGGAGTTTGAGGCACTAGAATGGAAGGATTTAGAAAAGGTGATTTTTGATAAATAATTTATGCGCACCCTCCAACTAAGGATGGAGAGGGACTTCCTTACCCTAAAAAAGAAAGATGACAAATACATCGATGGGTTTGTTGAAAACATCACAAGGATTTCCCAATATGCATCCTTCTTTGTCATTACCCCTGAATTCAAGGTTAATTGCTTCTTTAGTGGGATGACACCAAGCCTACGGAAAGCACTGGCGATATGTGACTTCGACAGCTATGTAGAAATTGACTGATGTACACCCATGGTCAAAATAGAGATCGGGGAATCTTAGGGGTATCATGGATATTAGAATTGTAAGGTGTACATCAATGCTGGAAGTCTAATGGATAAATATATGGAAAATAAGAAGATCTAACACCCCACTTCCCATAAGAGAATAAAAAAGCTCCATAGAAATTTCTTGAAGGGGACGAAGAAATTCTTTAGGTGTGGAAGAGAAGGGAACCTAGATATTAACTGTCGGCAGGAAAAACCCACAGTTACAATAGACGGGAGGAATGCTCCGCTCAACCCTCAACGCATTTTTCATTTCTTCAACTACAAAGAAATGGGACACTTTGAAAATCAATGCCCTAAACTAAGGGTTTTTAAAGGCAACCCGAAACCTCCATGGTAGTAAGAGAGAGCTGTTTCCATCACTATCGCCGATGTGAACCACAAAAACAAATTGATGATAGGTACGCTAGTTATTTATTCAAGAATAGTGAATATGCTTTTTGATTATAGTCCCACACATTATTTTATATCCTGAATGTTTTGTAGAACAATCCCAACACCACCAAAAATCATGGAATTTACGATGTCGGTGTGTATGGAAAATGCGGCAAAAATTTCATCCGAGTAACATAACTCCCCCTATCATAATTTTTGGATTGAAAATCCTGAAAAACCTCGTCATAATCCCTATGGTGGAATTTGATGCAATTCTCTGCATAGATTGGCCTTCCTTATATAGAGCCAACATAAATTTCAATGAGTGGGGAATCACTATCCATATAGATAGTCAACATATAGTTCTGTACAAGTGGAAGGAGGAGGATGAATCTTTTCAGCTCCATCATCTCAAGCGGGGATATTACTGCCCTTTGACAATACACATCTGGCATATATGATTGATTCCAAGGATGTAACCATCCTTGGATACATTCTTATTGTGAGAGAAGTCACCATTGTGTTTGTCGAGGAATTACCATGTCTTCCTCATAGAATATATGTTGATTTATCAATTGATCTTATACCTGGGAAGTTTCTAATATCCATGAATCTGTATAGAATGGATATTGTGGAGCTTGAGGAGCTGAGGAAAAAACTACATGGAAATATGGATAATGGGTTTATATGCCCATGTGCTTCACCATAGGAACCACCAATCCTCTTTTTCATGAAGAATGATTGATCAATGCTCCTTTTCATCGATAATCGTGAGATTATCAAAATAATGATAATGAACAAGTATCTTCTCCCATGAATTGATGACTTCTTCGATCAGCTGCATGGAGCACAATACGTCTCCAAGGTGGATTTGCGGTTGGGATATTATCAAGTAATGTTGAAGAAGGATGTTATCCCCAAGATTTCATTTCATACAAGATATGGGCACTATGAATTTATCGTATTTCTTTTGAGACTCACTAATGCTCCAAAAATATTCATGGACTTGATGAATAGAGTCTTTAGAGATTACCTCGAAATGTTTTTGGTAGTCATTATATATAATATTCTAATATACTCTAAAACCAAGGAGGATCATGAGGAGCATCTAGAAACTGTACCAGAGACCATGCAGAAGGAGAAGAACTATGGACTTTACAGAAAGTGTGAGTTCTGGTTGAAGAATGTCTCAATCTAGGTCCATATCAGCACAAGTAATGGGATATCTGTGGATCTGTCCAAGACAGCTACAATAGAGGGATGGCCGAGGCCGACATTGGTAATAGATATCCATATATTTTTAGGGTTAGCTGAATATTAACAATGATTTGTCAGAAATTTCTCACGATTGTTCAACCCTCTTAACAACCTAACTCAGAAGGGAGTAAAGTTTACTTGGAGTGATTAATGTGAAGAAAGCTACAAGGAGTTGAAAATTAAACTTATCACTGCTCTGGTGCTCACATTACCCAAAATTGGATAATTGTTTTATGGTATTCATTGATGCTTAGAAGAAGTGTTTGGGATGGGTGTTGATGAAAAAATGAAAAAGTCATTGCATATACTTCAAGGTAATTAAATGTTAATGATAAAATTATTCAACACTTGATCTGACATTTTCTGCGGTGATCTTTGCTTTAAAAATTTTGCGGCATTATCTATTTGGAGAGAAGTGTGAAATATGCACGGACCACCAAAGCCTCAAGTATATATTCACACAGAAGGAGTTGAACATGCTCTAATGAAGATGGTTAGATATGGTCAATGTCTATGACTACTAAATCAATTATCACCCAGGGAAAGAAAACAAGGTAGCAAATTCTCTAAGAGGAATGGGTCCACAAAATCTATCATTGATGAGAATTGAGAAGGATTGAATCTTCATAGATTTGATGAAGATGGATATGGGAATCATAAAGAAAGGGAATAACATTAATCCTTTCACAAATGATTAATAAAATGTCTCCTTTGGAATGGTTAAGGATGCTAAAAGAAAGGATGTGGAAATTATGAAAAAGGTGGAAGCTATCAGAAATGGGAAATCATCAGAGTTCATGGTTGACAAGGATGGAATCATGAGATTTGGGTCACGATTATATGTAGCATCCTGTCCCGAGATAAAGAATGAGCTTCTGGATGACTCACATAGCTCAACCTTCTCCATTCACCTGAGGAACAAAATGATGTATTGAGGTATCGAAGAAAACATTTGTTGGGACAATTTGAAAAGGGAGACTACAGACTATATATCAAAATTTTCTGGAAAGTTAGCAAGTGAAGGATGAGAGGCAAAAGTATAAGGGGATGATGCAACCGCAACCCATATCAACATGGAAGTGGGACAACATTACCATGGACTTTGTCACTGGACATCCATGGACATCCAAAGGTAACAATGCTATATGTTTCATTGTGGATCTTCTTACAAAGACATCACACATTATCATAATTTGAGAGGATTTCTCTTTGGATCAACTTGCACGTATTTACATCAAAGAAGTGGTATGGATGAATAGAGCACCACGATATATTGTATCTGATCACGATCCGAGATTCACCTAAAAGTTATTGAAAAGTCTCCAACACGCTCTAAGGAATGAACTGAACTTCAATACGTCCTATCATCCTCAAACTGATGTCCAATCATATTGAACAATTCAGATACATGAAGATATGCTAAGATAATGTTCTATGGACTTCAATGGAGGATGGGACCAATATCATCCACTAGTTGAGTTCTACTACAATAACAGTTTCCACTCGAGCATCCAAATGGAACCATATGATGCCCTATATGGGAAGAGGTGCAGAACACAGGCATGTTGGGAAGAAGTCGTTGAGCGTAATTTTCTAGGAACTGAAATGGTAAATGAAATGGGGGATAAGGTGAAAATCATTCAGCAGAATATCAAGTCAGCTCTGAGTTTACAGATGGTTTATTCATATAACTATCGACGAGACCTTCAGTTTAAATTAGGAGAAATGGTATTTCTATGCATATAACCATTGAATCAGTTCATGAGGTTTGAAATGAAATTGAATTTCATTCCTAGGTACATCGTCCCCTTTCAGATTTTTGATTGGGAAGGGCTTATGGCATATCGACTTGCACTTCCACCTACCATGGACTATGTACATGATGTCTTTCATGTATCCCTCTTAAAGAAGTACATACCTATCCCTTCACATGTACTCTCTTCAGAGGTAGTACAACAAGAGTATGATCTATCTTATGAGGAGAAACCAGTAAAGTTCTAACATCCTAGTGAAAAATCTCTAAAATTTTTGTTAATGCCCCTCATTATGGTGTTTCGGGGAAACAACATGTTTGATGAAGCGACGTGGGAATCAGAAGAGGTGATGAAGAAGAGTTACATGCATTTTCTTTAGAGTGGGAAATGAAATTTTGAGGGAATTTTTTTAAGGGGGGATGATTGTAATGACCCAAACATTAATTAATGGAAATACCCCTTGATCTAAATAAATGTTTCATTATGAAGTTTTTTTGTGAAATTCTTTTTTTTTATGAATTGTATTTTCAAAATACCATTATGAAATGTGACTCTACATAATATAGTTATTGAACAGTGATCACAAGATTAATTTATATATAGGGTTTTAATAAGTCTGATTTACTCAGAAAAAGGAACCGATGGTATCATCTAGTAGACTTGCCCCATAAAAATCCCATTTGAGAGAGCATGGAAATGTGGTGGCATCAATGGGCTTCGCTCTTGACCAAGAACAATTCAAGATTGAACACATTAATCTTGAGATGAACTGATTATGGGATATGTGGTAGTTAATATAGATTACCACCCGAGCGATGTTATTTGAGACACCCCAATCATCTTTAACCATCGCAGACCTTACCCTTCGGTCTTATGCAGGGGTTATAAGGGCTTATGTAACAAGACCCTAGCACTATGACAATGTACATTATTTTTGTATAAATAATGTGAATTCATTTAATTTTTGTTACTTTGTGAATAGTTTTTAAAGAACAAATAGTATTTTTAGTTAATTCTAAACTAAGAAATCTATTTTGATGAATTAATGGATTTTTGGATTAATTAATATTTTAAAAAAATACTATAATAATTAAATTAATTTTTATTAAATATAAATTATCATATAATTTTATGAATGAAATTTTAATTTTTTTATGGTTTGAATGCAGTTTTTGTCAGGACCCATGAATTTTCGAAAAATGTCAGTTTTTATTTTTAAAGTAAAAAATTCACATATTCAAAAAATTATTTATATAAAATAAAAATTATTTTTGGAATCAGGAGGTCTAAATTATCCAACGGTGAATTTTTCATAATTTTCTGAGACAATAAATTTTTTTGGTAAAAATTAAATACCATTTAAATATATAATGCGTTTTATGACATCATAATTCCACAATAGTGATGTAATAAGATAATATAAACATTATTTTCGGCTAATATATGTTCTAGAATTAAAATAATTTAATTTGAGATTTGTTTGATTTATTTTACAATGATTTTTTGGACCCTCCAATACTTATAATACATTTTTTCTTTTTAAATTGTTTTCCTTGAGAATGTGAGTCACCTCCACATAAGAAACCACAATATATTAAGATGATCAGCCATTATTCTTATAAAATATTGCCTTCCACTCCCCTTTGGAAAAACCCTTGAGCAAAAACCATGGTCTGGTTTGTGGTATTGACTGGTTTAATGCATGGTCACCCAGACCTAAATAATAAAGAAGTCCCCTTCTTTCTTATATAAACCCACCCAAACTCCCACTTCCTCTTCACTCAAAGACTTTTATGTTAGTCTAAAATCTTATCTAATCTCTCTATAATCCTCCATAGTTTCCCCAAGGTCCCAATAAACTTCTCTCAAGCCTCTCCCAAGCCCGTGGGATCACACTTCCATGTAAGGGATTTCATATTTTCTCATTTTCTCTAAACTTCATTATGTTATTATGACATTTTTTCAACTATAACTGTTGGGGTATGATTTAATACCTCCCCCATACTTCCCTCTCTATTTTTTAATGATGATATACCCATATATATCTCATTAAACTCCCCTTATGTACACCCATTACCATGTCGAAATTTTGTAAGGAATCTATCACTCCTCATTTACATTCAAGAAATTCTTTTTTATTGTGAACATAAATTCCATTACGTATGTTGGGAAATGTATCTATATGACTCCATTACATTCCATTTCATGTACATATGATTAGACACCTATTTCTATCTCATCAATCATTTTTGTGTATTATTATGTCACACTGTTACACTGCTGAAATTGCACCGCGATTTTCCAAGACAATGTCATTGTGTAGATAATACCATCCCATATCCAGATCAAGGTTATTCATCTTTATGAACATTTACATACTGATTATAGGGTTTCATGTATAAATTTCACATTTAATTTATCTTGGAATAAATTATGAGGTTTATTGAATCCATGTTAAATGATCCATGTGGCACATTTGTGCTTGAAATGAAATGTTTACGAAGGGTGTGCCCTGATAGCGCTCAAATGCACTGGGTAAAGATTAGTATCATGATACATCAAGTAAAATGAGGGTTTAATCATGATAATTCATGTTAAATGAGGGTTTGATCATTCTCCATGTGCAACAAGCCTTGGATCATTCTAAAATCATGTTTAATGTTCATTCCACATTTCCATATTAAGATTATCATGATTTATCATGTTTTTATGTTAATGTTTATCTTGTGCTCCATTGATATGACTATTGTATAACCTTTACTATATTCCTCATTTTATTCAATGTGTATTACCTTTCTAGACTTTATAGCTCACCCTTTTTCCATGCATGACCACAGGTTATCCATTGCTATGCTATGTACAAGGGAATGTAGTGTTCATGTAATGAATGTTTAAACTAAAGATGATGTATTTCATGTTTGAGGTTGTTATGTAACAATCCTAAGCACCATAGACAAAAAAAATCTCGATATTTTATGTTGTATAATGTGAATTTTATATAATAAATAATTTTTAAGTGTGAAATAAAAGAGTAGGGTTGTCATAGATATATACATATATATTCCTAAAAATATACTTCTAGTATGATTTGATGACATTTTAGGAGATTGGGATGACCACTTGAGACCAGGTGAGGTCCCTTACTATTTATTTTATTTTATGCAGTCATAATGGCTCCTATTAAGGTACTATATGGCCTGATATGAAAATATCTCTTATTGTGGATGGCGATCTGTGAAAATTACATTGTTGGAATGATCTTGGTTCAATATCTGATATAGAAGTTTAACTTTATTCATTATAGAATGTTTATGGAATAGATGTGATATAATACATATACATATCATCATTAGATGACATGGTAATTTTCAGTTGGCGATCTTGTGTTCTTGAAAGATTTAACTCATTTGGGTCATTAATGGATTCGAAAAAATGGAATATTAATTCATATTTTTTCCTAAATTTTGACGCTGTTGACTATCTGGGAAATGTGGATTATCTTTTATAACGACCTCCATAGTGGACATTAATACCTACTGTGTTCCATGCATTATAGTTACAACTGTATCATTATGATCTATTTCAAGTTCTAAGATGGAGTGACCTTGATTTTTAGCCAGATAGATCCATGTATAGTCAATCTGTTAGGATTTTTTATTCTAAAACCATGGTAAATTGTGGTAGGATGATACCTTTAGTTCATGTGCTATGGTAACACAATTCTGATTCTATTGAGAAGTGGGGGAGGTAAGACCTAAGGAAAGAGTAATGGCCTCATCTTTTTGACATTAAAACATCATAATATTCATTCAAAGGATTCAAATTTTCTCTAGTAGGGAGGTTGTAACAACTTGACACTATTTTTATGTAAAACTAAACCCCTATTTTGATATACCTTTGTTTATGTCCAATTGGGGGGGTTCTTCAGGTGAATTTTCCAAAACAATTTGGAAGCATCATAGGTTGTTCAATGTTTGCACATTTTTTCCCAAACTATGTTCCCTACAAGTGGAAACCATTTAATACATGGTGTTGGGGGTTTACACGATTGGCGAATACTTCAAAAAAGATGTTTTCCCAACTAGTATAAATTGTCCACCCCATTTTTTGGGAACACAAATTGATAAAACATGTGACCCCTTTAAGAAACTATGCACTCTGAATTTAATTATTATGATTTTCTATAAAAAATTTGAAACCATTGTTTATACCCCTACTCAATCATAATTAGTACATCATGAAATCCTAGGTTGGAGGTCTCACAGGTTCAAATTTTCTTCTTCTCTAAACTATCTAGTAGGTGGATCAAAACTTGGGGATCATCATTTGATCTCTTCATAGTTAGAGTTCTTGTCCCGTTCATTGTCTACCACTCTCTTCCTTAATCCCCATTCGGTTTTGATAGATATTCAATTTTTCTGATGATCTATTAGTTATTATTATAGATCTTGAATCAACGTTTGATTCGTGGATATTATTTTTCAATGTTCTTCATTCATGATTCCCAATTCCAGTATTGTGTTTCATGATATTGTTATCTAGTGGTAGGTGGATGAATTTATGAATGGTTAATTTATTTGAACCTATATTGCATCATTATAATTAAATATATTTCATTTGGATTATGAAAAAACTAATTTTCTATGAATTGGGATTTGAATTTTCTTTTTCATAACAATTGGGGAAAACCCCCAATTCCATTGAATTAGGCTGTGATTATGGAATATGATTGCAATTGTAAAATTTAACTGTGGAATTAAATTGTGAAGTTGAATTGTGAAATTTATTTTTAATATTTACTTGATAAAAATGGATTAAATTATTTTTATAAGTACCATGATTGGTTTTATCTAGAAAAAATTCATAAATTGATTAATATCATTTTTTCGTTTTTGAATTGAAATTGACCTATTGATGTGGAAAATGGGTTAATAATATTAAGAACAGTTTTTAAATAAATGTTTCATTATTTATGGTTGTTTGAGAACATGAATCCCTAGTTAGTTAATGATTTATTTCATACAACACTCCATTTCCACCGTAAAAAAATTACCAAATATAATGCATTGGGTTATAACCATGATGTGATGATGATGAGTCCCATTTTTCCAGTTTCAAATAGATGCATGTACACATATTTTCATGATCAAATATTCATGTTTCTAAGGATTCTATAACATATAACTATGATATATCTTGGACAATGACAAAGATTCACATTTTTTACTATTTTTATATATTCCATTGATTGTAAACTGTTTTACACAGGCCTTGTGAGTTAATATAACGTATTTTATTTATTTTTCCTATAAACTAATTGTTCGAAATATTTAAATCAATTGGAATACAATAAATATATATTTAAAATTGAAATCATTATTTAATTGATTAATGTGTCATCATATGATGGAATACTTGGTGAGAAACTGTTGGGATTTTGGTTCAAGCCCTACCTATTCCTTTGAGTATCTGTAGATTCTTTTATTCCATTTTCAAGCAAGAATAAATCACCAATTGGAATTGTTTCCTCTTGTAAATCCTTTGGACATAGAGTTTTATATAATATAATTCAGTCTTTGTTTGTTGTAATTCAATTTTCTAATACATTATGGTTTTACTTTTGTTTTATTTACCTATTTGACCACTGGTAGTGTTCTACTGATGTAGTTTTATTTTGATAATAATGAATTGTATCAATTTAATCTAATATTTGTTTGGATAAAATATTACCACCATCATTTAATTGATGACAGGTTCTAGTTTCCAACTCGTGGGGATCATGAATTCCCTTTGCGCCATATCGGGACTAGCTCAGTTATCAGGGTACCAGGGTATCTTGGCCAGTTCGTGGCACACCATACATAACCATATTCATATATTACAAGTACTAATTATAATTAATGATATTCTAGAATAACATAAATTTTTAATATTTAATTTTCTATAATTCATGAACTCACTACTTTGGCGTCCAATATTTGCACACTTATAAATAAGTATCAAAAACAAAAAAAATTCATCCAATATCTATAAAAAAAATTAAATATATAATATAACTTCTTTAACCACTCCACTAAATCCTTTATCCCAACATAACCCTAAAAAATATATGATTTAAATTTAAATACATTATGGTCACATAATCCCCCCACATGCATTCCTAATTAACATTACATACAATTCTTTAAAGATACTTCAAAAATTACCCACTAGTTTGGGATCCACTGGATCATATTTTATTATTCAACACCTTCTATATACATCCAAAAAACCTTTTTGATGAGGTTTAAATAAAATCCTACGAAACTAAAGAGATCTTTTTAATCTACTTATAATCAACCACTTTATAAATTCAATTATTGTACAATGTTTATGTGGTTTCCTATTCTATTGTATTAAATTAATCCAAATCACATTATCACAATACCTTAATAAATTTTCATAATACTTTTTAATTTAAAAAATATATATTTATTGTGAAAAATTGATACATTAATGTTTATTTTATTTTAAATAAATTCTATCTCTTTGATAGATTGTGATGTGCGCCACACCGAGTTTTAACAAAACAAGATACAATATTAAACTTTTCTATAAACATGACCATGAAAAAAATTCTGTAAAATTGGTGGGTATCAATATCAATAATTAAATAATTAAAAATATATATTTTACCCATTTTCATTGTTTATCTATTTATATTGAAAAAATAAAAATCAATGGAAGGTAAAGTAATTGTTTTCTGAAAAACATTATTTTTTCCAAGTGAACATTTTCATTGTTTCTTTTTCAGTTATGCTGACATTAATTTTTTGACAGTTTTAGAAACTTTATTTGGAAAAATAGATTTAATATTTTGTTTTAAAAATATAATTATTATATTAGTGATTTTTTTATGAAAAGATCTATTTATGAGGAATATATGAAAATACTGATTTTTAAAAAATATTCTGTTCTAGTTTTATTTATTTACAAAGTTAAATTAAATTTTGTAGTTGTTTTAAAGTATAATTAGTTGAATTATATTATAATAAATAACATATAGTTTAGTGGAATACATTTAATATTAAATTTTTATATTAAAACATTGAATACTTTTTGAAATATTCTTTTTGGAAGCCTGAATTTTCATCATGCAAACATGTATAATTCTAAATTTGTCTCTTCCACTCACGTGATTCAAATTTGAAAAAATAGATTCTATATTTTCAATAAAAATAATTTCTATTATATAATTTGGTCAACATATTTTTTCTTCTATGAACAGTAAAAGTAGTAAAACATATTTACTATGGATAAGGAAAAATTATTTTTTCTGGGGATAGACTAAGATGATAAGGGATAACAATGAAATAAAACATTACAATTCCTATTTTATGGAAATATTGCGAACATTTAATATATAATGGTATTTAATAACTCATGTTTTTCCTTTTTTTGATTAAATGGTGGGAGTAGTATATTATTTTTAAAAATTATATGTTTGTCCTCTCCACAACTTATAAGAGCCCTCCACATCTCCTCACATATTCACAAATCCCAAGGCATTTGTATAAGGAATATCTAATAAATATAACAAAATAATCCCCCAATATATTTTTTTTCATTTTTTGATTATAAATACATCTTATGATGGATTTTGGTACAAAAATAATGAATTTACCCACAAAAGAGATATTGTTCTTAAACAATTGTTTCAATTTTATTTCATCATAATTCTAATTAAAATTTTAGTAAATCCCGATAGAATAAAAACATATTATCATATAATTTTATTTAATTATGTTAAATTAATAATCTATATTCATCTTCACTTATATGACATGGGAAACAACAACATTGATCATGAGTATGGTGGATTATCACATCATAAACCAATGTAACGTGTTTTTAGTCAACATCGTTTATAGTTTAATATAATAATGTCTTTAATGTTTGATTATAATATGTATTATGTAATTATAATTCATAAATTTTTCTATCACTTATCATTAATTTCGTCCCATTTTGTTTAAAATACAATAACATCACTCGTGTGTTTGGTAGAATACCACCTCGCGAAGAGATGTGATTACCTTTCAATATACGCTTTCCATTGAATGTAATAATGATAAATTTAATGAATATATTCAATATAAATGAGATGATAATTTTTTATAATTTTTTATATCATACTTCCCCTTACCCATTCACCCATTAAGGTAATGATATCTTCACTCATAAATATGTTCAACATCCCATATCCATGAAGCGATGTTACTCATTTTCCATGACTAAATTATAATAGTTGTTTTTATAGTTGATTATTATGTGTAAATTTTAAATTTATAAAATTAATATCAATTTATAGATTATTTAAATATTTTCTATTTATATTAAATGGAACATGTATTACAAAAATACAAGAAAAAAATGGTAATTGACATATAAAATAATGAAAATAATGGAATTTTATTTTAATAATGGTGCTAAATTGTTATAAAAGGATCATATAAGATATTATAAATATAATTATATGACTATTATAAATTTATAACATGAATAAAACCATCATAATATTGGTTATATCATTTTCATCCAATGGAATGAATATTGTAGGGGATTTCATCTCAATTAACCTTCATTTAGGCATAATGAATGATATACAACTAATTTTTTTATGGTGTATATAACACCCATTTGACATGAAACAAAATGATTAATAATAAATTACTGGTATTTTACTCATCTATTAAAATTATTCTATCGAAGACAATTTGAATTCAAATTTACCATGTGGTAAAATTTATTATACAATATCACTTTCATATGTGATTGTTAGCATTCTCTTAATGAAATAATTTTCTTATGTTAATTCATCATTTGAAATTACAATTATCTTAAATATACAAAGTATTTATATCATTTAAAAGTTTATTTCAAAATAAGAATTCCAGTTTTACATATAGTGTTTACTTAATAGTTTATTTGAATAACATTGGAAATATTGATAAATCCATAATATTTAATCAATATTGTTATTTGAAAGGATTCAATATTTTATAATGAAATATATTGGTTATTTAAAATATGAGGAATGATTTGGAGGTGCATTTAGGGGTGGGTAATAGTTATAGAAAGCCCCTTTTTCCATCCATATCTCTTATAAGACAAATCTATTGGCCAATTCAGATTGGTTTTTACCCAGTATTTAGATAATGTATTTTAAAATAACATTATAGGCTAGGTATCATGATTCATGATATCATGATGTCCAATAATTAAGAATTACCATCTTTAAGAATATTATTATTATTATTGTCCAATATAGTTTCTCTCTGATATAGTCTTTTTATTAATTTCATTATCATGTTGTTGATTAACTAACCAGTGTTTTCAATTATTTACCTTGTCCTATTTATTATAACTTATATAATTATGTTAGTTGAGTTATTAATCTAATGGAATGTTTGTTTCATTATTTACCATTACAAGTTGATTATTATTTATTGATTTCTGATAGATTCTATTGTATGAAAACATAAGTATGATGTTGAGATCACACCTATTTTCTCTTTTCCCTAGTTTATAAAGATGAATCATTTCAATGGGTTTATAGGATACTGAACAATTTGTTTCCTCATATTTTATTTTATATTGACAAATTTAATATGGGTATCATGTTTGTATCTAGTTCTTGTTGAGTCAAATGTTTATATATAAATTTTTACATTCCATTATGCTTTGGAGATCATAAACACATTTCTGAATTGATTCATTCCATATATATGAAAATTTATATGCGTGGTATTATTATTACTTACTCTATAATTATAATTTTAACTCATAATATTTACTGGAATAAATAGGATCCTTATTAAAACTTGAAATATTTTTTACATTCCAAATCACTCAGAAAAACTGATTCCAAATCTGCACATTTCATAGATTTTGAATCACTTAGAAAAAGTAATTTTGAATGAGTTCCTTTCATCGATTCAAAATAAATCAGAAAAACAGATTCCGAATAAGTGAATTTCATAGATTCTGAATCACCCAGAAAAATTGTTTTTGAATCCCGTCATTTCTTAGATAAAATGTTTTTCAGAAAATCGAATCGTATTCACAGTGTTTCATAGATTTTTATTCTAATTATTATTTTTTAGATCTTATTCTTAACATTATTATAATATAATTTCATATCTTTTATAATGTTTTTGTAACTTTATTAATGTTATAAAAATTTCTTAATGCTACTTTTACATAACTTTCATAAATATTCCATATTTCCATACTGTTAATTTTTCATTACATTCCTAATGTTACCATATTGTGTTAATGTTTCATAAATTTAGTTTCTTACATATTATTTAAATGCTAATTTTACTTATGATAGTTATTTTTTATACTAATCAGTTTCATTCTTTCAGTAAATATATGAGCATTAAGAATGCAACCTTTTTGAGTCCCTTATATGTTTTAGGGGAAATATGACAATTGAATGAAATTGTGACCATTGGATATCTCACTATAAATACCCAATCATTTGAACATTTTTAGGGTTATGATCTTTTGGGAGAACTGACACTCTTCCAGAGCTCTTCCAGATTTCCTTTGCGCATAATCCTTGACGATTTTATGTTATGAACAACATGATCCACTTAATTAAATCTTCAACAAGCTTTGTTTTTCTTGTGTGATTCTGATAGTTTTTGTATGCAATCGAGGGATTCCAAGTTGAAGGAAGATAGAGGTGTTGATTACCTGGTTAGTTGAGGTCTTCCAATTTGATGGAATATAGAGTTTTTTATCACCATACATATGGAGGGCATTAAGGAATAAAAGATAGATTCTGATCATCGTATCAAGGGCTTACCCTGGTGTTTGTGGGACAGACTATCTTGAATGTTTAAATTATGGGACCTTTAACCAAGGTTATTGGATACCCATATCTTTTGGTTAAAATATTTCATTAAACTTTTGTTACATACTTAATTTCAAGTTTTATAAATTCCTATGTATTTTTGGTTAATGACAGAAAGGGTAACATTCTGACACTATCACTATTGTATTTACTCTAGTTAAAGATTCTATAAGATTTGAGGTAGAATATTACTTATGTATTCCTATATTCTTATTTTATTATATAATCTTTTTAATTGGTCCTTGGGCTGGTTAGTTCTCTTTTTTAAAGATAGTGGTGGGTTTTATGAATCTAGTTTGTTTAAATTTATTAAAAAAATTCCATAATGATATAAATAAATGTTTTTAAACATACCATTCACACAACCTATTGTAATTGAGTATCTACATATTATATTTCGATACTACAACTAGTATAAGAGAATGTATTTAAAGTACTAATATATAGTTTTATATTCGAAGATGAATCCATTGTGTATATCTTACTTGTTTTCTATAACAAGTTACGTTTAGTTTATTGATAAAAATTATAACTAAAAATACATACAACACTAATGTGTGGTGTGGAATGGTTTTTGTTTTCATAATATGGTAGGAATAAATTTTGAATCCTTAGATATTATGAATATACAAGACCACTAATTTTTTGTGGGAATGATTACGAATATTGGAGAGATAGAATGTAGAATTTTGTTATTAACATTCTGGTTGACAACATTGTTATGATTACTGGATATTATATGATTTCGAACAAGGAAGTTAGAACTTTTACCAATCAACAAAGTCATGGATATTAGCTTAATTATAATTTCTGTAATAAATTGTTTTGTTTTAGGACCTGGAATATATATATCTATATATCTTCAAGTGAAGTAGCCATAAACATATATAAGAAATTTATGTTACAAATTGTTGTACTTCAATTCTTCTTGAAACTCAAACAACTATTCTTATAGTAGGCTATTATGGTTTTGTTTTTTCTTATGGAGAAAAAATTGTTAATTTTCTGTACAGATTTATGACTATTGTGAATTGTCTATAGTAAATGGTATAAAAAGATTTAGATGATGATATGCCTTTTTCTAATATTATTTATATTATGCCTAATGAATGAAAATCAAAGAGATCTGATATTGATGAGTCAGGGAAGGTTATAACAGTTACTCTTGTCCAGATATTTGGGACACTCTAGAAACATGAGAATAGACAGAAGAGAAATGATGATAATATAAATAATAAAAACAGGAGTGTTTCTTTTAAAAGTATGTCAAATCATATAAGATCCAACACACTGGAGATAATTCTATGTCAATAAACTCAATGAAATTATTGATTCAGTCAAAATCAAATAAATCTTATCAGTTAGATAATGAGTTTTCCAATCATTCCAAAATATTGAACAACATTGTTGGTAGGATGGACTTTCAATATAGATATAAGAAAAAAGAAAAAAAAGAAAATGAATGAATCTGAAGTCATGTGTTATGAATCCAAGAAATCAAGAAACATCATACCTTATTTTTCTATGAATAATGAAAAGGACATGAATGATAGACATTCTAAGAAGAATCTGAAAAGGTATTATAGGTCTAAGGGGATTAAAGTATTGAAGGCAAATGGTTCTTGTAGAAAAATCGGTGGATACATATATAATGAATCATCATATATTGAATCTTTTGTACAAAAATAATTTTGGCCTTATTTCTAGAATACCTATTGAAAATCAATATTTAATGTCTAAGGTATACACTACAGAATCCATATACAATACATCTTTAAATTATAACTATCATGATCATGATGGATGTATTTCTTCATATGAAGAATATTTCTTATCAGAACATACCAAACCTTATTTTGAAGAAGTATATAGGTTTTTCAAGTTACATAAAAATAAATAAATAATGATCAAAAAGAAACATGTCATGAAAAAATATAGAATAAATTTTTCTACAATAGAAGCATCTGATCTTTCTATAGATCATGATGAAAAATCTCTTGAAATTGGTTCTATTTCCAAAAACATTGAGGAAGATAATTTTGAGAAAGATAAGTTATCTATTGTTCTGGAAAATTTTATTTCTATTAAATATATTATAGATACAAACTCAAATTCTATGAAAAATGACTATGAAGACAATAATTTATTCATCAGACTAAAATCTGAAATATATTCCATAAAGAAATTTGTTTTCAAATATTAGTTCTAATAATTTAAATTTTGGTAAAATGTGTTCTTAAATTTCATCATCATTGGAATTTTTCTGGATTTGGCTATTCTCACACAAAACCATTTTTTTGTTAGAATTATTTTGAACCACAATGTTACCCTTTTAGAACTAAGTGTCAAAGTGATAGACATTAGGAAAAAAAATTACCCTTTCACAAAAATCAAATACATAGGTTTCTATAAAGCTTACCTTTCAAAGAATATGTAGATACCTAATATTTTACATTATAATAATTTTGGATCAAATCATGATTAGATTAAAAATGTCTAAATGTTTTAATTTATGGAAAATATATTAATTTCCAACAAGAATACATGGTATATGGATAGTGGAAGTTCATGACACTTGAGTGGTAATAAAAAAATCATTGAAAATTTTCTAAGATGAAAGTTGGAAGACTCACATTCAAGGACAATTCTGAAGGATGAAATGTTGGTGTATGTGACATTGTTGTTCTTGGAAAATACATAAATTATAATGTTTTATTAGAAATGCTCTTATAAAATACCATATAATAATATGCTAATTATGTGATGAAGGATACCTTTTGAATTTTAGGAATGACAAATTCTTAGTACACAATCATAATGAGTATATCATGATGTTCCAATATGATCACAAAGAGATAAAAAGGTGGAAGGTTAGGCACAAAAAATTAATTCCAAATAGGGATGCTTGATTTATTTTCATTGCGATCTTTTGTTGAATGCACTTTTTCTTCAATAAAAATAATTTTATCCATCATTCCATATTGTATGTTTTCTAACAATTTCAGGTACCTTATAGTTCCCTCCATTACATTTTGAAAATTACAAAGGTTGACTAGGGATTAGATATCATAAAAAGAATATAAATCTATAGAACATTATTTCTAGGTAATAGGGAGATTACATTAAGAATTAATTCCATATGAAAAGGGGAGTTGTTTACGTAAGAAAACATGAAAATTCCACATTGTTATGAATAGGATGCTTATGTGATTCAAAACCTAAGTGGTTGTTAGTCGTATTCACTCTAAGTCATAAAAATGGTGGAGATATGTTTTCATTTTAATATCCAAATATGAATTATTTAGATATTAATATTATTTTCAAAAAAATTGGTTTTTACTTTCCATGTAGGGGGAAATTGTTGAGTCAAAAGTTATCTAATGATTTTTTCAATTCCTATATATTTGGGAAAAAATCAAATTTCCTTATTAATTCAATATATCTATAATAAAATTTATATGCATGTTAAATTTATTGCTAAAACCAACCTTATATTCCTTAATTAATAATAGTTCTTGGAATAAATAGAAAACATAAAAAATTTGGAAACATTCTTACAGTCAGAATCACTTAGAAACCCCAATTCTGAATCATTACATTTCATAGATTCTAAATCACTCAAAAAAATTGACTCCAAATCATTACATTTCATAGATTATGAATCACTCAGAAATAAATGTTTCTGGAATAGCTCATTTCTTTAGCTTCTGAATCACCTAGAAAAATAGATTTTGTATCACACCATTTCATAATAAAAAATCACTCAAAAAATCAATTTCGATTCACCATGACTCATAGATTTTGATTCAATTTTTTTATATCTGATTCTTATCATTCTTAGAATATAATTTCTTATCATTCTTAATGTTTTCATAGATTTCTTAAAGTTATTATATTTTTGTAATGTTAAAATTTCATATCTTTTATAAATATTCTACATATCATTAATTTTATATTTTTCATAACATTCTTAATGTTACTATATTAAATTAATGTTTCTTTCATTTAGTTTCATACACATTATTGAAACGATAATGATAATTTTGATAGTTCATTTGTTACAATAACAAATTTCATTCTATCTGTTACAACAAGATTGTTTTGAATTCCACATGTCCATGTCCAAATGATATTTCATGGAAAATATGACCAATCAATGAAAATGTTGTCAATGGAGATCTCACCTAAAAATACCCAATAATTTGAACATTTTCATGGATATGAACATTTGATAAGAATTACAGTCAAAGAGATCACATCTAGATTTTCATTATGTATATTAATTGAATAGATTAAGTTGTGAAAAACTTGTCCCACTTACTTATATCATCATTAATATTTGTTTTCCTTGTATGATTAGGATTGGTTCTGTATAAAATTGAGGGATTACAATATAAAGGGAGGCAGTGGGGATGATTGAATTTTTAATCGATGTCATCCAAGTGTAAGGATGATAGAGGTTCTCATCACCTTACAGATTGAGGGCTTGCAGGGATAGCAAGACAAATTCTGATCATCATATAGAGGTTTTACCATTGTGTGGGTAATACATACATTCATTAAAGTATAAATAAATGGACATCATCCATGGTTCTTGTATACCCATATATTTGGATTAAAATATTTCATTACCCATTTACTAAATTTATAATTAAAAGTTATTTAAATTCCACATCAATATTGATAAAGATATAATAAGTCACTTTCATACAATTTCACTATTGTATTAACTATGATTCATGATTAGATAGTCATTAAGTTATATTCTAACTTATGTATAAATATTTACTTATTTCTTTATAATATCTTTTTATGTTGGACTTGGGCCCTTATGATATATTTGTTAAAAATATTAGAGGGTTTTGGTAATCTTTTTTTATAGTTGATAAATAAAGTTTCCTTAAGGTTAAGAGTGAATGTTTTTAAACATACAATTCACACCCTATTTTAATTGAGGACCTACATCTTATATTTCAATAATACCATTCTAAAAAATTGTTAAATTAATTAGTTCCTCTAGATTTGACCCCATGTATCTAAGCTAATGTAATAAACAAGGAACCAACTCTGGCTTACTAATGTCAGGGTTGTAAAAGATGGAATCTGTTGAAGTTTAATAGAATTCTCAAGAACTAGATTAAGGAAAATGGAAATTAAGGAACATAAATATATTATAAACATTCAGAATATATAAATAAAAACATTATAATTTTTTTATTAGGATGTTAGTATGGGGTTTCCCACTATGCCTATGGTTTCTCACACTATAATTTTTGGTATTATAAAAATTATAGAACATGATGGAATCATGTTAACATTGAATAACAAGGATAATTTAGTTAATATGATCAATAAATGGGATGATTATAGGATTAAAATATATAATGATTGTAACTAATTATTTTTCTGTAAATATGGTTTACAACATATAACGTAACCAACCCCGACACACAAAAATGAAGAGAAGTGTGTAGTTTTCTATAATATCATGTGATGGTGAACATTGATGAAAAACCTCTCTATTTTTATCGTGTCATAAATTTGGAAATATACATGAATGAACATTCCTATAAATGTTATAATGTATTACGGATAGAAAAGGTGGAATAAATATATCAATTTTTGGATAAAAACAAAGAGTTCAATGGAATGAAATAAATTCATTATTAGGATCCATTTATAGAGTTTAATAAAAAAAAGTGTTGAGCCTGAGTATTATCCAGCAAAATTACATCTTTTTAAGGTTATCCCCTAGACTATGTAAGAACCTATATTAACATCAAACTAATAAAGTAATAATGTATTTGGAGTTTTTTATATGTGTATATATTATAGTCATCAAGGTAAAGAATTTAATGGGATGAAAAGAAACGTTATTTAGTGTTTTAGATCATCATAAATGAGAAAATACCCAAAATAATCCCATAGATTCATATTTATCTAATTCTTCATTTTATTCTCTATACATTAGGAAATTTATAAGTTATATTTTTTTCTTGAAAATTACATATCCTTCCTAACACTTTATGAAGGTAGTTTTCAATGAAAACCCCCTTGTGGAATTCTTAATCCAACACAAATGTTTGATGAAATACCCATTATGACACACACACCTGTTTTATTTTCAGGCCTTAATACCATATCAATGGTTGACATAGATATAATCCTTATTATGTATTTTATTTCTGAATGTGAGGAATGCATTTATTGTTTTTAGAATGAAATTATGATTCATGATGATGATTTATAACTCATTATCTTTAGATAAGAGACATCTTTATCTGAGACACGTCAATATCCTCCCCCAGTACCTCTACTAAATGATTTTCTTGGGATGATGTGGAAATAAAATCTAGGGATTGATACACTAGAACATTATTCTCCATTATTAGTTGGATTAAGTGGAGACATATTAAACCTCCTCTAAACATGTGTTTTTTTATAGTCACCACCCTACCCCACCCATGACACCTCTGACACACCCAACTACTGACCCCCACGACCTCACAAAACCCAAGGCACAACCCCTATGGCCCTAGGAAGCCCTAGGAGCCCTCATCCATGACAACCCTCGCGACTCCAGTGACCCCTAAAACCCCCAGATCCCTCAATGCATCTCTCCACCTATTATCATGCCACTCCACCCATCGCTTCGGGTCAATACCTTCGCCGCTTCTCAGCGTTGGTCTATATACCTTTGTGGTACGATTTTGTTATGATTTTGGGTTGTTTTGGTTGAATATTAGAGAAATTCCAATTCACATTGTTAAAATGTAATATCCATTACTCAAAAATAGTGAAAAAATTGGAAAGAGATCCAACCATCACACTATTTTGTGATATATCTTGAAAAGAAGATAGCACATGAACAAGTATTTGTCAAATATACTAGGTTATTGAGGTTTCATATAAAAATAGCACAGGAAATGGAACCAGGTTTGGGATGGATCACTGCTCCATTTTAGCATTTCCATGCTAAAATAGAGTGGGTGGGAGGTGGTCTTCATTCTTTATTTTCAATATTTATGGTTGGGGTATGATCTTGGATTTATAGGTTTCATTTTTGGTGCGGTTGTGGGTTTCCACAATATTTTTTATGTTTCTAAGCTTGTGGAATGTGATTCCATAATTAAACATTATTAATGGAATTTAGTATGTTTTATGTGCTTCTTAATTGTGTTTTATGAATTGTCAAAATAGTGCTTAATATGTTTTCAAGGGGTTTTGAGGTGCGTATGGGATGAATGATGATTTTAAAAATGAAATTGGGTAGGTTTCAAGTGTGCATTATTTTTTATTCACTCTAAATGAGTTCCATTAATTGTGTAAATATGATTAATTAGAGTTGTATTCATGAGTATTGAATAAATTATATTGGGTTATATCATGATATTAGGTTATGATATCTTCTCAACTGAGTAAAGGTAATCATGTTTTAATTCATACTCCACTATAATAGGGAACACATTTAGTGATATCTGATCCGTTATGTTATGATTTACTATGATTATTACTATGTAAAAAATTTATGTCACTCAATTCATGACTATGTTATGATCAATTGATCATATTTATTATATTTTGTTTATGTAATCTTACACTGTGGTATATGTTTTTTCATTTGAGATTACATGTCCTTCTATCGTGGCATGTGATAAACTCTCATGAATCAATGAAATTCTTGATAAGTTATTTATTCAATGCTCAAGATTACCATATATTTATAATCTAACCATTAATAGTATATTGATATTTTATTATGATTGAATATTTTATTTGTATTTCAGAAAACTATGGATTTATTATGTTATTCCACTATCAAGAATTGAAACAAGATTAAATGGAAATTGGAAAGATATATTGAAAACAATAATATTCTGTGTTATTCCAGGATCAATTTTTGGATAATTAATATACATGATTTCATTTATATTAGATATTCCAGGTTTTCTTTTGAGTCTAGAATGACAAATACCCTACTCATAAGCTTTGTATTAATCAACCATAGTCGTTAATCCTTTCACCAGAAGATTCCTAGCATGTTCTACATCTTGGTTACACGTAAATTTTCTAACGTAATGAGTCATGTTTATGTTAATAGTTTGCTTCCATTTTATATTCCTAACTTCTATTCAATTATTATACAATTTTTCAAGCCCTAAACTTGGTGATATCACTGTTCTTCCATCATTAGTTTTTTCATCTGTTTTTTTGTAGAATATAATACAAAAAACCAACAGGGATGAGATCCTTGTTCTCCTCTTCTTTTAAAGATATTTTTAATTTTCATTCATTTGGTTTCTATTGGATGGTTTCATTATTTATCATATGTATTTATATTGTAAAATCATCATTAACATATATTTATTTTTTCTCAACAAGTATAAATGAATAAATTTCCCTACTTAGTAACAGTTAAGTGTTTTAATTTTTTTATTGTATAGGAACATTGTGATATACATGGATAAAATATGGATCACATTATTGAGGAACACACCTCAGAATGAAAAGGGTTTATAGGAGTGTTTAGATTATTCAATTTCAAATCGACATGTATAATTGATAATAATATTTCCATATCCTAATTGTAAATTTAAAATATGGTTTAAGCTATATGATGTTTATGAACATTTAATATTTAAGAAATTCCCAACTCAATATTTGTGTGGGATTTGGCATAGAGAATCGAATATTACTAAAAAGTTGACCACTGATGTCAATTCACAGAAAGAGCTCCCAACATCATTGAAAATGGAAAATGAAATAAAGAACCTTATAAATAATGCAATTGGAATTGCAAGACACCAACACCAACATCAAAATATATCATACCAACTAGATGAAGGTGCTACAAATACCATTATGACAAGTGATTTTTTTAAGATAGTAGGACTACCAGATAAAAATTGTAACATATCATGGGAAAATACTCTTGATTATTTGGATAATAATGTAAGAGAATACATCACTATGGAAAATACGTTTCATGTTTTAGTTGACGATTGAAATTAGGAGTTGTATAGTGGATGTTTGAAATATTCAAAACATTAATTTATGCTGATGTTGAACCATATCAAATACCTATAAATAATTTCAAATAAGTAGATGTCCATGATATTGGAATTGTTTCATGATGAATTTTCTAAAACACACATCCCCGAGTCTTTTTTATGATATGATAAAAGTTTTCAATAGGCATGGTCTGAATTATACAAAAATACATGTGTGTCCCAATGATTATATGCTTTATTGGCCAGAGGATTCAAGTATACCGGATTGTAATAAATTTTCATCTTCTAGATTTTATTCAATGGGTGATGTTGGAATTATGAATCAAAATACTACAATGAAGAAGAATAAAATGAAAACTCATGCTACAGTTTTGTGTACATTCCATTAAATCCTATATTACAATGATTATTCATGTCAGCGGAAACCGCCGAAAAAATGAAGTAGCATTATATAGATATAACAAGGATGGGTTAATACGAAATTCATTAGATTAAAAGGTATCGAAGACATTTGATTCATTACATCAAGATTTCTTAGCTGATCCTAGGAACGTTTGATTGGGATTGGCAAATGATGGATTCAACCCATTTTGGACATTGAGTACCAGTTATATAATTTGGCCAGTTGTTTTGATCCCTTATAATCTGCCTCTATGGATGTGTATGCAAAAAATTTATTTTATCATTTTGGTGATTATTCCTGGAAAATAAATGCCAAGAAATGATATTAGTATATACTTGAATACTGTAATTGAATAATTACATGAGTTAAGGAGAAATGGTATTGAGACATATAATGATTCTACTAAAACAATGTTCAAAATGCATGCTACTCTAATGTAGACCATATCGACTTCCCTAGACATGTAAATTTATCTGATTGGAACACTTTAATGAGGTTGTCTTGTCCTATTTGTAACTTTAATTTTGAGCCCAAATGGCTACCTCACAGTAGAAAATGGTTCTTCCTCTTCCATTGAATATTTTTTGACGCATCTCATAGATTTCAGTTGAACAGATCAAAATTCAATGGTTTCATTGATCATAGACCACCTCCAATTTTTTAAACGAGTTCCGAAATATTGGAATAACATGGAAATGATGAAACAAAATTTGGGAAGGTTCATCATTTGAACGATTGTGTGAAATGAGTTTGAAGGGCATCATTAATTGAAATAGGAACCCAATAATGGAAGAATTTTTTTTTATTATTCTAACATCCATATTGGGATTTTTTTTGTGGCATAATCTTGATTTGATGAATATTGAAAATATTGCTTGTGAAAATTTGATATTCTCATTTGTTTATGAGCATGGAATTTCAAAGGATCATCTCAATGATTGAAAATACTTACAAGTAATGAACATAAAACATGATCTCTAGTAAGATGAGAATGAAAGTATGCTCTGGAAGTTTCTGAAATGAAATATAGTGATATAGATACATTACATATAATTTTCAATCATTTTTTGGTATCTCATGGGTATTCTGATAACATATCAAGGTGTGTTAACATTAAGCATCGTTGGTTATGCAGATTGAAGAGTCACGATTCACATATTTTGTTACAGAAGTTACTACCATTGGCATTGTGTACATTATTACATGAAAATATTATTTCTTTTTTACTCTAATTCGGCACATTTTTAAGACAAATCTACGAGAAATCTATAATTTTGTTTGAGCTTGACAACCATCAAGAGTGGTTTGTATTGAGACTTTTTTCAATAGATAATTGTCTTTCCTCCATCATTTGTTACTATCATGATGCATTTAACTATGCATTTTGTTTATGAAGCAAACATAGGTCGGCCAATACATTATTGATGGATGCATGAAATAATAGGTACTATATTTATATGTTTTTAGTTAACTAATCAATTAATGATACTAAATTAAATGGCTAATGTTGTTTGTATATTTTAGTTCATAGATATCATTAGTATTTGAAGTCATATGTGGGAAATAAGGAACAACCAGAAGGCTCTATTGTTGAAGGATATTTGGAAGAGGAGTGTCTGACCTTTTTTTATTGATACTTGGATGATACAGTGACAATATTTAATCGAGTTGGATGTATTGATGACACATTGACTGAATCTAAAATACATGAGATATAAAAAATATTTTTTGATATTGGAAGATCGGTTGGGAGGACCTCAAATTTTACACTAACAGAAATTGAATTATTAAAGGCACATACGTATGTGCTGCTGAATTGTGAAATTGAAAATCCATTTATTGAAGAGTTAAAGATAAAAAAGTGAGGAATTAGACGCTGAACACATAATGTGAATGATATGATTAATGTTTTTCATAAATAGATTTCATGATGTGTAAGTTATTAAATATTGGAATATATACAGATATTAGGATTACAAATATATTTTTTAAGTCTAACAATGTTTTCTTTTTTTAGATCATGATTATTGATACTCGAGAAGAGTTGTTAGAAGATTTTATTTTTTATTTCTCGAGGTCCTCTAAAACAACATAGAACGTTAGACTCTTACAACATGAATGTATTTATATTTCATACAGTCAATTAAGAAGAGGGTCCAAAAACACAGAACATTGGTATATTTAAATTTTCTAAAGTGGAATACTATGGAAAGATGGCTGATAATATTTAATTTAACTACCATGGGAATTTATTAGTTTTTTCTTCAAATATAATTGGGTTCATATTATCAGAGGTGTTAAAAGAGATTTATTGAAAGTTAATTTTGTAACATCTCTCGCATGATAGATGATGGTGATTGTGAGCTACATGCTCTGTATATCTTATAATCACAACTGAAAATTGTATATTATTTGAATGGTTTTGTGGATGAATGGTGGAGTGTATATCATCATGTAAAAAATAGATTTGATTGATATGGGTGATGAATAGGAAGATTTGACATCTCACATTGAATCTCATCAACTGAAATAAGATAACTTATTTGAACATCATGATATTGAAAATATTATTCCAGAAAGGATGCATGATGTGTATTATGAAATAGAGTAGGAAACCAACATGATTGATGGGGAAAATAATTGTAAAAATAGTTATGCATTCATTTAGCTACCATTTATTTCATTTTTCCTATCATTCATTCTTATTGTATTGAATATTTGGTTTGTTAGTAATGATCATATGTTATCATTTTTATCTTTTTATGTATAATTTTTGTGAATTATATGTTCTGGACTTAAATTTATATGATTAAATGACAGGAATTCTAGGGATGAAACATCATAATATTTCATTGATCATACCGATATATGATGATTTATCTGTGTCCCACCCTATGACTTCTGAGCCACTATCTACTTGCCCCTATGCACCATCTATAATGAACCAAACTTTACATACATTGTTAATACTTCAAAATTGAAGTACACTTATTACAACATATAACAAAACCATGAATGGACCGTATAGGTATTATGTCTTTAGAAACTGGGAATCATAAACAACTGGTTCATAAAGCATCTACAATGTCTCCCATTTATTTCATCATATCTAGAGACCCTTTTGGCATATCCTAATTAATAGAATTCTTCCTGGCCTGGGGAAAGAAAACATACAAAAGGGTGAACTCAAATTCTTAGTAAGGGTAAACAAAACAAATATCAATAACATCATATTTATAAGAGCATAACATTTAGGAAATCTTAACCTGCAAAAGAGATCATAATTTCATAACATGTGATAAATCATAGAAGTGAAATATAATCCCAATAATCATAACATAAAATATGAATATTTGTGGCATACACAAATAATCATAGAGAATAATTTCTTATTAGTCAAGACTCATTGGAAAGACTATCTTAGCAGACAAAGTCACTTTCTTAACGGAGTTCACTCCTCATTTCAGTCCAGTTTCACTGAACCGGTTTAACCTGTCATTCCAGCCATGTCTATCTGATGAGATATAAATCTTTACCCAATGCATTGGAGGGAGATATAGGTCCCACCCATCTCATAATGAAACCATTCTTATTTGTGCCACAAAATCATAAATCATACATCATAGCATATCCCATGCAATAATAATGGGAATCATAAACATCATGACATCATTACATAATCTATATAAGATAAAAGGACATAATAAAAATAATTCCATCATAAAAAAATCAAATCAATTTAAAAATAGGGATAGAAATAGAACCCTATATTATCTTAGATGCAAAATAATTTTGAAAAAACAGTTGAACTCCATTCTTGAGGAAAATATCTGTTCTACTTAAAACATTTTTCTTTCTTAAAATGTCATATAATTTTAAACTAAAAGAAGTTGATTAAAAATAAACTTGAAAACATGTAATGGAAGATTCATGGAAATAATTTTCTAAAAATCCATTCAGGCCGTATATGATAAAAAACAATCTTGTCATACTTTGGCCGAAAAAGTCAAAAAATACCTCGTACGAAAAACGAAAAAATATTCCTTTCATATCTTTTACTAAAATGTAACCAAAGGGTAAAATTGGATTTAAAAAACTGTAGGAGGATATAAATAATATTAAATATTGAGGAAACATGGATGTGGATGATAAATATTCCCCAGTAAATTCTGAAGTATAAACAATCTCGGATAAAAATTGAGATTGCGAGATTTTCAATTACCGTAGGTCCGATTTGCTTCGTAAGTTTCTGAACCTCTTGTATAATGATTTAAATAATATCATTGAATTATTCCAGAATCATAATTATTGTTATGATATCATATATGGTCATATTCTTAACTTCTTATTAGTAATAATTCATTACTACTTGTTATTCGGGTGTTTATTAGTTTTTGTTCTTTTGCATGTTTTGTCGAATAAATTATTATTCTTCTTTTTAGATTATAGATACCTCATTTCAAGAATGGTATTAGTGTACTATATATAATATTTATTCATTAAATTCATTTATATAATCATTATTCAATGAAGATCATGTTGAACGAGTCGCATCACATCGTGGAGACGGTATTCTGTACATACGCACGAGTGATGATATCATTCCCATGATCGTGGAATTGTGGAGTGCATGTATACTATTTCAGAATCAATATAACTTTACAATAATCATAAATAGTTATTATTTTCACCATTATACAAATCCAAGTAAGATGGTGGTGGAAAATAGATTACACCACGGCGTGGAGACGGTATTCCGTACGTACATACGCGTGGTGATTTCGTTTTCCGTAGGATGGATAGATGGTGAAATAGGGTTGTTTCATACATATAATAACATATCAGTATATGATTGATACTGATGTTATTTCTTCACAATGAAACAACTAATGAAGAATAAGTGGAAGAAGAAATAATGTTGAAAGAATCAGTAACAGACATTACCTCTTCTTTGAAGCGCCTCTTTGAGACATCCTCTTAGGGCACTAAAATTTGACTTTAAAGAAGACCAGGACCTCTAGTATGTTTCTAGGAAAGTGGAGAAATGAATTTAGCAGAGTTTGGCCAAGCTTGAAGGCTCAAAGTGGTGTGAGTAAGAGAGGGAGGAGGTTCCCTTTTATAATAGAGGAGAGGGGCACCTTTGCAAAAACTAAAAATATTATTTTATTATAAAATTTAATATTCGGTTTTTAAAAGCTCCAAATTGATTTATTTCAAAGCAAAGGTGGGGATGGGTCGAAATACTCTAATACAATATATTTTAGACAAGTTTGGGGTTCTATTCTAACCTTATCATTTAGATTTAACTTTAAGTTAAATAATTTTACTTTTACCCTGTCTTTTTGTTTTCTTACATTATAAGGTTAATAAACGTACTATAACAAGCCAAACAAACCCCAAGTTGTTTATTATTAATATATATAACCTTATCTATGTCATTTTGTCGAACCTTAAATTTTTATGAATAAAATAACTATTAATAATATAATATTTGTTTTAAAAACTATTTTATGTAAATTATGACACTATTTGGTAATTTATTTTTGTGAAAATCATAACAGAAAGATAAGCTCAAAAAAAGTTAATAAAATCAATACTAACATGTCATATTAACCTAGAAAAGTAGTTTAATTCATAAAAAGTCTCAAATTACATTTATTTGTGTATTTATAACATCAATTATGTCAACATTTCATTTATAAGAAAATTACTGCATCATCATTGTGTCATAAATAAATTAAATTATTTAATGTCTAAAAATTATAAATAAAATATCATTATTTAGGAAATCTTTTTATATTTATAATGAATTTTTATAGTCGAAATTATCTTATGTATAACCCTATATTAAAATTTTTTTAGTTATAAAACTATGATTTTAACTATTTTTACTATTCTTTAAATAAAATAATATTAAATGTTCTAATCTAATCCATGTGGACCTAAATGGTCATATTTTATTCCTAAGGTTGTTTCTGGTCGAATTACACTTATCCAATAGAATTAGGACATGTTTTGGGGTAATAATAATATAATTTTTACCCTTAATTACCATATTTACTTTTAACAGTGGTAAAAAAAGTAAAAAGTTACTATTCACGAAAAATTATTTTCATCTCATTGAACCACATTTTAGTTCTTGATATTAACTATGTCTCTCGGATTTCCGAAATTCCACTCACAGAAGCGGTAAAATTACATTTTATGTGAATTTGGAAATTCTCCTAGGAGGTGGGTAAAAGAAGCTGAAAAGTTCAATAAACTTTTTATATATATAAAATTATTATAAAATGACTCCAATGAATTGCATTGAACATATATAAGTATTATGTATCAATTTTGAACTAAAATAAATTTAAATAAAATAAATAATTATTTAAATAAAAAGTCGGTTTTTAAATACTAACCCAGTGTTTTCACTATTCATCAAAAATTGAAAGTTTTCAGAAAAATACCAAAATTTCACCCTAGGCTAATCTCGATATTCTGAATCCAAAAATGATGTCAGTTTTGAAAAATAAAAATTAAAAAATTTCAAAAAGTGGTTATTATTATTCATAACGGCTAGTTTTAATAATATTTTAATAGCATATCATTGTTCAGTGAAACTCAGTAATACATACAACGCAAGCTGTCGAGGAAGGTCGTGGTTGCGTGTAAAACAAGCCAAGCTAGTGTTGTGTGTAGTGAAAGATTCCTTTGATGATATATATAACATAAAAACAAAATATTTCTCATAAAAGTCTCAGGTGTTACATTCTACCCCTTAAAATGAATTTCACCCTCGAAATTCGTCACTTTGTATCAAACAGATGAGGATACCTCTCCCTCATCAAATCTTCAAGATCCCATGTAGCTTCTTCTAATTGGTGGTTCCTCCATAAAAATTTCACCAAGCGAGTGGTCTTATTCCATAAAACTTTTTCGCTACGATGGAGAGTCTCTATCGGCTGTTCTTAATAAGAAAGATCTTGTTCCAACGGTACAACTTCTGAGCTAAGTACATGTGAAGGATCAGGTTTGTACTTTCTCAGGAGAGATACATGGAACACATCGTGAACTTGAGAGAGATTTAGTGGAAGCGCCAATCGGTAAGCTACCTTCCCAACACGATCCAATATTTCGAAAGAACCGATATACCTAGACCTCAGCTTTCCCTTCTTTCCTAATCTCAATACTCTCTTCCGAGGATATATTCGTAAGAACACTTTATCACCCACTTCAAACACTAAGTATTTTCATCGGTTGTCGGCATAATTTTTTTTGTCAACTCTGAGCTGCTCTTATGTGTTGATGAATAGATTTGACCTTTTCTGCCATCTCATTAACAAGATCAGGTCCTAAAAGCTTTCTTTCCCCAACATCATCCCAGCAAGTTGGAGTCCTGCATTTCTTTCCATAGAGAGCTTCATAAGGATCCATCTGAATACTGGAGTGAAATCTATTATTATAAGAAAATTCCACCAAAGGTAGGTGTTTATTCCAACCACCTTTGAAATCCATAGAGCAAGCTCTGAACATATCTTCTAGAGTTTGAATTGTTCTCTAAGAATGACCGTCTGTCTGAGGATGATAAGCAGTGCTGAAACTCAACTCTGTATCCAGAGTATGCTGAAGACTTCACCAGAACATTGAGGTCAACCTCGGATCGTAATCTGATATAATGGAAAGTGGTACTCCATGAAATCTTACCACTTCCTTTACATATATCCTGGCATGCTGATCCAGAGAGAAATCCTCTCTAATAGCAATGAAGTGTGCCAACATTGTAAGATGATCAACTATGACCCAGAAATCATTATTGCCTTTGGATGTTTTAGAAATTCTGGTGACAAATTCCATAGTGATGTTTTCCCATTTCCATTCGGGTATGGGTAATGGTGGTAACATCCCCTTAGACTTCTATCTCTCATCTTTATCTTGCTGACAAAGCAAGCATTGAGAGACATATTCAGCAACATCTTTTTGCATGCCATCCCACAAGAAGTACTCTTTCAGGTGACTATACATATTCATGCTTACAGGATGAATAGAAAATGAAGAACTATGAGCCTCATCTAGCAGCTCCTTCTTTAATTCAGGGATGGGAGAACACAAACCTGATTCTTGAACCTTATTATTCCATCACAATCAAGGTTTAATTAAGGAACATTTCTCACCTTCTTTTGTAACACTACATCTTCTTTATGTACATCTTTAATCTTCACATATATAGATAGTTGAACATTAATTTGAGAAAGATACAAATTTTCCCCTTCTATTATAATTCCAAGATACATCTTTTTTAAATACATAAATATTTGATCTTTTGTGATCCTCATATTGGATAAACTATCATGGTCTTGTCAACTTAATTCATATTCCACCTTGTTTTCTTTCCCAGGGTGGTAATGAATTGAGCAGTTGTAATCCTTAATCAGTTCCAACCATATTCTTTAGCGCATATTCAGATCCTTTTCTGTGAAAATATAATTTAAATTTTTATGATTAGTATAAATGTCACACCTTTCTCCATAGAGATAATGTCTCCAAATCTTTACTGCAAAGATTAACGCAGCTAACTCCAAATCATGAGTTGGGTAATTTTGCTCATGGATTTTCAACTGTCATGAGTCATAAGCTATCATCATATCGTTTTGCATGAGAACACACCCCAATCCCTTCTTGGATGAATCACTGTATATCAAAAACATTTCTCCACTATAAGGAAGTGTGAGCACAGGTGCACTGGAGAACCTTCTTTTCAACTCCGGGAAATTCACTTCACATTCCTCCATCCACATGAACATAACTCCTTTTCGAGTCAATATGGTGAGTGGATTAGATAATCATGAAAAATATTTCAAAAAACGTCGACAATATCCAGCCAAACCAAGAAATCTTCAAATCTCGGTTACTGTTGTTGGTCTCGACCATCTTTTGATAACCTCTGTTTTTGCCGGATCCACTGATATCCCCTCTTTTAAGATTATGTGACCAAAAAATGACACTTTTTGAAGCTAAAATTCACACATGGTAAATTTTACATAAATCTTCTTCTTTCTTAGGGTCTTCATTACAATTCTCAAGTGATCTTCATGTTCTTCCTTCCCTTTGAATAGACAAGAATATCTTCTATAAAGACTACCACAAGCTGATCCAAATAGTCTTTAAAGACTCTATTCATCATATCCATGAAGATAGCAGGGGCATTAGTAAGACCAAATGGCATCACTATAAATTCACAGTGTCCATACCTTGTACGGAAAGCTGTCTTTGGTATATCCTCCCTTTTTAACATTAATTGATGATACCCTGAATGAAGATCAATCTTGGAAAAGTATTGATCTCCACGTAGTTGGTCAAATAATTCATCAATACACGGGAGAGTATATTTGTTCTTGATAGTGATCTTGTTAAGTTCTCGATAATCATTGCAGAGCCTCATTGATCCATCTTTCTTCTTAACAAATAGAAAAGGTGCTCCCCAAGGTGACGCACTAGGGCATATGAATCCTTTATCAAGATTCTCTTGGAGTTTCTTCTTCAATTCCTGCAACTCAATTGGGGCCATTCTATATGGTGTCTTTGAAATATGCAAAGCACATGGTACGAGTTCTATTGAAAACTCAACTTCACGATTTGGTGGAAGACCTGGCAATTCCTCCGGAAAGACCTCATAAAACTCCCGTACAATGGGAATATTCATAATAATGAGTTTCTCACCAACCATTTGAGATAAATAACATTCATTTAGTGGAATCAAGACCCATAATATGGAATAAATTTCCACTGGAAGGTTATGTTCATCCTTGCATCGATAAACGATCATAGATTGATCTGGAATATGAAATGTGACTTCCCTTATTTGTCAATTGATATGAGCTCCATATAGAGAAGGCCAATCCATGCCAATAATCACATCAAATTCCACCATAGGAAGGATCACACGATTTGCAAGAAGCACTTTCCCACAAACTTCAATCGGAGAAGAATTATAAACTTTTGATGCGACTATTGTGCCATTAGGGGTTGTCACAACTAACTCAACATCTAATTGTTGAGTTAATATGGTGGTGCCCTTAGAAAATTCGTCATAAATAAAAGATTGGGTGGATCCAGAATCAAATAAAACATTTTCAACTTTAGAGTGGATGGTAAGTGTACCTTTCACCACATCGTTATCGTACTCCACATCGTTGATAGAAATTGCATGTGACTTTCCTTTTTCATTAGCCTTAAGATATTGTTGACATCGATCATCATCAACAACACATGGATTAGGGCATTGATTGGCATTAATACCCCATTTCCTTGCACTTGTAACATTGTAGTGTAAGAGGTGCACCCTATGAATCATTTTCTTTGTTTGAATCACTAGACATCTTCTTCCCATCATTGTGGAATTCAAATGCCCGATGACCATCCTTTCCACATTTGAAACATTTACATGTCCCTTTAAGACAACTCCCTCCATGTTTCTTTCCACACTTTGATCATAAGGTAAAACTCATCTTCTTTTCAGTGTGATCTTTATATTTTCCTTTGAATTCCATTTTCCTCTTTTTATAAAACCCTTATGACTGATGGGTTACTCCAATCTACATCTCAACTTTGAGAGCACATCGAATGATTTCCTCGTAGTTATTGAAGTCCCTTATAGATAACTCCCTTCGAAGACTTGTTTTTAAGCCACTAAAGAATCGATCGATCTTACTCTCATGTTGGATAATAATACCAGAAGCGTACCATGTAAGTCTTGTAAAATTTTCGTCGTAAGTACCAACAGATTCATGATCCTTTTTCTTTAGTTCAAGAAACTCCTTCTCCATCTTTGTTCGGAGAATACGAGGGAAGTACTTATTGAAAAAGAAGTTCTTGAACTCGTCCCATTCCATGGACTCAATTTCATCTCATTGCCTCATATTCTTGATAAGATTCCACCATTGATCAGCATCACCTTCCAAACGATACACTACTAAGATGACTTTATCATGTTCAGAACATTGGAGAACTGAAAATATCTTTTCAGTATACTGATCCATTGTTCAGAAACTAATGGATCAGTAGACCCGCTGAATGAAGGTGGACGCTGCCTCGTGAAGGATTCAACATAATGTTGCTCCTTCCATTGCTCATTTGAAAGTCCTGCATGATTCATAGCATGAGAAGGTTGTGTGAGCATGGCTACAATATTTTACATTCCAGCTCACATAACGTTTGGTTGCTCAAGGGTAGAATCATTGCATTGCCTGTTGCATTCCGCATTAACACGGTTCCTTCGAGTTCTAGCCATTGACTAAAACCAAGAGGAATAGTGTCATCAACACTAATTATAATAGGAAAACCACATAATCAAGAATAAAATTTTACACTTAGAGTCTTATCATAGGTTATTCATGGTCATTTCTAAAACACTAAGATTGTGTTCTATTCTTAGACATATCCTTAGGGTTCTTACTAAGGCTTTCACATCCCAGTTTCCAAAGGTTGAGTATACCTTTCCTCTGATACCAACTATAACGAACAATACTTTACATACATATTTATTTACTTCAAAATTGAAGTACACTTATTGCAACATATAACAAACCCATGAAATGACTTTATATGTATAGTGTCTTTAGAAACTGGGAAACGTATACAACTGGTTCATAAATCATCTACATTGTCTCCCATTTATTTCATCATGTCTAGAGTCCCATTTGGAATATCCTACTTAATAACCTTCTTCCTGACCCTGGGAAAGAAAACATACAAAAGGGTGAGATCAAATACTCAGTAAGGGTAAACAAAAGAAATATCAATCACATCATATTCATAAGAACATAAAATTTTGGAAATCTTAACCTGCAATAGATATCATAATTCTATAACATGGGATAAATCATAGAAGTGAAATGTAATCCCAATAATAATAACTTAAAATATGAAACGTTGTGACATACACACATAATCATAGATAATCCTTTCTTATTATTCAAGACTCATTTCCAAGACTATCTTAGTGGACAAAGTCCATTTCTGAACTGAGTTCACTCCTCGTTTCATTCCTGTTTCACTGAACCGGTTTAACCTGTCGTTCCAGCCATGGCTATCTCATGAGATATAACTCTTTACCCAATTCATTGGAGGGAGACATTTGTCCCACCCATCTCATAATAAAACCATTATTATGTGTGCCAAAAAATCATAAATCATACATCATAGCATAACCCATGCAATAAAAATGGGAATCTTAAACATCATGCCATCATTAAATAATCCATATAAGATAAAAGGACATCATAAAAATAATTCCATCATAAAAAAATAAAATCAACGTAAAAATAGGGATATAAACATAACCCTATATTATCTTAGATGGAATATAATTTTGAAAAAACACTTGAACTCCATTATTGAGGAAAATATCCTTTCTACTTAAAAAACATTTTCCTTTATTAAAATGGCATATGATTTTAAACTAAAAGAAGTTGATTAAAAATAAACTTGAAAACTTGTAAAGAAAGCATCATGTAAATATTTTTATAAAAATCCATTCATTCCGTATATGTTAAAAAAACATTCTTCTCGTACTTTAGCCAGAAAAGTCAGAAAGTACCTCGTATAAAAAACGAAAAAAGATTCCTTTCATATCTTTTACTAAAAACTAACTAAAGGGTAAAATTGGATTTACAAAACTGTAGGAGGATATAAATAATATCACATATTGAGGAAACATGTACTTGGATGATAAATATTCCCCAGTAAATTCTGAAGTATAAACAATCTCGGATAAAAATTGAGATTGCGAGATTTTCCCTTACCATAGGTCCGATTTGCTTCGTAAGTGTCCGAACCTCCTATATAATGATTTAAATAATGTCATTGAATTATTCCAGAATCATACCTATTGTTATGATATCATATATGGTCATATTATTAGCTTCTTATTAGTAATATTTCATTGCTACTTGTTATTCTGGTGTTTATTACTTTTTGTTATTATGTGTATTTTGTCGAATAAATTCTTATTATTATTTTTAGGTTATAGATACCACATTTACAGAATGGTATTAGTGTACTATATATCATATTTATTCATTCAATTAATTTATATAATCATTATGCAATGAAGATCATGTAGAATGAGTCGCATCACATCGTGGAGACGGTATTCCGTACGTACACACAAGGGATGATATTGTTCCCATGATCGTGGAATTTTGGAGTGTATGTATACTATTTCATAATAAATATCAATTTAAAATAATAATATATAGTTATTAGTTACACCTTTGTAACCATCAATGTAATATGGTGGTGGAAAATAGATTACACCACGGTGTGGAGATGGTATTCCGTACGTACGCACGCGCGGTGATTTCGTTTTCCGTAGGATGGATAGATGGTGAAATAGGGTTGTTTCATACTTATAAAAAAATATAAGTACATTACTGATACTGATGTTATTAGTTCATAATGAAACAACTAAATAAGAAGAAGTGGAAGAAGAAATAAATTTGAAATAATCGGTAACGCACATTACCTCTTCTTTGAAGCGCCACTTTGAGACCTCCACTTAGGGCACTAAAATTGGCCTTTGAAGAAGACCAGGACATCTATGATGTTTTTAGAGAAGTGTAGAGGATATTTTTTCAGGGTTTGGCCGAGCTTGAATCCTCAAAGTGGTGTGAGGAAGAGAGAGAGTAGGTGCCCTCTTATAGGGGGGGAGAGGGGAACCTTTGGAAAAACTAAAAATATTATTTTATTATAAAGTCATATTCAGTTTTTAATAGCTCCAAATTGATTTATTTCGAAGCTAAGGTGGGGGTGGGTCGAAATAATCTCATCCAATAGAATTTAGACATGTTTAGGGTTAAATTTTGAAATTATAATTTAGATTTAACTTTAAGTTAAATAATTTTACATTTACCGTGTCTTTTTGTTTTCTTACACTATAAGGTTAATAAACATACTATAAAAATCCAAACGAACCCCAAGTTGTTTATTATTAATATATATAACCTTATCTAAGTCATCTTGCCGAACCTTAGATTTTTTGGAATAAAACAACAATTAATAATATAGTATTTGTTTTAAAAACTATTTTATGTCAATTTTGACACTATTAGGTAATTTATTTCTGCGAAAATCATAACATAAAGATTAGTTCGAAAAAAGTTAATAAAAACAATACTAACATGTCATATTAACCTATAAAATTAGTCTAATTCATAAAAAGTCTCAAATTACATTTATTTGTGTATTTATAACATCAATTATGTTAATATTTCATTAATAAGATAATTACTGCATCATCATTGTGTCATAAATAAATTAAATTATTTAATGTCTAAAAATTATAAATAAAATACCATTATTTAGGAAATCTTTATGCCTTTATAATGATAATTTATAGTAGAATTTATCTTATGTATACCCTATATTATAAATGTTTTAGTTATAAAACATGGATTTTAACTATTTTAACTATTCTTTAAATAAAATAATATTAAATGTTCTAATCTAATCCAAGTGGACCTAAATGGTCATATTTTATTCCTATGGTTTTTTCAGGTCGAATTAAATTTATTCAATAGATTTAGGACATGTGTTAGGGTAATAATAATATCATCTTTACCCTTAATTACCCTATTTACTTTTAACTGTGGTAAAAAAAAGTAAAAAGTTACTATTCCCAAAAATTTATTTTCATCTCATTGAACCACATTTTATCCCTTGATATTAACCGTGTCTCTGTGATTTTCGAAATTCCACTCATAGAAGCGGTAAAATTATGTTTTATGTGAATTTGGAAATTCTCCTAGGAGTTGGGTAAAAGACGTTGAAAAGATCAATAAAATTTTTAAATATCTAAAATTATTGTAAAATGACTCCAATGAATTGCATTAAACTTGTATAAGTATTATGTATCAATTTTGACCTAAAATATATTTAAATAAAATAAATAATTATTTAAAGAAAAAGTATGTTTTTAAAAAGTAACATAGTGTTTTCACTATTCTTCAAAAATTGAATGTTTTCAGAAAAAAAAACAAAATTTCACCCTATGCTAATTTTGATATTCCGAATCCAAAAATGAAGTCCGTTTTGAAAAATAAAAATTTTAAAATTTCAAAAAGTGGATATTACTATTCATACCTGCTAGTTTTAATAATATTTTAATTGAATATCGTTGTTTAGTGAAACTCGGTATTGCGTAATACGCAAGCTATCGAGGAAGGCCGTTGTTGCGTGTAAAGGAAGCCAAGCTAGTGTTGTGTGTAGTGAAAGATTCCTTTGATGATGTATATAACATAAAAATAAAATATTTCACATAAAATTCTCGGGTGTTACACCATCTCCCTCTACACCATCTCTTATACCCATTATGTGTGTCCCATCAACATCTCAGTCATCACCTCCCCCTTTAGTAGCCTAACTACTGAGGGTGTAGAGTGCCACATCTAGTTCTTCCTAAGGATAATAGATGCTGACTATCATAGGTATAAATTTAAATATGATTTAATATATGGAACATTTTTATACTTCTTTTTTTCTATAAATTTGAAACAATAAAACTATGGTGAAAAATATAAATATTTCAGATGTATGGAATCTTACTGGAGAGAAGATAGTTGTCTCTTTTGATTTATATGAGGATCATATGGATGACGCCACATGATTATTTGGATAGATTCTTGGCCAGCTAGTCGTGGAGCCAGTTTCCCATCCAATTTCATATGATGAATCGAGTCATATTCCATCACCATATAAAACTAACATTATTGATTCCCAAGTAAAGGTAATTTTAATACATTTTAGTATAATTGATTGTCATTATGTTATTAAATTATAATATTTTCAAAATTAATTTTTGTGTATAGATGTTATTTTATGTGACGGTTGCTTATGTGCTATCACAAAGGTGGACATTGAAAAATATGGGAAAGAAATGGAATGAATTTAAATATATATTGTAGATTGATTTCAACGATAAATCATTGGCTACACAATATATGTAAGACAAGCTACTCGATGGGGTACCCAAAGAGCAATGGAATGTTTTTGTTGATAGACAACATGATGAGATACAGGTGGTATTTAAATAGAAATTATTATCTTAATCCCATTTTAATTTTTTACATTTATATGAAGAGGAAATGACATTGAATACATTACTATTAAATTTTATTTTATTTACTTTAGGATCATTCATGGAATAATGCATCACGTCATGCTATGCATGCCATCCCACATATTGTGGGGTCAAAGAGTTTTTCTATAAGCCGATCGACTCTAGTAATTTTTTCATTACTTAAAATATTTAAAAGATAATATTATCTATTTGATATATTAAATTGTTGATATATCTTTTTTTACTGCAGTCATAGAGTCTAGGACTCCCAACATCACAAACATAAGTGTGCTTTAATATTCACAAAAATCTGATAGAAGTTTTGTTAATAATCATGCCAAAGAAGTTGGGGTATGAACTCATTTTTCATTATAATAACATATTATAAGTTGTCACTATGATAATATATATTGTTTCTAATATGGATGATATTTTATTTATTGGTAAAAATTAATGAACTATGGGATTTCAATCCTGCGTAGTCCTACTCAGTCTCTTAGGAAGATCAGTTGCTAAATTTCTTAGGAAGGTCCTTTGTGGTAGAGTTTGCAGGATGGGGTTGAGACTAGAAAAATATAAGGTCTTTGGCAGGCCACCAATTATTTTAGATGAATCTACTCTTGGTTTTATTTAGTTCATATCCCGAGAAACTCAAAGAGAGATTGTTTCTCTATGAAACACAGTTCAGGAATAGGGAACTCAGTTCTCTGTTTTTTTAGAAATTGGAGATCGATTTATATAGAAGATAACCAAATCTGCCCCTGGTGGTATTGCTTCAGCTGGTGGTGAGAAGGTAAATCATAAAAATTCAAAATAATTATGTTTGAAACCATTTATTGGTTTTAATTTTAAATATAACTATAAAACAAATATTTAATATTCAATCTAATGTTATTACAGGTGTTAGAAAGAAGTAGAGAGGAGGTGGAGTGGGTGATGGGATGTGTTCAACATCAGACTGTGAATAATGGTATTGTTGATATGTCGGAGAAATACTGTAACAGTTTGTATGAATATATATCATCTATGGCACAGAGTTGTCACTTATAATTTTCATGAACTTACATTTTCTTGATTTCACATTTCTCTATTTATGTATTATGAACCCAGTCTTCCAAATACTATATTAATTTTTATCCGAAGATTTTATTAATGAATATTCATATTTATGAATCATATATGGATCAAAACTGGATAATTATTGGGGACTTCAATACTAATCTAAGACCACATGAAAAGATTGGACAACAATTTTCCCAATCTATTAAAGCCGATTTCTCTTTCTACTTAGATCAGTGTAACCCAACTGATGTTATCATTGCTAGAACTAAATTTACATTGGTAAGGTTCACTATAAATTGAAGATATGATTTAAACATGAATGATGTTTCATTTAGAACAATTATAGTCATTCCCCCACTGAAATATCTAGGTTTTCTCATCCTAAGTTCATCTCGGATATTATCCCTCTTACCGTTGATCTATAGGAGAGTACTAAGTGTTCAGCACTGATGACATTAACATTTAAAAATGAATTTATTATGATTCTTGGTGGTAGGGAAGTGATCATCAATGGCTGGAATAACACCTTTCATGGTCTCCCTCTACCTCTATGTCAAACCGATCATGAACATCCCTTTCTCTTTTCCAGATTCCTGAACCAGTGAAAAATGATTCATAAATCAATTCTTAGAAAATATTTATATCATTGATGTCTAAGATCCAATTTTTTACCTAGTAGATATTAAAAGGGGAGGTCATGGCCATAATAAACTGCACTAAGCTAGTAAGGTAGATTTTAGTGACACGTGAATTGATCTGATACACATGCTCCATTACAAACCACACCACCTCATCATGGTGAATGTGAAAGCCAAACATGGCATAGACTAGCATAATGATATTCATACCAACTATATTGAATTATTTCTATATCCCATGGGGATTTTGGAACATTCTTTGGATTCCACCATTATCCATGGATTCGGGGAAAATGACTTTGATAAGGATATCAATATGACACAACATCTTCCCTAAACCATTGAAAAATGTACTCATAGACTACATAATAGAGAACTCATGAATCATATTTTCTTGTTCCCATAATTTTCGATCATTTATATGGTTCTCTCCCTTTGGATCCCACTTTTTTAGTGTCACAAATTTCATATATAATCGATACGTAATAACCCACTTGGATGACTCCGCCTACCTGATGAGCACCCCATGCTGCTCTCCCTTGATCATGCTATTTTGGGGCCACTCCTTCCTGGACCATTGTAGTCTATCACTTCATCATCTATCCTAATAAATACGCTCTACCTATACTATGTTTACTCATGGATAATCATGTAGGTAGAAGTTGGTAGGGGGAGAACCTTTCTCCCTTTTCCCATCCTTATGCATGATTATGTTCTAGATTATCCTCAGGATTTATTGATGGAATGTTTTGCACACACCACTGTATGAATTTAGTGTCAGTCACAACATGCACATGAACTAACATTTCAAACTGATTTTGATTGTATATATCACATCTTAGATATAAATCATCCATCCCCAATAGTACCCACCTCTTAAGGCCATGAGTTACGACTATTTCTTAATGGCCACATAACATCATCAATCACCATCCTTGTTGGGAGGTGGAATGGGTGGAACATGATTCATTATATTGACCTGGAGATTTTAAGCGCATCTATAGGGTCCGACATGAGCTATATGCTTCATGAAATGTTCCGAATTATTGGATGGAATTTGGTGTCGGGTGCAGAGATGTGGTATCAAAAATCATATCACCCCATGTGTGATGGAACATGGTAATATAAGAAGTGAATGGGCCTTCTTACATAAGGTAGAGTCTTCCCTTAGCAGTTTTAATAAAGCACATTGTATAACTCCTCCAATATAGGAACATATAGATTTATGGTCTAACCTGTTTCAACCACCACCACCTTAATGATGGTCCTTGACCACACCCCCATGAGTGCATCCCTTAGAGGAAGAATCCAGCTATAGATCTACGTGGAAATTAACTCGATAAGCTTGAACGTGGTGGAATTAGATATTATTTTAAATCACCACAACATCCACTATCTATTCAATATAATATGTATGTAAATTTTTAACATCCCCATTCAAATAAAAAAGGGAATGTGTTCCACCACCCCAATAGATTTTCATCTAACTCATTCAAGAAGTAGTTTATCTACGTCTTGAATGGGATGTCCTTTACTAATAGCTTGTTCCTATGGTCCCTTTCACCAAACATGGAAATGGACACAAAAGTGTGGGAATTAACTCATGGTCCCTCCACATATTCTCTATAGGGTGGAACTCATCATATATCAAACCATGAATAACGATCCCAACAAATTGGTAAATATACCATATGATGAAATGGTATGAGTTATATCTTGATTTGTACATGTCCCTTAAGACCTTATAATTGAAATGGCATGGTAAATCTCTCAATGGAATGGGATTATTATTTTACAAATCTTAAAATGCAATATTTAAACTACAATGTGTCATCCTTTAATATCATATTTTTTTACCATACCATATTCTTTATCTCTAAAATGTGTTTCCAAATTGAATAAGTGTGTGGATTTGAAGGTAATTTTTCTTATGGAAATGTTGGTTTATTTGTATTCTTTTGTATATTGAATTTATGTGCATGTGAAATTGGATCTTTTTTTTTCAGGGAACTAGAACATGGGCTACAAAATATGCTACATTTTTCTTATAAATATACCTTTAGAGGTGTTTTAAACGTCCACTAAATAAGTTGATAATTTGTAGTGGAAAATTTAACCTTATCTATAATATAGTTTTTACTACCAGTGCTGGTAAAAACCACCTCTAAATACAATAAATTAGTTGTGATTAAAACCACCGTAAGATGGTTTTCATTTTCCGTTAACATTCCTTGGAAGGTCCTGGGTTTAGCGACTGTGTTCCTGGATAAAAGAAAATTATTTTTTTGTGGTGGTATAAACCACCGCAAAAAAACCACTATGTGTGGTAAAACGAATGCTAAACCCTCGAAAAACTACCTCCAAGTTGAAAATAACGCTGCATGTTGTATTCCAATATACTATGCAGTTGCTATTTTTGGTAACCGCTGTAGAGGCATATGGTGGCGGATTAAACTGCCTACATATCCAAAAAAAACCTCTATTATTCGGTGATTTTTCTATTGTTAGAAGTTAATAGTTAAATTTAGGATATGTATATTATATAAAAATATATTGATGTTTTTTAAGGAATTACCTAGACATCCACAATAATTTTTTTTTGTGTTTCCCACTTATTTAATCATTGATGGAAGAATAATATCAATTATTCTATATATAATGGAAGCTAAAAAATTATTGGTGTTTTAGAGACATCATGATAAAATTGTGATAATGGATTTATTCTCCCTGGTGTTTAACCATTTAGAGACCCTGTTAACTTTATTCACAATAATTATTTATCCATGATAATATATCTTAATTATAGTGAAATCAATGCTAATATGATAATCACTAATTATCCTCTACCATGAATTGATGGATTATTCAATAAAATACATAGAGACTAATATTTATCAAATGATTTAACATCATTCATGGTGAAATCAATTATAATAAAATAATATTGAATTTCTAGTGAAATATTTATCTATGGGGTATATACAATATGGGTTTAGAGTAATTATATAATTATTAAACACTACCCACACTATATTAATAGATCTAAATAATATTGTATTGAATGAATATCTTGAATATTTCTATGCTATTCATTGAAGATAATTTTATATATTATTATTTTTATGAGAAACCATATAATTTCTTGAGGATCATTCATGAGAAACATTTTTTGAAACATTAATATGGGAAATTTAGTATGTTTGGTTTTTGGATTCTATAAATTTATATATATATATATTTTTTCTCCAAAGACGGAATTTAAGTATATCTTATGACGATAAGTGTATTCATAGAGTGGAATACTCCAAAAAACAAAAATTAGCTACATAGTTACATTAGTTTCACAGGTTAATATCGAGGATTTTTAAGGATATTTTCTAATTTTCTAACGCATTAACCGATATTACAAATAAATGGCATTTTTTAAATAAATGAATGTGAATAATTATTTTATAAACTAAATAGGATATTGTTATATTCATCTAATTTGAATCTGTTATTTAGAAATGATGGCTTTGTGATATATTGTTGTTCATTAATGAATAGAAATTATTGTTTTCAAATGAAAATTGATAATGGTATGGTATATGAATTTGGGAAATTAATTAATCATGAATATAACTATACAATGCTAGATCTTGAGTTAGTAGTTATAATATTTACTTTGAATATATGGTGGCATTATGTCTATGGTGACATATATGTGATATAGATCGATAAAAAATTCATCAAATATAGCTTATCATATAATAATATCAATACAAGAAAAATTAAATGGGTCAAGCTACTCAATGATTATTTTTTCTCAATACATTACCAATAATGGAATGTAACTATAGTAACAGAAGCATTTATTAGAAATGTTCATGGAATTTTGATCCATATGAAGACTATGAAGAATAATATGATCATATATGTAGTAAATATAGATGTGGAAGTCATTAATGAAGAGGATTTATAATTCCTTTTTAAAATGACCCTGAAACCACCTTGTTTAGATATTTTATTGATTCCCAATATGACTATGTGAAAATTTATAAAAAAATTAATGATTTTATTGATGGGGAATTAGCAGAATACATTTTTGAAGATGGTGTTTAGAAATTTGTAAATAGATTATCTATTTTATCAATACATTATCTAAAAGTCTAATTTTTAGATAATTCTTGTTACTCAAATTTCTCAATACACCCTAATAACAAAAATATGTATAAGGATTTGAGGAAATTTTTTTGTCAGATAACGAGATTTGGGAAATTTTGGATTATTTTTATTTATATTTGGTTTATCAACATGTGAATGTTGTGAGAAAATTTCATAGGTGAGTGAGGAAACCACATATTGTTTTTATGAAGAAATGTGATGAAATTACTATATACATTTTCATATGACTACCAAATACTCATAGGAAGAATGATAAAATATGGGATATTATTTATTTCATTACAAATCAGAATATTTACTAATTTTATAAGAAGATTCACCACTTGAGTTCCTCCGAAGGATATATATTAATGAACCTGTTAGAATTAATGTTGAACCTATTTCTATTGAGTCTGATCATGATCCCCATTTCACATAATATCTCAGAAGGGACTTCATAAGGCACTTGATATTGAGCTTCCTTTGATAATTTCCTACCATCAACTATATGATGGATGTACAAAAGGCCGGTTCAATGAATTGAAGACATGTTGAGGTCAATCCCACATTATTTTCAAGGACTATCAGAACATTATTCTACATTGGTTGAGTTTTCATATTACAATATTTTCTATAAAAGTATTCAAATGGAATTGTATCAAGCATTTCTAAAAAAGAGAGTTATTACAACAACATTATATAATGATGCTTGTTAAAGAAACATAAAAGGTCTTTATATTTTTAATGATATAAAAAAATGGTAAAGTCTTTTCAATATCATATTAATGTGACTAAATGTAAGGTAACATGTTATGCCAAAAATCAGTTGAAGGATTTGGAATATGAAGCGGGAAATCATGTTTTATTCTATGTATCAATATGGAATGGTGTTATATATTTAGTTAATTAAAGGAAAATAATATCTAGGTTCATCAGAACCATTGAGATCGCTGAAGTAATTATAGTTTTTTTATCATTTGTAAATTCTACCAAGTCTCGAATAGATACCTGTTGTGTTCTATATGACATTGTTAAGGAATTACATTCCAAACCCAACACATGTTCTCACTTTTGATGAAATTAAAATAGAATAATATATATAATACATTGAATAATCCATAAATATTCTTGATCTTATAGAGAATGTATTGAAGAATTAGATAACTCATTTTTTATGGTACGTTGGATAAATGAAAAAATTGTGGAAGAAAAATGGGAACCATATGATTTTATAATAAATAATTACCCTCTTCTTCTTAAAAATTAATTAAAAAATGAAATGAAAAATACATTTTATGAGGGAAAAATGTTACACCTTGATAGATTATGAATTATTTCCATTAAAATAAATTCAATCTCTTCAATAGATATTGATGCACACAACATCGAGTTTAAATAAAGCATGATAATTTACTAACATTTTATTTAATCATGAGAAATATAATCTATATATTAAATTAGGAGGTATTATTGGGAATTACTAAATTATGAAAAATATATACATTATGCACATTCCCTGGTTATCAATTTATTATAAATAAAAATAACTTTTAATTGAAATTAAAATTAATGTTTTATAGAAAATATTATTTTTCAAGGAGAATAGATTCATAATTTCTTATGAACTTATTATAAATTTTTTTTTGAATATTTCAGAAAACAAATTTGATGAACAAAAATTATTTTATAAAATACTTATATTAAAATTATTTTGAGGTTAATTTGTTAAATTTTTCTGAGAAGATTTATTTTTTGATTAATATAAAACATAATTTTTTATATTGAGAAATGAATTTTCATTAAATTATTTTTAAATATAATTTATGTATTAAATTAATTTTAATATAAATTACATACAATTATATTTAAATAATTAAATTTAGGTTAGAGGAATCCATTTTATATAATTTTTATATTGAAAGCATTCATAGTCATAAAAAATTTCTAATTCAAACCCCATTTTTTCATAACTTATGTGTGTATAATTTTATTTTTGATTTTAAAATTTAAATGAATTAAATTTGAAAAAATGAATTATATATTTGTAATTACTATAATTTATATTATAAAAAATGTTGAATTTAATTTTGGAATATTATAAATAGTAAAATAAGAAAAAATTATTTACCACGATTATGGTAAAATATGATTTATCAGGGGTTAATATAAGTGGAAATGTTTTAAAAATGAAATAAAACATGTAAAAACACATTTCATGTTTATATTTAGGCCATATAATCTCTTAGGGTATATAAATATGATCTTTTTTTTAGATTTTGTAATGATATAAACAAAGGTGTAATTCATTCTCTTAAAAAATCATGTAATGTCCTCTCCCCACTTATAAACGGCCACCCCTCCTCCATTTTAAAACATCCAAATGCATTTTATTTCAGAAAAAAAACAACTAAATTAACTACCATAATACCCACCTAACATACTAAATCCGTTGGTTTTATGATAATTAAATCCTAGAATATATTTTGGTGATAACCTATTGATGTTCCCGAAATAAGAGGTAGCATTTTTAAATGCAATTTTTTTTTCATATTCCTCCTCTAGAAAATATTATTTTATAATGTTAATTTAATTATACCATTACCTAATATATAATTAAATTTTAATATGTTAATGAACCTATATCCATCACCACATCCATTAAATGGGGAAAAATAACAATTGTGTGTATAGTAGACTACAGTCTTAGAAACTAATATAACTGGTTTTCCATCAACACCACTCAATATTTGATACAATGATGGATTTAAAGATTATATATAATATTTATGATATAATGTTTCTGATTTATTTCGGATATAACATATACCTATTTAATTTTCTTTTCTTTTCAAATATGATAATGAAGCTCTTCTGTGTGGTGGACTAAACCCTCGCGATCTAATGGGGTTCATTTTTCACATACACTTCATATGTATGGTAATAAAAATAAGTTAAATGAATATATTTGATATATATAAAATTATAGAAATTTATATAAGATAATATATCACATGATCCCATTCCCATTCACATGTTGAGGCAGTGATATCATCGTTCGTGTGTACGTACGACATATTATCTCGATGATGCGATGTGATTCATTTTCTATGCGTGAAATTATATAATGTTTCCAATAATATATATACTGAGATTATATGATATTTATACACATATTATAATTATATAGTTTATTTGATTATATTATATTTATGGGAAACCTAACTATCATTACAAATAATGCATGAGAAAACAGCGCAATTAATACCCAAAATAATGATAATTAAGAAATATTATTAACAAGTATGTGGTAACATGTGATATGATGATATTATATGATATAATAAAATTTATTATGGTTTTTTTAAAATTAGTAAAAATATGAAACTATTATATGGTCGGTGAAAACATGGCCAACAATTGGAGAATGAAAGGTAAGGGACGTCGTCTTAATTTCATTTTATTAAGGCATTTTGTATTGTTATACACCTAATTTATTTTATAAACATTATATAATACCCCATTGAAATATAATATCATTTATCATTAATAATTCATTGTATTAGAGGTTTCTATTTAATTTTTTTCCTTCAAAGGTAATTTGACAAGAAAATTACAATGTAGAAAAAGTAACTGTACAATATAAATTTCTTTTGCGATCGTTCACTTTTTCTTGAAATAATCACTTTCATGTTATAATTTGTCATTGGAAATTAAATTTACCTAAAATATACAATTATTTATATCATGGATACCATATTTTCATAAAATTAATTCCATTTTAATCTATAATGTTTACATTGAATTTTATTTGATTAACAAAGAAAATATTGAAAAAAAATTATTATTTATTAAATAAATATATCTATGGATAATTCATATTGATTTTTGAATGAAATTTATTTTTTTATATTTTAGTAATGAATTGGGAATTTATTTATTTATTGGGACTAGGTATAGATATCCCCTCGATGCATTGATCGGCCTCATGGGACAAATCAGTTTGGCCAAATATGATTAATTTTGAACCCGTTATTTTAGAATATATTGTGAAAGAAGTTGACAGTAGAGGTATATTCATTCATGAGATCTGTATGTTCAACAATTATGTATTTACATGTTTCATAATTTATTCATTATTATTATCTATGTGTTTTTTGATATGGTATTATCGATGTATTCATTTAAGTCATAGATTATTTATTATGTGGAATATGATTAAATTATTTATCTGTATTTGTTGATTATGCCTTATCTAGTCATGATAGTCATGTTATAGATTAAATACCAATATTTTTTCGTAATTTTCTTTTCCATATTCACTATTCATTATTGATTCATGTAGATTCCACTTTATGGAACCCTTACTGAGAATTTGAGCAAACCCTTATTTTTTTCTTCCACCAGATTATGAAGATAATATCCTTCAATGAGTTTCAAGGATGATGATATTTTTATCATCTTATGATTTATTTTATATTCCCCATATAAAATGGGCATAATGTATGTATCTAGTTCTCTAAAACTAATAAATTGGTTGATTTTTCAGTATTTCTCCCATCATATCTAATGTAATGTAATAATTTTGGCACTGACTTGGTTTATTCGATCTGGGGTCGTGACATTTAAAATTTTAAAAAGAACAATGTCATTGAAATAATTGTACATACATGAAATCCCTTTTCCTCATTAAAACGTAATGTAATTCAACACATATCATGCCCTCATTTATTAAAATATTTTCACTTATTTCGTCCCATAATAAATTGAAATTAAATAAAAAACAATCCAAATATGTCAATTCTTACCTCCCTTTTTACTACATTTCCTAATTACAAAGAATTATCAAAAAAAATTGTTTTATACATTTTTATATTTATATATAGAGTGACAACCATACTATTCCTCGTGTATACTATACCTAGAAATACATTTCAAAAACAAATTCATCAATGATATTTTTAAATTACCTAACATAGGAGACCAATTCCCAAGAAAAAAATATGATTACACAAGGCCTTAAGAGTGTTCCATGATCAATAATGATTTCCAAAAATATTGAGTAATAATTTAAACTATCTTGGGAATAATTTAAGCTAAAAGAAATTAAATAATAGTATCCTTTGAATATATAGTAACATAAAACGAAAAAATTTAAATAAAACATTTTTGTTGAAATACATTATAATAATGTAATTATATATTTAAAAAATAAATTTTAAATATGACATCATAAATAAAAATATCAAACTCATAACTGGTAATTTCTACTTTATATCTTATAAATATAATTATTGATAACTACTAATGAATGATGATTTATTCCTCTTATCATTATCAGGGTCAATCATGTTTAAATTTCCAACTCATTTCACATATAAGGGGTGGTTATAAATTTACTAAGATTTCCCTAATGATTTAATAAATATACATCCACATGAAATAAAAAAATGAAATAATACTCAAAAATGATAAATGTAATACATTTTTCCCAATGAAAATGGATTTAATAAATTAATTACATATCAAATAATCCTTTTAAATCAATTTCTTTAAAATGAAATATTTCCTAAAAATATATTTATTTGGATTCCCTCTTAATTTAATTTAATTTATTAACCATATTTCTATATAAAATTCTTTCAGAAGACTTATCAACTTTATAATTACAATGGAAACTATTTTTCCCCAATATTAATGGAAAAATCACATATTTTATAAAATCACATAATTTAATCCTACAAATACCATGTACCAATAGAAATTATTTTTCCCAATAAATGTCATTCATGCATAGATAATCATTGAGAATTGTCAGTGATAAGTCAATAAATTATAAGTAGATAACTGAAATGATTTATCACTTATAATACCAAATTTAAAAAACTATTCATGTAGTCCCTCATGTGGTAATGCAGACATCATTAATTCACATGTTTAACCGTAAAACATACACTTTAAAACGGTAATGTGTGTGGTAGGTTATTTTCCCCCAGTCAATCCAATTATTTATATCTATAATGATTTATATCTATATAAATATTTCATTATTGTTTCTGTTTATAGGATTCAAATTATTTCTTATAAAAATCCATTTTGACACATATTCATATACCCATAATGAAATATATGCAGTAAAATTCCAAATATTTATCCTAAACCAATACAAAAATATTAATGAAAATAATCTATTTCATAAAACAATTTCAATTTTGTGAATATTTCACAGTAAAATTCTATGTAATAACATAAGAAATATATATATATAAGAATTATTAATCAATTAAATTAAATATTAATTGAAATTAACATTCCGAATTTATTACTCTATTATTTTCATGGTACTATATAACTCCTATTATATGAGTTTCTAGCCTCTAGTGAGTGTTACAAGAACCATGAAACATTGAATAAACTTGATGTTACTCATAGGATTCATGATACATAATAAAATTATTTAGAAGATAATTATTCATAGATATCCATGAAACCTATTCCAAATTTAAAAATCACTATTTTATTCCCATTACCTTAATGAACTAAAAAATGGATATTATAAGACATTTTCTATTCATCATTCACCTTGAATAATTATAATATATTCCTCATAAAAATATATTACTTTTAATTTATAAATCATCTATTCTCTAACCATCATCTAATATCCATATAATCTTTTGTCAATGTTTTACCACCACTGGTGTAAAATACAGAGAGTTTATTGAGAATGATGTATTATTATCATCATTTATACTTAGGCCATTCCATTATTTACCAAAAAAGAATCAATGTAAACAATTCGGAGTCAGATGATTCAAAATCATCATTTACCCCATTAGAAATATATTTCATATCTCTTTTATAATTTCATCTATATAATATAAAGTTTATATTTATATTTCATTCTCAATAACATCTAGGTCGAACCATCACTAATTAATATTTCTCTACTTCACTGTTATTCCATCATAAAGGCCGGGTTATTATATTTCATTCCTAAAGTCTCTCCAAAAATACAATTGAACATAATTAACCACTAAAATTTTAATTTCACTAAATAGCAGCTATTAATTTCAATAAAGAGTCATCTAATTAATTATTATCAATTAATTCTAGTTTTACTAGAAATAACACTGATTCTATCATTCTAATTAATAGAAAAAAAGTATTATAATTTCAATATAAATTTTAATCACATTATCATGTTAGTAAAAGAAGAATATTTAAATTGAGATAATAATTCACATCATTAAGTGAACTAAAAAATATGTTTTTATAAATACAGAAATGTTATTGGTTGGCCAAGGTGAAAAAATATTTTTTAGTATAAGGGAATTTTTTTCTGGTCTTATGGTAAATTAATATTTTACAGGCTATGTTTAGATTCATATGTTGAATAAGGGATGAAATTCATATTGGTTCTTTGAATGAGTGATATATTATTTATTTAGGGCTGAAATTACAACATGATTTAGTGACTTATATATATACATATCTATTTTAAACGATTCTTAATTTATTATAAAATCCTATACAAGATTAATTAGGTAATTTCAAGTTTTAATATATCCTGGTAAGAAAAATATTAGTTATTTTATTTCATTATTATTAACATTTTAATATTTTACAAGGTGTGAGTTATTTGTCATTGTACCACATCTATGAAAATTAATTTGAAAAATATTATTATGTTTTATTAGTAATTTCATATTGATTCATTATAATAAAACCATATATTAAATTTTAATATGAATATGAAAATTTTAATTTTTGAGATAGAATAAAGGGAATTTTCTATATATAAGTGGATCTAAGATACTAACATTGCAATAAATTGGGGATAAGGTAGAGTTTTTTTTGGGATACCATGCCATGATTTTTTCAATATTTTTTTGCATTTATGGTTAGTAATTTTTTGATCTGAGGGACATGTTTTATATTAAGAAATTAATGACAGATTATTATTTAAAAATTGATTTGTATTACATTATCATGGTGTAATTTTTGATTTATTTTTAATTATATTTTAATTCTTATAATGAATTATGGTTATGATATTACGGTTGGATAATTCGCTCTGATGGATTGTTAAATCATTAATTCTAGTACTTGAACATTAGTGATCTAAGAGACTTATGGTATTTTGTTTAATACATGTTAGAATATAGGATTCATATTAAAATTATATAATTAATCAATTTGTAAAATAACTATCAAATTTGATTACCTATAATGAATTACTGCATTCCACATTTCAATAATATATATCTACTTCATTTTTTTCTAATTATCCCCTTAGTTAGAGTCATTGTGTGTCAACCCACTAACACTATGACCTCTCATAGTCTATCAAAAATGGTTGGGTGACCCTTGTAGCCCTCCTCCAATAGGCTATTGTTTGGAAACTTCTACATAGTATATGAAACACATATATAAAAGGATGTGCCCTTATAAATACTATTAATAATAAAATAACCTTCAATCAACAACCTAATATACTAAATTAACAAATAAAAATATTAAATTAAATTTCCATCATTTCCAAAACCACTATTATACAATAAAAAATGGTGACTCCCATAATAGTGACTCCACAATTGATGAAGAACTCTAGGAATTATTAATATCTATCTTGATCACCAATTACAACTTCATGATTTATAAATAAAATATTATATATATATATATATAATCATATATAAAATGGTGATAATATGTGTATATATAATGGTATCATCCTAAAAACCACTCATGAAAACATAAATGAAGCATACTAATTCTTTACGGAATAAAAAAAATAATTAACTCGACATTGAATCGGGTCATTTATTAGTTATCTTAGTCAAGGTTTATTATCCCAAATAACATATTCAAGAATTGAAATAAATCATTAAATTAATATATAAATAACGTACTCCTGAACCACTACCACACTAAACTATTTTCACTCATGTCTAAAAATACTATAGAATGATACTCTCATCAATTATATATCCATATAACCACACAAACACATGACCACAACATTACCACATATCCATCCATTCGTAACCTTATCTATATTACCATATTTCAAAAATTTATAGATACATATCTATATACTATGACCACACAGAGTTGAGTAATATTATCAAAATGGATTGTAATCTAATCCCCCTCCATTAATATGAATCATCCACCCATTCTATAACATAATATCATAATAACAATAACAAAAATATAGAATGCCTTGTTCTCTCATTAATAATAATAAAACACAACACTACTATATCATACTCCCTCTACAATGTATCCACACAACAATCATATCATACCATTAATCATATCGTTACTAATTTTATAATTTTTCAATACCATACATATTATTTTCGTTATGAAACATTATACTTTAAGATATATATTATTCAATATTTTAACCATTAAAAATTCATATAAATGATACCCTTTCACATTAACTCATTATTAAGTCAATTTATAAATATATTCAATGTGTTTGCCATTAAAACAAATATTCATTAAAACTTAATTACATGTTATAGAGAATCGATGACATAACCCCAAATATCTTATCATATGGCCACATCCACCACCAAAAAATATTTTCAAAAAACTGACACAATGAAGATATCATATCATCCTCCTTCTATATAAAAAATACATAACACTTTTGGAAAAATAAAGACACATTGTAAAATTTCAACAAATTCAAAAAAAAATTTCTCACATTGGAAAACTAAAATAAAAAAATAATTAACATATCGAAAAAAATTATATGAACACTATTAATTCATATTCCATGCTTCATTAACAGTTATTGAAAAATAATGAACAAAAATATTTTCCATGTTCACACATATCCCATTTCATCACCAATACTATATGTATTAATCAATTAATAAGGTGATAAGGGTTATCAATATCAGTAAAAAATGTATTAATTGTAGATCCTATCATCCAACAGTATAAAGATTCAAATGAAATAATGTTAAATCTTACACAATGCATATGAATATCATTTCTCGTTCTAATTTACTTTTAATCAATTTATTATCTTTATCTAGTTATTCCTAACCTCCCGTTAAATGAAATCAATGTAATGATTATTTCATATTAATTCATGAATAAAAAAATAGAGTTATTTAATCACATACCTCAACTCAAATTTCAATAATTACACAAAAATAATGAGAAGGAATAGAGAATCAATGGGAACCAAACTCATTCGAAAACCATCTTAATTCCATTTTTTTCAAACCGTTATTAACCAATTGAGCCAAAATCACCAAACTAAACCTCTTCCTCTACACTAAAATTGAAAATGTGAAGTAACCAGATGAGATTATTTAAATATGTTAAAAAAGACCCCATGAATCACAATATAACAATCCCTATATGATAATAATAAAGATACACTAAACATTGATCATAGGGAACTCATGATGCACTAATCGTGATATAATGTTTAAAGGAAGATGAAGAATATAGAGATAATTCATGATAGAACAAGAATTTATATTTAAAATTTCAAATCAGAACATTGCAACATGAAAACAAAATTAATTCCAAAATAGAGGTTTGATATGAAAATATTGGTTTGATTATCCTCAAATAAAAGGTAATAAAACCATTTAATTTTTATAAAATCAATATAGGTTATGAAAAAATTGTGGCATTAGTATATTAATATTTTTAACCATTGAAATCATATAAAAATACATGGGTTTCCACATAAACATTATCAACCCCTAGAAGAAATGATGACATAATTACCACCACTATAGTGAAATTAACATAAAAATTAATGTTCTATGATGTAATATCCTCAAATTATTTAGATGTGTTATTTTTTTTAGTTTATGAATTTATCATTTTTGATTTTTTCATCTTTAATGAATTACACATAGAGGTTAGTATTAGGTGGATATGGGTGCATTTTTTATGTTGGGAATGTTGTGGAATGTCTGGGTTGTGTGGTGGCTAGAATATTGTCATCATCTAACTGGTGGAACCCACCGGTCAACTATATAAATTTTAGATACACTATATGGTTCTAAAGACACCATGTTATAGTTTGTGGGGTGTTTGTATTCATATGATGTCATTGGAAGGACCTATGTGGTTTTTCCACACACACTAGCTATTCGGTGGTGTGACTAGAATGGCAACAAGGCCAACGGGGTAGTCGGTGGGGCGTATCCACTAATTTTATTAATTAACCCCATATATTTTAATGGTTACTAATATTTTTTCCACATTTGACACAAATTTATGATCTTGTTTCATGTGAACTATATTTTAGACCTCTCACGTTATATTTATAGTCTCATATTCTTCTTCCCTTACCTATTTAAGATTAGACATTTCTCATGACACATAAATTGCCATTTCTTCATAAATATACACTGATTTATTCATCCTTATTGGGATATGATCATATATCTATGGTTGATATATTCCTTCTTGTAAGGGATAATATTAGTTCCTTTCTTTCTTCTTATATTGGTGGAAGATATAGTGAGTTAACATTGTTATTTGATCAAGTCAACATCTACCAATGAATATAAACATTATATGTGTATGTGATTATATGTAATCTTCCTAAACTTATTTTTGTTGGTGGATTGATTATAAAACTATAATATATTAATGGTTCCTTAAAATATTTCCAAATGTATTGATAAGTCAATGACAACACCCTTGGTTTAAGATAGAATTATCAATAATGGTGGGTGTTTCTCGTTAAGATTCCCTAGAATTAACATAATTTGGCCATATTCTCTAATTATATATTTTCTACTAATAGATTTATAATGGATAGATTTTCATTGGCTAGAACCAACTCTCTAATCTAGAATTGGTGAGAAATTCATTATCTATTCTTGAATGAACAACATATCTAGTCTCTCAGTTACCCTCCTTTGATATTTCATAGTATTAGTAAAATTGATGAGCCCTTTAGTATATGTGATTCATGAAAAACTCTTATTGAAATGGAATATCCTTGAATCTCCATTATAAAACCCTTTCTTGATGAACAAGAACCTGAGATAAATATCCTTGATGTGTGATCTCATTTTCAATGGGTATGCATCCTAGTTCGGTCTTCAAGCCTTTATTAAACATGGAGTTCATAAAAAATATCATTGTGTTATTAATTTTCTTATTATTTATGTCTCCTGATTAAACTTGTTTCTTTATTATACATCTTTTGCCAGTATACTTGATAATAGTACTTAATTATGATTCCATGTGGGTGTGTATGTAATATGTGAGACCCATTTGTGATATTTTATTCCCTATGTAATCTTGTAGATTTTTATCTATGATTTATGTTGATCACATGATTTACATGTGACTCAAATTTTCTCATGATGATATGATATTATAGATTTCATTTGACAACCCTATTATGTTTGTTACTATGCCTTGGGTGTTATTGTTAATAGTGCTAGAAATAGGTGGATCATCAAGAGATTATTACCCCTTAGAGGGGGACTATTCATAATATCTGATGATAGACACAATGTAACTAAGAAAATAGTAATGATATGTTTATATATATTATATATCATTTGATATAATTTATTCGAATTTAATTATAGTTATTATGTAATGAGATTCATAGTAGATTCCACGTAGCACGATCACTTGATTCCTAGAATATTTTGAGAGTAAGACTCACCTGATGACTAGAGGATACAAAGTATTATGATTATTCAATGTTATGAAGAATGTTTTTGGAATCTAGGATTGTTTTGGTTTATTTATGATATCTTGATATTTCTTATGAAATATAGATGAAGAATGTGTGATTGGGGGTTATGGTTTCATGGTTATAACAGAAGATCCTCATGTACAATTTTTGTACTTGTACATATATTATAATCATGGGATACTTGTGTTACATTTGATCATAGTTCTTAAGGGCACATTATTGGTGTCCTACTAGGTTTTATTAATAACACCCTATATGAGAATACATATTAATGTTTAGACTTTGTGTATATGGATCTGGGTAAGGGAATGTGTCCCATGGAGGATTATCCAAGGAGCATAGAGTTGGGAGTGGTATTGAGACATACTATTTAGGCTACCACTATTTATTTATATTTTTTTAATTTTAATGTTTATACTATGGTTCTACAAACCACATGGTGATCCCATTTATTTATTTATTGAATGACATGTATATCTTTTGATATTATTATATTCATAATATTTAAGTATGTGTTGTTATTAAATTTATTTAATTTTTTTCTGTTATGATATGATACTAAATGTATAGTCCACCCACGAAAGGACTTCACATCCTCTCTATTAGTATATAACATCCTCCATACGATGAGTTGAGTATAAGGTATTATGGATCCCTGACTCAGGCCTGGTAGTTCATATTCGGGTGTTACAAAATGGTATCAATGAAAAGTATTCTATTTTTCTTATCAACTAACCCATGGCTTTGTTTAATGGAGATAACTATAAGGAACATAGTTGTGGGATGATCTATGTCCCAAAAAAGTTCATGTGTGATAGACCAATGATTACTGATGAATGGATTTCTATTACTAATTTATAATATTTGGGTTTGTTAATTTATCATGACTAGGAACATAGGATCATATTACAAATATATAAATATTTCTTATTTCTTATACTTGTACATTAATTTAATTCCATATTTGGTTCTATCTATTCAATAAAGAGATGTATTTCTGATTGAGTGATATATCTATTTTCCAGACTATTGTTTTATATATATTTTTTCAATTGTTAGACGATACTGAACATAAAATTCTGATATGTATTGATATATATATATATATATATATTTTAGGAATGTGATTGTGTGACTGTAACTATCTTGTAGGTATGACGACCTTGGTTTGTTAGAGGGATATTCCTTGAGGTTTCGGTAGGCCTCTTGGGGATATTTTATGTGATATAATATACTAATTATGTTTTATCTTAAAAAAATATTGTTTTTCTAAACATTTCCTTCATATTTTGGATGGTTCATTCCGAATGGAGTCTCATGTGACCACCTGCTAACATGTTACAAAATGCTCTTGCTGGAGAGGATTCTCATATTCCATATATTTGAGTGTCGGAGTGTGTAGCTGAAAACACTCTTGCACATGCTCTAGGGTGTGGGTAGAGGGTCCACTTAATCCATGCTTCATTCCTCACATTCATACCCTGGGTGGAGTGGTATGGATGTACATGGATGACTATTCCAGAGACATGTAGAACTGATATCTAGTAATATTTTAGGGAACTAGAGGGCCAAAGGATACATATGATTGGATTTTTTTCATTAAGGGTTTCGTTGAACTAATATAGGCACTATTGTAAATAATGTTGAATATGTCTGTTTTCATGCTATAGTAACCAACCATTAAGTAGGGGGAATGATGGGATATGCTGGAAAATGTGAGGGTCTTACCTATAAGGCCTTTAACTTCCTATTATGCATGGGATTATATCCTAATAGGTTGAATATGGACTATTTTTTGAGTTCCTGGAGATAAAGTAGGGGGTCTGTGATGGTATCCCCATACTCTACATGATTCACTAAGATATATCTCTTTTCTCTTATCTAGGATTTGTTGGAATTATAGATGGCTAGAATATTGATATTAGTCACCACCCTAACATCATATGAAAATTTAAATTATTCATCCTAAAGAAATTACTAGAGTTTTTATGCATGGAATCGACTTACAAGAAGTGTATTGATGAGGATTGATGAGGTAGTCTTCATTGACTCTTCAATTCATATGAATGTTACCCTACTACTACTATGATGAGTACCTCTTATGGTAGATGGTTTAGAAAGACCATATATGTTTAACAAGAAGGTTTTATATTTGTGGAGTAGTTCTTAGCTTCATTAGTTCCCTTGGGAGGAGATCTATAGTGCATGAACCCGGTAAATACTAGGTACTACCCTAGGGTTTTCAAATCACATAATATATATTTCAATGGTGTATAAATTCACATAATCCCATGTCATTTTGTTCTATTACTATGAGGTTATAATTTTATAGAGGAAAAAGGTAGATGTAGATAGGGAGCCAAGGACCTGACCTGGGAACTCAATAGCAGACATAGATGATGTCAGCTAAAACTAGTTAGCTATCTTAGGAACAAGGTAATTGAGGTATGTTAGGATGATTATATAATCATGATAAATATCTATATTGTGGGGGTTAGGGGAAATATACCATTTTAGGTAGGTTCTTATTCTCTTATACATTTTAAATTACTTATTTTATTATGGTTCTTGTCAATCCTTCATATATCTATCTGTTATTAATGTATGTGACATACCATTACAGGTTTCTTCTATGTCACAATATCTCAATACACCATTGGGAATGGAAGCGGATCTTATTTTGGGACACCTAGAGTGTCTTATAGCCTTTTCCTTCTACAAAAATTTGTATGAATTCATCATTCTAGAGATGATAATCTTCGATGAGATTTTCATCATTGATTGGATTAGTAGTATCTAAGCTCAAATTGAATTCTATTAGATAAGGGTGATATTTACATCACCCAGGGGATAAAATTATGTGTTTACTAGTTAATAGGAATTTCTATAACGTACAATTGGTTTAGAAATACTATAATCTTCTATTATCACAAAACAAGATATTAGAAGTGAGCATTAAAAATGATTTGTGGTATCCAAATCCTATTTTCTTCGATATTTGAATCTATATTATGATTTATTCAAACATGAATTCACAAGACTCCACATGATAGAGGATTTTACCATGATATAGTTCCCATTCCAGTCATGAAGCCCATTTTGATACCCCTATCACATGGCACAAAATATAATAAAGTAGGTCAAGGTTAAACTCAAGAAAAAAGATCAGAATGGATTTATTTAGAATTTTCAACCACCAAGGGGTTCACATATTTTTTTTAAGAGAGTGGATTATTTTATTCGGATTTGCATTGATTACTAGATGATTAATGATTATAAGGTGAAGAACAAATTACATTTTCCCTAGATCGATTATATTTTTGATCACCTTTGGGGAGATCATTGGTTCCTTAAGAATAATCATAGATTAGGCTACGGGTAGTCATAGTATAGAGTGGAAGAAAAACTAATGAAAAAAATATAATTATTTATTATATATGTAAGTAATTTCTAAAGTCATTTAGGCTGATGACATAACTTTTATTATTCATGTCCCACATGAACAATTTAATCCACCCTTACCATGAAATGTTCTTCTCAGAGTTTAGTAAAAAAATCCTTATCTACTCAAAAAATCCATAAAAACATTCTAGAATTATCTATATAGTCCATAATATCCTTCAGGAACATGGACATATTCTAAGTTACAGAAGATTAACATTTGGATTTGGGAGGTGAAAGTATAGGGGAATATAGTTTATGAGACATGTATATCCTTGAATGTAGATAATGTTATTATAATGATGTATTGGATACATCATTATATCATATTCTTGATTATTAGTTTCTATGTTTATTTGGAATGTACTGATATTCTACCCTTAACTTCTCATGATTATGAGTACACCTAGATATAATGAGGATGAGGGTAGTTAAACACAAGTTTATTGAATAATATAAAGAAGAATTTCCTGATGTGACGTGAAGGATGACGACAAGTCAAATATCATTACTTCCCATTCCATGTATTGGTTCAATAAAATATTTTGATTCATCATGAATTTGATTGTGTAGATTCCAAATTAGTGTTATATATTTGAGAGGGGGAGGGGTGAATCATTAATCCCTTTTATTTTTTAAAATGTTTTCTTTAAATTCATCCTACGTGGAATGTTAAATCCTTAATCATCACTTATCATGTTTCTCAACCTCATCTAGAATAATGTTGTATGTTAACAGAATATAACATAAAAATATATAGGGTTTTTTACAATGAAAAAAACCTTCAAATACTAGTTATTCCCCCAAAATCGATTTTAAATTATATTATAATGTGATTAGAAAACATAAATGTTTATTCCCATGAATTAAAAACTTTTTATATACCTAGACGCAATCCACCATGAGTAAATGATTATACCACGGACAACACCTTCTTCAATAGTGATTTTTTATACCCCCAATTTATATATTTGAGTATCTAGTTAAACCCCTTTCTAAAAAAATTCTACTTATATTTTATTACACAGAATAAATATCATGTGATTATCATTCTTTGAGATCTTACATGATCACACATTCATGTGTACACTTCATGTACATGTAGACATGATTAATAGTAGTTACTGCTCTTGATCATTTATTCTGATCACATATATACGATCAGTTTCCGTAGTTAAAAAATTATCAAGCTAGTATTGTTTCATATTTATTTGATGTTTTGATGTGAATTATATGTCTGTAAGTGGTGTAAAAAAATCGTCTTATATAATTTTTTTCTATAATAATCTTTCACTATGAAAATTTACATCATGCATGAATTTATTAAGCTTTATAACATTGTAAACCCCATCATGAGATATTCCAGTGTTTCTTATTTTGGTGATGTTAATCAAGTATCATAAGTGTTTCTCAAAATATCATTCATTTCTGTACCAATGCAAGTTTAACACTATTCAAGCTCAATTCCTTCATTTAGTATCCTTGCGTGTAGTTGAATGCTACATGGAAAACATTCACATCATGTTACAATGTAACATATGTCTATATAGTGTATTAGTTGATTCAAACTAACACAAAAAGATTTTATGAACCATTATTTGAAAAAAAATTATAGTTTTTATTAATCATAAGTCAAATACCGATGGTATCTCAGTTTTATTCTTCGTTATAGTAGTTTTTTTATAGGATATTTTATTAATAAAAAATTATATTCATGGAAAATCTATAACTTATTGGGAATGTGAGAGATATTAGTAAATTTATGTATCAAATACTCATATTAGATATATCCTTTAATATATGATACTCACCTCCTTAGATCCACTTTTAAATCCTTGTTAATGATCAGAAAAAAAATATTCTATTTGTTTCATATTATAATTCACTAATTTTGTTCATCATTTCTCAAAATTACATAATGAAACATCCAATCTTCATGATACATTATTTGTTCATGAAAATATAATAATGTTAATGTTTTTATTTCATGATCCTAATTATACATAAAATATATTGATCTTATCCTTTCATTCAATATGTCCCTTTTCAAATTCATTTTCATTTGGATGAATATCAACATTTGAAAAAACTGAATGAATGTAAGATATTGATATAATGAATTTAAAGGCTTCTTCTTCTTCACAAGATCTTGATCATAAAAAGAAATTGATCTCAATATGTGTAAGGTCCCATGTTTTACCAGATGATAATTTTGAGTAGAAACATGAAGTTTTTATATCAGATACATGAAAGGGGTAAATGGAAATTCATTACATTGAATATGATTTTAGATTATTCTTATTACCATTCTATTGGTCCTGGAATATGGTTTTTTACTAGTACCAGAGTTGGGATGATTTTTGAGACATTTCAATTTTAGTTGAATAATTAATAATTAATATTTATTTAATTGAATAATAATATATTCATGTAGGATAATTTGGCTTGTCTAGTGAATAGTGAATTATATTGAAATTCCATTTCTATTATTGAAATCCTAATGGAGTGTTTTTATATGGAGGGTACCAAATTCATGATGGGAACTGCTACCAAGTCGGTCCCCTTTTTATTTTTTTATTAATTTTATTTCATTCCATTTTCATTAATTCCATTATCCCATGGATTCACACATATTACCCTTGTGGCACAACTTCGTCATGTAACCAAAATAGAAAATGGAAAACTAAGATAAATAAGGATAGGTTGAGGAAGAAGGTGACCTCCTTGAATCTTACGTCAAGCTTGATCATCATACTGTACCTACGAAGAATATAAATTGGAATTTTTTGTAATGATTCCACCCATAGGGAGGATTTTTATTGTATTTTCAAAAAACCTTGTAGAATTTAAAAAAATTAACCCATGTTATTCTTTCTTATGTCCCCAAGTTGGATGATATTTTTCTATTTCTGAGAATATGGGTATTTCATGATTATTTGGAGGATCTCTTTTCGAGGGTCCCCATGTACATGGAATATGGTTCAGAGAACACACCCCAGGTGTTCATACAATTCATGTATGATAAAAATTTCCATGTACACAGCATGTATGGGTTATACAAGTTGTATACTAGGACTCCACCAAGTAGGTGAGTACTTGGCGAGACAGCTTGTGTATATTATAGAGTATCTTTCTAGACATCGTATGGTTAATAGGACTTGTAAATGGACATGAATAGGATATATAAATTCCTAGTCTAGGTGAGGTTCACATGAAGGTACCCAATTTTGGTTAAACACCATGTACAACACTAACACACTGTTTAAATTGGCTCTTAAATGCCAATTATGCAAGGAGCATGTTCATAGTTGAGGCCTTAAAGGTACACGACTTGTATTGCGGTAGACACATTGTGTAATCCTCATTTTATACACTTTTTATGGTTGTTAATGTTTAATTTCTTAGTGTTATAATAATAAATATGATGGCCCATTATAAGTTATATTCCATATAGATTGTGATGATGAAACTCGTGGTGTGATTTTAGGACTATTATGTCGTGTTTCAGGATTTTATCTAAATAGTGGGGTTCATCCTCTAAAAATTGAATGCAGTTGTATTTTGAGAGAAATATATTTCTATGAGGTGATCCATGACCCTTTATCTTGAATTATTCATCCATATATCATGCTTGTTTGGCAACATCATTATGATATTTACTCTCTTGGTTAGGAGTCGATGATGTTGGAAATTATTGAGGATCCCTATATCTTTGTACTTCATTAATAATTATCCCTTATGGGTTTAATTTTAATACATAATTATTAGGAATCACATTCGAGATACCATTTCTATTATATTGTTTGGACGATCCCATTTCGGATGACTATTCTTCTTACGCCATTTTTAATGATACCTTGTAGGACACCCCATCTTATGTAAATTTTCAAGGATGTCCAGAAATATTCCACTATTTCCATAATTATAAAGATACCATACATGATTCCCTATATTTATAATACATATAATGATCTATAGTAGGATTCCTATAGTTTTGTGTGGAAATTTAGGATCCCAATAATGATTCATCTCCAGTGTTTTGAGATGTGGGACCTAGTGGGTGCCCAAATGTTTGACTGACCCTGAGTTAATGTGTTGGGGGTTTGTGTAGATATGGTAGTGTTTATTACCTTATAATACATACAAAACATGAAATCCCATGAGGATATGGTATTAGGGGTGGTTTAGTCATTCGACCTCCCCCACTCTTTTATAATTTCACATATTTATTGAAGATGTAGAAATGATTACCAAAGTTGAATCCTGGTTTGTGGTAGATGAGCCTGATGTGATACATCATTCATTATATTAGGGATTCCCAAATGTATTTCCTAGTATTCTACATCTAGGAAATGTTATCTCATATTTTATTACATACTCATAGGTAATACATATGACCAGGTTATAGAGTTTAATGTTTGATAATTATATTATTGGGATCTCCAAAGGTGTTTCTTATGATCTAATTCATGATCATATGGTTATAATATATGGTCACGGAGTCCGTTGTTATGATTATCGTGGAAGATTATTCTCTCTTCATTGATTTGGTTGATTACGCTCTCCTCTGATTGACTTATAATTATGATGATTATTCTATCATTGACCAGATTATACTCAGGGCTGATTACACTCTCTTTGGTCCATAGGATGATTATTATCTCCCTGAATGATTACATGATCAAATTATTGGACATTTAATATCACATCATTGGATAATTTTGTATTATTATTATCTCTATATTGATAGGGATGATTATTCAAACCCTTATTAGAGGCCTCCAATGGTTATAATAACATCTCATCGGTGAGCTCTCCTAATATATTGTTTAAGGGTTTGACCCTTATGGTTCATCTAAGTCACAATTTCGTGACTTCATATTCACTGGGTCCTAGGTATCATACATTACACTAGATTAACATTTAACTTTATTCATGGAGTCTACATTTGGTCCAATTATAGGATTTCTAGAAATAATTATTATGGATCCTATTTTATAGTGATGGAGATGGGTAAGAGTGAACCCAGTGTTAGGACGAGTATACCCCTTTGGGGACAGAACTAGACATGACATATTAATTTTTGGATGATGGTGGTATTTATAAAATGGGATTTCAGTCCCAGATATCTTCACAATTATGTATAGCTTCTGTGGTATGAAATTATGCTCAATTACCCTACTTTGGATGTCCAAGCGATCGAGATTATAGTTCCAAAGACCAAATGCTAATGATTTTATGTTATTTATTTTTTCATACTGATATACATTTATATTTATGTATATATTTTTATGTATAAGAATATATATATGTATATATATTTATATATGATCAATTATTTCCAAGAAGGCATGGATTACAGACCCATGGATTAGTTATGGTTCACATTATTCTATTTTTTATTCATTTCGGTTGTGTCACTACTAGGATGAGCATATTATGTGATCATGCACTTATGGAAAAAAATATATGTGTTCATTTTTTGGAGTGGAATGATTATATTATTTATCACCCTTGTAATTAAGCATCAATTAGTGATTAGACCATATGTATTCTTTTTTATGTTGATCGTAGATTCGTGGTGGTGAGGGAAGAGGCTAGGTGCCGCGGACAGAGCGAGGTAGCTCATGTGGATTCTTCTGACCAGGTTGTTGAAGTTCAATTGTTTTTAGAGATGGGGTATGTGGTCTATCTCCATGATTGTAGTATATCGTTGTTATTTTATTTCATTTTCTTTTCTACTTTTGTATTTATGTTTGGCCTAGTGTGTGGCCATGGTTTTATGTATGATATAGTGGATTTTGAATAAATAAAATTTTATTTATAATTACAACATGTTATATTTCGGTTTATTTAATTCTTTTGTCTCTATTTATTTACTACTATTAATCATTCATATCTATTTACTCTATTTTATTTCTCCTATATAGGGGAATAGTTCCCTCTCTATCACCCCTTTAGACCACATGTCAATTCAGTAGCCTCTGGTGTATGGGGAGGCACACTTGAGGCCTTCTAGAAAACATGCTCAGATATCTAGATTAGTGGCATCTAGGATTGTATGTAACAACGTGGTATTATATATTCTCCTTTACATATATTTAAAAAGAGTTATATAGTATATATGAGTATTAGGAATGTATCGTAACATCTATGGGATATTAGATTTGTTTATTGAGAATAATTGTTTTACTAAGCAGTCATGGTTTCTAGAGATATGTGATTTATTTATTGATATGTGATGTTATATTTGTTTATGATTTTCACATTGAGTGATACACTTGTTGTTTGAATAATATTATTAATTATTTTCTTCTAGATATTATCCCATTGGAAAGAAAACAATGATTGATTTAGAATCTTGGTCATCCAAGGGAAGATGTGTCTCAAGTATTGTATTTGGAATATAGTATTAAAATGCAATAGGCTTTATAGTGTGTCATTTTTCTTACAAAAGAGACCAATTGTTTAATGTTTTAAAAAAATATAAATGGTTTTTTCCCATATAATATTTTTTAGAATTGTATTCAATTTCTCTAACATGTATATATAATTTATCTTCTGATGGTAGGTAATGTGGACCTTCATAGAGACATTTCATAGTGAGGATGATGACTCAGTCATCATGCACGAATGGGGACGAGGACTTAGTAGGTTGATAAGGAACATGATGACCTTTCTTTTTACCCATTGTAGGTTTTTTTCAGGTATGGTTCTTTAAACATTCATTATTAATATATACAGTGAATCATACATATACTGGAATGAAAATCTTGTTAAACGACATCAGTAATGGTTACCTTGTTGAATCAATGAGTATGGTACTGATAAGTTATATTAATTATATTGAAATTAACCTCAAGGGGGTACTGGCATCAAAAAATTCTCGATGAGTGTCAGTTTAGTGTCACCATTTTTCTGATCTCGTGGCCCCCATGTAGTAGTTTTTTATGATGATTCTTAGTGAGGATCGATCCCTTGTATAACATGTTGAATGTTTTGAAAAATTTAGGTCGTCATGATATTTATTCTAATTATATATTATTTATATTATGTGCTTGGTGTTTAGAACATGGGACTCGTCTATGATTCTCGATCATTACAGATACATAAGAGACCGAAAGGCCCCTAGTTTTGACTCTTACCCCTATAGGTCAACATTTTTTTTGTTCAGATGATTCCTAGGAGAAATGTTCACACATGTTTATGACTGAATATTTAGGAATTGATATTGGTTATAAGCCATTTTGAGACTGATTCATGGTATGTGGAATGGTACTGAGATATACGCTAGTTGATTCCATTAAAATTTTACAATAATATAAGGTTATTTGGTATCAAAACTAGCTCTTAGGGGAAGGACTATTTGGGTTACTAACCCATTTGACATGTGAATTCACTTTTTTTGTTGTATTCAGAGCATGGGTAGAATCACAAGAATGGAACAATTTCATATAACATGTAATTAGGGAACAAATTGTGGCTAAAGTGAGATACAAAATTTTGAATTGGATCTCAAAGGGATATTATGTATTAATGAGATTGATGTGCTAAATAGAATGGTTAGATTCACAATATTATTGATGAACCTAGAGTGTGTGAGTTAGATGGTAAAGTTATATGCGAGTTTCACGTGGTGTCATTTGAATCCTAAATTAGAGACTGGTTTTATTTGAGTTGAGGACATACGTTTCTAATGAAATTCCAATGGATTATCATCTAATGAATTTTAAATGAATGAATTGTATCCCCACATAGTATAGGTTAAATTTGAAATGGACAGGGTATAACATGATAGTTGAACTATGTTTGGACTTGGACATGCATTTTTTGGAGACATCATTCTAGATGATTGTCAATAGAAGGTTTAACCTGTTTTATTGTATGAATGGCTCTAAGGGACCTGTACACTCATTTGGATTGAATCATTGTGTACTCATATTACAGAAGATCATGATCTATATTGACATTACCTTGAGTATGTAGAGAGAGAATCGACTCAACAAAAATCATCTTTTATTTTCAAATTTCATTCCTAGTTTGATGGAAGATGATGTTGATGTTACACTTGAGGAGAAATATAAGGCAAAACAATTTTTGCGAGTGAAGTGTTGGTTGTATGAGGGAAGTGATCCTTGTTTCTAGTTAATATTCGATGTTTTTCATGGGCTATTGATCTTGGATTTTGGTTTTGAGAAAATGATAACTTTATCACTATAGTGGGGAGTTCCAAATTAGTCGGAAATGAGCATTTCTTATGTTGGATAAAAAATTTTATGCGAGGAGACATGTCATTGGATAGTCGAGATGGATTGTTTTTGGAAATGATTAGATTTAGAGAATGGATTCCAGTCTTAACACCAGGATTCTTGGGGATGAGATGGTTTACGGTGGAGAGTGTGTTTTCTGGAACTAGGGACCCACTCAATATTTCCCCAAACTTAGTTGACCACAAGGCCTCACGCACATCTCCCAGAATGACATAGTCTCTTGAATATAAGTGAGGTCTTATGGTGTGTTTGTGGGGAGACATTACCCGAATAACCAGTGTACAAAATGGATAAATATAAAACTTGTTAAATAGATGAAAAAGTACAAAAACATGGGTGGAACAATATAAGAAGAATAGAATAATAAACAACTGATCAATTAAAAATCTTATAAAAGAGATGATTAAGATATATTTCATGTATCTATATTTCTGTAAAAAATGATACAAAGAAAAAGATAATACATTCTATACAAATATTGGAAAAAGGACACAAAAAACAATTCCCTGTATCCTGAGCTCTAGATCAATAATTTACTACTAGCTCCATCATATATAAAGACATAAATCTAGTGTTTAAGAAATATGCTTACCTTTTTCAACAAACACATACATAGAGTCTTCCCATGTGATAATGGCTACCCGAATAAGGTGTTTGATAAATATCATTACACTACATGTAATGGAATCTATAAAATCCAATACATGAAATATAAAATGGAATACTGTAAGATAATGAATATATAAAATTACAGTAGTACAATTGTTTAAATACACAGGTACATGATTTAACCCTCAACTGATTTCATAATATGTAACCAGTTCATTAATTAATTAAGCTCCAATTTATATGATAGAGTCACCTAACGTAAAACCAGTACTAAAATCCTTAAATGAATTTGATTGTATAGGGATCCATGAAATATAAATACATCTAATAAATTTAACAATATTTAATTTGTTTTAGGGTAATAACCAAGGAAAAATTAACATCAAGTGTTTCAAATTCAGTAGTAACATTCACCAAGATATAGGGGTAAGATTTTTATCCATGGGGGAATCACATAAGGAATTTGACAATGATGTAATTATATCAAATTTGAAGGAATTCGTCCAAGGTAAAATTAGATAAGAAGTTCCCTAGACCAATTGTGCATACAAGACAACTCGTGTCTTTAGAAGTCACTGAATATCCAAGGAGTGTATCCAAGAAATACTATAATAATAATGTATAGATCTTGTGGTTATTTATTAGGAATATATAATGGGAAAATATCAGGATCCAAGGTGGGTCTTGCCCTTCAAAACTGACATCTCTTAATTAGAATGGTTTCCATGAATGCACAATGAATTCCCTTGAGATTCCAAGGATACCTGATGTCTGACCACTCCTATTATAATGTATAGGTCCATGTGAATTAGGGTGTATTTATTCAATTAATTTAATAATCTATTCCAGGTAAAATTCCTTCCATTTAATAAGTCAAGAAGTTTATTCCATGCTTTTCATACATGACACAAGGAATCTAAATCCCATAAAACCATTTACTGAAAGCATATAATTCATATTCAATTAATAATGGTCATTCTACTACATCCCATAAGCATGGAAATGCGTTATATGGGTGTGGAATCTAGTTCTTCAATCTCATTTAGTTATTCCTTGTCATATACATAGGATATATTCCAAATTCCATTTGAAGTTGATTAATCAAGATGAACAACTTAATTTATAATTGTCAAGTAATTATCATGCATGTTTTAAAAATAAAAAATCCAATGATTTAACAAAACACTTACCTTTAATAAGGTCATTTAAAGGAAAACAAGAATTGTGGCATAGAAAAGAATAATAATCTAATAAAATCATAAATAAGGGAAACGCCCTATATGGGGTAGTATACATTTTTTATGTAACCACAATTGATAGGAAATATATCTATCATTGGTCTTGGAACATGGTTTCAATGACTATTAGGAAGGAAAATTAATTAAACAATCAATACATGATGAAATCTGCATGCATGCAAAATATTTTATAAAATAATGATACTTGAGGGATGCATTATAGACCATGTACCTTTTACCATTATGACTCTCCTTATCCAGTGTCAACCTCTATATATTCCTCTGATTGATGAGATATGAAGAATAAATCAATACCAGGAAAATATGGCATATAAGACTACATCGAAAGAGCATTCTTGATAAGAAGAAGAATGTTGAAATACTAAATATGATTCAAGTACATATAGAATCACATCCAACATGACTAATGATGATTGAATTAGACACCAGTTCATATATTAGTATCAACATCAATATAAAGGTCTTCAAAGGAGAAATAAAGGGAGAGGATAAGGTTATAAATCAATAAGTAAATAAATATGAGGAATGGGTTTATTTAGTTTAAAATTCATGGGAATTTTTGTAAAATCACCCAAAACCTGAGTTCCATGGTTTAGTCATATGGTTTTCCAAACTGTTCACAAACCGTGCACCTCACACTGTAGGGATTTGGCACCTACATGTTTAGGATGCACAGTTTCATAAATCGTGCTCCAACTATGGAAAACAAGTCCATAACAAGTCTATAGTTATTTTCATGGTCGTGCACCGAAATCACATTGTTTTTTTAACCATGGGAACTATAGTAATCCATTGTATAACCTTACATGGTTATAAATATCCATGTGTTCTGACCCATATTATTCCATGAAAAAATGTGACATGCCATTCTTTCTAAAAAAATCTGGGTTGTGGGCTTTGAACAAACACCAGACACCCATACGACACCCTTGAACTTATCTGGAATCTATATTTGGTTAGAAATAAATAATTATAATGAATTTAAAAGGATTGAAACGGTTTAAAAAAGGACTCTTTCATTCCTCGCCCATTAAAGGAAATTGTCACCATGTTTACCTTCCAAGGGTGGAAAACACTATCTAAGAACAACTATGTCCACTAGGCATGTGCATCAGCCTCCGTCTAGCATTTTAGGTCCTTTGAAAGGTTGTTCTAACATTTCACCCATAAAAAAGGGATAGAGTTGCCTCAGAGAGCCTTAATTCTCTTTATAAACTAAAAATATGAAACTCCTCAAATGAAACAATAACATCTATATCATATTACAAGGGAAAAAAATTATGAGATGGGTCGGCATGATAATGTTGAAGCTATAAAACATAGATGATGTAATCAATGGAATGGTACCTATGAGTTATTAGAAACTTATTGGCTACAGAACCGACTCTCTCTAGAAACTCAAATATCCCTACATAACAAGGGGACAAATTCCCTTTCTTATGTATCCGTATATGCTCTATCCTAGGAAATAAACATAGAAAACATGATCCCTAACCATGAACTCTATAGGTTTTATTCACTGATCAACTTATGATTTCAACCAAGACTAGTTGGTAGACATATAATTCATGATTAGATAAACCTTCTCTAATGTCAGGTTCATGATATGAGGTCCTAGTAGGGATTCCACCCATACTACTACCTAAAATATGGGATAAAATAACATTTTATAGTATAATGACTCTAAATGATCCATCATAATCATTACCTAAAATCTATTCTTTTTTAGAGAACACATAAATAGTTATAAAATTTTACAATGAACTACAAAAATAATGGAAACATTCTTGGGGAATTTCTTCCAAAACATTTATCATATATTCATAATTATCATCATTCTGATGGGAAAAAATAGTTCTAGAATCACCTATGATCCCATTGCCTTCTACAATCCCTAACAAAACCAGGTTGTAAAGAGAGTTTCCCTATTTAATGTGACAGTATGAGGGATCCCATGTATCTGGATGATCTCACAAACATTCAATCATTTTAGATCATTAACTAAGAATGTATATTGTATATGTATGAAGTGTGAAACATTCATCATTTGGTTAGAAACAACCTATACAATGTCACTACTATACGGAGAACTTGTTTAAATGAACACAAAATCATAAGTAAAAGCTTTCCATTTCTATTCCGGTACGGGATGTGGTTGTAATAATAATGTAGGTATCTGGTTATCTACCTTCACCTACTGACATCTTGAGCACATAATTATAAAAAATTATACCTTTTGTTTCATCATGTTCCTCTATTACCGACATCGCACATATTGGTACATCGTGGAGATTCCATGATGAACTTCCCACTAAGAATCATGAGACTCATGCATCAGATCCTCTCTCATATATTTAGGAACCAAGACAAATCCACATATATGTACAATTTAGCCTCTATCCATAGATCAATATAGAGGCGGGTCATCCCTTGAAACATTCTCATGGAGAACCAAGCCTTAAAAATCTAAAAATCACCCACTCTTCCCCTTCTCATGGAGGGAAGAGGTAACTGTCATGTCTTACATATAAGACTACTCATGAATTTCATGGAATGCTAGATGTATCTCATAATTTTGGGGGATCAATCTAAATTCATCATTTTCTTCCCATATGGATTGTCTGAATGTTTTTTTACTATACACATCCACTACCACATTTCCATTTTGAGGAATATAGTAAAGGTCAAAATTAATGGATTGATGATATTTGACCTATCTTTGTTGATTGAATTTAATTTCACACTATATATATATATATATATATATATTAAGTTGCTGTGTTTCTTGTACATCCCAAATGGCTCAAACAATAGATAGTGTCTCCAGTAACTTCATTCATTGAATACTACTAAAATATCATGGTCATGCATCGAGTAATATTCTCACGAGGACTCGATTGTTGCGATCAGTGTGCAAAGACTATGTCCTCTTGTATCATCACTACTCCTAGTTTGATGCCAGATTCATCAAAGAACACTATATTACTTCTACCTAGATTTCGAAAAATCAGAATGTGTGCCGATAAATTCATTGTCTTCATATCATGAAATTTATCCTCCCAATCTTATGACAACATGAACATTATACTATTATTTATAAAATATTTATATTTTGAATCAAGGTATGTCAATTTCAACAAGAAATTCATGTAATATCCATTTATACCCATGAAACTCCATATATCAACCGCATTCTTTAGATTCTCCCTGGAAGGTACAGTTCTCACCTTGTCTAGGTCAACATAGACTCATGCTATCGAGATAATATACCCATGAAGGGAACTTAGATTATAATGAATTGTCACATGGAGAATTTTTCATAAATTTAATTCTCAATAAATATAACAATAATGATCTCAAGGTTTTTATCATGGTCTCTTCGAGTGTGAGAATACCCCTTGAATTCATCTACAAAGATCATGAAAAATGATTCCATATAGGGATGGAACACCCTATTAATTAAATCCATAAAATGGAAGGAACATTCATAGGACTGAAAAACATAATAATATACTCATATAGACCATAACTACTATGGAAATATATGTGAGGAATGTGTAATGGCCTAACTCACACTTGATGGAATCCTGATATCAAGTCGATCCTAGAAAACATCATGGATCCTCAATGATGGTCAAAGTGATCGCCAATCTAAGGAAGAGGATAATGGGTTCTGTCTATAATCTAGTTCAACCATATTTAATACATGTATATATGAAGGGTATCATATTACTTCATAGATTATATAATGGTTGATCTCCAAGATGAAGTGTTAGGCTATATAAAATATTTGGTCTCTAAATCCCCCAACTGCCTCTTGTGGTACATGGGGTTAGTAGGTTCCACCCTATATGGATGAATGGACACTAAATATTCCCTTATAATGAGATAAATTGTAAATTATACCTCTCTATAAGGATGTAATCCCAATAATTCACTAGGAAATATATCCATACAAATATCTAATACCACAGGTAATTCAATATACCATAAATTCTCATCCACCAAAAATTGATTTAAAATAAGGGTTGACACTCTACATAGCCCATGATTCATTGGTTTAGATTTTCAAGCCTAGAAGACCCAATCACCCTTATGTCGATAGATTCTTCCCTTGGGTGATTTCCATGATACCCTACAGTGATAGAAATCTACAAAAATTTCATAAGGAACAAACCATCCCATCTTAAGAATGATTTTGAATCCCATCATCGTAATAACAATGAGCTCCCACAAAAAAGTGTAAATGGGTACCTCAGAGGGGCACTCCCTACAATGGTGTATTCCCTCTAACTTTACTCCTAACAGTTAATCTAGTGTCATTACACCAATGGAATACTATATTTCCATCCGGATAATTTTCATGATAGATAAAGAGATAAAGGATTGTGGGGAACCAATTTCAAATAAATAATATACTATAGAGGATGATACATGAATAGTACATCATAATATAGATGTTCAAGAAGCCTGGTCCTCATGTATAGGCTGAAGTGCATGAAACTGGCCAGATCCATGACCCTCTACTAAAACTGGACTACCAAGATCATGAAATCTATATTGGCACAACTAGTGACCATGAGTCTAGATACCATGGCCACAACCTCCTCCTCAATCATTACCACTAATGCTACTCAAACTCCCCTTCTTACATGGAATAGAATAACAGGACACTAAATTTGTAGCTGTTGTAGACCCTCCTCCACTATAATATGGTGAATGTTCTGAAATAATATCTAAATATATTTGATGTTGTTGCATTCCCAAAATACTAGAGGGTCTCAATCACACTAAGACTTTAGTTTCCCCTATCATACACACTAGTGATACACGAAAGGTAAACTGACATAGGTAATCAAGATTCCACTTCCCTGATGAGAAACCCTGATGGATGACATTCTTCTACTTGATGAAATACTGGCCTATTGTGACACTGATGTTCTATCCATATTACTATAACCATCACTAATGTTTTTCTCAGTAATAATATCTTTTTATAGTATTTCTAAAAAGGTAGGTATGTGAAAGAAACATTCCTATGTAATATAGAATACTGAAGCTCATACTCAAATAATCAAGCATGAAAAATCTCATCAACGACTAGATGTGTTGAAAAGAACTACAACTTTATAAAATTGGACAAATCCTACATGAATGAAATAGCACACTGGATTTGATTCATAAACTCTATGGCAGAATCATCCCTCAATGATTGAGGAAAGATGTATTCATAGAATGATTTCTAGGAATAGAATCATGACATTCCCTAATGGATAACATCATGTCTAATTTAACTCCCCTTGCGCTTTTCCAAATAAAGTATCATTTACGTAACAAAATAGACCCTCTACTCTAGAGTCACATAAAGATTGTCAATGATAGAAAGAGTGTTCTCCTAGAATGACTCAATAGCATGTGGACTACCATCCCCAGATATGGTTGGAGGATACTGGTAATGGAACTCATAGAGAAGATCATCTATCGTAGGTGTAGGTAGAGGATCGCATTGAATGGAATTTATCAGATGTATGAAACTATCAAAAAGATGAGTGTTAGTGAAAATATAAGGGGGTGGTACATCAAGTGGAACTCATTTTGGAAATACTAGTGGATGGGGGGACACATCATATGGTTCATGGTCATTGTCATTTCTTAGAACATGAAAAAAATAAAGTTGTGGATGAACTGGTCTTCAATTTCAATGAACACACCTTGGAAAAAGCATTAAGTGTATTGATGGAAACACTAGTGGATGATGAATAAAAAAGAAAAGGTTCACTACCCATTGTATACTTCCCAAAAGTCCTACATAGAAGTTCTGATTTTTGTATTGGATCAGTTATAAATTATAAGGGTTCTAGTAGATGAAAGGTCAATATAACCTTGCCTCATCATATATGGGTAAGTATTTTATTTTATAAATAGTGTATAATGATTCTTGTTTGAATTTTTTTATTTCTACATATCGATGTCCTTTTTAAATTGACCCCCAATCCTATTAAATTAGGTCCCCTACACCATATCACTAAAATCAACACCCATTTACTTTTGATCGAATGGATTGACATTGTAAATTACTCATTCCAACCCATGATGGCCCGCACACCTCATGAATTGAAACATAAAATCCAAAAATCACATCCATTTTGATTCATAAGTATAATATACATAACAAGCCCTCCACGCCAATCACATGCATATCGAAAAAACAATTTCAGTGAAATGAATCTATATGTCCTGGAAATATGAATGACATGTGAATTCCATGAGCCAATAATGATGCATGTTACAATGATACATACCATCATATAAATGGTACAAGGATAAAATAATTCCCTCCATCAGAATAATAATAAAAACAATAAAACAGCATGTGCATTTCCTAATGGTTAAATAATATCAACTATAATAGGAAAAAGTAGAATTATAATCATAATTACAGAAACATGGATATTTACTCAAACATGGGTCAGTTATGCCCAAGCACGACTTAAAAAAAACTTCCAAATTATTTATAATATGTTTGATATTATATTAAAATTGAATTAAAAGAATGTAAAATCTCTAATACCACTTTGTGATATCATGAACCTAGGTGACACTCAGAAGTACCCGGTGCCTAGTTGGCTATATGAACTCAACAACATATCCCTGGCCTCCAGAAGTTTTCATCTAGTAGTAATGTCATTGGGTGTGTCTATTGGGACTATTTCCACATTAAGAGAGTTTATCACATTGGATAAATATAAATATTGTTAAATAGAGGGAAAATAATAAATTGATAGACGACACAATTGAAGAATAGTTGAATAATAAAATACTGAACAAATAATAATCATATAAATAGCTAATGTTGATATACGACATGTATCTATAAAGCAGGAAAACAAGGATACAAAGACGTAGACGATAGATGTTCTGAAAAATTGGGAAAAAAATACAAAAATGATCCCCAACATCTGGAGCTCTAACTCAATCAAATGATATTAGCTCTGACCTCTATTAGGCCGGTAATAATGTGTCCGAAGTGACATGAATATCTTTTTCAATAGCTGTATAAATATAGTCTTACTAGGTGCCAATGGTGTCCCATAGAGTGTGTGAGATAAATCTCAGTATAACACCACAAATGATGTCTATAACATCTAGTCTGTGTAATATAAATTGAAAAAATGTGCAAGCATGCATATAAAATGTAATGAGTTAATGTTATGTAAATACCCAAGTACATGCTTTATCTGTTGTATAGTGTCTCAACATGTAACCAGTTAATTAATTAATTATGTTCCAGTTTATATAATAAATTTACATAAGGTAAAAATATAACTTAAATCCTATCATGATAATGATAGTGAGGGGATCCAAGACAGGGAATGTTATCCTATAATGATAATAATATAAAAGAGGTTATAATGTTGTAACTAAAGAAAACCTGAGATTAATAGTCTCCATCTATATAGTAACATCAGCATGGATATAGGGGAATAGTGTAATCCCAGAAACATCACCCATGTAATTCCACAATGATATAACTCAAACTGAGTCAAATTTATTCCTCCAAGTAAAAACTGGACAATTAGAGAACAGAACAAAGTGTGTATATCAGAAATATCATGTCCATAGAATTCATGACTGATCCAAAGAGTGTATCCATGGAATCCTATAGTAATAATTTATGGATCCAATGGTGTCATACTAGACATCCTCAATAGACAAATATCACGTTCCAAGGTGGTTTTCACCCTTGGAAACAAACATCTCTAAATCGAAATAGCATCTACAAGTGCTCATAGAATTACATCAATAATCTAATGAGAGATCAAAACATTACACTCCTATTATAATGTATGAGTCCATATGAATTAGTCACCATATAATGAATTCAATTAATAAGTAATTCCATTTAATAATCATTCCATTTAAAAAGTCAAGATGCGCATTCCAAGCCTTTAATTCAATTGACAAGGCTTATCAATGACATTCAACCATTTAAAAAAATAATTTAAATCATATTCGATTAATATGTTTCAATTTTATAGCATCCATAAACATGGCATGGTGTTCTACAGATGTGTATCCATGTTATTAAAAATTATATAATTAGGAAAAATAATATATACTGTATACATTCCAAATTCCATTAGAGGCTGATTTTTCATGTTAATGAACATACCTAAGGAGGTAAAAGTGATTATAATATTTGTGATAAAAGTTTAATATCCATTAATCTAATAAAAAAAACATCTAACAAGTTAAATTAAGGGAAAACCCAAGTGGATTTACAGATAAGCACACTAAGATACTAAAAACATAGTTAAGGGGAACCCCCTATATGGGGTGGTCGGAGTTATGGATGTAACAACAAATGATAGATGAAATATCTAACATGGATATTAGATCATGGTTCTAGTGACTATAATGGAGTAAAATTATTTAAACTATAAATTCTTGATGAAGACAAAGTGAACACATATTAATTTATAAAACAGCTAAACATGAGGTATGGGTTATAGAGTATAAACCTCATTTTCATAATAATCTCCTCGTCCTTTATTAGACTCTATTTTGGTTTTTATAGGATGAAATATGAAGAATAGATACATGACTTAAAATAGGGAATAGGATCCTATATCTAAATAGCATCATTGATAGGAAGAATAACAATTGAAGACTAAAAAATGAATCAAGTAAATACTAATGCACATCAAATGTGAAGAACGACGGTCAAATCAAACAACATATCGAATCTTGGTATCAAAATATATAAGGAGGGTGTCAATGGATCCATAATTGGAGTTTATAGGATGATATTTCTATAGGAAAAAATAGTAGAAGGGTTTTTATTTAATTAATGCTTTAATGAATCTTTTGTAAAATTACTCAAAAACATGACTTACTTTATTTTGACACATGGTTGGACAAACTATCCCCCAAACATATAGCATATACGATACGGATAAGGACCTCGCATTTATAGGCCTCATGGTTAGGGAAACCATGACCCAAACATGAGAAAAATCTATGAAAAAGGTCTATAGTGCATGGAGTGGATGTGAACCCCAAATTTAATGGTTTTTCTAAACATTTCATTGATTGAACACCACTGTCTATCCTCCCATGATTATAAATAAACATGTGGCATAGGATTACTGTTTTATATAATTGTATTGCATGCCTTTTTCTCCAAAAAATATGGGTTATAGGCTCCAGAAAATCCCTGAACACCCCTGAGACACCCGGGAACTCATTTTCCATATCAGTTAGAAAGAAATTAAATAATTATTCTGAATATAAAATGATCCATATAGTATTTTAAAAATGGGATCTTTCTGGTAGATTTTATTGCTAAATTTTTTAGATGTGGATTTTTCATAGAAATTTGAAAATTCCTTTATCAGATTCTTATAATGGGAAAAATGTTATGTTTTCACCTATCATATGATCATGGATAAATTTATTTATAACTCCATTTGTCTGGAAATAGGTTGTTTACTCTAGGATATGATATTTGTTGATTTTTGAGCCCTTTCAATTTTAGAAGAATAATTAAAATGTAATATCTAAGTAATTAATATTAATTTTTCACACATGTTCGTTCAACCATATATTCATAATAGATACTATGCTTTAAATTTTGTCTCCAATTTTTAGTGAATAGAGGGATATTTTTCAAAGGTGGTGTATAAACATAGTGGGCATTGGGTCTGGGTTAGTCCCTCTTTTTCTTTTTCTATTATTTTTCTGCCTTTTCAATAATTTATTATTCTTTTCTTATGTTATACCATAGATTATAAAGTACACCTATTTTTGTAGTGAACCGAAGCTTGAAGTAAATAGACATTACATTACTTTTGCAGAATATATAATACATGTAAAAACAGATGCCCAAAGACCATATTAGTTTAGTGTCTTTGAAAACTCGGAACATAATCTTCTAATCATGGTGAAAGATCTTCAACATCTCCCATAAAGATATTCCCCTTTGGTTTTCTTACCTAAATCCATTCTTTATGTCCCAGGGAAAAGAAAACATAAAAAGAATGAGCTCAAAAGCTCAGTAAGGGTAAACATGGAAACATAAAATCATCCCTAAACATTTGAATGTAAGAACATGAACATAAAACATAAAAAACAAGAGTGATGACATAAATCATGACAATGCATATAGGAATAGATCATAAGAGAACATTAACAATGATAAAATAGCATGAGAATAAAACATGTAATTGTGGCAACCATTAAGCACGTGTTATGATTTCCATAGTAGCCAAGGCATTGCTTCCAAGACCATCATAGTGGACAATGTCCCTTACTGAATCGAGTTCACTCCTCGTTCCAATCTGGTATCACTGAACCAGATTAACCTGCTATTCCAGCCATGTCTATCTCATGAGATATAAATCATTACCCAATGCATTGGAGGGAGATATATGTCCCACCAATCACATAATGAAATAATTCTTACGTGTTCCACAAAATATACATAAATCAATCATCAAAACCCAAAGAATAAAATGGGATTCATAAACATCATCCAATCATAACATAATCCATATAAAACAAATGGATACCATTTCATCATAAAAAGAATCAGAACATTTATATAATTGTATCATTATACTTGAAACATAATCATACTAAATAATTTAATCTTAGATGGAAAATAGTTTTGACAAAACACTTGAAATGAATTCTTGAGGAAAATATCATTTCTTCTTCAAAATCATTTTCATTTGTCAAAATTCCATGAAATTTTTAAAAGAAAAGGATTTTTTTGAAAATAATAATGAAATTTTGTAGATGAAGATTCATTGGAATAATTCTTTAAGAAACCTTAAAAATCCATTCACACCGTATAATTTAAAAAACATTCTTCGCATACTTTTCCCAGAAAAGTCAAAATGTACCTTATATGGTAACCAAAAGAATGATTCCTTCCATATAATGTGGTAAAAAGTAAAGAAAGGGTAAAAATTAATTTAAACATACATGGATGAATAGTACACATTTTTTGAAAACATTTTTAGAATATATGGACATGGATGATAAATATAACCCCATTAAATACTTATGTATAAGCAATCTCTGATAAAAAACGAGATTTGGAAAATTACCCCTTACCTTATGTCGAATTTCATCCGCATGTGTCTAAGACTCCTCTATAGTGGGTTTAAACATATTATTATCTTTTAACAGAATCATAATAATATTTATGATTTCATATATGATTCACTTATGACTTTATATTAACCGTTCGTTTGTTAATTCCATGTTAAAGTTTTGTTTTGGGTAAAATCGTTTCATTTATCGTATGTGTGGGGGCTTGTTGTTTCATGATATTATTATTACTTATATCAAGATTTAATTACATATAGAATTTAAATCATGATTTACATATCATATAAATTCTGTATATATATATATAATATATATATACAAATGAAATGAAATACACCATTCATAGAGATAGTATGTTGTACGTACGCATGAACGTTGTTTTCCTTTCCTTATTGTCTTGAGTGGAAGTAAGTAGATGCCATATATATATATATAAATAAATATAGTAGCTTTATTATTTCATATATTTCATAATTATTCATTATATATACATTATAATAATTATTCAATGGTTAACATGGAGAATGAATCTCATCGTGTCGTGGAGACGGTAATCTGTGCGTACGTACGAGCAATGATATCATTCCCATAATTATTCAATGGAATTGGAGTGGATTATATAATAACTCAGAAATTGTATTATTTTATTATAATAATATATAGTTATTATTTACACCATTATACGAATCCATGTAAGGTGGTGGTAGAAAAACATATTACACCACTGCGTGGAGACGGTATTCCGTACGTACACACGTGCAGTGATTTTGTTTTTTGTTTGATGGATAGAAGAATAAATGGGGTTGCTTCATATTTATAATAACATATGTGTATATAAGTAATATGAATGTTATTAATTCATAATGGAACAACTAAAGAAGTGGAAGAATAAGAAGAAATAAACATGAATGAATCAGTAGAAGATATTACCACTTCTTCGACGTGCCACTTTTAAACATCCTCTTAGGTAACTACAGTCGGCCTTTTGAGATGACCAAAACCTCTATGATATAACTATATAGTTTGAGAAGAGAAATATGTAGGGTTTTTCTGAGCTTTAAGGCTCAAAAAATTGTAAATAAGAGAGGGAGGATGTTCCCTTTTATAAGGGAGGAGCGGGGAACCTTAAGAAAAACATAAAATATTATTTTATAATAAATTTATATTCAGTTTATAATGGCTCCAATGTGAATTATTTAGAGTCTAGGGTGATGATGGGTCGAAATAATCTCAAAAAATAGGTTTTATACAAGTTTAGGTTACCATTTTAACCATATCATTTAGATTTATCTCTAAGTTAAATAATTTAACTTTTACCGTGTCTTCTTGTATTCTTACACTATATGGATAATAAACATAATATAAACTGCAAATAGAACCCCAATTGGTTCATTAATGTCATATATATTATTATATTAGTCTTTTGGCTAAACCATATATTTTTATGACCATCATATCAATTAATAATATAACATTTTTAAAAAAACTCTTTTATGTCAATTTTGACAATATTTGGTATTTTTTTTATAAATTTATAACAGCATTATTACTTCGAACGAAATTCATCTAACCAACCCTAATATGATATATTATCCTATAAAATTAGTTTATTTCATAAAAAGTCTCAAATTACATTTATTTGGGTATTTATAATATAAATTATGTTAATATTTCATTAATAATGTAATTACTGCATCATCATTGTGTCATAAACAAATTAAATTAATTCATGTCTAAAAAATATAAATAAAATACAATTATGTATGAAATCTTTGTATCATTCTAATTAATATTTATAGTCAAATTTATCTTATGTATATCCCTATATTAAAAAAAATTTAGTTATAAAACGTTGTTTTTAACTCTTTTAACTATTCATGAAATAAAATAATACTAAGTGTCCTAATCTAATCCATGTGGACCTAAAAGGTCATATTTTATTCCTATGGTTGTTTTTGTTCAAATTAAACTTATCCATTAGAATTATGACAAGTGTTAGGTTATTAATCATATCATTTTTACCCTAAAATACCCTATTTACTTTTAACCGTGGTAAATAAAAGTAAAACGTTACTATTCAAGAAAATTAATTTTATCTTATTGAACGACATTTTACATACTGATATGAATTCTTGATGAAAATATCCTTTCTTCTTCAAAATCATTTTATTTTCTCAAAATTCCATGAAATTTTTAAAAGAAAAGGATTTTTTTAAAATATTCATGAAAATTTGTTGATTAAGCTTCATTGAAATAAGACATTACGAAACTGTAAAAATCCATTAAATCCATATAAAATAAAAAAAATTCTTCTCGTACTTTTGCCGGAAAAGTTATAAAGTACATTACATGGAAACCAAAATAAATATTCCTTATATACAATGTGGTAGAAAGACAATAAAGGGTAAAAAAGACTTTAAACAGACATGGAAGAATAGTAAACATTTTATGAAATTTTTTTTGAAAACATGTACATGAATGATAAACATAACCCCAGTAAATACTTACATATAAGCAATCTCAGTTAAAAATGAGATTTTCAAAATTTCTCCTTACGTTATGTCCAATTTCTACCGTATGTTCCCAAGACACTTGTATAGTGGGTTTCAACATAATATTATGTTGTAGCAGAATCATACTAATATTTATGATATCATATATGATTCACTTATGAATTTAAATTAACCGTCTGTTTGTCAATTCCATGTTAAATCAGTCTTTTGGGTAAAATCATTTTGTTTATCGTACGTTTTTGGACTTGTTGTTTTATGATATTATTATTACTTATATCATGATTTAATTACTTCTAGAATGTAAATCATGATTTATATATCATATATATTCATTATATATATAATAGATACATTAATGAAATGAAATACACCGTTCATCGAGACGGTAGGTCGTACGTATGCATGAACGCTGTGTTCCTATCCTTATTGACTTGAGTGGAAATAAGTAGATGACATGTATATACATACATACCTCTAGTAGCTTTATTATGTCATATATTTCGTTATTATTTATTATATATACTTTATAATCATTCTTCAATGGTTAACATAAAGAATGAATCTCATCCCGTTGTGGAGATGGTAATCCGTGCGTACGCACGAGCGATGATACCATTCCCATAATCATTGAATGGATTTGTAGTGGATGATATAATATCTCAAAACTTTTATCATGTTATAATAATCATATATAGTTATTATTATTTACACCATTCTACCCATCCATATAAGGTGGTGGTAGAAAAACATATTACACCACGGTGTGGAGATGGTATTCCGTACGTACACACGTGCGGTGTTTTTGTTATTCATAGGATGGATAGAAGGTGAAATAGGTTTGTTTAATATTTATAATAACATATCAGTATATAAGTAATACTGATGTTATTACTTTATAATGGAACAACCAACGAATAGTATGTAGAAGAAGAAAGAACCTTGAAATAATCGGTAGATGAGATTACTACTTCTTCGACGTGCCTCTTTTAAACTACATCTTTGGGAACTAGAGTCAGTATTTTGAGAAGACCAGAACCTCTATGATATAACTAGAGAGGTTGAGAAAAGAAATATTCTGGGGTTTTCTGATCTTTAAGGCTCGAAATTGTTTAAATATGAGAGGGAGGAGGTGCCCATTTATAAGGGAGGAGAGGGGCACCTTAGGAAAAACATAAAATATTATTTTATAATAAATTCATATTCAGTTTATAATGGCTCCAATGTGACTTATTTTGAGAATAGGATGGGTCTAAAGACTCTCAACCAATATGTTTTATACAAGTTTATGTTACCATTTCAAGCTTATCATTTAGATTTAACTCTATGTTAATTAATTAAACTTTTACCCTGTCTTCTTGTATTCTTACACAATATGGTTAATAAACATTCTATAAATGGCCAATCAAACACCAATTGGTTCATTAATGTCATATATATTATAATATTAGTCTTTTGGACGAACCATAGATTTTTAGGACCATTATATCAATTAATAATATAATATTTGTATTAAAAACATTTTTATGTCAATTTTGAAACTATTTGGTATTTTGTTTTTTCTAAATTTATAAAATAATTATTACTTCGAAAAAAATTCTTCTAACCAACCCTAATATGTTATATTAACCTATAAAATTAGTTTAAATCATAAAAAGTCTCAAATTACATTTATTTTGGCATTTATAATATCAATTTTGTTAATATTTCATTAATAAAGTAATTACTACATCATCATTGTTTCATAAATAAATTAAATTATTTACTATCTAAAAAATATAAATAAAATACTATTATGTAGGTAATCTTTTTCTATTTCTAATTAATACTTATATTCGAATTTATCTTATGTATAACCCTATATTAAAATGTATTAGTTATTAAACATTGATCTTACCTCTTTTAACTCTTCTTTAAATAAAATAATAATAAGTGTCCTAATCTAATCCAAGTGGACCTAAAGGGTCATATTTTATTCATATGGTTGTTTTTATAGAATTAAATTTGTACAATATAATTAGGACAAGTTTTTGGGTAATAATAATATCATTTTTACCCTAAATTCCCCTATTTACTTTTAACCGTGGTAAATAAAAGTAAAAAAGTTACTATTCACCAAAAATTATTATTATCTTATTGAACAAAATTGTACATACTGATTTCAACCATGTCTATCGGATTTTTGAAATTCAACTCATAGAAGTGGTAAAATTTTGTTTTATGTAAATTTGCAAATTCTCTTAGGAGGTGGGTAAAATACGGTAAAATGTTCAATAATTTTTTTATATCTCTAAAATTTTTATAAAATGACAACAATGAATTACATCGAACTTATATAAGTATTATGTATCTATTTTTACCTAAAATAAATTTAAATAAAATAAATTATTATTTAAATAAAAATTCACTTTTATCAAATAACTCAATGTTTTTACAATTCATCAAAAATTGAATGATTTTATAAAAATACAATATTTTTACCCGAGGCTAATTTTGATATTTTGAATTCAAAAAATAACTCCATTTTGAAATATAAAATTTATAAAGTTTTAGAAATTTGGTATTAATATTCATAATGGCTAGTTTATATAATATTTTAATAACATATCATTGTTTAGTGAAACTCGATATTTCGTACAACACACGTTACCGGGGAAGGTGGCGATTGCGTGTAATGAAAGACAAGTCATGGTTTCTTGTAGTACATGATTCCTTTATTGTTGCGTATAATAGAATCCAACCATATTTCATTTATACATTGAATATATATATATATATACACTCAATGTTGCGTAGAATAAAATATATCAAACAAACATGAAATTGTGTGTAACACGATCCAAGAATAGTGTTTCGTATACCACAAGCTAATACAATGTTGTGTATAGTGCAAGATAATATTGGTGTAGCATACAACACAAGACATCAAATAAATTAAAAAGAATAATTCGAATAAAATTTTAGTGTGTTACAATATCATTCCTAATTAATTTCATGAACGATAGAGAAAATGGGATCAGGAGAGTGTTGGAGATAGAGAGTATTATGTGTACCACCGTAGAGATTAGTATGCACCAGATCATCATTTGGTAGCCATGGAGCACGGAAATGGGAAATGCCTCAACATATTCATCCCAATGGTTGGACAATTTTAATTTTTTTCTATAAAACTCCATAGATTTAACATTTAAAAATTTAATCATTTATTAGTCATACATAGGACCCATAGTGGTCTGATAAATTGCTTTTGTGGAAAAAAATAGGGGTTTCCGGGCTATTTTGTGATTTTTTTGGGGAAACTCATGTACAAAATGTGTGGTTCAGATAAATAACATAGTGTGTTATTTTTAAATAGGAATGATGGCATTTTCTAGATACACTCCCTGTGTGTAATATACAATAAATGTACTTGGACATATCCATGTAGCTCATTACTAAGGCATATAGATTGTGTTGGGTCTTGTGGTTGTGTACTGTACATGACCAGAATCCATGTGGGTAGAACACCTTATAGTTATACACGGCCAAGTGATATACATGCCAAGGAAAGGTGACGTATGTGTGAATGTATATCATCTAGGGTATACACCATGTAAAGTAACAACATGTCCTGTTCTTGGCCTTTTGAAAATAGTGTCCAGCTAGAGTATACACCCAGGTTTGTCCTTGTTGGTACACAATGTCTATTTGGGTACAAACACCCTATTTTCCACCCATCCAACCACATTAAGTTTTGTTTCTATTTTATGACCCGATGTTATATTTGGTTGTAATTTGAGTACATTATGGGTGTTTTTTCACATAGATCATGATGTTGAAATCTATGGGGTAATTTTTGGACTCTTAAGTTGGGATTAAATATTTTATATAAATTTAGTGGTTTATCCTATAGTAATTGTATCTAATTTTATCCTGAAACTGATACCTTAACCTGAGACGATCCATGATCCATCACTATTGACTAATGCATTTATATCTCTTCCATTAAGGATATCACCTTTGTGATATTTAATATTCAATTCAATGGGAATATGAGTTTATTAGTTCGCAACGACCCCAATAAGATTCCTCTTCTTACATTTAAACATAATGGATACCATATTGGTTGCCTATATCATCATACTATTTTATGAGGATCCCTCATGGAATTCTGTTGGTTACATAACGACATAGGGAATAATTTTATGTATTCCTTTACATACATACTATTCTTAAGATCCCTTGTAGGATTCCTCTTCGTCTTATTATTGTGTTATGTGTCATGGGTAGAACGTCCCAAACATTGTACCTTTTTGAGGATCCACAGTGGGATGCTTCTGGTTACATATCGCCATAGATCATAGGTATGATTCCATATTTTTATCTATATAGATGATGATCATGATTATGATTTATTCTAATTTGTGTAGACCTTGAAGATCCTATGTAAGATGCCTCTCTTGTGTTTGAACATTTTCGACCCAATGGCCTCCATGAAGATTGACCGACCAAATTCTAGTGCATTTGTATATTGGATATATATGGTAGTTGGTGTCACCCTAGAACACATACCAAACATGTAATCCCATGGCGCTATGGTAGTAGTTGTGGCTTAGGTGTTCCTCAAACCATACACTATTATAATTTCACATTTATTTAATATATGATCTGATAATTACCAAAGGTTATTCCTAGTTGATGGATGATGAGTCTGACATGATGAATCTTTCTTTCTCATTATTAATTCTAGATGTATTTCCTAGGATCAAGAATTTGAGCAATGTTATTTAAAATCTTGATGTATATCGATAGGTACTACATGGGATATGTCTATTGAGTCGTTTGTTTGATTATGATATTTTTGGGATCTCTAGAGGTGTTTCCAAGGATCTTGTTATTGAACCTATTGTTTTCATTTATTATCATGGAATCTATATTAAATATACCCAGGGATGATTACGCACTCCCATGTGGTGAGGATGATTACTATCTCTTCTAATTGAATTTTTATGAGGAATATTACACTCTCCACAATATTATTGAACTCATGGATGATTACCCTCTCCCATGTCAACGGGATGATTATTCTCCCCTTGATCGATGAAATGAAATAAAATTTTGGAGATTTAATTTCAGATTATTGGATACTCATGGATGATTATTCTATCCCATATTAGATACCTAAAGTGGTGGGAATGGAGTCTCACTGATGCTCTCTTATTTCAAATTGGGTAAGGGTATGACCCTAAGGGTTCCTCTGAGTCGCAATGTTATGACCACACATAGTCCGGGACCAGAGGAATAGATATTAGACTAGATTTACATTGAATGAAAATAATGGTTTCCACCTCTAGGCCATTTATAGGACGTCTAGACGTACTTCCTTGGAATCCAGTGTTATAGTGATTGGAGGTGAGTACAGGTGAACCCAGGGTAAAGATGTGTATCCCACTATCAAGAAAGAGTTTATTAGTCACATTCTAGTGTTGGATAAAGAATGTATTTTTAAAATTGAATTAGTGACCCAGTTATCATCTTTATTATGAATAGACTGAGAAGAATTTCATCTATCTCGATTCCCTCACATAGGATGACCAGGTGACTGGGATTAAAAACCCAAGGATTGAGTGAAAATGGTTTTATGTTATTTCATAAAAATTACTCAAGTATATTAATATTTGTGTATATATGAAAATGAATTGGAATGTATATACTCATATAAATATAAATATACCTGATGGAACATATCCTAATTGACTGATATTAGAGACCCATTGATCAACTTTGTTTTTTTTCTTTTTTTAGTTATGTCTCAACTAATTTGAGCATATTGAATGAGCATGTACATATGGAATGATATTATAATATCATCGTGGGGGTAGCCTACTAAGATTATTTTTCACCCTTGTATATTCACCTCAGTGTGTGTCCAGGCTTTATGTCTTATTTTTTAGTTAAGCATAGATGCATGGTGGTTAGGGCTGAGGCCTTATGTTACATGATTGAGTGCAGTTGCTTGTGTAGATTCTTCTGATCCATATTGTGTAGTTCTCCACTCTCTGAAGACTAGGAATGTAGTTTATCATGGAGTTAGTAGTAGATTCATATTCATTTATTTCAATTTATTTTCAACTTATGCATGTATTTTTATCCTAGTGGGTGACTAGTGTCTTATGTATGACATAACTATTTATTCTATTATATAAATTATTTTATTATTATATCATTTTCTATTTCAGTTTATTTTCATCTTCCACACACTTTCTATTTACATCTATTTATGTAAAATATATATTTACACTATTTTCGTACTCTGATATGTGGGAATATTATCTTCAATGACACACCCTATTACCTTGATTTTTGCTAGAATCGTTTCGTGTACAAAGTGGAATGCTGTTTGCCTCAAGGTGAACCATCTCAGGGAAAGAAATTAGTGTAAAACAGGTCAACATGATAAAACATGAACCTAGAAAACATGGAATACAAAACTCTACTAAAAAACATCCCTTTATGTTTCTGGACGTTGAAGGAAAAGTCCTGACTTGATCATATGGTTCTCTTACATAAAGATGGATTATCGTGTTATGTCTATATATATTAAATGATGAGAGAATAGATTACCACATAACTCATCCCTCATCAACCCACAATTTGATGTTTTGGAACTATATATGTATCAACATTTAATCTATCACATGATCCATATATAGGATTTTCACCCACCTACATTATCACACACTCCCTCATCGAAATGTTCCACACCTTCACGGTCTATGATGGCACCCCACGAGAAGGATACATAAACCATCCTCCCATATGATTCTTATTCTTGCCACGTTTCTTCTCCACATTAATGATGTATCTTATGGGATACATATCACACATGGTAGAGGTATGCTCCCAAAAATAGTCATTCAAGTAGTCCCACAAAGCATGTTCAGTTGGCCAGAATTTTTAGTACCCTTAGAAACTACTCTTAGTATAAATATAATTATATAAAATAATTACCAAACAAAAAAATAATTATTTTTCAATTTGTATTCATACCAAACATATAATTTTCATGGAATGTAATTAAACCTACTCCTAAAAAATAAATAATATTTTTTTCATGGATAACTTCAATTCCTCATCATCAAAATTTTGTACGCAATGTTTCATTATTGACGTGTGTCTTTGAATATCAGATAATTTCAATGAATCATATAAATTACATGGATAATTTATATATCCTGACATCTAGTTCCAATTAGTGAATCCATAAAAATTATCTATGAAAAAATAATTCATATTCAACAGACAAACACACATATTGGCATATCATTGAAAAATAATAATTCACTTGTGATCAATAGTTTTGGAGTAGTACAATTGTAGAGGATCATTTAGTTGATTATTGGTTACATCAGCTGTGACCTCATTTGTAGAATTTTCCTACCCATTACATGGAATTTAGAAATGTGGCCCATGATTTTTTGTGTTTATGACATTCTCTATTTAGTGTGATGTTTTCTTGTACACACGTATCACACGATCCTTCATTATATTTCCCATAACCAGACATAAACTTAAGTTAGAGGGATTAGGTAGAGTATCAAATGATTTTTGAAATTATGATGGTATATACACCAGGTAAATGTAATTTCATTACATATTATCTTAGTTGTAATAATGATGTTGTTAAGGAACATGGTGAATGACCTTAGAGGATCAGTTGCTCTTGAAGAACCTGTAAGATGATTGGGGGATGGATGCTACTGGCATCAATTGATCAAACAGATATACTCCTTTTGTGGTCACATAATTTTTTTAAAATTGGGTAATTTATGGATAGGATGCTTACCTATAGTGTGTTTCGATGTTGGAACAACATGCATAAGGTGACTCGATACCTAAGTGGTTATTGAAAAATGATGATGGGATCGTGGTAAATCAGAGTTTTTTTGTCACTAAATACATCTAGGAAGAGATTATGATTTAACTAAATATATCTAATGGTCTAGTAAATCATAATTATAATATTTAACCATTAAATTAGGGGAAAATCAGATGGATTGGGAATAATATAGACGTTCTCGATTTTTCCTCCTAATACCTTATCTTATAGAGGATAAAGTCCATGAATCAACATCATTATATGTTTCTCTATCCATATAAAGTGCTTATATTATGGTGGTAATATTTCATTATGGACATTGTGATGGGTTACCAATGATCCTAATGATCCAATTTGTTTTTTAGGTGATTTTTTATCCGCTGAATATTTGTTATCATTTCTAACAGACTTTTGAGAACCAAAAATTAGATAAGGTAGGAAAGATATTTGTTTATGTGATCATATTATTTCTTGGAGTTCCATTGAGAATTAATTCTGAAAAATAATCTCATTTTACATAGTTATTTTTGTAAGGATTGTATAATTCCTTCGGGACTCAAATGGGATTGATCACAGCACACCATCCTTAGACATACAAATAGTTGGTGCAACAAATTCTAATTCTAAGGTATATGCTATGAGCTTTTTTCCTAGATTCAATGCATATTTTGATGATCACCAAATCTTGGTTGAATTATCATACAATAACAGTGATTAGTAATCAATTCATATAAAACCATATGAGGCTCTTTTTGAGATCCCATGTTGTTCATTGCATTGTTGGAATGAAACGCGAAAGGTAATAATTGTGGATAACTGAAAATTACAGGAGGCATCTAAGAGAGGACTTATGAATAATAAGTGTCTTATCCCAAATTAGAGTAGTTGAAACTATTATTAAAAACAAAATAGGTTACCATTGGTGATTTTTTGGGGTGACTGGGTTTTCTTGAGTTCGACTCCTGCTTTTGGAGATTGAAATTGGAGTCAGAAATGGAAGTTAGTTACACTCTATAGTATAAATATTGAGATTTGATGAATGATTGAATAGTGGAATTCTATTTATATATTCTTTCCACTACCAAGTTATAAATTACTTTTATTATGTGTATCGTCTTTTGAGAAACATGATTGATCCCATGAATGTCATTTATTTCAAGGATGATGATATAGATCTAGAAAATTTTATGTGGAGTTCTTGGTGGAAATTGTAGACCAGAGAATGAATTTACGTCAAGGGGAGACACTAAAAATGGACCATATTATATGGCATCATGGAAATATCCAATATGAGGATTGGGAGTGAGAGGATAATGTTTCATCTTGGTGGCATGATTTTTTTGACTAAAATTGTGGAATGAAATTTATATTGACGAGAAATTGATATAGGTGAGAATTATTAAATCCTCTCTATATTTAAATGATATTGGGTTTTTAGTTATATAAATTTGTTTTTTCCCATTTTTATTATATCTAATATAGGATTTATAAAGGTTAGTTTAATGTGTCTAAGTGTCACCTATTTTAATGGGAAAGAGTTAAGTATGGGATAGTTTATTTGATGGATGGAATACTACCATAGGAAAGATCATGGAAGGATCTAGCCAATAGGTGGGATTCCTTTATATTTTTAGGGTTCCACATACTCCACCATCTTGTAGGTGGGGTCCCACCATCCATTCATTATGCCTATTATGAGATTTAAATAAACTCACCTTATGGATGATCACTCGTTTTTTACCCCCATTAACATCCAATTCCAAAATTATATCACCGATTGTTATCGTTAAACTTTTTTCCATGTATTGACACATTCCAATTTTTTTCCACTTTCATTTTCGTGCATTAATCGATCTAATGATTCTTAAATGGGGAGATCATCGAAGATGTAGTTGATTTTATTCATACTTATAATGATACATCCATGGATATATGGTTTTAAAGTGATCTAATGTAATTTCCTTCATTTCATATTATATAGGCGGAATATCTTGCAAGTTGATGTCGTTCTTTAATGAATTCAAGATCTACCATAAATTATGATTATTCAATTAGTTAGTGCCTATAGAAAATCATCCTAGACATCATCATGATGGTGGATGGATCATTTTTCATTAACACATTGAATATTTGTTGGAATATTGGTGGAGGTATTAATGTGCTAATGACAAATCCCATGGTGAGATATAGAATTATCAAAAATGGAGGACATTTCTTAGTATGATTCACTAGAACGCCCACCATGAGGCCTTATTTTTCTTGAATTCCTCTTTCTAATGATGGTTATATGATCGGTCAATCATTTTTTTCTATACACATAGTTCAATTCATGAATTAGTGACTAATTCATGATCAATTATTTAATGTACAATAGATACAATAAATTTGAATCCCCTCCTTCGAAAAACCATTGATTTTGTTTCATTTTTGCAATACATGGGGTTATTTATTTTTGATCCACTCTTATCGACATTTAATAGCCTTGCATATTTATTCCAAAACTCCTTCATTATGAACTAGAAGATGACATACTTATTCTTGATGTGTGAGATAAATCTCCATGGGTCGCTGATGTGGTTTCTTATTCGATTCTTGATGAACCCTGATGTTATACATCAATAGACAATATGAAGGATGTTAAATACCAATTGGGGATCTTCATTACACATTTTTTCATGGTATAAGTCATGTGTTAGGATAATTGATGATATTTTGTGATTATTATTTCATGTTGGTTTGTGCATAGCCCATGATACCAATTTATGATATTTTTCCCATGATTATTCTTATAACATATTGTTCAAGATTTATTTTGATAAAATATTTTCTATCTTGCTACATTTTTCTACAAGTGATATTATATATATTCTTATTTTCTAACTGATCATTTTTGTTAAAAGTCAATGAGAGGTATTGTTCTTGGTTATCAGAATAGGTGGACCATGATGAAATGATTTTCCAATTTTGGGGGATTCCATATGACATATGATGATGGAATTAAGGATAGTGTATGTATATAATAATGTTTTGTAAATGTCATTTGATGTACTCAATACCTTTAAGAATACTTGTAGTATGTTAATCAATGTATTCTTGATGAAAAGTATAAAAACAACCAAATTGCTAGTGGATTTTGATATGGTGACCCATTTTCTTCTTAGTGTATTTCAACTAACATAATCACATGATGTTGAAAACTATATTATTATCCTCATGGCTAGTTTTTTTTAAATCCATTGTATTTATATTCCTTCTAACACGGAGTTGAGGAATGTATGTATGAGCCTCATGGTTGTTTAGTTCGAACATGAGTTCTTAGTATTTATTTGTTTGTTATTTTTAGATGATTTATTATTACCATGGAATGCTCCAATTATTCATGAGTGAATTTTTTAGGATTCATCTATGTTTTCCTATTGGGTTTTATTACATACATCACATATATAAATATTATACAGATTAATACTTCATGAATAGGGATTCATGCAATGGAAGGGTGCAATTTCATGTAGTTAAGTTGAGTAGAATGGAGTTAGGAGTGGTGCCCAGATGTAATCTAAATGATACTATAGTTTATTTATTTTAGTTTACTTGAACCCTATATACAAGGGTTTTTTAATCCATATAGATAGTTGGTGTATTTAATTATTATGTGAAATGTGGAGATATGATATTATTATATTCATTCTGTTTCAATTTAATAGTTATTTTATTTTTCTATATATTCATTATAATGATATTTCAATGATGGTATAGTCTCCCCATATATGAAATTCATTCCACCACTACTAATTGGAAAACTATTTATTATGGTGAGGCGCAGATGAGTTCGTATGGATCTGCAACATAGAAATTGTTATTCAGTATGAGGGGTTACACATATAATCCAATATCCATGGATCCCATGGTGAATTGAATATATCAATTCCAAAAATATGTAAACTAAAAATGAAGGAACAATCCACGAAAGACAAATTTGACATCTGAAATCAGAATGAAACAACCACAATACAAAACAATAGATAAGAATAAGCCCTATTATATACTCAACAAACTATGTTTTTTTCCCACATGTTCTATATCTGTTCCATGATTCTATGTAAATGTTTTATTAAAAATCCTCTAAAAAAAACAATTTACACAAAATTTGATCCCAACATTCGTAATATAAAAATAATGAAATGTTAAGGTCTTAAAAGGACTATAAATTTACATTATATACCACTAAAATAATTTTTATCCTTCAAATTCAAATAAAATTCTAAAATGAAACAAGGATACCTAAAAACACTGAATTTGGGGACCTGAGCATAACATACAACCATAATTCAAAACATTAGAGAAATAATTAGTACATTTACCTATAATTCAAAGACAATAAAAAATATGATTTAATTTCAAAAAGTAATATAAAAATATTATTATAATATTTATAAATGATATTCGTTATCTCACACAATAAATCATTATAAAAAAACCCTCATTGACGGATTGTAATTGAAACCACTCATCATAACCTGGGGAACATAATAATTATTAATGGAAGAGTTTAGATACTAAGTTAGGGAAACATGATAGATAAGAAATCAATGATCATAAGTAAGAATAAGATGGGATTAAAGATATGAGAATATATAAAAGTTTCATTATGAAATCATATGGATACCATAACAATGATGTCATAGATGATAAAAATTGAGTCATGGAATAATGTTTTCGCATAAAATAAGGCATGAGTTAATAACCATGATCTCTAAGAGCACAAAAAAGCTTTTGAATATGAAACAAGAGTCGTATCATCACTGTGTGGCATAAAAATAAGAACATAAAATCATTTTTTATGTTAAGGATCATGTTTAAGACCCTCACCATTATGGGGAATGTCTTATAGAGGATTGGGATCATTCCATAATCAAAACAAAATATTTTATAGAGACCCACACATTATTGGGTTCACTCTATAATCTATTTCATATTAATTACTCATATATTTAACTTATAAAAAAGAATTTTATGGCTATATAATCAAATTAACACCAATAATATAATGAAAATCATAAATATGTCTGCCATAATAACAAAGAAACTTTCATAATCTCATCATCACATAACATACATGTGAAAAGAAATGGGGTTAATGAAAAAAGCCATAAATCCTCATCACTAACCATACATATGGAATTACCATCATAAAAACATTTAAAATATGGATTATAAAATATTAAATATTCATTTCATTTGGTAATTTCTTGAAAATAAATATTCATTAAACAATGGGAAAATTATTTTTGAAAACCATTAACCATATTGATGAATCTACATAATGAATAATGAAATTTTAATTGAAAATGAGATCAAATGGAAATTTTTTTAAAAATATTAATTTTTACAATTTTTAAGGATTAAAAAAATGGACCCTTACGTAAAATAGTAAAAATTTATTTTTATTCCCATAAATAAAATTGCATGAAATATTAAATTATCATTAAATATTCATTTTAGTATAAAATATAATATACTATATGAAATATTAAGAACAAGGATAGGGTGGACAAAGAATCTAATCTTAAACGAAGAAATAAGGTTGGATATATTGAAAAAAAATTATTTTGGAGCTTTTTGAATACCAAGGATGGGAAATGGAAAGAATACATGAAACAAATATAAATAACCAAAGACAAAAAAATATTTTTTATCAAATCAATATTCAAAAATTTCACAGAAAAAGATTCAATCACAAACAATGTCAATTTAATGGGAGATCAGAATATAAACCATTAGCTTGGTCTTATTATTGGTCTAATATTCTCTAACATCTTATTAAACCGAATTATGTTTATTAAATAAATAATTTAAAGCATTTTTCTAGAATAATATTTTTATGTTTCATTTATTATCATATTTTATTTATTTGTTGTATAATTCTGGTTTTCTTGATCACACAGGTTTAAGATTTCAATTTTTATGAAAATGATTTTTGGACATTTATCATCATAGAAGGAGTTATAAAATAGGTGATTATATTTTGAATGAAAATGATATTTTAATCTATGTTTTTGAAATATTTATGGATTGTCGAAACCTACTTATGTTGAATGTTTCCATGAGAATTTAAAAATTTCCTTTTTGGTTTTTTGAATTAACAAAAGAGTTGACATTATAGGTTAATATTGTTGGAGTTTGTGCCCTATTACAAAATAAATTTTATTTTAAAATAAATATGTATTCATTGTTTGGAATATTAATAAACTATTTTTTACATCATGATGGTTCTTCTATATTTCATAGTATGTGGTAATGTCTTAAGAGTATCTATAACACTAAAGGGTCATTACAGTTTTCTGCTTTGGTTAAACCCAAAATTTCTATTACACTATTATTTAATATATTTTGTATTACAAGAAGAAATAATTTTATGGGAAAAAATGATGTAGGTTATCAAGAGTTGAGACTCATAAGAAATTGAGGCACCTTCTCAAGGTGTATGAGCACCATAATATCCATAATGATAATTATGATAATGAGACCCACCTGTAGGAAATCAACATTTATAGGTGTCATTGGATGTTCATATTTGTGGATGTGTGTATCGATCTTCAATCATTAAAATTATTATTATTGAGTATTATGAGTCACATACTTTGATTTATTAATGAAAACTATGATGGTATATACTCATGGAAAGGTAGGATATATTGTGTGTATCACGAGTTATACTACATTAATGAATAATTTGAGAATGGATTTCTCTATTCTTCTCATTAATGGATGTTATTATCTCTATCCCTTTGATGGAAATGATATAAATTAATAAATTCATGGTCATGGTATTTTATAGGCATGTTCTATTTCCATATTCTCAAAGAATTATATATCCAGGACATAGGTTGATGGAACTACCATGATAACTTCTCTATTAGGGATTTTGTGAAAAAGAGATTATATTACACGGTAAGAATCAGTATGAGGAGACATGATATTGGGTTATTATGTTCATTCTCTATGTGTTCCATGGAATGTTTCTAGATGATAAAATTGTACTTTGGACTTCTCAGCCTAATTCCACTAAGAAAGAAGTCTAAAGGGCCACACATTAAGTGTATCCATAATCATAGTTAAATAATAATATATTATTAACTATTTCATTGGTTGAATAAATATTATTTTCATCCATGGTTTAATAATTATTCATGTAATTTTAAAAACATTTATTCCGTCACAAGATATTATAGTGAGTATATATTCTAATCAGAATGTTTAAAAAATATTTATAATCTATTTATGAATATAATATTAACTAAGTTTTAGTGAATGATGTTGTGATATTTATTTAGTAAATAAATAGAAATTATTCAATGTCAAATAAATATAGTGGAGGAATATAAGATATTTTTTAATGGTATGGTGAGAAATAAAAAAATGAGTATTATTTAGATGAATAAGATTTAATTATAATTCATAGGTTAAGCACATGTCATGAAATAATAATATTATTACTATGATTTGACATTGGGTTTTTTGGATTAAATATATAAGTGAAATTATATTATTATTAACCTAGAAATAAAAATACCCATTTACGTTATTTTCCAAATGGAGACAATTCATTTTTTTGTGTACAAAAATCTTGTAGAATCCTCAAAAGCTTAAAGATGTCCCTTCTCCAATAACGCTCCCTAGAATGTAAAATAGTCCCTCTCTACTGGATCATGGGGAAATTCATGGAAGTGATTATCGAGGTGATCAATGTTGGTTGATGCATGTGAAAGGATCTTTAGTGCAATCACTCGAAGACTCCTTCAGTGACATTTAGAGATTCATGGAACACATGTCAATCACTGATAAGAAAAAATCTACATTTTTCTTCTACAACTCAATAAAAATGCACTAAAAATTTGTCACTAAACTCATAAAATATGAAATAATTATTTAGAGGTAATAATTTATATAGTTAAATCAATTATTAATGATATTTATTGATCTCATATCTCGTGGTTTTGGAACAATTATTTATTTTCTATTTAATTGACATACTTTTTTGGCTCCTGATATTCATCGTCGTATAGATACATGATTTATCATTGATTATGTAGAAATTCATGTTGGGAACATCCCCTCACACACTTCAATTAAACCAGATCCAAATAAGTGGTATCAGAACATGAAAATAATTTTTTATAATTATTCAAAAACTATAGGTCATTATTAAATTATTAAATTATTTTTTCAGTTCATGCTTAATAGTTCTTTTAATCGTAATTGCGACATATACTTCATCTTTCATTAGTTATTATTGATCTAATGTAAATGAGTAATATAATGACTAAAATTAAATTAAAAAACTCATTTTAAGGTTATATGGTTCCTGTTCAGTCGACAATGAAATCAAAATCCTTTAACGAATGTTAAACATAGTGCATTAACATTAAACACATCAATATTGATTTATAAAACAATTTGAGTTTATGTTTTAATTACCAAACTAATTACAAAATTACTACACAATGTGTTTACCAGTAGTAAATGGAAAACTATCAACTAGACAACATACAATGGGGAATATTTTATGTAATTTTTACTCCATTTAGTTAAGATAGGTGCCATGTATTCCACCCACAGCATACCCAGCCAGTGAATGTTTAACACAAATTCAACATGGTGTGGGGCCAATTGGACATGTTCGATAATCCAAATTATAGGAGTTATTTTTTACACGCTGAGTCCCTAGGTGTGTACCATAGATATACATTGATATATGCCCATGCAATGTAGATCAGATCTACATTCCTTTCAATAAAACAAATTACACTTATTTAAAATTTATTTATTAGACATTATAAATAAAGATCCATGTACTTGCGTGTGGTCATAAATATGGGACACTCTATATGATAGGTTTTAATATGTGTGTGTGTGTGTGTGTGTGTTTGTGTTTAATAAATATTCGAATAATGAACAAATATGCATATGATGTTTGAGTCATATTACAAGTTTCTACTCAACTTGCATTAAAGAACAAAATGTGGACAAAAAATCACGTAATTTGTGTAATCATATGTGAAGTACTTCTCATGAAAGTAGGTGATAAATCATATAATCCAGATATCACATGAGTAAAATTGTATTGGGGTATAACAAATGTTGGGTAGATTTGGACGGGTATTCACTGTGTTGCCTCCAAGGTACATTTCAATAAAAGAATAAATTTAAATGAAATGATTTAATTTCATTAAAATTATAATGGATCAAAATATCATGGAAATTAATATAAGGATAAGGATTAAAGGATTGATTAATTAAATATAATAATTAATTAATTCAGGCATGATTTATCTTAAATAAGAACAATTAAGAATTCAATACTTGTTATATTAACTGTGTAAATTTTTTGCATGCCTGTGGATGATCATGAGATAGACCAGACTTTTTGTATAGGATTGGAGTCATTTAAATTGTTACTAAATTAAAAAAAATCATGAATCCCTTCTCTCCTAATTATTAGATAGGGAATGCATGCCCATGGGTTGCTTATGTAAACCCCCTTTTTCCCCTCACCTACATGTGAGTAAAAGGCATATGTAATGGATAGGGATCCCAATATATTGGAGGTGGATCATGATAGAAGATTAGGTGAAACTAATCAAGGGAGATATAATTGTGAATAGTTGTAAATAAACAATGATGAAAAAAATGGTTCAACGTGTCTCTTCCCTAGGTCAATGGTTAGTTTTTCACACTCTAGAAAAGTTAACAATTAGTGTATGCTTAGGATCAGACCCTTTATTTTATTTCTATCACAGGCATGGTTTTTTAATTATGGATGTATTGTCATGATCACATAGTTAGTAAATTAACAAGAATGAAATATGGAACTAAAATGAACATTCTTATGATAAATATTATCTACGACATGGGTAATCACATAAGTAATATCACATAATATTAACAAGACTGTGATAATGATAAATATTGTAAATTTACACATAAATGTATATAGTCCCTAAATAAAATATTAAGTAGGTATAACATTCCATTACATAGGTTAAAATCAAACCATAGTTCACAGTACGTGACTGGCCAATGTTGGGGTGATTTCAATTATTAATGAATTCGATTATGATGTTATAGGTTGACTTAACTTGGCTTACATAAAGGGTTTAATGCTGAAGAAGACGTGGTGTAAATGAGAAGAAAATGTTTTGGAAATATAAATTAATAATTTCAGGATTGGGGAGTCCACACAATATATCATAGAACGACGAGTTAATGCAATTTTCATATGGAATTACTACCTACAAAAATTCATGTTGCTGGACTAACCAAATTTTGGGTAATGGGAACTAGAAATGGAACCTAGCCACTAGGATGTCAACAAAATATGATATTCAAATGTGAATGGTGGTGGATATTGGTTTTCGATAAAATCATTGGAGACTATTAAATATAATATTTGTTTATTTGTATAAATTTTATCACATAATGTAATAAAACTATACTTATCATAATTTCTAGAAACAAAATTAAAATTAAATCAAACATAACATTGTGATCTTTATATGATAATCAAAACCATCTCACCTGAACAAATTTCCAACAGTGAAAAATCCACCTACTTGTCATCCTCCACCAAGAAAAGAAAATTATATGAACTGGAAGTTCCTTTACCAGTTTCTCATGAAAATGAGGAAAGTGATAAAGAACTATCTCTTTATGATAAGCATGTAAATTATGCTACAGATGTTTAGTGATTGTTGCTATCATCAATATAAAATGATATTTTGAAGCAACATAAGGGTTTGTATTTTTATGTCATGGCATCTCACATTTGGGATCTCAATAAAGAGAAGACAAGGTAGGATATGTACGAGATCTCCAATGATTTATTCACAACTAAACATGGAGAGTCTACACCAGTGGAGCCACATGTAGTCATGTTTATTGGATACATTGATTTCTTAGACATCTTAGATATTAAATTCCCAGATGAGTTTCATTAAGATCTTATACATTCATCACTTCCCATGAAATTATCCATCATTATTGTAAATTATAATATGAGTAATAATGAGAAGAGTAATTTGGAAATTCTTACAATGATTTAAAAAATGGGTAAATAAATGGTGCGTAACAACCATGAAGTCCTTATGGTAAATAATAATAAGAAGGTCAATAAAAATGGTAGCAAGACTTATAAATTGTCTGAATCTCTTGATTACCATCCTACCAAGAATAAGAAGATCTACATGAAGGGAATGGAAAAGGTGGTGGTATGTTTTCCATGTGGAATGTCAGGCCACCAGAAGTGGAGAATCACCCATATGCAAGGGGAAGCTAAATGTTTGTTCATTATGTAGTGAAATCATTCCATTTATACACATTGGAGATTATATATAGCTTGATGTTCTCAAATCTATACCAAAATACAGGAACCAATTATATTTTGAAATATTTACAGAGGTGAGGTGGATCTGAGAGCTGCCAATGGAGCAAGACTAGATGACATTCCATTGGTGAAAACCACCTTTAATTGCCAACATGAATGATTTTGGATTTAATAGAATATTATTATGTACCTGTAGTTACCAATAATATAATTTTTGTATCATCCGAAGAAAGAAATGAGTTTATTTACAAATTTTGAAATATTATTTCTTTCTTTTATAATAGTAAAATATTTTATAGTGTTCCTCACATAAATAATGGCCTTGATGTAATAAATTAAGAAAACCCATGTTTTAGAAATTGTTAAAAAATTAGGTTCACATTACTTATATAACACCCAATTGTGGAATTGCCATTTTGGTCATGTAAATGTGAAGCATTTGACCACGCTCTATCAAGATGGTTATTTTAACTCTTCTAAGCTCAACCCAAATTGATGATGTGATTCTTGTTTTCATGAAAAAGTGTCTAAACCACCATTTAGTGGATAGGGTGAAAGGGCCACAGAGCTTTTAAGGATTGGTACACACAAATGTGTGTAAACCATTTTCAGTAGAGGATAGATGTGGATATTATTGTTTCATAACATTTATGGATGACCTGAGTAGATATTTTTTATGTCGACTTAATGAGGTAATATCTGAGTCCCTTGATAAATTCATGAAATTAACAATTTATGATGAGAATCTAATATGTTTGAAGATAACAAATCTTTGATTGGATTGAGATGTCTAATATCTTAAACAAGAGTTCATCAACCTTCTATATGAGTTTGTGATTCATTCTCATCTCACTCCACATTATTCAGCATTGTGAAATGGTGTTTCTAAATTAATAAACCAGACAATATTGGACATGGTATGGTCGATGAATATTCATGTATATTTTCTATTATAATTTAGGCGATATTCATTAAAAATGAATCATACACATTAAACTAGGTGCCAAATACCGTGGAAAATGGAATTCCATTAAAAAAATGGAGTATAAAGAAACACATTACATTGAATATACATACATGGAATTGAGTGATATTTGTTGAGGTTATCAAAAGAAGTAGACTATCACATCAAGGCACAAGGTGTATCTTCGTATGGTATCCCAGGGAAATAATTGGATACTACCTATACAACCACTCAAGTTGGATAGTGATTTTCGACAAACAAGATGCCTTTATTAAGACGGAGAACATCCTAAAAAGGGAGAGTTAGAGTAATATTACCTTTAATTAACTTTATTCTCAAGATACACATGAGTTTGTGCAAGAAAAAATTACAATGGTTCCCTTAGATAGAGTAGTTCCTAAAACACAGGTACAACATTGGAGTATAAGAGGTGTAAGGGAACCAGAGTGATATTGTTTTCTGGTCAGTAAGGATGGCGAATCATTATTTCATGAAAATGATGAACCTCTATCCTACAAGTAAAATATAGAGATAATAGAAGCTACAAGATGTCTACAAGCTATGAATTCTGAGAGGTATTCTATTTATCATAACAACGTTTAGGTTTTGGTCGATGCGCTAGATGATGTAAAGACTATACGTTGAAAATGGGCATTCAATATGAGACAGGTCAGTGAAGTTAAATCAATTACCTACAAAGCCTGGCTAGTTAATAATGTGTTTAAAAAGAATTATTGAAATTTCTTGTGATGAATTGTTTTAGATATCTCTATGTTTAAATATATAAGATTCATACAAACTATACTATCTTACAATGACTATGTGATTTGGAAGATGGATATGAAAATATTATTCATTAAAGGGAACCACTAGGATGATGTCTATATAAAACAACTAGAAGGGTTTGTTACTCCCGGTGATGAAAAAAGGATTTGGAAGTTCAATAGATCCTTTAATAGATAGATGAATGAATCTTGGTAATGAATTATTTGATTCTATGAATCCATAATATAATTTGGGTTCTTTAAGAATATATACAATATGTGTGTTTACAAAATATGTAGTGGGAATGTAGTTTGTATCCAAGTAGTATATGTTGATGACATATTACTTATTAGAAATGAAATAAAAGTTATAAAATCTGTTAATGTTTGGTTAAACATGTGTTTCTCCATCAAGCACATAGGAGAATCAACCTATATTCTAGTGATAATGATCATTCATAGTTGATCTAAGTGTTTTTTGGACTATGTTAATGTACATATGTTGATAGGATACTAAAGATATTGAGAATGGAACAATCTAGGGGGAATTAGTTCTAGTGTCACCTGGGAATGATAGAATGAGTATGATCCCATATGCATCGGGGATAGGGTTAATCATGTTTGTCATATTATCAACTAGACTTGATGTCTCCTATTCCCTGAGAATGGTAGAAATAGATCAAGTCGATCATGGAGAACAATATTGGACTACTGTTAAGGATATCCTTAAGTATCTATGTAGAACAAAGTATATGATCATGATATATGTAGGAGACAAGAAGGCATTCATCAGAGGTTATACAAATTTTATTTTTTATATAGATTAGAATGATATAAATTCACAATCAGGATATGTTTTCTATCTCATTGGATGATTTGTGTTCTTGAAGAGTTCAAAGTATATAGTTTCCACTAATTCTACAGTGGATTCTGATTATATAGTTGCATCTAATGAAGCCAAGGAATTAATTTGGATTAGGAACTTTCTCTAGGACCAGGAATGGGTACCTTGCAGTAAAGACGCAATCAAATAGTATTTATATAGTACTAAATTAGTGGATCTTGAAAAAGAGACAACGTTACACCAACATACAAACTCCTAACACTATAAGTATCACCTTTTGAAATATTTCTATAAAATGGGGTATTTTGTAGTTAGTAGAGTGCTCATAAAATAGAATGTGGTGGACCCCTTGACTAAAGGCCCGTCATAGCATAAGAATGAGTATCTATTAAGTGCTAGTGAACTGAAGGCTGTTAATAGTTGTCTTTAGTGAATGTTGGAGTCTTTAAGAGTTTGTTCCCTAGAACTAAAGTCTTATTAGTTTTTGATAAAAATGTATTAACTGTTAAAAATATTAATAAAATACTTATCGAATCATTATTGTTCTTCAGTGTGATATAGTATGTGATAGTGACTTATGAGTACCTGTCACAGTAACAGGTCATTATAGTTCCCCACAATGATGAGAACCTGAAAGTGCTATGAAACTAATCTTGAATATTTTTTCTATATCTGGATAATACCATTTGAGAGACACAAATGATATAGGATATCAAATGTGGGTACTCAAAGGAATTTGAGGCACATTCTCATTGTGTACGCCCTTGGTAATATCTAGTATTGATATTATGAGAACAAGACTTGTATGTAAGAGATAAACATTTATACGTGTCATTGGATATTCCTATATATGGACATGTGTATAGGTCCTTAAATAATAAAATTATTATTAATGATCATTATGAGTCGCATACTTTGATGTATTGATGAAAACTATAATGAAATATTTTCACGGTAAAGTAGGATTTGATGGTTGTGTTATGAGTAATATTTCATTAATGAATAATGTGATAAAGGATTTATCCTTTATGTTCATTAATGGATTTTAATATCCCATGAACATTCATGGAAATTATATAACCTATATAAATTTGTGTCCATTGTGTTCAGTAACCAATTTCAACGTCCACAAATTCAAAAAAAATATATGTTGTGGACCTAGGTTGATGGAACTAGAATGCAACAAACATGATTAGTGATACAATGATAAATGGTAAATATTACAGGTTAATCATCCATATGAGGTGACATGTAATTACTTCATTAATATCTATCTATATGGTTGTCCAAGATTGTTACTAGATGAAAACCATAAAATTTAGGCTGTTATGCCTAATGCCAATGAGAATGTGTCCTAGAGGGTCACACACAAACTGTATCCAAAATCTCAGTTAAATAATATATTATTATTTATTATTTAACGTGTTGACTAAATATTATCTTCACACATTATTTAAAAAAATTTATGTATGCTTGATCGTATTTATTTTGACTGTAGTTATTTTATAGAATATACATTTTGGTGAAATATTTAATAAATATTTACTTTCTATTTAATGAATATAAAATGTATTTATTTATTGGTGAATTATGAATTTATTTTTATTTAAAAAATAAATAAACAATATTTACAGCCTTATATATATTAGGATTTAATGTAGGATCGTGTTTACCAGTCCTGTGGGAAATACTAAATATTGAATATTTTTTAATTAAATAATATTTAATTATAAAGTTCATGATAATAACTTGTCAAGAAATAATAACTATAATAATATTATAGGACATGGGGTTTTTCAAAGATTAAAAAAAATATGGGAACTTGTGATATTTTTGTATTTTTAACCTAGCAATACAAATACCCAGTTCTATTATTTTCTTAGTAGAGATGATTCATTTTTTTCATTGTGCCCAAAAATCAGGGAGAATCTTCTCAAAAAAAGTGATAACTTCTCCAATAACACTCATAATAATGGAGAGAAAACCTCCTCCACCGAATCAAGTTTAATGCTTTGAAATTGATTCTCAAAGTGATTAAAGGTGGATGACCCATGCAAAAGGATCTTATATGATAGCACCTTGAGACTCCTTCAGTGACATGTGATAATTCATTGAACACATGTGGATCACTGCTAGAGAAAATATACACATGGTCTCTACAATTCAATGAATGTACACCATATTTCATTCATCATATTCATCAATTAAGAGATGATTCAATAGAGGCAAATCATTATCCAATTAAATTAATGATAAAAAATATGTGGTTATAACCTCTCTATTAATTTATGCTCTATTCATTATTTTCTATTTCATTGACTCAATTTCGCATATCATTCAATTCATTATCATATAGATCATAGATTGATCATCTATTATTGAAAAAGTAAATTGGGAACACCCTATCGTACAGTTCCACGATACCTGAAACCTAAAAATATACCATTGAAACATACCACATAAGAATTATGATAAAATGTTAAATTCATCATTATTTTATATTACTACTAGTATAGATCATTCCATAATCATTTATTTCATAAATATTATTACATCATTCATGATTGTGGTAAACTGACCTAATCATGAGCATGAAATAATTAATGAATGAGTAAGAATATGAAATTGTATAATGTTAATATCACTTTTATAGAAGTTTAATCATATTACTAAAATAATCTTTATTCATTTAATTAATATTTAGAAAAAACGTGTAATAGTTTTTGAAAAAAGTTAGTTGTATAGGTGGTTGTCCTGATATAGGCATAATTGGCATTTCCCATATTTAAATGGATGGTAAATAATGATAGTAAATAATTATTTATATTTTTGAAAATAAATTCATGTCATATATATCAATATAATTCATTAAATACATCATTATAACGACACATAAAAGGTGGTGATGAAGAAAAATCATGTAACAACATGGAGATGGTATTTCATGTGTGTGAAAAATCAATACATTCATATTCTATAGGATAAAGGATAGATATATAATGGTTTTTACATAAACATAATAATATTTTTTATAATTATGATAATCATTTGATTATGTTAATATGTTTATATTATATTATTCAGGGTAGAAAATGAAATAATTTTGATAGGATATGGTAACATAATTTCCCCATCTTAATGATTATTCACTTAGGAATCAACTTTAGATACTATTGTTTAGTCTTTTGGTTAGAATAGATACCTTAACTCATGAAATAATGTGATTTGAAGGGATTCATAGAGGACTTATTTCATATAAGTGGATCAAAAAGAGTAAATGAGTAATGTATATAATGCCTTTTTTTATTGTTAGAGAAATGTGACTCTTGTATATATATAAAATAATAAAATATAATATATTCATATTCAAGTGAACGTGGAAATAAATAAAAAAAATATCAATTATAAGATGTGGGATAATCGAAATCCACTCATATAATTGCATTTATAAATTTTTCTATATATTTTTGTCCTTATCACTTGGTCTTAACACCATTTAACCCTTTGTCCTTTTACCGTGGAGGCATAAATTTACTTTGGAAACTCTATATTATGGAAAAAATAAAATAGAAGATATAAAAAAATTAGACATTATGATTTCATATATGATAACCATTTTATTTGACTAAATTGATTTAGTTGGAATAAATTAGTACTATTATCTGTGGGCAAAACATGTAAAACCATTATTTATAAAAAAATGTATTTCTACAGAATAAAATCAATTTTTTCTATTACTAGTAAAAACCAATATAAAAGTATTAATTTATTTATTTGAATACATTCTCAAAAAAAAATCATAAAATAATTCATCAATTTGTATTAGTTTAAATTTATATGTTTTAAATATATTGAACAAATAAAAACTAGTCTACCTAAAATAATATCTATTAGCTATAAATTTTTTAATAACTATTTATTACCAATTGATATTAAATTAAATTGAATATTAATTTATGGAAAATAATTTTTAAATATTTATAAGATATAGAATAATATAAATTAGGTGTTAAAATAAAAAAAATATTCAAAAAAACATGCATATTTATAAAATAATTAACAACAGAGTACATAAAAAACTTTTTTTTATAAATTATGAGTACGTAAATTATTTTTTTAAAATTATAATGAATTATTCTCTTTATGAAAGTGTTTCATGTATCAAAATATATTTATTAGAATACTTTTATTTAAATGGTACATTCATATTAATATTATAGCATTCTATATTCTACCACCATTAAATGTATTTCTCCCTTGAAATTCCATTTTTTTCAATGAAAAAACACAAATAATTTCCTCTCATTATTTAATGGGTTCGGACATAGATTTTTCAAATTTGGGATTCATCTATAGTATATTTCTCTGGATGGTAATCATTTTTCTTATTAATTTTTCTCTACAATCAACGATATCCACCGTTTGTTCCTCATATGAGAGATCATGAACTAATTACAAAGCTTTTGAGTTCAGTGAATGTGATGGGTCATGTATATTCTTTCTCAGGACTGATACATTAACCAAAACATCTACAGAAGAGATATTTTTTTAGTGTTATCTGATAATCTACCCTCCAAATGGGATCTTGAATCTTTAAAGGACCAATGTATCTAGGTCTCTCTATCCATTTCTTTACATACCTCTTAACTCTCTTCCATGGAGATATCTGATATAATACCTTATCACCAACTTTGAATTATAGATCTCAAAAATTATTATAAGAATTTTTTAATATGAGATTTCCAGATGTACTCTTTAAGGGTTTTAACCTTCTCAACCATTCAATCAATTATCTCATGTCCCAATAGATTTCATCATCATATATTTTCCCAGTATATTAGAGTTTTGAACAACATTCCATGATGTAATTTATATGTAGTTGTATGAATTCTTCATATGATGTTATTATTATATATAAATCATAAAGGGGATAGCCTTGTTCATAATCCCGTTGTATGATTATTGAATGGTACCATAACAAATCTTACAATGTTAGAATCGTTCTCTCAGATAGTCAATCTTTCTAAGGATTATATGGAATGAAAAAATTTAGCTCTATATTCAATACTTTATGAATGTTATTAAAAAACATATAGGTATAACTCATATCCCAATCATATATAAAATAATATGGTACTCTATGGATCCTAATGACATCCTTTATATAAAACATAGAAATTTGATCATTGAAAAAATCTTCTATGGTAATAATTAAATACATTGACATGGTAAGGTGACCAACAATAAGAAATATTATTTTTTGTATTTTAGATGACGTGTGGATTACTGTGAAAAAATTAACACTGGTGTTCTCTTATTTTCATTTTGATATATGTAATTATTTAATCATTAACAAAGTCATCATTCCTTCATCCTTAACCTATTAAAATTATATGCATTGAGGCACAAAATATTCATTACATAAATTTATAGTAACTTATCATAAATATTATATAATATTTTTCATGACCAGATCCATGGGGCCTAGATGTGACAACCCCAAGCCCACCTTTTATAGGCCAGGGGTTTGTGACTAGCACATGAAGGCTTATCCCAAACAGGGAAGGAATTTCTTTAGAGATCTATACACACTCAAAAAAATAAATATTTAGTAAAAAACAAAGAAAGTAAGGTATAACCAAGAGACTAATGTACAACAACATGTACAACTGAAATCTCAAAACTATGGACTGGAATAAAATCCCTAGAAACTGAAAAGAAATTAAATAGATGTCACATCTGTCATGGAGCTCTACATGAAGGACAGTAGCTGTAAGTCTGATGTCTAAGAAGAGGATATCAACTATCCTCATCGCACCAGGCTCCACCAAGTCCCAAAAATCTAATGTCTGCCTCGTAACATCAATAGTCTTCCCTAAACACACATGTGTAGGAAAAGCCTATGTAGGATGAGTATAAAAACTCAGTATGGGACTCAGAGACCCCTTAAAGGTCTCTCTGTAATCCGCAAAGGATAACATCAAAAGAAATAAAACCAAGGTAATATCACAATCATCATCTAAATATTGATGCATAAAGAAAAAGTAACATCTCACTCTAATGGTATAACTTCACGGTTCCTTGGATAGGGATGATTAGTCGTAAAGAAAGATCATCCTATCCATAGTAACTCTACTACTGACCCATATAGGTCACTATATTCTGACCCTTATTGGGTCACTAGATGTTAACCTGTATTGGTCGCTGGTACGGACCTGTATTGGTCACTGGTGCTGACTTGTAATTCTCGTTGGTGCTGAACCATATTGTTTACTGGTGGTGACCTGTATTGGTCACTGTTATAGAGGTACGGATGCTCAATTGTATAGCTAGTTCATCCCACTCTGATGTTTATGATGTCGACCCATATTGGTCGATTTTTTATTCTTTTCATAGCCAGCTAGTAGATTCATGCACGAAGAATTCCTTAACTACAAAAGATTTTCGTCCTCAATGAATTAGTCATATTTCATCTGGTACTATGTACTTCAAAAATAATACCCATGGGACCACCCCATCGTAGGGTTCCCAACCTAACAGACGACGCTTCGATCAGACGCCCAGCTTATGAGATATGAGTGCCTTTGTAAAAAGGTCCCAGTTGGATTAAAATATTATCCAACCCATGTCACACATCAAAATTTGTAAAAACATACTTATAGTCTCCCCCAAGGGCCACCTTGTCACAAGGGTCTTTATGCCAAAGACAGAACATCGATCAGATGCTCGGTCTGTTAGTTACACCCCCTTCTCTAAAACGGGGGTGATTACACCTTGATCTGTCCGGACTCGATTGGCCCCACAAGAATATTCCAAAGAAACCTCTTAACAAAAGTGGGACCCAACTACACTGACGGTGTGTAAAACTGACTCTCAGTTCATCAGTTACATGCATTTCTTTATTTAGGGGACGGTTGGGTCTGGGCCTAGTCTGACTCGGTCAGGTCGGCCCGACGCAAGAGGTCCGGGGGTCTTCCTGACCCTGCCCATGTCTGACACATTAAGGGATGGCCCAGTTCACTGGGTATTTCCCATCAGGGGTGGACCAACTGGTTCGTGAGCCTGAGACATGGCTGGCCTGGCCCATTGAGTGTGCCTTGGCCCACCCGCGCTGGTCCACTAGGCCGTGAGTCCAGCCCATTCGGTCGGCTTGCGTCGGGCACAGTCCACCTGAGCTGGAACGTGTCTCCAGCTAGCCCCACAGACATGGGTCTAATTCATCTACTTGGTGGGGAGCCTCCCCCCCACATGCAACAGTCAACCATGTGGTCGACCAGTCTCCAGCTGACGCAGTGCACCGTGAGTCTGTGCTGCCCCCTCCTACTGCGGCTTGTAGTCTACGGCTACTGCCGCAAGTGATTCCTGTGGGCGTTGCCCTTCACCCGTGGGGTCGGCTCGGGCCGACCGCCTCGGACCATCGCAGCGTGCACCGACACGCCGCCTTCCCACCGCGCGCAGCCATTTTCCACAGGCCTCCTCCAGCCCCTGCCAGTTGCTGCTGGTATAGCGTGCTGGCGGTTCATTTTGTGGGCCACCAGACGTGCTCATGTGGTCCGTTCATGGTGCCATCTAAGCTTACGAGTCTCATGGACTTCAATCGTCACAATGGGACCTTCCATTTCATGTTTCCATCAAAATTGACGAAAGATTTCCATGAAAATTGAAACATGAGTAAAACTGTGGAGGTTCTAGGCTTTGTTTGTTTGGCCCATGCCCTCCGCGTTAACATGATAACAAGCGGTAGAATATTTAACTAACATTAAAGATTAAATTAACTAATTTCAATAATGTTAATCCAAAACCAATCAAAAATCCAATACCTTGAGTTCTTTTTGAGTTGTCACGGTAGCGGTGGGAGGAGCATCCACGTTGGATGGAGTCATTAGAGTTTGTCGATCCCGGATTGTTCCCTTTTGAGCTCTCTTCCTCCTTCGGTTGATGTTGCCACATAACACTAATAGATATTACTCACTTGAAGAACCAATACCAGAACCCCACCACGTGATCCATTTAAATAGGAGGGGGAAATGTCAGTAACACATTGAGGGATTAATGATGTTCAATAAATGAATTAATGAACCTCGTTTAATTCACAACAGCGGAGTTACACAGTTGATATGTCAAGCCATTAAATGTATTAACATGTCCCAATCCCTCCATCGTATCTCATCAGTTGAAGAAAAAGTATTATAAAGTAACAATTACATGTTTCTTTATCACTCATTAATAGTCCAAAAACTATCTTTTTCCTTGGAAAAATTATCGACCAAGTGAAGGTTCCTTTAGGAAAATAACGATGTTCTGGAATCAATAGTGTTCTAGTATTTCAATTCCGAGAACTAGTTCAAATGATAGAAAATGACACCCACACATTTACTGAACATACCAAAAAATGTTTATAAATTCATTACAAGAAAATCAGGCCTCAGAATCATGCTCGGTCAATTTTGGTAGACTCTTTATAATCCTAAATGATTATATAAATTACTTATAATTTTACGGGTCATTACATTCTCCCCACTGTGGGGATTTATGTCCCCGAAATCCAAACAAGTCTTTACAAACAAAGAGTGGTACTGGGCACACATATAAGCCTCTTGCTCCCATGTCCTCCCTTGGAGATTCCCGTGCAGCCACCGAACGTTCACTAGGGTATCGAACACCCCCAAATGATCTTCTTCTTCTAATCATTTGTCTCCACCGGGTACTCCAAAAAGATTCCGTATCATCAATATCCAACTCGACATGGTCGATGATGTGAGATGGGTCTTGCACGTATCTCCTTAGTTTGGATACATGGAAGAACTATTTCCCCATCTACAACTGCAGTATAAGTTCTAAGTGGTACACCACCATTTTTATCCACGAATGTATCCGTAATATTTCGATAAACATTGTTGAGAGTTTTCCACCTTGGATAAATATCTGTAGTCCCTATCGAGGGGGACATTAATGAATATGTGGTCCCCCTCCCAGAACTCCAGTGGTCTCTGTCTTCTATTAGCATAAGACATTTGTTGGCTCTGTGCAGTCTTCATCCACTCTCAAGTGACCTACACCTTCTCAGTGGTAGCATGTACTATCTCTGGGCCCACGAGTGCTGCCTCTCATGGAACTGTCTAGCATAAGGGCGATCTGCACGGTCGTCCGTACAATGCCTCAAAAGGTACTATACTAATGGTGGAGTGATAGATGATGTACTAAAAAACACCACCAAAGGTAGGTGGTAATCCCAACTATGACCAATATATAGGACATGTTCACGAAACCTATCCACCATGGTCTGAATGATCCGGATGTTTGACCATTGTTCTATAGATAAAAAGCTGTTCCCATGTGAAGTAGAGTCTTGAAAGCCTCCTGCAATATTTTCTGAAAACCAGGATGTGGAGCACATTTCATGGTCTAAGACTAGAATATAAGGCACCCTGTGAAGTCGAACAATATCTTTAACATAGAGACGTCTAAAGCTCTCTACCGAACCCTCCTCTAGAATATCAAGGATGTGGGTCGACATTGTGAGTTGGTTTACGATCACCCAGATGGTATCATGCCCTCTAGACGTACATGGTAACCCCATCACAATGTCCATCGATATCCCCCCCCACATCCACTCTGGCTTCTCGAGGGGTTACTCAAGCCTTCTGGTACCTGGGGCTCGACCTACAATTGGTGGCAAGTGTGGCATCTAGAAACAAACTCCAACACAACTTTCTTCATCCATGTCCACCAGTAAAGACATCGGAGGTCCCGATACATCTTCATCACACCTAAATATTAATCCAAGGGGAATGTATGGAACTGCCTTAGCACCTCCTCTTGAAGTTCCATATGTACAACTCTACATCCCATGAAAAGGAAGCATGCTCCCCACCTTCAGAATAGCTATAATGTTCATGGCCTAAGGATATATAAGCACATGTAGTCTTGTAGTTGTTGTCTCCAAGTTACACCTCCCTGACTCTCTGAATAATTGAATGGGAAACAACCATCTACTAGAGGTATAATTTACCATCTCTATCCCCATAGTATATCTGAAGAGAGGATAAATGCTCTGAACCCTTGTTCAGTAGCTGTAAACTCAATATCTTGCTAAGTGCATATGCCACTATGTTCCATTTCTCAAGAGAATAGAATTTCTCAATATCATTTTCCTAGGGGAACTATATCCAATGTCATTGTCTATGATTAAAATTTTCTTATGTGATGATATATCTGAGACTCTTCTAGTCTGATTATACAATGAACTTCTCACCCATCAAGTAGTGTCTCCACATTTTCAGTGCGAAGAATACTGCTACTAACTCCAAGTCATGAGTCTCATATTTCTGCTCATGAGGCCTCAACTTTCGTGAGCCCTAAGAAATCACTGCATCATCCTACATCAGTACGCAACTGAGTCCGGTCCCTAATGCATCACAATAAACCATGTAGTCAGTGGCCTCCTCTGCAAACCTCAGGATGAGAGCATTCTTCAAGCTCTTCCTAGGCTATTGAAATCTCTGTTGGCATGTCTATGACAACATGAATTGTTTCCCCTTTCTCTTCAAGGTAGTCGTACATGCTTCTACTTTAGAGTAATTGAGTATGAATTTACGATTGTATCCTACGAATCCAAGGAATATATGAACCTTAGTTACACTCCTAGGTGGATCCCAATAATGTACTACCTCGATCATCACTGGATCCACTAAAAAAACAGCCTGAGAGATGATGTGTCCTAATAAGTGGAACTTCTCTATTAATAACATAGAATTCATGAGCTCTCCATATAAATGGTGCTCCCAAAGTGTGTCCTGATCTATCCTCAAATGTACAACATGCTCTTCCTCGGATGCTGAGTACACCAATATGTCATCTATGAAGACCACCACAAATCAATCAAGGTATGGCAGAAAGATACTTTTCATGAGCTCCATGAACACTACTATAGAATTGGTCACACCCAAAGGCATTAAAAAGAACACATAATGGCCATACAAACATATGATGGTTGTCTTCGGTAAGTCCCCATCTCGTAACCTGAGCTAATGATAGCCTAATCTGAGGCCTATCTTCTAGAAAAACTCTGCTCCTTTCAACTGATCAAACAAGTCATTAGTCCACAGAAAAGGATACTTGTTCTTCATGGTCACATGGTTTTGTCACCGGAAGTCTACACATAGCCTCAAAATTCTGTCTTCCTTCTTGGAAACCAATATTGAGGATACCTAAGGAGAAACACTTGTCCTTATGAATCCCATCATCTATAATTCCTCCAACTGTACCCTCAGCTCCCAATCCTCTAAAAGGGCTATCTGATATACTGTTGTAGATATCAGTGATATTCTTGGGTACAATTCAATGCATAATTCTACCTCTCTATGAGGAGATAGTCATGGGACATCTTCTGGAAAGACATTCCTCTATGTCAAAGGACATTCAAGCCAACTGATATGTAATTCTCAGCACCCTCTTGAGTGCAAGTCCTTCTAGTGCTACTATATTTTCATTCTCATTAGCAAAGGAAAATTGGCCTCTACCTCTCTATGTACATCACACTATACGTCACAAGCATTCAATCTGTGCCTGAACTACTGATAGATAGTTATTCCTATTATGTCATTGTAGGGCTTCAACACTGCTACTAGAAGATCCAATTTGAAACTCTCTATTCTGAGAGTAAGATCACACTATCGGCACCAGTGTGTGGCTACTGAAATTCCTCCTATAATAGTATCCAAATGAAAAGGTCGAGATAAAATCTCAGCCGGAATCTCAACATCCCGAAATATGTCCGCTGCAAGGAAATAGTTTCTAGCACTTTTATAAATAAACATTGCTACTAAAGTAAAGAAGATATAGATCATACCCCGTATCACCTCAAGGACATCAGGATAGTGAGCCTCTACTTCAAGTAGCAAGGCCTGTTTCCATCCACCCAGTCACTAATATCATGGAAGACTACCTAGTGGTTGTGGTGGTAGTAGATCCTGGTCACCCCGACCACCTCATGTTGTACATCCTACTCCCTTGCCTCGTCCGCTACCTGGCTGAAGCACAAGATCCGGCCACTACCGCTTCCTCAGAGGCCCTCCACAGTCATCCGATCATCTGGGTGGGGATTCACACATTCACAAGATTTGTGACCCTGTCCCCCACAAGAAAAAAAGACCATGCCTCACTGGTGGCTCCCTTAGCATCTCGAGCCTTGCACCTCTGACCTCACATACTGGGGTTTCCCTATAAAATGTCTATCCCACATGGGCTTCTCTGTAGTCTCTATACTACCAGTTGTAGATGGATCAACTATCTATCATCTGGTAGGGTCTCTTACTATTGGTGACTGCTTGGAAAGGTTGATCTCCATCAGAAAAGATTTCTTTAGCACTCCAGCCGACGTAAGAATGCTGATAAAAATTGTCTCAACTCTGATCTTTGGTCAGATCCCCTGCTCAATGGTCTGAGATTGGATGTATGGGTCCCATACCATTTCAGTGGAGTATCTGGAGAGGTCAGTAAATCTTGCCGAGTACTAAGCCATAGTCCGCCTGCCCTACTGCAGAATCAAAAACTTCCAAATGCACATAGAGCATAGTCTTGATGGGACAAACTTCTCCCTTAAAAGACACTCAAATTCCTTCTAGGAGTGTGCCATATCCTCATGGAGCTGGAGCATAGATTTCCACCATCATCTAGTTGAGCCTTGAAGAAGGCTAGTGGACATGATCACCATCTTCCCCATGGGTTCCTCTACTATGTGATATCCAATCAAAACTACCTCATGACATTCCTATGCATCCTGGGGGTCTGTCTCGCCTCGAATCCTTGGTGGCCTATGTATCTAGAACTGATGCAATGCACTCAAAAAATGTTCATGATCTACTAGTAGAATCTTATTCTCAATGGGTGGTGGTGGTGCTGGTACACCACCTGGAGGTTCCATCACTGTGAGTGGTTCCTATACTGACACATCGTCACATGGTGGGCCACTATCAATATCTATAACCGGAATCTTAGAAGGATATCTTCATGGAGAAAAACTATAAAAAAATGGGCCACGTTCAATAAGTTTAACCTGTTGATATGACTCTAGAAATATAATGAAATCTTTTAAAAACACAAGAATCTATTGTTTTCAAGCACCGTGTTGGAAAAATTCATTTTGGGTTCTATTGTATGGATACGTCGGCTACCACACTAATATTAGACTCCTTATACTGAAAACCGAACTCAAGACACTTCACATCATTGCCTCATTAAAAGTATATAGTTTTTTCTTTTGGTAGAAATGATCGCCCTTTGATACCACTTTGTCATGACCCATCCCATAGTGCCCATATGTGACTACCTAAATCCCACCATTCATAGTCTAGGGGTCTGTGACTAGCACCTGAAGGATTTTCCCAAACATGGAATTCATTGGCTTAGAAATCTCGACTACTCTCGTCACACCAATATCCACCAAGTCCCAAACCTCCAAAGTATTTCTCGGAGCATCATTAGTATGCACTAGACACACACATATGGGAAGAGCCTGTGTAGTGGTTAGTATAACAACTAAGTAGGGGACCCCATGAACCCTGAAGGTCTCTCAGTAATCCACAAAGGAGAAAATTAAATAGAATACCACAAACGTAATATCACAACCATGATATAAATCATGATGTAAAAATCCAAAGAGACATCTCAATCTAATGGTATAAATTCAAGGATGCTGGGATATTGATGACTAGTCATAAAGCTAGATCATCCTATCCATAGTAACTCTACTAATAACCCGTATAGGTTACTGTAAGCTGACCCGTATTGGTCGCTTGATTATGACACGTATTGGACACTACTTCTAACCCATATTGGTTACTAGTATAGAGGTTGGTATGCTTAGTTGTATAGCTAGATCATCCTAGTCTGTTTTTTCTAATGCTGACCCATATTGGTCACTCTTCTTCTTCATGTAACAACCAGCCACTACATTTCTGCATGAAGAATGCCTGATCTCTAGACGATTCTGCTCCTCAATCTATCTGTCCTATTTCAACCTTTATGATGTCCTGATAAAATGAAACCCAACTGAACACCCAGTCACTAGGGTTCCAATGTGAAAGACGGTGTGTCGACCGGACGGCCGGTCCTTGAGATATGTGCACTTTTGTAAAATGGGACCGATTGAATTCAAGCCTATTCCAACCCATGTATCACATCAAACTATGTCAAAACTCACATAGAGTATCTCCAAAGGACCTCCTTGTCACAAGGGTCCTTATTCCATAGGCAGTGCATCGATCAGATGCCTGGTCAGTCAGTTAAACACCTTTCCGTGAAACGAGGGTGATCTCACCTCGGTCCGGCCCGACTCAGTCGACCCCGGCAGAAAATTCCAAAGGGACCGCTTTCGAAAAGGGGTCTCAATGACACTGATGGAATGTAAAACAGACACTTGAATCATAAGTTATGGGTGTTTCTTTATTCGGGGGCTGGTTCGGTGTGGGCCCAGTCCGACTCGGTCAGGCTGGCCTGACACAATGGGTCACAGGGTCTACCTGACCCCGCTCGGGTCTGGCCTATTATGAGTCATACTGGATCACTGGTATCAGCATGTCGGGTTCAGCCCGGATGGTTCAGGGACCCGTGCCATGATTGGAACCACCTACCTGGCATGGCTCGACCCACCCATGTTGGTCCACTAGGCCATGGGTCTGGCCCATTCGGTCAGCCCACATAAGGCCCGGTCAACCAGAGGCAGACTATGTCTCCAGCTAGCCCCACAGATGTCGGGTCGTTTCATCTGGCTAGCGGGGTGCTACCCCACCATGTGAAACTTTTGGCCAGGTGGCCAACCGGTCTCCAGACGACGCTGCGCATCGTGGTGCCGCGCCTCCCCCTCCTGCCGCGACCCGCCAGTGGCGGCTGCTACCACCAGCTACTGCCGGCGGAAGCGCCAGTGGTCGCTGCCCTTCTCTCACGTGGCTTGTTTAGGCAGGTCACCTCTGGCCATTACAGAAAGTGATGGGCACTGCATTCCCACCACTGGTGGCCGGTTTTTGCGGGTCTCCTCCGGCCATTGCTAGTCGCCGCCGACGTGGCACGACCACAATTCCTTCTGCAGGCCACCAGATGTGGTCTAGTGGTCCATTCTTGGTAACTTCTACGACTATGAGTCTCCCGGACTACCACTATCACATCATGACCATTTTCCTCGTGTTTCCATCAAAATTGAGTAAATAATCCCTGAAGAACGCAACATGAACGAAGAAGCAGAGGGTCCAGGCCTTGTTTGTTCAGCCTGCACCCTCCGCATTAACATGATAACAAGAAAGAGGATATTTATCTAACATTAAAGACAAAATAATCTCATTTTAATAATTTCAAACCAATACCAAACATAAACCCCACACATCAAGATCCCTTGGGGGTGTCACAGTTGCGGCAACAGGAGTGTCCATATTCGATGCAGTCATCGACATTCATCATTCTCAAATCATTGACACCTGAGATTTCATCCTCTGTCAGAGGATGTTGCTGAATAAATCTACCACAGATTGCTTTATTGAAGAAACCATTCCAAAACCCCACCCCGAGGACCATTTAAATAGGAGGGTGAAATGTGAGTAACACGTTGGGAAATTAATGAGGTTCATTAAATGAATTAATTAACCTATTGTAATTCACCATAGTGGAGTTACAAAGTTGATGAGTCAAGAAATTAAATAAAATGACAAGTCACCGGTCCTGCCACCGCTGCTTATCCATTGGATAAAAAGAAAAATCCAATAACAATTACATGTTATTTTATCATTTTTTAAAGTCAAAAACCAACTTTTTCTACAAACTAATTGTGGTCACATTGAATCTTTCCTTAAGCGATTCCCAGCTCTGTGGATTCAATGGTGTTCTCAGATTTCAATTCTGAGAACCGGCTCAAAAGATAGAAAATGCCGCCCATGTGTTAACAGAACGTACCTAAAAAAATTTAGAAATTCATTCCAGGAACACAGTGCCTCGGAATCATGCGTCTTCAATTTTATCAGACTCATAATAACCTTTAATAACTTTAAAAAAAATTATAGAATTTTACCAATCATTAAAATATCCCTATAAATATTTATACTTAATTGATGGGTAGAGAATGATGAGATATGTGAATCCTCTATCATCTTCTTTGTCGATTCCTTAATTGAAGGGATACATATTATATTCATGAGTCACAAATTTTCAATAATGTCATGGAATAATTAAAGAACGTTTTGAATATTTTTTTGGATTTTAAAAATATTCCTTCATTCCACCTTGATCTTCACCTGAATATTTTGTTAGACATTCAATTTGAAAGGATATATTTTCCCCAATACCTTATGACATCAAGGTCTGTCCTTATAATTCCATGAATATTAGTTCTCTATTAATCTTTATCGTAGATATTTTAGCATGTAATTTCCTACTTAGATCATCAAAAACATTTTTTTTCCTTTCATCGGTGCTAACATATAGATAATTCATAGTCCTTAAATAACATTAATTGTCTTTGGTCATGAATATTAAACTCTTTATGTGTGAATATTCTATTTACCTCTGATGACGAGTATATATATCTCACTTTTAAATGTAAACATAATTCCAATATATTTCAGAAGAAAAACATACCATTTAAAATTCGAAAATAAGGTTTGGTCAATTTTTCTCATCAACAGTCAATTAGATTGAGGCATAAGTGACATCCATGTCATCCTATATAAGAAGACATACCAATACCTTCTTTGAAGCATCACTTTTTATCAAAAATCTTAATCCACTCCATGGTAATGTGAGTATAGGTGTGAAGGGTATCTTGATTTTATGTTCCTTGAAATTCATTACACAATTATATATCTTAATTTACATGACATACATCTATTAAATATTTATTAATTTATATCATAATGATGATAAATTTCACTCAAATCATTGAAAATATCCTTCTAATACAAGAAAATTAAGGATGTCAGCTGCAATAGTTATTCTATGAAATTATTTAAAAACCTCTAAATTAGAAGAATTCTAAAACACATCATAGAATTTATTTACATTACCTATAGATTGAAACTTTTGTTTTTAGAATTTTCATTTTCTAAATTTGGTATTATACCTCTCCATACTTAATTTGTATTGTACAATCCTCAGATGATATATATGATATTATTTACTCATGGAATATATAATATATTTTTTTTAAAAATTACCAAAAATTTCATAAAAATATATAAATATTCTATTCATTAAAAACTTGAATATATTTGTAGATTTGGAAAATAAATATTGAATTACTATGAACTTATCTTATCTATATCTCATGTAGAAATCTATTTTGGGTGTATACCCATTATAACCTTTAATTGATGATATATAGATAAATATTTGATCAGGTAAAATTATCTATCTCCTCATAGATTTTCTAATAATTCAACAATGAAGGAAAAAAAATACTTTTTCATGATTTTGTTATTCTTGAGTACTTAATAGTCAATAAGGATACACAATTACTCATCTTTGTTCAAAAATTATTGAACTAGTTCACCCTATAATGATGAACATTGTTATATGAATCTCTTATCAATATTATTCTATATTTTCTACTTCAATTAGTGCAACTCAATAAGGTTCATTTTATATGTATTCCATCTAATAGGGAAAACACTAGGTATGAGTTTTATTGGAAATTAATCTATACTATTCAAAAAAATCAATGAATTTATTCTAGAAATACTATAGAAAATTTCCTAATAATAGTAAAATATTCAATGTTTAATTTCTCTACAACAATTTGGAGATAGAAAACCCTATTAAATATGTAGTAATACCCATTTAATGGACTTAATTTATATTTGGAGTTCTTATTCTACCTCACACTAATATATAATCATAGTTTGATTGAGAATATCAAATTTTACATACCATCCTTAGTAATTGATATGATATATATATAAAGAGACATATATCTCTGACCCTAATTTAAATAAATTAAAATAAAGTGAGAAAAATTATTTTTTAAGGAACCACATTCCCATTGGACTAAATTGAAGGGATCATTAGGTTAATATGTTATCATTGGACCACTATGAATTTTTACTGATAATATAATATTTTATAACTATGTTAGTGATGTAATGACCATAACAAATTCTTTTGATTTAATATTGTTTTCACAGGCTAAATTAAATAATATATGTTCATTTCTATTTAATGTTATGTGTTTCACATTCCACATAGTTCTCCTGACCTACATTTGTAATTTTTTTAGTAAGAGATTCTCTTTTTTACATTAGATAATGTTGTTTTAGACTCTTATTATCATCATTATCCCACATATTCATAAAATTATAATACAAAATATACATACTATCTTCTATAATAGAAGTGGTTTTTTGGTGGTATGTTCACCTGATATTTCACTCTAATTCACTTTATTGGATTGATTCATTATATCTCTATAAAAATAAATTTCTAAATGGATTTTGTATCCACATATTCCACAAGTACATATTCCCTAAATTAAATTCTTCCAATGCTAATAACCACATTTTCACCAAAAAATAAGATTATTTATAATATCTCTTTATGGTTTATTATTATAATTTCCACAAAACTAAGTTTTCCTCTTTTTTCTTCAAAACACCAACATGAATGGGAATATAATGTCATCATTTATACCTTGAGATCACATCCAATGACTTTTTCAAAACAACTTCTTTCTCATGTTATATCAATTTTATTTAATGACACAGTTTTATGAAACTAAATTAGATATTTATTTTTTATTATAGATCTGCGTTAAAAGGAAGTATTTAACTTGAAATTTGTATAATTACAGATTTATAAGTTCCGATGGAATTATTATCCATATTTTTTAGCTGTAATAATTTTGTCTGCACTTTATTGTGAATAATTTGGGGGATAAAAAGTAAAAAATATCATCTTAAAATCATTCCATTTCATGGTTTTAATTTCACCCGGTTAACTAGTGTTCTTGATAATATTCCACCATCGATTAACTTCAGCTTCCAATGATTCACAGAAAATAATAGGGTCTAAACACTTGATAATTGTAATTAACATCTTAAAAAAATAAATTTATTGATCAATGGTTTGTGGATAAAATTTCCTAGTAATATAATATGTGAATTTATGGATGAAGGACTCATGGTTGAGTTGATCATTTGGATGTTTCATAAATTTTCCCATCCATATGGATGACCATGAATATTTTCAAGGAATTAGAAATCATATTCATTTTTAAGGCAATTCCTTCTTGTTCGATCCATTTAAAAAATTCATAATAGTTAACATGAGTACAAAAAGTAATAAAACAATAATAATATCATTGGTATAATCAATCCTTGGATTTCTTATATTATAACACATTAATTTAATCCTTGGACTTTTTAGGCTCATACTACATCATATAGGATATTTTAGGTTTTATTATAATATATATTATATTCAATTCAATAATAATAATTAATCATGATCTAATTACAATAGTTGTGGAAAAATCAATACATATATGTACAATTCACCACATTAAATGATTATATAAAATTTTTAATAGTAATTCACGCTTGAGAACCATTATGGTTTAGTTTTTTTAGTAATATATATAAAAAGATAAAATTCATGAATAGTCATCTATATCTCCCATAAATATTCATTACACATTCACCCTTCCTGACATATTATACATAATATCATTATTTATAACATTAATAAATGTCAGTAGATAACATGGAAATCTCAAAGGTAGTGTAAGGGAAAACATAACATATAACAATCAAAGATAATTAGTTAGTAGAAGTTGAGAGTGTGTGTAAGATTATTAAAACGAGGTATATGATTAAAGCATATAGAATTCATTCAAAAAAGTTATAGATCATAAATCATAATTCATGAAATTATTATTGGGCATAACATATTGTATCAAATAATAATCAAGATCCATAAAGAATAATAAATGTATAAGAATATGATAAAAGAGTTCTTCCATGAAATTTTGGGAAAAAATTATTCCTATAAAATCATTTCCTAAATCCTGGTCCACTGTTAAGACCCTCATAATTGTTGATAGAGTCCCATATTCGATTTAGTTTACTCCCCAATACCTTATACATAGTTTAAAATGTCCCACAGTTGATTGAGATCACTTCCCATTCCCATTCGTAATATCTCATGAGATATAAATCGTTACCTAATGAATTGTAGGAATCTATAATTATGGACCCAAACATCATATAAAAACCATATATATGTTATCCACATGATAATTTATTCATTTAAAATCTCATCATCACAAATATAACAATTTAAAATAAATGGGTATCAGGAATACTTATATTAATCATAATTAGAGACCATAATTATAAATTACTGAAATAAATAAATATTGTAGAATCGTTATAAAATGTCACCATAGAAGCATATAAATATATAATATATACTGATTTAGATGGAAAACACAATTTTATTATTTTTAAAACAAAATGAAATATGATTTTTTTTCTAAATTTTTGAAAATTCAATGCCATGAATAATGGGAAAAATTTTTAAATGAAAAATCATGAATATTTATTGAGGAAACATGATAATAATAATGACATGGTGGTGGGTGTAATAAAATATTATTCATTTAAAAATAATATTTTTGAAATATTTTATAGTTATAAAAATCGACTCATATTGAAAATATTATAATAATTTTTTAAAACCTTTGTGTGAAAGTTAAATATAGATGAAAATAGCCTTACACGAAGATACTATAATAAAATTATACTCCATTAATGTAATATAATGAACATGGACCTAGATGTGAATGATTTTCATCATTATAGAATATGTAATTTCATCATTTCTTTAAGTGGTTATAGATTATTTTGATGTGGTAAAATAAAAAACAATATGAACGGATTCTGTAATATTGGTTTCACCACATTGAAAATATTCATTAATGTTGCCCCATAAACATTCTTTGAGTCAGTATATTATAATTAAAAAATAATCTATGATGATAAAAACAGTGTTTTGAAGGTACTTTGTAATGTGTTTGTTAATATATGTGGCCCAAAATGTTTGATGAGTTAGGGGGAGAGGTTGTCCTTTTATTACATATAGTTGTGGAACCCATGTAAATAGTTATAAAATTAATTTTTTATAAAGTAGTATTAATTTAAATTTGGGAAAAATAAGATCATTCTAAAATAAAAGATTAATTTTCTTACAAATAAAATCATTCAAAAATATTCAAATAGGTTTGGGAGATATTTGTGTCATTATCTAAATGTTTTAATCCTCTTTTATCAATTTTATGATTTACCAAGCTGGAAATCATTTAAAATGGTGTGTATTAATTATGAATAAAAATTCATTATAAACAAATTTTGGAATTGAATTTTTTAGTATAGAATAAAAATTTATTATATCATATTTTATTGGATACATATATTAATTATATATCGGTGCACAAAACAAATAAAAAACTATTTTTGAGTAAAATATATTTGAAGAATGAAATTAATTTATTCCCCTTCTGTTCCTAGTAACATCCATTATATGATTTTTAATATTTTTAATTGACTTTTTTATTAATAAATATGAATAAATCATTAATAATTGGGATTTAATTTAATTTATTATGGTAAAAATAAATATTATATATATTCAATTTTTATCTAATGAAATACTTATTTTAACACGAAATGATTTTATATGTTTTTATAAAAAATTTATTATGAATGTATGAATGGATATTCACTTATAGTAAATAATTTAAAAATATTTTTAATTCTCAATCCAATTTTACATGTGAATTCGAAGAAAAAATTATTTTAATAAGCATTTGTATATTTCTATGAGCTAACAAATTATTTCTCTATTAACATATTTTTATAAATCATTCCTTTCTTAAAAACTATTTTTCATTTTATATAAAATTAATCTACATAGTTAGGCATTTTTTGTATCATTTGATAATTAATGCTATATATTTATTTAAAACATTATTTTTCTCTGAAATATTCAGTTTTTATAAAAAAAATCTCCCATAAGGTGCCTCTAAAAAAGAATCATGCCACTACCAAATCATAAAAACTACATAAGATGAAAAGAAACTATAGATATAATTTTGTAAAAAAATCATCACTTTAATCATAAAAAAATCAATTCTTAAAACATTTTTGGATATAGAGTGTGAATCTACCACTCATAATCCCACATATAGTTCTCTTAATAAGTACATCCCCATAGTACATGAACCAAATAAATTAAATACCCCTTAAAGACTATTACATACCAAACCAAAATCACCTCAGACACTCCACAGACACTATATACACCATAAAACCAACCCTCAAAAAATGAAATTGGATTCATCATGTTAACATCAATAATTATATAAAATATTAAATAAATCATTGATTTAAATTATATAGTGGTGAGTCACTAATATTTACACCACCTAACTAGCATGCTCTAATACATCAACATGTTTTATAGGCTGAGGGTAAAACATACTATCATTACAAAAATAATGATTCCAATTCTGATGAGAAACCTTCAAAAATATATGATGTCCCACATTATCTATCATTACCTATACTAAATTCAATCCCAAAAAAGATAACACTCTAATAATAATAAATCAGAATGGTGATCTAAAATGAAATCCATATAATTTTTTGAACCATAATATGATAATTGAAGTGTTATAATTATTAATGCAGGGAAGCTCAACCAAAAGTATTTTCATTACTAAAATGCATCAAAATATACAATACAAGAAAACAATATCCACTATGTTCATAATTTTGTGTATTCATGGATGACTCATAAAATGATGAAAGTAATTATTAAGGTATATCTAAGAACTGAAATCATGATATAGACCCTTATATACTCAATTGGTAATCTAGGTATCATGAATATAGATGATAAAACAAAAATTACTATTAATACCTAAAATATCCACTATATTTAACAACTCCAAATCATCCACCTCAATTTAATCCTTAATTTATAATAAACTATTCGAATTGGACAACACACATATAGTGCCAATAAAATAACATCTTATAGCTTCCTAGAAAAACACCCCTAGATCTATTCCTAACAACAAATTAAATATATACATTGTTTGATTCCTAGATAAATGACACATGTTAATATTTTATGTACTAAAAAAATTAAACAATCCATCTCAAAAAAATATCAAATTCCCAACAATCAAAATGTATATTTTCATTAAAAAATATTAGTATAGAAAACATATTTTACATAACATGTGATCATTCCTCCGTAATCACAACATATTAAACTATATTCTAAACTCCAAATAAGATATATTAATCTTCATAAAGTTTTTAATATAAACATAATAATGGGGTGAAATAAAAATACTATCGAGGGAAACTTATCATTGTATCAAAATGGATAAATCATAATCATGTGAAAAAACAAGAAAATGAATAAATATCTAATAAAAAATAGAAATGTAATGCCACAGTATCAAAATAAAATTTTCATAAAAATTATGACATTTAATAGAAGAATATATTATATAATGGAATCATGGAAGCATAAAATAATAATAATAAATATAACAGAAATTGGACATAAACATGTATATATATCCAAAAAATAATGTATGTAAAATCATAATCACCGGGAAACATTAATTGATGCATTATGAATCACCAATTGACTCTAATATCTTAGAAAAGAATCTTTCACCACCTATTTTTCATACCATACTGATGTATGAATCACTACATGCATCCCATAACATAGTGGAGAAAACATCACTTCCAGACTCCCATAGTGGAGTGATCATCAATTCTCTATTACCAAAAATATTTCATCAAATATAAAAACATAACCAATGAATTATTGGGTGATATAGTACCCCACCCGTTATAAAAAATAAATATATATACCATAAGAATATGAAAACACACATATCTCATAAATCACATCTTATTCTATATTAAAGAGAAGGGTATCAAGAAAATTTACCAATAACATTTCATAATCCATCTACATAACGTAGATGTATGGTTTTAAAATAATATATCAGAAATATAATAAAGTTAACATAGAATGATACTAATATAGATGGAAAATAATATTTTTAATTGAATTTTTTTAAGGCATCGACATAATAAGGGATTTGGAATTTAATTTTATGACATCATTAGTTCATAATCACAATGGTAAATTTCAAAATAGAGTAAATCTTGAAAATAATATTTTGATAAGTAAATTACATATGAAAATAATTAGTATAATGGAAGATAAACTATAAAATAGTATTACAATGATTTTTTAACATTATGTTGAATAACATTGAGAAATGTTAATTTCAAAAGTATTTTTAGAAAAGGTGATGTGAAACCATTCAAAAAATTTACATTGAAAAGAATATATTTTATTGGAGACATGAAAAGTAGACCATGTTATACAATTTAAATTATTACCGGAATATAAAACATTTTATCAAGATAATTAAAATCATTTTTAATTTTTAAAATAAAATTATTAAAAATAAACATCATAATAATATGAGTATTAAAAAATTATTTGATATTGAATATTTTTTTACAAAATTGAATATTATTTATCAAATAATAATATATTAGGCTGTAATAACCCATGAATATAAATGCATGTACGTTAAAATTACTTAATCTAGATATTAAAACTAGATTTCAATTCATTAAATTTCCAAATATATTTTAGGTTTTTGGTTTTATAATTATAGTACAGAACTCATAAAAATCAACCCTAAAGAATACAAAGTGGGTTCCATTAAAATAATACACATTTGCTCAAAAACCTATATTTTTTATTACAAAACAACTACATGATCTCTTCAAAAAAACATCATAACATTTAACTTGACATCCTTCTTTAGTCATACATATAATTTTATCCAATGAATAAAATTTAAAAACATGGGATGATCATAAAATGATCAGTATGGGATAAAAATAAGGAAATAAACCATTAGTCCATGAATACTTATAAACATATGAAATCTTTTTCAAAATGGAAAACTACTCACCAATATATACATACATTGTGAAACATGATATATTCAAAATACATTAATGAATATGTGTGTAACCATAAAAGTATCTATGTTTTTTAACTACTTATGTTGTACGCACCACAGCTACATTATGATTTGTAACCCTCATGGAGAACATACATTATAACCCTCGCGACTTCCTGAAAGTGTAACCATCATAGATACACTTGGAATAACCTTAAGAAAGACTTCACAATAAACATAACCAATGAATTTGTTGGATATATTTTCCCGCCCTTGATCATAATAAATTCCCATTAACTTGAACATTATCATAAAACATGGATAATCTCCTAAAAACATTACTTTTGAATTGTGTAGAATAGAATTTTAAAAGAGGTTTTTAACGAAAAGTCCCATATAAATATCATATAATTGATGTGAGAATTAATAATACGAATGGAATATGTGTATACAATGAAAATTAAAATAATAAAACATAATATAAATAAAAATAGTTAAAAAAATAATCTTAGTGACACATAATCAATGAAATATAAGGTCAACCAAAAGATTCAAAATTTTGTTAAGAATTCCATTACCTCAGGTTTCCCTAAATTAAACATGTTTAAACAACCATTATAATTGATAAATAGTGTTATTAATATATAAAATAAACATATTAATTTTTATAACACCTTATATGATCATTTTATAACATCATTCACCCCATTTATTAATAATATTTTGTTATTTAAAATGTTTCAGGTGCGTTCATTACATGGTTCCCCTGGTTTGTTTATAATATTTTTTCTTTCTAAAGGGACGTGAAACCCTATATGTAGAATATGTTTTTTTCATACATTTCCATAATATTAAATGATTCCATAAATAATTTTTTTCATTTGGTATGAGTATGAATCTTTAGATAAATCATTTGTGATTTTTGATTAGATCATTTTGGTGATTCATCGATCAACATGAAATGTTTTCATTATATAACTAAATATTATGTATATTTGTAAATTCCGGAATAAAAAAAAGAGGTTATATCATACACATTACAATATATTGCATCCATTAAAATAGTTTTTATGCAGTTTTTTAAGATGTAAATGAAATTCAAAACACATCATCCTTGAGGTTGTAAAATTGAAATAACATGGACGATGTAATTATAATAGGGGGAGGAGATGAAGAAAGTGGATGGATTTTTCCATAAACATGATTTCATCAAGAATATATTATATTCAATATATTTAATACCTCTTGGGTGAGGGGTAGGGTAATAGGTTATATGTAATGAAAATAATTAAAATAAAACTCAAGAAAAACAAAGAGGATTTATTACCTCTTGATCTATTCTAATTTAGATCCTCTTTAAGGCCTTTTGGTTTTGACTTATTGTGAGATTTGTGAGTCTTGGACGTGGGAAAGAGCCTTTATAAGGTTATTTTATTGAATTTAGGAAATTCTCATAGATTTTTAGGTGTATAGGAGAAGAGGGGGTGATGGTTTCATTTATAGTGGTGGATAGGAGGGTTTTTTGATTATTTTAATCCTTAGTTTAAGAAGTTTTCCCAATACTATATATATTAATGATTAATTTGACCTAAAATAGTAAAGGGAACTTGTTTTTTCTAACCAATTTCCATTTTTATTGTCAATAACTCATGCATGATTTAAAAAATAATTTATTTAGTTTATTTTGTTAATTATCGAATTTAACTATTCACCAAAAATCATATATTTTTGAAAAATAAAAAATTGTATCCATAAGAATATTTATATGTTTATAATTCAATAATTAACTGAAATTTTTGAAAATAATTTTCTAAATATAATAAGTTAAAATTTTATAGAAAATATTAATTTAATCGAAAGATAAATTTTTTAAAATTATAACTCATTTTATGCCACCTAAATATTTTTCAATATCACATTATCTTATAAACAAGAAGAAAATATAATAATATTATGATTTACTATTCATATGGGTAATATTACTATTTAAATTAATATTCATCAAGGATTGTAACTATTCCCCAAAAAGTAAGTTGGTTTTATCAGACTCCAAATAACATACTAATTGAAACATTAGATGACTTTTATTTGAAATTAAAATAATATAAGTGGTGAAATTTTGTTTAGAGACTATTTTATAACAATATCCTTAAAAAAGTGCATTCAATACCTTTTATTTAGTTTTAAAATCATGGGGTGTTACATTCTCCCCACCTTCTGAATATTGAATCCTTACAATTTTTTATATTATTTACTTATAAATGAAGTCAGGGAAACATTCCATTATAACATTTTCATATTCCCATGTTTCTTCATAAACCATGTGGTTTTTCTAAAAATCCATTATATAGTAGATAAATTTACTTCTTAATACTTGTTCACTTCGATCATGAATTCGAATAGTTTTCTCTTCATAAAAAATGTTCTCTTCCATATGAACTTCTTCTAGGCCCAAAACAATATATTAATCTAGAACATAAATTATCATTATCGAAACATAAAAAAATTAATATGAGACATAATCGATGAAAATTCTACTAAATAGGAAAATTATCCACCTTTCCCTATGATTTCAAAAGTTATAAAGGACTACGGACAGTGCATTACTTTATTACGAAAACACATAACACTATTCAATGGCGAGATTCTAAAAAAAACATGATCATATTCCTCAATAGAAAAGGATTTCCTCATATTATATTCAATACATTTCTGCCTTTTCTGAGCTCTCTTCATGTGTTGATATACCATCTTCACTTTCTCATCCACTTCCCATACTAATTCTAGTCCAATCAACTTCCTTTCCCCGACTTCAACCCAAAAAGCTTAATTTCGACAATGCTTTCCATATAATTCTTCAAATAGTTCAATATATGTAGTATAACGAAAAATGTTATTATATGGAAATTCATCTAAAGAAAATCTATAATAAAATTTAATAGTTTTCCCAATTACTACTGAAGGCATTTCTAAACAATAAAAGTGATAGTGTAATCACAGTCGTATACAATGGAAAGTGAAACTATATATATCCTCAAAATAACATTGTGTTATTCTCAAGAAATTTTATCTAAATATATATTATCTCAAATAGAAAAGAAATTAGTTGATTTAGTGTCTCGGTCAACAATAACACATCTTGCATTGTTACCTAGAGATTTATTAAGTAGTCCCACAATGAATTCCATAGATATATTTTATCATTTTCTAGTCTTGACCTGGTAAGGGCTGAAGCATCCCCATTTGTAGTGGTCTCTCTACATTAAACTATTGAAATGTGAATTATTTGAAGGTAAAATCTGTAGTATCTATTCCCAATCCATCCCACCTGTTATACATGTGAATGTCTTTGTACATCTTAGTACTAATAGGATTATTTGATTTTTGAGAACTATGATCTTCAAGAAATAATTGTATCTCCATCTATAAATCACAAGGAACACAAAATTGTTTTCCAAATCTCAAAACACAATATTAACTAATGTTAAATTTTAAAAGCATATCCATTTTTACGAATTCAACAATTTTCAATACCTCCCCATCATACTTCTGCAATTGCATAATTCAGTATGAAAAATATGACTTCATTGAAACATGAAACAAAATAGAGGATTTTCATGCACCAAAAACATCCAATACAAAAATTCGTAAATTCATTAATCAATGGGTCATGTTCCAAACGTAACATTATTAATGATGCATGATTTTTTAGACTCATGGAATCAACCAATTTGTCTTCATTAACAAGTTGTAAATTGGTTGTACAATTATTATCCTTTATCAATTATATCCATATTCCATTCCTCATGTTTAATTCCATCTGAGTGAATATATCCTTCATACATTTTTGTCCTGTATATATTTCTCATTTGGCTCCTTATAAAGGATCCATCCAATTTTTTTAATTGAAACCCAGAACTGAAAATTCAAAATTATTTGTGGGGTAATTTAAGCCATGAGTTTTTTTTATCTTCATGCATAAGAAATTACCTAATCATTATACACTAGAACACTACCATGAACATTTAATGAAGCATCATACTAGGGGTAAAACATTCAATTTCTGGAAGGATGGGTCAGAACTAGAGGATTCGCCAATCTTATTTTCAATTCTTGAAAACAATTATCACTTCTTTTGTCTAGATGAATTTCACTACTTTTTGAGTTAACTTAGTCAGTGGACTAGATAATCGTGGGGGTTTTCAACAAACCACCATTAATAGCATTCCAAATAATGAAAACTATGAATCTCTATTATATTCTAATGTCTTGACCATTCTTCTTTAACTTTGGTTTTATCTAGAGCAGTAGTTTTGACATATTTATAAGTAATGTTACCACAAAAATAAATTTATTGCAACCAAAATTTATACATACCGATTATTTTTAAAAAATATTTTCTTTTATGGATCGTAAAATAACCATTAGATATTTTTTATTCACTTATTTAATTATAAAATATAACATAATTTCATCATTAAACACAACCACAGACATATCCAAGAACTCATGAAATAATCTATTCATATTATCCATGAATACATATGCTGAATAAGTTATCCCAAATATAATAACAAAAATTTCATAATGACTATATCAATATTGTAATGCTATTTGTATAAGGTCATCCTCCTTCACTGTCAGTTGATGGTACCTAAATCTCAAATCAATCTTGGAAAACAATTGATCTATCTGGATCTGATCAAACAAGTCATCTATGGGAGGAAATTGATAATTATTCCTAATAGTAATGTTAATAAAAATCTATAATAAATGAAATGTATCATGGAACCATCTTTCTTCTTATCAAAAAAATAATAGCTTCCCATGGTAAAGAGCTTGGACGAATGAAGCCTTTATTATGAATCCCTTAGAATTGATTTTTTAATTCAATAAGATCTATTTTAGACATTCTATAAGGGTTTCTAAATTTGTCTTAGATCAAATACTATTACAATTATGAATTCAACTTCTTGATCAGATACAACACCAAGTAACTCGTTATAAAAAGAAAAAATATATTCATTTACCAATATCACATCATTAATCTAAAAAGTTCACTAGTTTAGAAAAATATTAGCAAGATTATAATCATTTACACCTTTCATCATTTTCTCAACTTTCTGATATATATTAAATTGTATTGGTTCTTTCTTGTTTAAAAACTGAAACACATTCTAAAAAACAACTTTTTCTGCTCTACAATTAAACTTACCATGATACATAGAAATCCAATCCATTCATAGAATTACCTCAAACTATACAAATTAATAAATACTTTTTCTAGTAATGTATTTCCACAGATAATAATAAGAAGATTCTTAATATTCCCTTGTTACTATAACATTTCCCCTGGTGTTTAAAGAATAAGTTCTTGCCTCATGTTTTTTGGTGATATTACTAATTCACTAAAACATCTCTCAAAAATAATGAATATGTGGACCTTGTATAATACAAAAAATTAAAAAATGAGTAAAAAATTACGTGATAATACTTCATTATATGGCTTGAAATCTATTGATGAAGTCACAAAGGATCTCACTACACCTTCCTGTTTATAGTCTGGATTCCTTTCATAACCCATATCTTTCGCGGGGATGGCATTTTCATAATGACCCACCTCACCACATTTGAATCATTATAAACTTATCTTATCAAGATTAATATTTAGATTATTTCCATTAGAATCTTGGGACAAAAGTCCAAATGTACCACACAAAAAACACTTCCTAGTTTTAGTGAGGCATTCCCCAAGGATCTTTTTACCACAATTTTCAATAACTAAAAAGTGATCTTTCATACCATCATATTTCATTGAATGATTCTCACCCCATGCGTTCCATCTAGACCACTTATTTTATGTTTCCTCCAAGAACATGTGATCATATATGAAATCCATTTCTACCCTCTCAGTCCATCATAAATGTTTCTCATAGAATTTGGATTTATGGGAGTCTAATTCCATTAGATTTATTGGCTTCTATCATGAGTAAAAATTGTTTATTTTTCAATCAATATCCCGAATAAAATTTGGATCATAACATTCAATTAGTTTGAATATCTTTTCATTGAAATCGACTAAATATTATTCCTTTTTACCCAATTCAATGAATTTACTTTGCATCCTATGACGAATCACCATATAAAAATATTATTCATAGAAAAAAATTTTAAATTCATCCCACTCTATGGCTTAAATATCCTCTCTATCACATATATTCGTATCCATTGACCACCACTAGTCATATTTTCCTTCAAAATGAAAAATTTGTAGATCAAAATATTGATTATATGAACAAACCATAACATTAAATATATTTTCAATGGATTTAATCAATCCTTTATCCACTATTGGTTAAAAAGATCCACAGAAAGTAGGAGGGTGTTTCCTCATAAAATGATCCCATATCATCATTTTTTATTGGGGTTTATCTATTTTTTTATTTCATGTATTACCCTGAAATTTATTTCCAATGTTATCTAATCCATTAATATCACAGACTGCTCCATTCCATTTCCCTTCATTCTCTGTTGAGGAAACAAAAAGATATTAGTCTCTCAGTTCGTTCAAACATCTGCTTCCCTGTATCTTTTGTTGAAAACAATTCTAAATAGACATATATTAGATGATGAAAAATGGTGATCATTAAATTATATACCATTTCAAAATAAAAAATAGGTAAAATAATTTAAAATATTCTTTTAACATCATAAAAACTTTTTATGTTATTTAAAATGTGTTTTTGGTACCAAATATAATGGCACAACCTTCAAAATCTCTTAATCTTTCTATTTCAACTACATTTTACTTATTAACATTCCCAAAGTTCATTATGGTATAGAAATTTATAATGTTAGTTCATAACTCATACATATCAACCCATAATCTTATTATTTGGGTACTATTTAAACAGTATCAATTCCCTCTGAAACATTTAATTTGTACACCAAACAACAACATGATTTCATTGAAAAATTTTAATAAAGTTTAACATGATTTACTTATTTATCTTACACATCCTTATAACCTATGAAAAAAATTAAAAATAGGGGATGAGCATAAAAATATTAATATGGGATAAATAATAATGAAATATTCCACTAGTCCATGAATACTTAATAACATATGAAATCTTTTTCATAAATACATACTTCTCACCCATATATATAAACATTGTGAAACATTATATTTCCAAAAAACAATAAAGAACCTATATATAAACAAAATGGTGTCTTAGGTTATTACATACTTATATTGTAACCCTTTCAACATCCTATGATTTGTAACCCCCCCCCCCAAATACATTATAGGGATATATAGGACACATAATTCCCCCAAAAAATACCCAAGAACTAGAAAATAATTAGAAAACAAGGGTAATTTCATAAAAAACATTTCTTTTAGATTATGAAGAATATAATTATAAAATAGGATTTTTAAAGAATAATCCCTTAAAATTATCATATAATTGATGTGATAACTAATAAAATGAATGTAATATGTGTATAGACAACTAATTCACAAAATAAAAAAATATTATAAACAGAATTAATTACAAAAATAATTAAAGAGTCGCATAATCAATGATGTAGAAGGTTAACCCAATGAATGAAAATAGGCTTAATGATTCTTTTTCCTTGGGGTTGTCATACATAATCCTTTAGAAACAGCATATATAATGTTTTAAAGAGTGTTGTTAATATTTTAATGAAACATTTTACAATTTATAAAACTTTATATGATCATTTTATAACATCATTCAACCCATTTAATAATATTATTTTGTTATTAACAATGATTTGGGTGTGTCCTTTTCATGAATTCCATAGTTGGTTCACAACTTATTTTCTTTCCAAACGGAAGTGAAACTACAAATGTGGATTGAGTTGTTATTAATCAGTGTCTATAATATTTAGTGATTCTTTAATTCATTTGGGTTATATTTTATGAGGTTGAATCATTAGATAAATCATTAGTGATATCTGTTTAGATCATTTTGGTGGTTCTTTAATAAACACAAACTTTTTCCATTATATAACTAAAAATTATGTATATATGTAAACTAAAGAACCTAAAATATGAAATATAATACACATTAAAATGTATTTCATCCATTTTATTTTTTTATAACTACTTGTCAAGGAACTAAAAAAATTGAAAACACATCTTCCCTGATGTTGGTAAATCGACACAATGCATATGGTGTATTTTTAATAGGGGAGATTAAGTAAGATGATTAATTTTTCCACAAACATAATAAAATACAAAATAAATAATATTTTATAGCTTATATTCCACTTGGATAATGGGTATGGGAAGAGATTATAAGAAAATAAAATAATTGAATATGAAACAAAATAAAATGAAAGAGGATCTTTACCTTTTGATATCTTCTACTTAAGATCCTCTTTAAGGCCTTTAGTTTTGTACTTTTGGTTAGACTATTAGGTATCAGATGTGGGAAATATCCTTGGTAAGGGTATTTGGTATAATTTATACAATTATCTAATCTTCAAGGGTGAGATAAGAAGAAAGGGAAGAGGGTGGTATTTTTAGTTTATAAGAGGAGGGGTTTTCCATTATTTTTATCATTAAATTAATATTTTTTCTCAATACTACGAGTATTCTGGATTTATGTGACCCAAAATATTATAGAGAGCATGTAAATTCAAACTAATTTCCATTTAAATTATCCATGAATCTATAAGTATGCATAAATTTATTTATTTAGTTTATTTTATAAATTATCGAATTTCATTATTCACTAAAAATTCATTGATTTTAGAAAAATCCCAAAAATTTCACAAAAATGATTTATAATATGAATAATTAAAAAATAAACTCCATTTTTTTAAAAATAATTTTTGATCAAAATAATAATTTAATCACCACATAACAATTTTAAAAAACTAAAATTTTTATATCACCTTGATAAATTAATCAAGATCACATTATCATATAAACATAAGAAAATAAAACAATAATATGATTTAATATTCATAGGGGTCATATTAACAATCATAATGGTATGTTAATATTTACCAAAAATAATCTTGGTTTTATCAGACTCCAAATAACTTTCTGATCGCAACATTATATTAATGTTTTCCGAAATTTAAATCATAGATGCGGGAAAATTATGTTTAATGAATATTTAATAACTATGTTCATAAAACCATTTTATTTGTTGAATATCAATTTTTTTTAAATACTTGGTCTATTACAATTAATTAAATAATAATGATCATGATTAATCCTTGTAACTTAAGGAAAACATATTTTAATTATCAATATCTCTAGTTGGAATCGTACTACAGGAGGAATAAATTATACTAAAATGGTTTTATATGATAAAAATGTAAAACATTATATGGAAAATAGAAAACACAACATAAAAAAATTGGAATATTTTACTTATCATATAAGAAATATGGTCAAGAATAAAATCTTAACTCAATGAATGATCATTGAGTTAACAAAAACAATTATGATAATGGGAGCATAATAATTCAAAAACATTTACAAAATCGTGAAATGAATATTAAAATAACATTAAATGAATTATAGTCAGTATTGTTTATTAAAATGGGATATTTTATACACCATATTGAAGAAAACATGGAGATAAATATCAGACATGACTCATGGAACTGAAAAATTAGTCAAAAAACCTTACGTTTTATCCTATCCTCAATGAATGAATTGTAATCATAGTTATATCCAATATAACTATATTAATACTTTATACCAATCCCATATTCCTACATATTTCCATTTTTACCCTTTATTTACAATTATTCCATATATTTAATTTAGTAAATTCTTATTCGTATTTTTATTTTTTGGTGTCTGTAATCTAGTTTTTTTAAAATATTTTTTGTAATAACAATGTCATTAATTTTTATTCTCCAGAATTTAGTCATTATTAAATTACAAAAGGTATATAATTTCTACTATATTGTAGTTTATGATGTTAAAATTTCATTCCATTACAGTTTTATTTATGATGCTTGAAGATGAAATCGATAATGAGGATAAATTTTGTGTTTTATAGCAAACAAATAGTGGATTTAAAATGATTTTGGTTGAAACTAATTTTACAATTAATGGAAAAAAATTAAAATAATTATTTAATTGGTTGAATAATACATTAATAGTATATATGTTTCTATATTAATCATTGTCATAAATTTAAATCTTTCTTCATGTGGGTGATCAAACCAACCCAAAACAGAATATATTATAATTATCAAATTATTATAAAGTGATTTATTTGTCATATAATTATACAATAAGCATAATTATATTATGAAATAGGTATTATTGTGTTAAATTATAATTTTAGATAATAATAATAATATTTATTGGATGAAAAATAGTTATATTTAATGAATAAATTGGTGTTCCCATTATAATGGTTGTTTTTAATGATTGAATTTAGAGTGACCAGTTTTCCCTATATTACTAAAAAGTCTAAATATTTTTCATAAAATAAACTCAATACTCTTAAAAAATAATATTTATATGATAAAACCATTCCTAGAACTATCAAGTAATGGAGTCAATGAAAATTTTAACACATCAATCCATGGAGGTGGCAGTTCACGCATACACATGGTTGAAGATTTCATTTTATATAGAAAGGAAGAAAGTGGTAAGATAGAAAACCAATTTTAGAACATATTTATTTTAAAATTTTTATAATTATATATTAAATTATCATTATAAGCAATACATTTTATGTCGTTAATGTAAATTAAACACATTTCTCCACAGAGGTGGTAGTCCACACATAGCCTTCGGTAATGTTTTCATTTTTTCTTAATTGAATAGGGGAAATATGGTAAATGTTAATTCACTATAAATGATGAAATTTAGTTTTAAACCAATACTGATGTTATTTTATAGGTGTTATAAAAAAATACATTTAATGTTAATATAGAATGGAATATCAGTTAATGAAAAATGAGTACTTATATTGATATTTTTTCCTTCAATGATTCCTTATAAATAGAAGGCTTTGGACAACTAGTTGAGACATATAGATTTTGAAAATGAGAGAGAATTATTAGAGTATAAAATCATATGATTTCATGGTATAAATTAAAAGTTATAGGTTTATCATGTATTTGTGGAAGTGATCACTTTTAATAAGTAAATGAATAGGTAATTTTAAAAGAACCCATAACAATTAAATAATTGTATGTCACTCTTAAATAATAAAAGGATACCAAAGTATAAAATAATTTATATGAGGGGAGTTTTAAGATACACATAAAATCTACACAAGTAAAAGAAAATAGTTTAAATTCTTTGGTCTTTTGTACTTAGTAAAACTCTTATTACACTTCTTTCCTCTAATGTTGTAAAAAATTTATATAATTGTGATTTATTTTATATGCCTGAAAATAAAAAGATAGTTATTAAAAAATTTATATCTTATAAATCAATATTGTTACGAATTTTTATTAAAAAAATTATATCTTATAAGAGTGATATAATAACTGTGACAAAAATTATTTTTAAAATAAAATATTTATAACATATTAGAATTAATTATTTGTGAAAAGTAACTTATGTTTGAAAATATTCACTTTATATTATTAAAAATAAAATAAATATATTAAAATTTATAATTCCACTTATAATGTAAATATTTTATATATAAAAATGTTTTCATAAATTTTGAAGTCACACTTATATAAGAAATTTTCATAAAAGTCATGGTATTTTTAAAACATAATTTTTTCATTTCTTTTAAAAATAAATATTTTTGGAAAAACATTTTAAGAATATAATTCAATCATATATCCAAATATTATTTTTTTTTTTCTATAATTAATACTCTAAAAAATTAAATAAAAAAATTACTATTTTATGAAAATTGTATTTCTATAAGAAAATGAATTTTTAAAATACTAAATATTTTTTTTTCATATTTCCAATAATTTAAAAAATATATCAGTTTTAATACATTACTCATATAATAAATATACCATATCAATAATTAATAATAATATATATAGTTTCATTTATATGACATAAAAATTGATTTTCCAGGAAAAAACATCTTTGAATACGGAGTGGCCTTTTTAAAAACTTTATGTATACTAATTGATTTCCAATAATAATAAAAGTAGATATTATTTTTATTATAAATGTTTCTAAATATAAATTATGTACTATTAATAAAAAATAATTCAATTATGATGTTTTAATATCCATACTTAATATTTATATATATATTGGTGTGTGTGTATGTGTGTGTATGTGTTATATTTCCTGATATCATTTTAGTTCGGTGTTTTATGGGCATAAAGTGATGGAACTCATTGATTATTTATGTAAAAAACAATAATGTTAAATGTATTTGATAAATTCACCCTAATTATATTTTAAGCTCTTAACATTAATTATTTCTGACTAGTAATGACGTGTATGATTATCTATAGGTTAAACATGACTCAATATTTAATTTTATTTTGATATATCAATCATAATAACTTCAGTAAAATTTGGAAATTAAAAATATTCATTATTTTGTGAATTACTAAATATTTTATTTATTTCCACCATTTTGGGCTAAATATACCTCAATATTTTACATTGAGACTTCACAGTTAGCTTTATAGTGATAAAAAATCATACATTAGTTAGATATATAAAATATGATTTCCCTATTTCAAAAATTAATATAGAGTCTATGTATGAGTATACAATCCTATATAAAAATAAAAATAATTTAATCTAAATGGTAAATTAATGGAGTCACATTAAAAAATTTAAAATAATGATATAAATATCTCATAACATTTTGGTTTCTATGACACTAAATTTATCAGTGTGGCAATTTAATGATCTTGAAAAACAACCAAGATATAAAATGGTTAACAGACTATAGTCCAATCAAAAATATATCGTGGAAGATAATTTCTCATTTTTTTAAAAAATAAACATTGTTTTTAATTTCATAGGCATTCACATGTTCCCATGGTCAGGAAGGTTGAAGTGGTCTATTGTACTTATCAGCCACTAGTAATGGAAATATCTTGGATAATTACTAAAAACAGTTTATATGAAATATTAACCATTTTTATCAATTATTTCATTGATCAGATTCATCACCCTATATCTATAGTTATGAGTTTTATGGATAATACATACGTATTTAATGAAATTTATTATTCTTTTGAGGTATTACCTTAGGTATTTCTTCCCATAATGTTGACATACAGAAAGTCTAGGCTCCTATCCATGATAATATTCATCCCTCAATATTTTATGAAACTCCGTCATTCTCATTGATGGATTGTTTATATGTATAGAATGACTCATGTTGGCAATCATAAATGAATATTGTTGGGTTTGAAAAAAAAATACATTCAACACTAAACTCAACCCCAATTGTATTCTTATTAGTACAGTCATCTTATTTTTCATCATATATATTATTATCCTTTTTATTTCTTCTTCCATCCATTACTATAACAAAAATGTGTTAATATAATTGATGAAAAACTAAATCTATTTTTCATAAATTATTATTTTAATATATAACCTCATGATTTCTATCATTTTGGGACTATCACATTATCATAAACATATTTATTTGACATATATCACTATTAGATCCACTAAATTCATTCTACGTTCAACATATACTAATATAAATTGGTTTTTGTCACAAATGAAAGAATGATTGATAATTAAAAATAAGAAATAAGTACATACGAATGGTTCATATATAAATATATATAATATGATTATCAAGATCTTATTCCTCACTAGTGTATTATCTAGGTCTGTAGTCTTAGGAAAATTCACCATGATCCAAAGGGAAAATTTATTCAATTCTCAACTATCATTTTTAGGTTTATTACACCTTAGTGAATTTTTACCATAAATTATCTACTTTTTACTATCCAGAATGGGATATAACTTCAATGAGATCCACAAACTGAAATTTTTTTAAAAAAAAATTATAGAAGTTAGGTTATACTAATTCATATTAAAATGATTTTCATTCATGTTCCCTAACCCTAAAACCAAAAGAAAATAAACTAAACTCCAAATATAATTATGAAACCACACTTTAACTAATTGAATCATGCCAGACCCGTTCACCTGAATATGGTTCTAAGAATGTATTCTTTACAAAATCATTTTGATGATAACGAAGATGGACTAGGATGATATTTTATGTATTAAAATAAATTTAATCAATATATCTCACAAAAATCTACGATTCTTGAGAACCTAAAATATTAATAGATTTATAGACTATCTATATAGACAAATTATTATATTTTAGTAGGGAAATTTCGCAGTATTATCATCATAATAAACACTTGTCTATAATTCTCATAAGATATACTAATCCTCATAATAATGGGAATTGAAACACTTGAATGTGGTCATATTAGATTCATAGTAGGAGAAATATATCAATGTATTAAAAGGGAATAATAAAAATCCAATGTGAAATCATAAATAATAGGAAATTAATAATATAAGGACAATTGTAACATTAGATCATTGTTAGTTCAACAAATAAGAATAATAATTACAATATAGAAGAAATTAAACTAACAGTAAACATGAATCGTGGGAATATAACATAATCATTTGGAACATTATAGAAATACTATATACAAATTATTATGAATCGTAAAAATTAACAATGTCATAGAACTAATCTTTTTAAAAATAACATGCTATATCAGGAAGCATAAGAATATTTCTAAAACTATGTGGACCGCATGACAATACATTATTCATATATGATATTATAGAATGAACCAGTACTTAATTCTTATAACATAATGGTCACCGAATAACAAAATGATTTCATAGTAGAGAGGGAATAAATTTTTAATTCCTATTATTATTTCATGTGATATAAGACATTAAACAATATATTAGAGGATGATATATTACCACAATTATTATCATCCATACATATGTGTGGAATAATAACTTGGTAAAATTAAAAATTTAAACATGATTTATTTTCCTAAAGAGAAGTAACGAAGTTCATAAAACATCAAAAGAAGGTAAAATAAATCATCCATAAAACTTTTATGGATGGTTTCAAAGTAATATATCCCTATTATAATAAATGAAACATAAATGTATGTAATACTCCATTGAAAAAATGATTGTAAGTAAAATATTCCATATTTTACTGCATAATAAGGGTTCATGAATTAGATTGGTTTATAAAATGATTAAAATATCTGTTGATAAATATAACTAGAGGAAAAATTCATGAAACACATAGAGTGATAAGGAAAATTTATTTTCAAATGAAGAGAAACATCACAGACAAATAATAACCGATTTTTTATTCTTTTGTTTACATTATCACAAAATCCAATGTTACGTGCCACTTTCAAAAGAATTTTCTGAAAAGATGAAGTGGATAATTTGGAAAACATTTCCGTAAAAATAACCTCCCAAAATAGTGATTTATAAAATATATAACTGTATATCATGAAAATATTTTCTAGAAGAGAAAAAATTTGATCATTAATGAGAAAATCTTTTGATATTTGAAAATATATATTCTAAACAAACCTAGTTAATAATAAAATTAATATTAAATAATTATTTTTTTAAAAAACAACTTTTTAATATAAATAATGTGAAATACCAAATATAATAAAATCTTGATTTTGGGAGAACATAAGTTTTGTGGAAAAATGTTCATGATGAAATATTATTACGAAAAAAAGGATATTCATGTTATTAATATTCTATATAGAAATATTACTTTATCATGAAAAAATATTTGAAAAGGTGATGTTGAATTTAAATTATAAATTATTAGATAGGAAATATAAAATATTAAAAAAATACCGTCAGGTAAAATAATTTACCATAACCATATGTAATAAACTTATATAGAGAAATTATAAATCAATGATGGAGAATTGATTAAAAAATATTTTTTACAATAATTGAATAAAAAAATTCAAATTACATGAGATTAATATCAGAAATGGGAACTCAAATTACATGAAGTGAAATATATTCGTTCTTCTTGATTGAAATGGGTTATATATTAAAAATAAAAAAGAAAAAATGGTTATGAAATTCAACATGTCTCACATAATTGAAATCTGGGAAAAAGAAACACTTACCATTTAGCTTGTCTTCTATGAACACACTCTCAACCTATGTATAAAAAATATAATTACCTTAATCATGTATTCTTGAATTGTATTTATTTTTATATTGGGTGAGAGTAATGTAGTTATTTTTGAAATATTCATAGAATAATGATATATTTCTTCACTCTTGTCCAAAAATTTCATTATTAATTAAACATTAAAGGAGATATAATTTATGTTACATGACATTTTATAATGTAAAAATATTATTCCATGATATTTTTAGTTTTTATACATGAAGATGAAGTCACAAATGGGAATTTTTTCAATGATTTATCACACATTAATAGTGATATAGTAATTAATAATTTGAATATTAAAGATAAAATTAAAGAATATAAATAAAATAATAATTTTCTAATATATATAAAATATTACAAATACTCATGTTTATATATCCATATGTGTTATATATTTATAATATTGTTCAATAAGATGGTCTAACCACCCCAAACAAGAATGTACCCTAATTAACGAATGATTATGATGTGATTTAGTTTTTGTGTCATTATTCACAAAGAATAATCAGCTTACTTATGGTTTATAATTGTTATAAAATAATTTAATATATTAATAAGAATCGTAAATAAATTTGAAACTACTATATAATACGAATAAATTTATTTCCACTTTGAATGCTCATTTTAGATGATTGAATTTAAAAGTCCCATTTTTTATTATGTTATTAATAGGTCATCCAATTTAAATTACCATAAATATAATAATATCATGAAAACTATATTTAAACATTATAAATATTCATAGTACAATACATGAATGGAGATAATGAACAATTTAATACACTGTTCCTTGGAGGCAGTAATCTGCAGATACACATGGTTAGTGATTTGGTTTTCCATAGAATGTGAGAAAGGGTTCAGAATGGTTTATACTTTTCAGAAATAAAATTATAACAATTATCATAATTATCATTAAAATCCCACATTTATTCCATTCATTTTATTTGGTGGTGGAGAGAAAAACATGATTCTTCTTGATGGTGGTGGTTTGAACAAACACATGATTGGTGTTTTCATTTTTCTTAAGTGAAATGGGTAAATGTGGTTAGTGATGGTTACCGTAGAATAATAAAATATATCTTGAAACCAATTAATTTATTAGTATATAATAAGTAAAAAAAGATCATTCTATATTTAATATAGAATGAAAAAAAAAATTAAGGAAAAATGTGTAATCATGCTGAGAACTTTGAGTTTTCATAAAAGGATTCATTAAAAATGCAATCCTTATAGTAAATAAATAAAAAATGAGGAAAATGAATTTGATATATATCAATAGAATTAGAAAATAATAGAGTATCAAGATGAAATTCAAGGTTATAGTTGTATCATGAAGTGGTGTAAGTGATCCATTTGTATAAGTGAAGAGAAGCATAATTTTGGAAGTTCACATTATATTTCAATAATTAGAAACTCATTATTTAAAGTTAAAATAATCAAAAAAATAAAATATTAGAGGGGAAGAGTTTTTCTTACTATATTTCACATCCTCATATATAGAGTCACAATTTTTAAAAAAATATAGATATGTTATACTTAATAAAACTATTTTTAACCATTTTACTTCTTCCATGGTGAGTAATTTTTACTAATTAAATTTATTAATAATAAAAAATGAACCGAATTATTTAATTCCAAACTTATAGATTGAATTCTAAAAACATTTTTTATATTCACTTTAGAAATGTGTTGAAATTAATATTAAGAAAATAAATGCATAACATAATAATTTTTTTAATAAAAATTAACATAATATCTAAAATATTAAATATATTATTGTAAACATAAAACAAATATGCTTTAATTTATAATTTAACATATTATATACATATTTTTTTTAGAAACAATTTTCCACAAATTTAAAATTAATATTCCTATAATAATAATTTAATAAAATTCACTCTATTTATAAATTAATATATTAAATTAATAACCAAAAAATAATTTTTTTTCCAAAAATCACAAAAATCCAACCTACGAAAATAGTTACATGAAAATTTGAAAAAGGATGTTCATTTTATCATATTTAAATTAAAAAATATATATAAATTCACATTTAATAAAAATATGAATATATAATGAAATATAACATTCATATGAAAATAAATTTTTAAAATACAAACAATTCATATTCATATCTCAAATCAATTACGTAATAAATTAGGGTCAGTAAATTATTATAATAAACAATATATTTTTTTATTAAAATTTGATAATATACATAGTTTCTTTTAAAGCACATAAAATAATTTTTTGGGAACTTTTTTGTTCAAAACATAGAATTTTCTTATTGATAACTATAGGTACACTAATTGAATTTTGATTGTATAAAATATATAATATATTTTGTCTATAAATATATTTAAAAATTTGGTTACACATATTCATAGCTTCTAATTTGATGGATAGTTTTTATGATGGATATTTAATATAAACATATATATCTAAATACAATATATAAAATTTTCATTTTAGTTTGGTGTTTTAGGTGGATAAATGTATCGAACACATTGTTTATATAAGGTAAATATTTAAAGATATATCACAGTTCAATACACATCCTTTCAAATATTATGAAAATAAATGATTAAATCCATACACATACCCTCATGCTTTTACATGGAGAAATATATTGGCTTCATAGACCGAGAAGGATCATGATGGAAGGATTTCACCAAATAAAATAAGAAAAAATGAGATAAAAAGTTAATCATTGACCTAATCATCCCTAGACTTTAAATATGACTCTTCAAGAACTATATAATTTTTTGAAAACTATTATATAATGATAAAAAAATTATATGAAACAAAATATGGATTACCAATCACATTTATATTGGAATGATATTCTTATACAAAAACGACACATAGTTTTATTAATACATTAATCCTTTCATAAAAGAATCCCCACATACCACATGCACTCACTGAACTTCCATCCCATTTTCATTGAACAGGTACTCCCCGATATTTTTCAATTATAGGATTACACTTTTATGTATATCAGGAATATTCATCCACTAACTTTCTCTATATTAGCATGTATATATTCAATCTCTTTCGTCACCATATATGTGTATATATATTCATGGATTATACCGCCATAAAGAATCTATATCAACACCTAGATTTTGGAATTACCTTTATGTTGTTTTTTGGACTTCTCTTATTCAAAATAATATAATAAATTTATCCACTATCACTACTACAGGATCAAGTGCCACAGATAAATTTAATATGATAGTTATTTGTGAATGATAGAGACCCAAATCATCTATCCAATTAAGAAAATAATAATACATTTAGATAAAACACCACTACCACCATATCAATATTATGGGTGGAATAATTATATTTCAGGGGACTAAATTACCATGAACTATAAAATATTACACTCTATGTTATATCAAAATACACCAAATGTTAATAATATAAGTTGTACAAGTTTCTTAAAAAATGAATACCTTACATGGATGATGGAGAATTTGAGTACTGATTATACTGTCCTTAATGTACTTAAACACCACCTAAATGGGTTATTCAATATGAAAGCCGTTTGTTTCCTTATTAATTATTCCAATGGAGTGAAATATGAGATAAATAAAACAAGATCCTAAAATAGTTTCTTATAAGAGCCTTTTAATTCATGTGGTTCTATAACCTTATTATGAGCCACTATAGAAAAATCTATATGTATATATGAATAATATATTTATAATCCTCTCTAAGACATAACATTCTCAAAAAATACACCAATAACATTCACAAAAAATCAGATAGAAAACAACAAATAGATTTCATTTCATTAAAAAACATCACATAATACATTAAAATTATTTAAATGACCATCCTTAGACCTTAATTATATATGGAGGTTTTTGATTTACACTACTACAAACTGGACTAAAAATTCACCGATCATACTTTTCATCATAAACATAAAAATACCAAGTGTTTTCATTATTTATAATGACATAACCAAATACACTAAGTGGTTATAATGAAATATATAAAGTTTAAAATTTTATATTATCCTCTTTTACCCTCATATAGATAGATCCATAACACAGTTTGATATTTAACAATAAGCTGACTCCAATCAACTGATTGATTAAACCATCATTTTATGATGAGGGATAACACTTCCATACAATCACATGGTTTAACATATGGTTTATATGTACAATTATATATTTTAATCATTAATCGTGGAAGAAAACATAGGGGCACACCATATTACCACCCTATGTCAGATGATACCATTTTATATTAGAAAATCCATCTGAATTCAAAAATCATTCAATTAAGATGGTGAAAGATGATAAAATCCATCAAAATTCCTACCACAAAATATTTTAACTTTTTCATAAAAACAAATAATATATTATGTGGAGGTGAAAAAAAATTCCTAAAAAATACAACTGCAAGATCATCGACAACTCCCAAAAACATTAACACCTTAGAATCCACTCCGAATAAAAATTACTCTACTAAAATTAAATATATGGGATCTATATTTATAAAGTTCATATACTAGTCATTCTCATTAATAATAAATAGGCCTCATTATACATAGAATAAAATAACCTTCATATTGATTTATGAAATAATATAATTCATAGAATACTACCAATATATTTTTGGACTAACATCATATGTTCGATAAGGTATCATAAACTATATAAATCAATGAATAAATGATACCACCCCATGATCATTCCAAGACATTGTAATTACCAAATATGATTAAACTAATAGAAACAATAAAAATATAACACCAAGGGAAATTTAATCCTATTTAATATGCTTCCAAGATCATTGATCACATTTAGGCTAATAAAGTATTTTATTGTTATTGAATAAAATTAGTTAGGAGACGTATTAAAATACATATTGATTATATATTTTAATAGTATTTTATATTTTTTCAATGAAAACACCAATGAATATAGTAGGCCTCACCCTAATGCAGTTCTATATTAGACCTAAAAACAATCTACCACTAAGGTCAGGCTTAGTGTAACTACAATTACTGTCATAACCTAGAGCCAATGTTTACTTTACTACATTGGTATATCATACAGGGGATAATATCATAATTAAAAAAAATTATATTATTGTGATTATATACACAGACATGATTTTAAAACTATATTAGACACATAAAATACATCTCACAAGATTCATGAGATATATTTTTCTAACATTTATTACATCTGTGAATTTCATTAAAGGATTTGTTCATAATAGCATAGATAAAGGAAAAAAATTAGGGTGAAGATGGATTTCCAATTTTCTGCTATATATAATGGAATATATCATTAATAAACATGTAATAGATAATTTCGTATAAATAATAATCATTTAATTTCCATATAATCAATAACATGAGAATAACATTCATCCAGTGTTGATAAAAATCATATTTTATTGGAAATTGTTAACTTAATTTAAAGGATGAAATGAATGATTTTTGATATATAAATCATTATTTTAACACATCATCTATATCCCTTTTAAAAAATGATTAAGTACAAACCTAAATAAGCAATTTATTAGATAGAACAAGTTTTGTCCCTCATGATGCAATACAAGATGCATTAAGGGGCTATGACAGACCACACCCATCACTCACACATGTCTATGGTATATAACAAACCCCACTCCTCACTTATTCATTTTCAATGAATTCCTCATGTATTTAAAGAATAAAAAATACAAAATAATTATTACATAGTAATAAATAAAAAAATATATTTTTTACAATTAATGTGAAGTCATGATAAAATGAGTAAGACTCTTTATTTAAAAAAATATTACAGATTACAGCATTTTAATGAGAAGAAATTTACACTTATCCCTCTAAAAAAAGATAAAAGATCATCATGTATCTGATTAGACCATTCCATCTCATTTCTGTTATCACCCTTCTTGGAATGACCATCCGAAAGTGTGTTTCCATCTCTATAAACATTAGTATGAATATATTTAATGTATTATAGATAAATCAAGGAAGATATTCCATTGAGACAATAACATGCATTAGAGATGCACAAATCCTACTCTAGTGTCTTGAGTAGTGATAGAAGTGTCACAATCAAGCCACATTTTGTTCTAACCAAATCATATGGCATGTTCGATATCATTGATAACACCGAAAAAATTATCCTTAAGTGAATAATTAGACTCTCAGATGCCATAAAGGCAACCCAAATCATCACCAAAGTGGTCCCTAATGACAACCCCATAGCCTGACGAATATGGATTAACTTATGAAGAACCATCAGTATTGATTTTAATCCAGCCAATACTATGAAATGGAAAAAAATCATATTTTATATAGGGAGGAAAAAATTTACCATCAATTCCAAGTCTCTTGAATACCTAGAGGTCATGAAATCAATTATGACAAATCCCATTTTTATGGGAATTCAGTTCTCTACTCAAAACTAACATTTGGCTCAGTTAATATTATGCCATAAACATGGCCATTTTGTTAGTGCATTTGTTGAGATATTATAAGATAATTAAAATTAGTTCCTATGTAGCTACTAGGATTAGATTTTAAAGATTAATTCAAGGATAAAACGTCAAACAACATTTTAAAAATTATCTGATTGTAGAAATTAAAGGCATGTGAATCTTAATGAAATAAAACAGTAAAAGACACATTGATGAAGTTGTAGCATAGATCAAAATAATATTCTTGAAGTCATCTCCATTGTGATGCCACAAAGCACATGAAGAATATAGTTAAAGACTACAAGCTTCAAAAAAAGGATTATTTAGTATTTTTCCATGATAAAGACACCATACCAAGATAGAAGGTGAGGGATGACTGAAATTCAAGTTCAATTTTTCAGGACAGTGAACATTAGGGTTCAATTCCAATAATTAAAATATTCCCCTCAGAGTTAATAACTCAACTAGATTGAAGATTAAACACCCAAAAAATGTAATTGTGGGTGGAGATGTAATAGCTGGTCACATTAGCTATAATATTCACGGGTAATGAATTAATATTTTGAACCTACTTTTAAATCTTGAAATATAAATCATGATTAAAATAATTATCTAAGAAGGAGTCAATCAGTGGATTAGTAGTCCAATTAATGGTCCAAATGGTAATATATAAGTCATTAGATACTAACCATATTGAATAAAAATCTATATATGAATAGATAAATTCAAATGCAGGCCATACTGAGGTATTCATATGATGCGTGTTCCTATTTTTGATTTTGAGATGAAATTGGGCATGATGAAAATCATGGGATTCTAACTTACCATTAAAATGTCTCCCCATAAAATGTTCTATCATGTTCTGATTGAAAAAATTTATGATATTTAACTCTCGGTCCTCTATAGTCATAAGGTATGCAACAAGTAGTCTATACAATGTTAGCTAACATTCTTTCCAGAATACTCCAAATAAAAATATAATTGTTGATGGGGATACAAATATACATGATAAGAGAAATGGGTCAATCATTGATAATTAAAAATTATCAATACTTGGAGGTAATAACAGTTTTCACCAAACAAATACGACCTTCCATATAGATAGATTTACCATTCCATGAAGCGATATACCTTCTAATCTGACTGAAAATTCCTCCAAAATTAACTTATTTTTGTTTTCCGCAAAACATGAGAACATAGATATGGGAAAAATGAAAAAAACCACCTCCCATATTCATAAATATCTGATAAAGTCAGATTTTTAGAAATATAAAACACCCGAGCCAAAGTATAAAAATGATTTGTTCCAACTAACAACTTTTCTAGAGATATATTCTAAATGTAAGAGGTATTTATTAAAATTTAGGGTATTTCAATATCCCATTGAGTAAATATGATAATATATTCTATATAAAATCCATGAGAGAGAGTTGAGATACCTTACTCAGTTTTATGGATTTAATTATCCCATTCAAAACCATAATGGATAACTTCCTGCAAAGATAATCCTCAATAGTGTGGAATATAATAGAATATAGGGGATTACCCTATCTCATTCTTCTAGGGAAAACAAAATAATATTCAATAGAAACATTTAATAGAAAATTTATTATAATAGCTTAAACTGGTTTTAAATTTCACAGAATATGGGTATTTAAAAAAATAATGCACCATGTGAATCTATAGAGGAAAATGAAAGGCCAAATTTTAAAATAACCTATTAAAAGCATTTGTAATTTTGTTGTAAAAATGATGTTAAAATTAAAATAGACAAATCATTTTAGGATGTTTTAAAACTATTTTTAAAAATTTATTTATATTATAATTTTAAATAATTGAATCAATAAATTAATCTATTCATATAAAATAAAATATGGTGTAGAAGATAAAAATATCCAAAAGTGAAATGAAATCCCTTTCAAAATATTTATTTAATTTTGAAACATTTTTTAAAGAAACAAAATGTTCCCATAATAATTGGAAATGTATCTTCATTATAATAATAATAAATCTTGTATAGGGATCTTTATAATTTACTTCTCTATGATGATTATAAAATCCCATCATGCAGTAAATGTTAAGCAAAATTCTTTTTCACATTGATAATTTATGTAAACAAATTTTTGGTAAATGATAAAAATATTCCTTTGAATATTTTGATAAAAATTAAAGGTTAACATAAATTGATCATTATAAATAAGATAAATATTTAAAATAACATTATTGAAACTATTTATGGAATGTGGATATGGAAGAGAATGATCTTAATTCAAAAATAAGAAGTAATGTCATTTTTTATTATAAAAATTATTTTTTTGTTTGTAATTAAAAAGGATAAAAGGAATTAAATGAATACATTAAAATAAATTAAATAATAAATGTAAAATAAAATATATAGTGTTTTAAAGAGAAATATTTTAAAATTTATCAAATAAAAATTTAACCAAAAAACAACCTCGGTTAATAGTGATATTGGAAAACTATCAATTATAGAAGATTATCACTTCTATAGATCCGTAATATCCCCATGAATAATGAGTATATATTTAATTAAAACCAAATTTATTAACTTTTGATGTATATTTTATTTTTATATTCTTCTTATAAACATCTTCCATTGATTTATGAAATACTTTTTTCTTATGTCGACAACTTCAGGTCGTTTGTTTAATTCCTCCAAAATTGATTCACAATGTTCATCAGGAAGAAAATTATTGTAAAATTCGTTCATAATCTATAAAATAAAAGATATATTTTTATATTATAATTATGGTATCAAAAAGATTTTATACTTTTATATATTGTATGAAATGGATTCAAATTAATAAAAATGTATTATCTATTCATTATGTGTAGTTAAATTTATATAAAAAAATTGACTAATAATATTATTTATATAATTACTTTTTTACACTAAAAATACACAAAAATTTAATAAATATCATTTATTTACAATAAATACACATTTATAACCATCCATGTATGTGTGTTATGAAAATGAAATAAGTCATTCATGGTGTTTGTAGTCTGCATGTCTCAATTTAAAATGATTTCATTTTTCAATATATAGAATGAATGAATTTTATAGTATTATTTATAACATATGGATTATAATAATTTCATATATATAATATTTTCCCATTAAATAATATTTAATAAACATATATGTTTGGTGGAGATGAAAAATGAAATTAATCAATTATGGAGATGGCAGTCCGCACATACACATGAACAAAGTTTTAATTTTGAATGGATATATATATGTTATATGTTTATTATTTGATTGAAAAAATAAATATTAGATATTATAATGATGCTTATTTCATTATTTAAAATTTTTATTGAATGTTTTTATGTTGTTTAAGAAGAAAATAACATGAATTTACTCATGTAAATGACCTTTTCCACTGGTATCCACCTTTGAATCTACACACAAACATTCATAGAATAATTTTTTAATGAGAGAACAACCTCAACAACATGGCAATGTTATTTTATCATATTTCATTAGATCTCAGACATGATGATATGTGAAGAATGTGTAGATAATTGAGTATGTTATGGTAACACATTATAAGTTATAGGAGTGGCAACCATTCATATACTCTTATCAATAAAATAATATAAAAGTTTTTATCAAGGAAAAGTTTTGATGAGTAGTTAATTTTATAAAGAAAGGATCAGGTACGTTATAATTCCATTTATAAAATAAAATCTATTAGTCATTCTAATTATCAGGGATTCCATCCATGTATCATATACACTTTTCCCTATTTCCATCCATTTTTTCCACTCACTACTTCCCCCTCTTTCCATCAGTATCCTCCTCAAATCGTACCCATATCCTTCTCTACTCCTCCACTCCCCTACTCCCATGTCTCAATATCTATCTCTTTGTCCCTATCTCCCCTCCCCTCCATCTTCTCCCCTACTCCTCCACATCTCATACCCTCATTATCACCATTTCAACCCTCCTCCATCTCTCGTTATAAATATTTGTCGATGGCGTTCGTCCACCCAACTCTGCCTTGCGGCTACCTGTATAAACCTTCTAGCTACCAACATCTTCCATTCATCTTCCAACCGCCCCATACACCTCTGTATCCTCATCAGAGATATTCATATTAATGGTATTATTTCATAAACATATGTTTTAGGTTACTAGTGAATAAAACATATATTTTGTGAGTCTCCCCAATTACCAATAGACTCATGATTGTAGTGTCATTACTTTGTGGCATATCTGACATTTCAGACATACAACTACCATCAAAATACTAAAATCTGTTCATTCCACATTTCACTAGTCTCAGTATTCACCAAATACATCACAGGTAATTTCACTTTAATATTTGTTTGTTTGTTTTTCATTAAATATTTCTCCAATATAACACAATCACATGTTAAAATATTTCCACCATTTATAATACAGATAGAAAGGTGTTCTCATTACTTACTATCTGGCCTACTAAGAATTTTGTATGGGCTATTGGTTTATGTAATTTTCTTTTTTAGGTTTTCATTTACCCTAAAATATTTTCCATAATTTTATGGGTACGATCGTGGGATATATTAAGTTACTTTTTCAATTAATTCAATATTCATTGACTTGATTAAACGACTTTTCTTTTAACACATCATGGTAAGTTACGTTCCAACATTGAATTGATAGTTATCCTATTTTTTACATAATTATTTGTATAAATTTCCAAAAATAATTTGTTGTAAAATAGATTCAATCATTTAGATATTAATATCATGAATTCGATATTTGGAAGATTCTATATTCTTCGCATTGAATAAAAAATTTCATTTATAATTTTTTTCTATGCCCTTGAGTAAGCATAATCCAGTCAATGAAATTAATATTGCCCTATTTTTTTTCAATTTATGTATGATGTTTCCGACAATAAACACTATGCAAACAAACATATCATACTATTCTATCATTTTTATCATTCTATGTATGTCTTATTTATACTCATAGTGTGCACATAGTTTTTATACAATTCATATATTTTAAATTCCCATAATTTGGATATAGTTACCTAGAAAATAAATTTCTATTTTCATCCCAATAAATACCCTCTACAAATATTTAATTAATTAAATTAGTTAATCAATAAATTTTTAGTTCAAATCAATGTAGTTTCCTGAAGAAAACCCTATAAATGTATTTTGGGTTCAAATTAATTATTTATACTATGTATGTTGTTTTTTATTTTCTAATCTTAATAAATTCTTCAACATTGATCCACAAATTATAATTACACAGTCATTCAGATACTATAAAAAATCTGTCACCAATGTTAAAAATTTCATACCTTATAACCGTAAAATCTTATTAGGTGTGCAGATCCTGGCATCATGTCCCTAGGATATTTCATGGTTTGTTTCTTGATGTGTTCATAAATACAATTGGTAGTGTAACCCATATTTTGAAAATTTGATCTCTAAGTAACATAATCATTGAAACAAAAAAAATGAAAACCATTTGGGTCAGACCTCAATTAATTTTCATTAAAATTAAATTTATTAAATTTTAAATAATTTTTGTACATAAGTTTTTATTATATAACAATTTAAATTTTATATTGTATAACATTTTCATTTAATGGTCATAGATCACTAAATTATTTTAACTGTAGTTCTAATGTTGATGAACAACTCAAAATTATTATGGAGGGAATAAAATAAAATGTTCACTTGAAATTCCATTATCATATTTGATAGTCAATGGGTATTTTGACACTCTGTTTAAATTTGAAATTACAATTCATTTTCTATTTTTACTTCAACAGATATAATAACTAATTTATAACTGAAAATCCACATTTACATTTTTTTTAAATTAATTTTTTCGTACATATGTCTTTTTTAGGAATTTATATCCACTGTAGAAATGTATAAGTTTCTAATACCTCACAGAAGATAATTTAAAACAATCTTATATGATGATTAGAAAATAATCCTCCACCGTATTCGTTATCTCCAATAGTTTTATCTGAAATTTATTAATCCATATTACCATTTCAATTAAATAAAATTGTTTTTTACTACTTTTTGGTATGTTTTCAATAAATTTTAATGGAATTATCAAACTAAAAATACTAAAAACTAATTTTAAATATTTCTATAGTGTAGGAGTCCCTCAGCAAAAAAACTAACATTGATATCCAATGTTGTTATTGAGAATGCTCTGCCTTTTGTTTCCATTAATGTCCTTGTACTAATATTATATTTATATTAATAAAATTTAATATCAATATTTCATTATCCAGATGAATTTTTCATGTCCATTCAATAACATACATACTCTAATTACATCTAAAATAAATGTAACAATCAAATTTTATTATTCAAAAATATGATATCCAAAAAAATAAAAAAGTAATAAAATAATTTCTATCTTTTTCATAAAGGATTACTTTTTTTCTCTTTAATTTTTTCATCTAGGTTCCATTAATTTAAGTCTTTCAAGAGGAATCACACATGAGAGCCTTTGGTTTCTACAACTCTAATAGCTCAAGGTGTATACCTATTAGTGCTTTCAATATTATATATATAATTTAAAAACAATTGATGGAGAGATGATTATATTTATTCTATACAATGATAAATGAAAAATATGTATCTTAACACTTTCTATTTTATATATGTAATAAGAATAAATTTAATTTCAATTATCTCTCTTTTTATATAGATTTTATGTTAAAGAATGTTGAATGATAATGATAATGATATAGTATGTACAGTAATATAAATTAATTTATCTAGAAAATATGTATAGTTTCCTAAAATAATTTTACATTCATTTTTTTGTATATGCAATAAAAAATGACATTTTTGAAATATCTCCCTCCAGTGCAAAAACTTCAGTACATTATTCTAATATTTTATTTAATTTTCTAAACATCATATAGAATTTTTTTCTAACATCACGATCTAAAACCAAAAAATCTATAAGGATACAAATATTATAGATTTATTTTTTTTCTATCATTATTGATTAAAAAATCCATTAAAAAGCTATACAGAACATACTATTTATTATCCATTGTATTGATTTTTATCCTTACATCATATGTAATGTAAAGAAAAATTGTACACTTTGTTAATTTTTACAATTTATTTTGAACATTATATATGTGTTTAAGAAAACAAAATTCATATGTCAGTGCTTATTTTGTATTTATAGTAATTCCCTTTTTAATTTTTTATCTACGTTTATATGTTTCCAAAATTTCACAATTACGATACACCTTGAATTGGATTCTCCTAATTCCAAATTGGCGCTGAATTATTTTTATTCTTCACTTTCATTAAAAATAATTACAGTATGTAAGATCTATAGTTTAAATTATATTTTTTTATAATTTTGATCCTATAGGATTATATAAACGTTTCATATCTCATTTTCAAATTTTTTATCAATAGTTGATCAATATCCAACAATTTCATTACACATTTAATATTTATTCTTTTAATTTTTTAAATGCATAATGAACACATTATTTTTATATATATAAAAAACACATCAAATAATGTTAAATTTCATGGGGGAATACTAGTGTATATAATTTATAGTGATATTTATAGCCTTATCACTTAGTTTACACCCCTCATTATACCTTTTAACACTTACCGTGGTGTCATACTTGTATGATTGTAAATACTCATTATGACTAAAAATAAAATTGGACATACAAATTAAAATAAATAGTGTGACTAATTTTATTTAAATCACATTAAAATATTAAATTTATATAGGTGGTAAAGAATAATTTTAATATTCGTTTTCAAAACACAATAAAAATTGATTTTTGTAATAGTATATTTTTATGAATAAAAATGATTTTACAAAATAATTTGGCTTAGTGTTTATTCAAATGGAAGTAATTAGTTTATAGATAAGGAAATGAGATTTATGTGACCATAATCCCAATTAAAAATTTTACTGTATCCATATTATTACACAATTAAATAAATGGACAAAATATAGTTCTTTTATTTGAGTAAAATAACAAATAGCTTCTTAAATTTGAAAAATGAGTTTACAAATGTAAAAAATATATTGTTAAATAATTTATTTCGATACATGAAAAATTATTTGGCATATCCAAAAGTGTTTATAGAATATTTTGTAGTTTTTATATCTTTATTAAGTCATAGAAGTGATTATATGATAAACAAATTATTTTTTTCACTATTGACATAAAAATCAAATATTTCATAAAATTACCAAAACATAACCCTACGATAATTTTGAAATGATGAAATTAGAAATGAATTCAATTTTATCAAATTGAATTTATATCATATATGAATCTGACTTTTAATTTTATATATTTAATAAAATGAAAAACTAATTTCATAGAATAATGAACTTTGTAAACTGCAACTGTTCTAAGTCTTATTCCATATAAATTTTTTATTATTTTATTTTAATATATTCATTTTTATATATTATTATATGTAATAATATTTGAAATGTTATGAATTAATTTTTTTAAAAAATATACACTATTTGGAAAAAATATATTTGAAAAACAACCCATTTTAACAAATAATGTTTACTATAATATCACATTATTTATAATATAGTCAATAAATTTATTCAATCAAAATTAAATTAAATAATGTATTTTTATATAGTAAATCTTTTTATTATTTATAATTTTAATACATCACTATTTATTTTAGTTCGGTTTTATTTTCGATAAAATTTATTCAACATAATATTTATAAAATGGAAAATATATAATAAAACATCATGGTGTTACCATCCCCCACAAGATTAATTGAAATTGTTTAATATTAATTTGTTCACATCATAAAAAATACATCTTCAAAAATATTGATGCATAGATTTAGATTTTGTCTTCATAAATAACCCTTATGTTACTATTAAAAATATTATAATTTCTAAATTAAATATTTTTAAAACCTTGTTTATAAAAAAATAGATCCCATTCAAGTGAATGTGTATTTATATACATAACTTGAAAGATGATATATATTTTTAATATAAGACTTGATAAATTTATCTTCCTCTTATTTTATTTAGAATAAATATTTTAGTATCGTGATATCAAATTTAATAAAATATATTAACATATTTACATTGTTTAAACATATTTTTTCCTTAAATTGTTTCCTTTATCATTTTCCACCTTCAATCCATAATATATTGGAAATGGTGAATAATCATAATGAGTTTTTCAACCCTAAAGTAGGAAAATATACTTATAGTAGATCATATTATCCATAAATTAATGATACATATTTTATTTGGTCTCTATCTACTTAAAAAGAAAATATTAAGTGTAAACCAAGATAATACATATTGAAATTAAATAGTAATTTAAAATTAAAATCCATTAATATAAATAATATCACTCATCTAGAATAAATAATTTTATACTTCATATGCTAATTCGTAAATCTTACAAATTATTAATCCAAAAAATCAGTAAAATGTTGTTGTCAACCACATACAAAACAACTAATTTACAACTAGGGACTATTTGGGAATCATAATATTGATCACTTGATATATTCTCATTACATGCTAATTCATACTATATATCTTAATAAAAAATTCCATACATATAGTTTCATGGAATAGTTCAATATCCATGAATGATATAAAAGAGTGTATATATATATATAATGAATTAATACTCTACATGAATGGAACATAGGCCTTAATTATTATAGATTATTTATAAAACCCCTTTCAAGGGATAAAGGGGTACCCTTACAAGGCTGGTTGGTTTTAAGATGACATGGCCCATAGGCTGAAGAGACATTACATGACCCGAAGGTCTTAAAGAATTCATCCAGACTATAACTAATTGGAACTGCCTCTCCCCAACATCTGCATCATGATGGTAGCTCTCCATATTCGCATGACCATCTGGATAAGATTCCTATTCAAGCACTGGTTTCTCCCAATGGCATAGCCATACCATCTCATTCTTAGAAATCCATTGATTCTGCTCTGGTTACTTCACCAACTATGAATCCAGCTATGGGGATGCTCATTTTTTATAGAGTCTCTTTAGGGAAACTTCTCTGATCATGTGGCACAAAGGCCTTATGGTGGCTTGAGGTCCTTGAGGTTTCCCGAAGGCCTTAACGGTGGCCTAAAATCCTTGCTGAATTGAAGGCTTGGGTGGCCCAAAGGCGATTAGAACTCCAAGACAATGTCAGTGGCCCAAGGTGAATAGTTTTAGATGTTGTTGTACCAAATAATACCTACTATAGAAACTACGATGATACTTGCACAGTAATGCTACAACATTTACTAAAGTGGCTTCTATAGTACCTGCTACATTAGTGCTATAGTAACCTAGGATTTTTCTTCTACCTAGTTTAGAACCTGGGTCTCATGGATGCACTTAGAGTGACCTCACCAATTAGGTTGAGGCTCATGTGCATCAAATAATGAACTACATAAAATTATTTAATGATTAATGAACCAACTATAATTTCATTGAGTATTTCTAATTCAATAGTGTAAATCTCATATGATTTTTCTTTATCCCTATTCCACTTCAGAGGAAAACTCATTTAACTCATGATGGATTGATTCTAACAATGCTTTTCATCATTATAGTTGATGCACTATACATTTAAAATGTTCAATTCAAGTGTACATTTATGAGATAAATTTTATTCAAAACTACTCATACAAAATAGTTATGCACATCAACAAAATCCCATGTTATCTCTTTCTATAAATATTATATGTCGGGAATTTTCCCATTTTCCACTAAGCCACAGTTCTCTATTAATGGTTCTTTGTAGAACCTTGTTCTCTTACTTTCCATCGAATATATAAGACATAGAAAATTACATATCCAAAAAACATTACATGATACTATATATCATATCATGAAAACATATGAGATAAATACACCCTTGGAAGTATTGTATTAATCCCGTCAATGAAACAAATATCCTTACTTTATATATTAAATAAATAGTCTATAGTATGATTTTATAGTACTATAAACATAGAATCCTTGATTTTACTATTTGCATCTTCTTATTATTTTAAATTTTTTATTTTTACACAAATTAATATTTTTCCCATGGGAAATTTCTATCAACTAATATGTAATGTCCTAGATTCAGGTGCCACACAACGGGTACCCCGAACCAGGTTGGTCACATGACCTCAAGCGCATCTCCCCAAATGCCAGAGGCTGCCGACTAGCAGTGAAGACCTAGGTCTGATGGTGGGTAAACTATGCCCTCATTTGACAAAGTGTAGCGCATCAGAAGTAGATATAAACATACAAAAATGGGAGCATTAAACACTACCAATGCTGAAATGGACACAATACTAATGTAAATAAAGGACCAAAAGTTATATATAGTGACGCAATATGTCCCTAAATCTATGAAAGTAGACAAAATTGGAAACGCTGCAATCTGAAACAATATTATACTTGGGAAAAATATAGTAATGAAAAATAAAACAGTGCAATGGGAACTTACCAGCATCACATGATTAAGCTCGGTCCCATGCTCTTCTACCCCTCTGCAACAATTAGGTACCTATGTAGGGACCCTTTCCTTTATCGACACCTGCAGCAATATAATCTATTTGGGCCCAAGACATGACCCAAACAGGGTGTGAGAAATAATTCCCAGTAGGAAACCACCAAATTCTCGTGCCCAACTATCAGTGAAAATGTGCAACGGTAATGTACAATAATGAAATGAAATAAACTATATAGTACTCAAAATTTAACATTACTACATGTTATATTTTCATTTTAATAAATATTTAACAATTAAAAGATATTGCTTTAGCTTGGTTGGTACAACCTAAGAAATTTCCACATTGAATATTCAAGTAAACATTTTCCTCAGACATGCAATTTCTCACCCTCAGATAAACAGAATCGAAACCCATTAGTGACTTCCCACATGCATAATGAATAGTTCCCACAGGCATACGAGATATTTCTCGTAGGCATGAAAGGTACTACCTATACGCATAAGAAATGTTACCCTCAGGCTAATGAACAATGCCCACAGGCTAAACCAAACACGTACCTCAGGTTAAGCATGAAACCGGGCCGAGCCCAACGCATAACAAGAAATACATATAAGTTTCTCATTAGAAAACTTAAAACAAGTTATATATATATGTCATACCCTCAGTTATCGTGGAAAAATGTATAAATAGGGGGAATGAACCCAGGGGTGGCCCTGGATCCATGAAATGATCCCAAATAGCAGTTCATATTTAATCATTAGACCACCTAATAAATTCTAGGTCTCTAAACAGATAATGACATAGCTATATAACACCCTGAACATGGGCTAGTGGCACAAACGTACACAAATTCTACTCGACAATTATAATAAAATAGAAGAAAACCTACCAAAATCCCCCATGATCGATATATGCGAACGAAGCCTCCCAAAATGACCAAGAATAGCATAGATATTGGATAAAATATTTCCCATTCAAACTCAATTAACATACTTTAAAGTAATAATTGGAATGAAATACTCACGGAGAGGGAATAACTCACCTGTGCAGTTCAAACGTGATCAACGGTGGAAGAATCTGATTCCCAGTGTGATGTCGGTGCTCTTCCAAGCTTTGACCTTCTTTCCTGAGCTCCAAATCAGCATTCTTCCGCCTCATCCGAATGAGGAGGCCACTGCCTGTTTTAAGAGAAATTTTATCACAACATGGAATGTACATTGAAAGTACATAGTGTCTACTTTCCTTTTTAACTATTCCTCTGGCGGCTACTTTTCACCGCCACCCTATTCATCTACCAACTGATTACACGGTGTGTAATACTATGTACACGATGTGTAGATAATTATTACATTTTGAATTGCCGAAAAGTGTTCACACCCTTTGTTTTCATCTCACATGACCAATTTAAACGGCATGTATAAGTAAGTACACGACATGTAGTTTTTTTACTTACTGACCTACACTCCATAACTTCTCACCTCCCACAGCAGAAGTACACAGTGTGTACCAATAAATTTGTGATTTTTCCCACATTTCCATTTTTTCTCAAAAATAGTTAAGGAAAAAGGAAGGGAAAGAACCCGTACCTCAACAATAAGAACCGGGTTCTTACAAACATCCCCACTTAAAGCAATTTGTCCCCAAATTGCCCTTCCAAGGGTGGTGAAGATAAAGCTGTGAACAATTCTAGCCACTGAGCACGTACGCCAGTCTCCCGCTCCCAGGTTTCGTCCTATACTCGGCCATAGAACCCATACAAGAGGAACTAACTGGCCTTGGAGAACCTTCATGATCCTATCAATAATATGAATCAAATTCTCCTCAAAGGATGCATCGACCTGAAGTTCAATCTCCTCAAGATGAAAAAGGTGACACGGGTCTGAGTGATAACGACATAGCTGATATACATGGAAGACATCGTGCATGGACTTTTACCATTCTGGTAACTACAACCGATAGGCAACCAGCCCGACTCTCTCCGGAATCTATAACGACCCCACGTATCTATGTGAAAGTTTACCCTGTCTCTGAATCTGACTGTGTCCCAACCTGTGTGAAACATTCAAGAAAACCTGATCCCCAACAACGAACTCCAATGGTCATCTACGGCGATCAGTATAACATTTCTAACGAGATTTTTGCAGTATCCATCTTCTTATATATCAACTGGACCTGCTCTAAAGTCTCTTACACAACACATGGTCCCAGTAAAGCTGCCTCACCAACCTCTAACCAGTATATGGGTGGTCGGAATAGTCTACCATATAAAGCCACGTAAGGTACCATATCAATAGTTTCCTAAAAACTATTACTGTAGGAAAAATCTTCCAGGGGTATGTGCTTCTTCCAAGGGCCCCTAAAGTCCAAGACGCATGCACGCAACATGTCCTCAATCACCTGTATAATATGTTCTGACTATCTATCAGTTTGAAGGTGGTATGTTGTGCTCAGAAGCATATGTGTACCCAATGCCATCTAAAAACTCTTCCAAAAACGAGATGTAAAGAGGGTGTCTCTATATAAAATGATAGAATATGGAACCACATGAAGATGTACCACCTCCCAGATATAGAAACTTCTGAGATCATCAACACCGAAGGTCTCATTGATTGGAAAAAATTGAGCTACCTTGGTATGTCTTTCCACAACAATCCATATGGAATAACTGCCTCGAGGTGATCTCGGCAACCCGAACATGAAGTCCATCGTGACATCATCCCATTTCCACTCTGGAATGGGTAACTGTTGTAACAGTCCTGCTGGCCTCTGATGCTCAGCCATCACAAGCTAATAGGTGGAACGTCTCACAACATAACAAGATATATTCCTTTTCGTACCCAGCCACCAATACTAACATCTCATGTCACGGTACATTTTGGTAAACCCAGGATGCACTGCCCAAGATGAAGCATGAAATTCCCTCAACAAATATTCATGTATATTCCTAGAAACCTAAACTATTCCATGGATACGCAGTACCTTGTCATCACCTATCTTCAAACCAAGAGGAGGGTCCTCACTTTCCACCGACTCCCGTAGGACTAGGCCTTCCGAATATGACATTTGTGTCATCCTCACTCTATCCAGACTGGTAGATTTCATAGCTAAGGAAGAAAGATTGTCTCTCCCCTAATTAGAATGCACCTCCAAATGCATCTCACAGAACAATGCCAGGAGCTTCCACTCACCAATGGCCTCCTACACTTCTTGTAACTCAGACCTCCTACTCCGTGCATCCGCAACTGGGTTACCCTTACCTGGTGTATAGGAAAGCTCGATGTCAAAGTACTATAGGAATTCAACCCACATTCGCTATCTCAAATTGAATTCAAACTGGGTAAAGATATATTTCAGAATTTTTGGGTTCGTAAACACCACAAAATACTCTCCGAAGAGAAAATGAATCCAACAACGCAAAAAATGAACAATTGTGGCCAACTCAAGATCATGGATCAGGTAATTCCTCTCATGTGGCCTCAACTGCCGATACTCATACGCAACTACTCAATCACCCTACATCAACACTACTCATATGCCCATACCTGATGCATTATAGTAAACTGTATACTTCTTCCCATGCATTGGAAGTATTAGGTCTGGTGATGATGTCAATAATCTCTTTATCTCATGAAAGGATGTCTCGCAATGTTCGGACCCAACGAACATCATATCCTTATTAGTCAATCTCATCAACGGTGCTGCTAAGTAAGATAAGTCATGTATAAAGTGTCTGTAGTAACCAAATACCCCCAAGAAACTCCGTATTTCAATCACATTCTTAGGCTGCTCCAAAAGAACTACTACTCTCACTTTCCGTTAGTCTACTTAAAATCATGACTCTGAGATAATATGACCTAGGATGTGTATCTGGTCCATCCAAAAGTGGCACTTTGAGAGATTAGAATATAACTGATTCTCTCTCAGTGTACTCAGTACGATCTCTAGATGGGTGGTATGGTCGTTTCAAGTGTGGGAGTACACCAAGATATCATCCATGAAGACTACCACAAAAGAATCCAGATATGGGTGGAACACCCAATTCATCAAAATCATGGAAACTGCTAGAAACATTGTGAGTGCTAATGGCATGAACAAGTACTCATATAGACTATATATGTTCTGAAAAGATGTAATCGGTATGTCTGATGGTCTAACATGAAACTGATGGTATCTGGATCTGAATTCAATCTTTGACAACACTCATGCCCTTCGAAGATGATAAAAAAGATCCTCAATCATTGGAAAGGGATATCGGTTCATGGCCGTCAACTGATTCAGCTTCCGATAATCCACACAAAGTCTGAGGGTAGAATCCACCTTCATAGGAAACAGTATAGGTGAACCCCAAGGAGAAGTTTTGGGTCAGATGAAACCCTTTACCAGCAACTCCTCCAACTGGCTTTTGAGCTCCTGCAACTCTGTTGTAACCATCCTATAAGGAGGAATGGACACCGGTGCTACTCCTGGGACTATCTCATTAGACAAATCTACCTCTCGCTCTAGAGGAAGTCCTGAAAATTCATCTGGGAAGAAATCCCTAAAATGATTAACCCCAGGGGGGAAATGCTTTTGAGAAGTTCCCTAGTCATCGAGATATAATCTCGCAATATGGGCTATCTATCCTCCTCGCCCACGATGCTCGGGTCCATCTCGGCTCACCTGGACATCCTATTCACCCATGTATAGGAACTCCATGCCCTCTAGGGACACCAAACATACCCTGTGATGGAAACAATCCACAAAGGCTCGAAAGGGTACCAACTAGTCCACCCTAAGAATGACATCATAACTCATCTTCTCTAATACGTAGATGTCCCGTAGAAAGTGTTACCCATCATCCTCTAGTGGAAACTCCCTACACTAACAAAAACTTACCATCCTAATCCCCAATGGAGTGTCTAGCATCATAATATGAAAAGATGTAGAAACACAGAGCCCAAGGCTCTCCACAATGGACACAGTTATAATTCCATTTATAAATCCAGTATCAAGAAGTACTGAAGAAATAACAGAAGCAATAAGAATAGTACCTCTGACAGAAGAAGGTCTGAGATCCTGCTCCTACTGGTTCTGTTGCACTGCATATGCCTGCCCAGTGCTGCGGCCCTACGACATAGCCTGGCTACCCTGAGCTGACCTGCCCTACTATCTCTGAGATCCTGGTGACTGACTACCACAACCATGACCACCACCTCGTCTAGAATGTTCTGACGTATTCCAATTCCTTATATACTAAGAAGCAACTGGCCATACTCCCTCACACTGAGTCTACACAGAACCCCTCTCACTAACCACTGGTGGATGCTCCCTACAAAAATGCCAGAGATGACCCATCCTTCTAAAACCTTGGCACTCCACTTGGTTACATGGACACAAATGAATTTTGTGCCCCACTGTACCACACTGATATCACATTACTCTGCAGCCTATGGTCCACTATCCCTTGAAAATGTATGCTGATGATACTACCAGAATATTCGAGTCAGCTCTGCCATTGATGTGGCAGCCAGCGGTGCTCCCAAGAAGGTCTGCAAAAACCGCATAAAGCCTTCATGGAACTACGCATCCGTGCCTGCATCCGGTATAATGGCTGGCGCCACATCTGGTTCTGCTGGAAGATCCATTGGTAGCCCATGGCCTACCATCTTTGGAGTATAATCGTTTCCGCTCTATTGGCGTACAAATCATGGTCGTCTCAGTGGCATGACTCTATAATTTGAAACACACAACATAGCTTACTTTACTGTCAAGGTTATTTTTTCATTTACAAAGTTTCCATGAAAAAATAGAATGAAATCACAAAAACTAGAAAAAATATACCACACCACATGTATAAAGTCCACACGGCATGTACCCTTAAGACTTTACATGGTCGTGTTCTGATGCTATTTTGTCTGTGTCTCAACCCTAAATACATGGCATGTTACACCCATACACAGCGTGTAAACCACTTTTTTCACCTGGACACACGACCAAATCCACATGGTCTTTCCCTGGTCAAAACTACACAGCGTGTCCTAGAGGTGCATGGTGTGTACTAGTCAAGCTTCCCCAGCCTGTGTTTGTGATTGACACGGCCTGTATACCCTGGATACACTACACGAAATGTTTTCCAGATAGACACGGTGTGCATTAAGAAGCTCCAACTGACTCATGATGATAGTGACATGACTGGCTACTTGGCTGACACTACACGGCATGTTCATAGTGTACATGGTTTGTTCCCGCAAGACATTCCCTATCTTGTTTCTCTGCCCACATGTCCTATGACACGGTTAGAGAATACACAGAGTGTATATAAAAAATTTTCATTTCTTCCCAAACAGAAGAGTACATGGCATGTGTTCATAGACCCACACACCGTATTGTATGGGTTTCCAGACAATAAACCTAAGAAACTACTCTAGAGCCCATTTTCCATAAATTTCAAGCATTATTATGACATATTCCGATCTGTGGGGGCCCATACTTATTTCGAATCAGCGTTTAACACCTGAAATTTCACTACATTGTTCAAACAAAAAAAAGGCTGGGTCATGATCCGTTAATTCCAGTCCAAGAGATCCCATTATTCTCAGTAACCAAAGTTTATCTTCCATCAACCCAACCGCAACTTGAACCAATACCCTATCAACAGTAACTGTATCTATCAAGGTACCTATCACAACAATATGCATTTTCTAACACACCATCTATCAAAGACATTCAATTTATAATTCCTTTATATGGCATGGAAACTATGGATGGCATGTGACTCTAACATGTGCCTAATAATTCATGAGATGGTATACCCTCATCTCATCAGGTTGTGACTAAATAGAACACAAGTATAAAAATATAACAGAACACCACATGTGCGTCACCCAACGGTGAAAATCAAATCAACTGTAAAATTTTAAAACCAGATAAAATGCAATTAAAAGAGGTAGATTGGATTTTCCATGTATGTGGCTTAACTACTCCTGGACACAACTTAATACAAAATACTTATTCCATCCTATCCCAGACTATAGGCTCCAAATAGTATGTCAATGAAATTAAATCCTATGATACCACTTTGTATCTTCCTGAATCTGTGTGACACACAATGGGTGTCCTAAACCCAGTTGGTCACATGACCTCAAGAGCATTACCCCAAATGCTAGAGGTTTCTAACTAGCAGTGAGGGCCAAGGTCTATCAGTGGGGAAACTATGCCTTCATTTTTCAAAGTGTAGCGCAACGAAAATATATATATACACACACCAAAATAAGCAGTAAACAATACCAATATTGAAATGGAGACACTACTGATGTAAAGAAAGAAACAATAGTAATATATAATGATGCAATATGTCCTTATGTCTAAGAAATCAGCCAAAATAGAATACACTGCAATCTGAAACAATACAATACAAGGGAAAAATATAGCAGAGCAAAATAAAACAGCGCAAGAGGAACTCAGCAGCATCGCAAGGCAATGCTCAATCCCACTCTCTCCTTCTCCTCTACAACAATTATGTACATGTATACGGACCATATCCCTTATCGAAACCTATTGAAATATAATCTGTTTTTCCCCAAGACATGACCCAAACAGAGTGTGGAAAATAATTCCAAGTAGGCAACCACCAAAAGCCTGTGACCAAGTATCAATGAAAATGTGCAACAGTAGTGTGGAATAATGAAATATAGTAAACTAGGAAGTACTCAAAAGTAAACATTTTTACTATTTATATAGTCATTTTAATAATTATTTAACAACTCCAAGCTTGTGCTTTAGCTTAGTAGGTACAGCATAAGAATTCACTATAGAGAATATTCAAGTAAACATTGTCCTCAGACATGCAAGTTCTTACCCTCAGGTAAATAGAATTGAATCCCGTAGGTGACTGCCCACTGGAATAAAGAATATTGCCCACCAGCATATGAGATATTTCCCACAGGCATGGAAGGTACTACCCACATGCATATCAAATGTTACCATCAGGCTAACGAACACTGCCCATAGGCTAAACACAACACTACCCTCAGGCTATGAAATAAATCAGTACGAACCCAGTTCATAGCAAGAAAAACATATAAGTTCATCTCATGAAATCATAAAACATGTTATTGATATGTCATACCCTGGGGTATCCTATCCAAATGGCTAAACTGGTGGAACGTACCCATGGGGTGGCCCTGGATCCAGGAACTGATCCCAAACAACAGTTCATATTTAATCATTAGACCACCTAAGAAATTCTATTTATCTAAAAAATGCAATGCCTCATCTATACACCCCCTCAACATGGGTGAGTGTCACACCGATACAAAAATTATACTCGATAGTTGTAATAAAACACAAGACCACCTACCTCGATTTCCCTTGATCGATATACGCGAACAACGCCTCCAGAAACGACCAAGAACATCATAGATCTGGGATAAAATATTTCCCTTTCAAACACAAATAACATCACTCAGAGGAAGAATTGTAATGAAAGACTCACAGTGTGGGAAGAAATAACCAGCGCGGTTCAAACGTGATCAAGGACGGAGGAATTTGATTCCCAATGTGCGGTCGGGAGCTCCTCCAAGCTTCAGACTTCTCTCCCGAGCTCCATATGAGCATTCTTCCTCCTCTACCAAGTGTGGATGCAAAAATCTATTTTAAGAGAAATTTCATGACTACATGGCATGTATTATGAAAGTACACGGCATGTACTTTCCTTTCTAACTATTCCTATGGCGGCTACTTTTCATCACCACCCTGTTCATCTACCGACTGATTATGTGACATGTAATACTTGGTACACGACATGTAGATAGTTATTACATCCTGAATCACCGACCTGTCTACACGCCCTGTGTTTTCATCCCACACGTCCAAAGTACACGATGTGTATATGGAATTACATGGTGTGTAGTTTGTTTTGACTGAAAAACCCACGTGCCCTGCCTTCTCATCTCCCGCAGCCAAAGTACACGACATGTGTAAAAAATTACAGGGTGTGTACACATAAATTTTGGATTTTTTTCCAAAATTTCCCTTTTTTATGAATAATTATTAAGGGAAATGGAAAATAAGAAACTCGTACCACAAGAATAAGCACCGAAATCTTACCTAATATCACCTAAAATACACTAATTAAATACTATATATCGTTATAGTCTCAATTGTATTTTGAATAAATGAACACCATTGATAAACTAATACCTATAAAAAATACACTAAAAAATTAACCCTTACACATCAATTAAATCCCAAAGCAATAAAGAACATTTCATTGGGAATAATCCATTTCTCAACTATTAGTGGGTTCGTGGTTATATAGAATGATATAGGTTTTCATAACATAATGTGATCTAATAGTTATACAATTAGTGGTAGATTAATAATTTAATCTAAATATCCAATGTAATTAGTCATAGAATTCCATAATATATTTAAATTATTCTTAGCTCCTACTCTATAATTATATATTAACATATGGGGGTAATACTTTAATAGATTACATGTATGGATAAATGATTCATTCCATTAATTAAGTGTTATCTCAAACAAATTCCATACACATAATTAATGATAAGCAATATGATTATTTATCCATTGATTTAATATCCCAAAAATGTTCTTGAAATACTACATTCAGATCTAAACCATCTGTTCTGAGTGAGAATGCCACATCTCCATAAGAACACCACCCTAGAGGATAGATTTTTCCAACTAGAAGATATGGTCTCGAGTAGAACCTTTGAGATACAATAGGATACATTATAGTTTATAGTAGAAATGAATGACAAAATTATAACAATAAATAATAAGAGAAAGTGGAAACTTTCAATCATAACCCTTGTAGTGTTGGTATTTCATTCCATATAAATAACCAAAACAAATTAAGAATATATTTAATAAAAAATCTAGTAAATAAAAGATACTAGAAAAATTTATCAAACTCCATTTAACAATATTTTTAGCATCATGCTACACCAACTCAACATTCCACCACAGGGGCCATTCCCATCTCCAAAATATTTTTAATTAAATATATAAGCACACTAAAATGTTTTATTAATGTTTGATTATAATATAAAGTGGGACACCACCAACGACCCCTAAAATTAATGATAAATTTATAAAAGTTCTTTAAATAATGTTAAATAGGGTAAAAATTTTAACAACAATATATCAAATAATGGAAAAACATATGAATGATCATTGGGGATTGTAACTAACTTCTTTTGTGCCATACTGAATGAAACTCAACCATCTTTGGACCATGGTGGATAAACATTGATTTAACATCAACATATCCCCCTTAGAGGATATCCAAGAATTATGTGGCACATACCGCCAGCTAGGACGTACCTTAAATCTTCTGGGAAACTTCTATAACACCTACCTTGATGGAATATTCCAAAATAATGAATTTGTGATCTCGCTAATAGAAGTTCTGAGTAAATGATGACCAATGAATGACATATCCCACTCAGGGGGTATTCCAAAAATCATTTGATACATACAACTAACTGGAATATTCCTATTAAAAGTTGATCAATTCCTAGTAAATCCCTCCAAGATGACATTCTGACATGATCAACCTCTATACTCAGCTACAAAATATATAAGAACATCACATGTGATATAAGATGAAAATAAAATATATATGTCACATTATGAAAAATAATATCTTCATTAAAAATACATATTCAAGAAACAAAATCACATGTACATATTTAACACAATTATGCACACCTTATGTGATGAAGTATCAAACATTGGTTTCATACTAGCTTCAAATAGATGAAAAAATTTATTGTAATATCATCAATAAGAAAATAACTAATGTCCATGAATTATTAACATAGGGTTGTTGATAACTACCCAATGTTGTTTGAATGTTTGAGTGGAAACCCTAACATCCATGAATATTTCCTCTTATGCCTTATTATCATAGATGTTGACACATCAACATTCAAGGTTTTTCAAGGATTCATAGAATGAAATCCAAGTATTTTATTTCCAAAATAAATTAAATATCACATGCCAATATAGATCATCTCTCTTGAAAAATCTAAAACAAACTAGATAATTCTATGTTATCCATTTTGATTGTTAAATATTATTTATTAGAGAATAACTAAAATTCCACATCTGATAATACATTCCCTAACCTAGATTAATTTTCAACGATACATTTAATCCACAAAAATCACATAAAATATTATTTCCTTAAATAATAATAATTATTTCATATGTGATAATATTTTCTCACTATCTCCAGAATAAACTATTTTATTGATGATAATTACACTTTATAATTCATTTGTTATTTATATATTCTTATCATTAAAAATTAATTATTAAATTCTTATTTGATGAATAGGAATACATATTTCTAAATAGAACAAGAAAAGATCATATGGAAAACATTACCTTTTCTAAAAACTTCAACAAGGATGGAAAGTAAGAGCCAGGGTTGTTCAACATATAGGATCTAGTAGAATAAATAATATTTTTTCATGTAAACATAAAAAAATTTGAATATTTAATTCTATAATTTCATGTACTCTTATTAATCTTTAAAACTAAAGGTGAAAATGGGTCAGAAATTTTATCTAATGCAAACCGTGTAATAGTTCGTAGTAAAAAATATTCAAAATAAATTATCCATTTATATTTTTCATAACTCAAATATCGAATGTTACGAATTTAAATATATATAAATATAATGAACTAACCTTTTATGAGTAAAATTATTAATTCTCAAAATTATTTGGCTTTTAGAATAGTCAAAATTCATTACAAGGTCGAGTAAGGGAAGAAGGAACAGAAAATAGGGTTATAATGTATTTTCCACCAAAAAATGGAACTCTTTATGTGTAACATGGATTTATGATTAAAAATATTAAACATATGTTGACTACCTGGGATTCCATCGTTGATATTCACTAGTACCATTATGTATCTTCATGTTACCCTTATGAAATTCTAAATACTATCTTTTTTATAGTGTTGATTATTATTGCATAGTGGCTATCTACCCTTATTCAATGTCTGGACAAGACCGGTTACCCTTACATAACTTTGGATTTACCCTTAAATAGTGATATATACCCATAAGAATAAATTAATCTAATGGTATTTACCTATAAACCAAAGTAAGTACCCCTTATAGATTATATAAAATTAAGGAGTTACCTTTAAATAGCCTTAGTAAAAAAGGATTAATCTTATGGATCCTATTAAAAAATAGATCTAAATTTTCAAATGACATAGAAAAGAAAATAGACCATCAAATTACACAAAAAATAGCTCTTTAACATTATTTAACTAAAGTAAAAAACAATATTACCTTAACATTGATCTTGGAAACAAATTTTACCCTTATGTAACCAACCGAAAAAGGGTATGGGTAATTTGCATTAAGAAAAAATATCTTCACTTATGTAGGCATAAGAATCAAAAAATAATAATGGTTTAATACCATTCATTAACTAATGTTTTACTAAAATATCCTAAGGGATTATCATAATTCTACTTTATACTATTTTTTTATCGATAATTGTATCTAAGGTTTCTACTAAACATTATATAAAACCAACAATTACAACCAAACCACAATATCCACAAATTGGTGTTTCAGTTATTTCATTTATAAAATGTGACATGGGATTTCATCCCAACAAACTAAGTAATTTTTTAATATTTGGAGAATAGGTACACATCATATTAGAAAATTACACTGGAAAATTAAAACGCAACTTATAATTTCAATGAAATAATTCTTATTCCTTTTAGTAAATCATATAATTTCATTATAAGAGTTCTCTCTAATAACATAGTGAATATGAATAATTAATGGGTTAGTAAAGCTACCTTGTATGGATTTTCAAACATTTGAATCTATCTTAACCACATAAGGAATTTTTAACAATGTAAAATTAATCATCAATAAATTTTCCTTATAATCAATAACATGTGTAGAAAATATATTTATGGATGATAATAATATTGTAATCACATTGAAAAATTTAATTAATCTAATAATGACTTAATGTATAGTGTCTACAAAGATAATCTAAATGTCAATGCCTCAACTAGAACACTTTCAAAAATTGATTAGGAATAATGTTGAATATAAAATTTATAAATCATTCAAATTTTTTGTCTCATGAGACCCTACCTAATGAATTGAGGTCCTAGAATGAAACCCATAATTAACATGATCATTTGTATTGGATGTGACAGATCCCACCCATCAATTAGACATGTTGAATTAATTACTACTTTATTTAATGAATAATTATATACAAAAACTATATATACATTAGTAATTAATAAAAATAAATATTAAACATTTATACAAAACAACTATATTTCCTCAGTAAATGGAACAAAATTATAAATAATCTTTATTTATATGACATAATATTTATTATAGATATATTGTTTAGCCAATATTGAAATGACGAAGAATATATCCATGTTTTAAAAGAACATGGAAATGAAGGAAAATTATTGTGAAAAATAAAAAAAATATAATTATGGAGAACTCATGATAAATTTTTTGCGAACATGCTGAAGTCAACTAGATAAGTCATCCATGAAGGTTCTCTAAATGTCGAGGTATAACAATGCAAACAAACATGGCTCATGTATAACACGATAAATGAGAAAATATTATTTATTTTATGAAATATTACATGTACATGAGAAATACAATGAGAATTCTACATAGATAAAAATGAAGTGAAAAAAGACAACCCAACAACGAATCTCCATGTGACCATCCTTAGCAAAAAAAATGACCCACATCAAATTCATCAATAAACATGAAATTACATTGAATTTCAATACATCATTCCCTTTAAATGAGTCTAGAAAAAAATATAATAATTCTCCAAAAAAATATTCTGTGATTAGAAATCGTTAGAGGATTTCACTATCTAATCTATAGAAATTCTAATATTAAGGAAAAAATAGTTTTTGTTTTAAAAAATTGTTCATAAAGGATTTATTGAAGATAATTTTTTTAAAAACACACTCTATGGGTAAAAAAAATTTATATTATCACAATCATAAATATTACATGTGTTTATAAAAAACATTTGAGTATAATAAAAACCATCAATTGATAAACCCTATAATAAAGATGTGAAAAATCAATCCATGAAATATACAATTATGTAATGAAACCTGGCATAAATGAAAAATCACAACATTTGATATCTAACATAATGGAATAAAAACTAAATATAAGAACAATCCAATACCCTAAAATATGTGGATAAACACGATAATGAGAACCAAATGGTCTATAAATTGCATAAACCCTCTACTTGCATTACACAGACTAAAGTGACATATCTACTTCCCAATGCACCCTAGGTCCCAAATTTTCCATGCCATCCAATGAAATATGAAAAAAATTATTAAAATTTATATATCATCTTCCATTGTGAATAATATCCACTTCCACTCCAAAAAACCCAATTGATATAAAAAATTCCCTTTTAGGACATTTCATCCACCTATAATGTGTTTGAAATTATTATTAAATAAAATCAATTTTGGAAAAAGTTATATCATAATCAAATTAAACCATTATATCAAATAATAATTTTTAATAATAGAAAAATGAATTGAATATTAAAATAAGGTTATTCATGATTTATAACTATTTTATAGAGACACTTACATCAAGAATGATGAGGTATCACGCATATTTGGTCTCTTAAATATAAGATTTGATTTTTATCATAGAGGGTCCTTAAGGAAATCAAAATAATTCCTATGGAGAATAATGTTAATGGGAGAATATTTGAATAAGGAACTATTGAATAGTTTGTTCGGTTATTTATAGGATGACTTTGAAATTGAATATCATGGAGTAGCCTCCCAAAAAATTGCCCAAAATCTCAGATAATGCAATAACCTTCCACATTAGGAGTCAAATTTCCAACACCACGGTTCATGATGGGATGATATAGGGGGGACCACAACATAAATCCCAATATCCATGCCACTTTCACCCATATCAAATTGTCCTCTGGAATAAACATTTTACTACATGCTAGATCATATTCCCCCAGGGGAGAGGCTACGACATAGCTGAAGATACCACACTTCAAAACCATGCCATCATCTAAGTGGGATATTGTGAAATATATTTTCATGCCACATACATGAATGATTTTTTAGAGACAAACAAATTCATCCCATTTTCCAGTACATGGAAGCCTCCCACTCCACATTGTTGATGTCACCCAAATAAGAGGTTATGCTACTTCGTGGAGACAATGGTGTAGTTATTCCGAAAATGTGTGTAGCTTAAAAGGTCCATCACTTAGACCCTAAAATGAATCCATATTGTACATACCATAGTTAACCAATTCAAAACTGTATCTGATTCCCTCCATAATGCTTCCTCGTATAAAAAACTATGTAAACTCTAATATACATCGACGAAATCTCTACAGAACTGTGACAGACACCCAATGATGGATGATAAAAATAAGGGAATAGTAATACCAATGAGATAGTGATGATATTTCAACAACTCTTCCCCAAAAAATATTTATATCCCTAGTTAGTTCTCATGATTATGCACTAAAAAACAAAAGGCATATAATATATCATAAAAATTTCTCACTCCAACATCTCATGTATATGATGGGTGAAGTTACATATTATATAGAGTAGAGAGATTTTCTAATGCATAGTACTGTATCCAATCTATCCATAATCTGAACTGGTTACTCAACCATAGTAGTGTCGGGATCAAGAACAATATCCTTCCATTCAATCTCTTGGGATGGATTCAGTTAACCCCTCATTAGTTATGAAATAGAAAATAGGTTGCGAATTGATGTAAAAAAAGTACAATTGATACTCCACCATTCCAATATGATAAATGATCTCAAAGGATCCCACAACCATATTTTCCGGCTTCCCCATCCAACACAACTAATGGTCTCCCATGAATGAATAAACTCGAAGAATAACATGATCACTAACCTCAAACTGTATCATCCATTAATGTTGGTCCACATTGTATTTATGATGACTCTATGATGGAACCAACTGCATCAAGATCAACTACACCATTTTAATACATCACTTGATCAATATTTTTTCAAACTAGGTAACACTCTACCTTATTTACTATGTATATGGTAGATCTATGTTCCCTTCCATACAAAATTTCAATGTATTCTGTCATTATAAAATCAAGATAACTATTTTCATTGAAAAATTTGATAGTAAGATGTTTTTTTTCAACAAAGCACAAATTTATAGATAATATTCCTAGAGAATATCAGCTTGAATTTGAATATATCTCACTATTTTCCCATCCGTCTAAGGATGATATGACACACAAAAGTTTAACATGTAACACCTCACCTATTCATATGCCCTACAAAACCTATATTTGAACACTTGGTCCATGATATATTTTTTTTGGAGGAAACCCAATTAATTTTCATTAATTATTATACATAGATTTCCTTGAGATGTTATGCAATCTTTATTCCTTGATATGTATGAAATTTCACAATTCTATTACGTGATCAATGATCAACCAAATCACATCCTTTACTCTTATAGTTTGTGGAAACCAAATAATGATGTCAATGGAAAAATAATCCCACTTTTTTCAAAAATGGAGATGTCATTCAAAAATATAGTTTTCCTTTGGAGTTCCACCTTTATTCATAAAAAATATAAGGTTTGTTAAAAAAACCACACTTGACTGCCTCATCCTAAACCATAAGTACTAATGTTTCAAAATATGATACATCTTGGTATTCAGTGGTTGTATAGAGAAACACGATCAATGCCTACCTTCCATCAACCACTACCTTAGATATATATAAACAACCAACCAGTTATACAAATAAAGACACACATAGAGATACCTAGAGAACATATCCCTGGTGTCCCCACTATTTATTATTTTAACAATGCACTAAAAATTGCTTTATATAACCTCCTAGAGATTAATTTGATCATCAAATGATGATTTATCCATTATAGTATCCATTAAAAGCTTCCAACTAGAACCTTGTACTCTGAATTTCAACATAAAAAATAAACCCATTAGAGCCCACATCCTCACTGATTCCTTCATGGAATGAATCTATAATTTCATGTTCAATGAATTAGTGACCACATACACTTTCCCAATATTAAAGGAAATATTAATATCAATATTCAATAGAAACGTATCATAGAATCACGGTCACAAGTATATATCCATCATAGTGAAAATATAATTCAAATTCTTCTTATATAAGAATGCTATGAACTAATCCCCAAATATATAGTGACACCATACATTTAGTTCATTTTTAATCTATACCAATGCAAAATCATTGCTGGGTTGTTAAGAGGGTGGTACTAACTAGATCCATAGGCCAAAAACTACATTCCATAAATATAGACACACCCCGTACCATTACTAAAATCATAATAAAAAATTGATTATTCTAAATCCAATATTAGAAATATAGATATTAATGTTGAAGTAAAAATAAACTTCAATTAATGGAATGATTTAGGATTTTTTTTGTTCCACTCTAGTATTAAACCATTTATTTTAAAAGGTATCATTAGAGTTGAAATCATGAAAAATTACATAATATTATTATTATAAAAGCATCCTAGCCTTTGATTTATTATATAAATACTCAACTACATATTGATTTAATATTTCAACTCTTCCCTGAGATTTCTTTTCCACATGAACATTCATCGTGGCATGAGTATAAGACAAACCACAATGGGAGGCATCAGAATAATCTTACCGGAACATGGTGAGAGTGGATTATATTTTAATAACCTGGTAAATCCTCCCACATAAAAACATAAGGTGAACCTATTGTACATAAGGATTAAAATCCATAGGAACCTCTATGTATTTAGTCTAGGTATTTATAGACTCTCTACACTAATATAAAAAAACTAATTTATTTCTTACAATGCTCTAAAAAATGTTCAGAAAGAAATAGTACATATCCTTGAGAAATAAAATGTGATTACCAATGTAATGAAACTATATAATAAATAAGACAATCCTATGTCAAATCTCTATGTGACCATCCATTACCCTCAATAAAACCCACATTGAAGACATCGACATCCATGAGATGCCGATAAATAAGATGACATCCATCATTTTCCCGAGTCCTACAAATACTCATCTATAAATTCCCAATGGAAAATTTAGGGTTTAAAAACAAAGGATATTATTATTTAAAAATGGAATATATACAATGTCTAGTATCAAGAAAACATTAGTTCATTCTTTAAAACAATACTAATTAATATAGAATTTCATAGAGATAAAACATTTTTTAAACCCAAACTTACTTTTTTCATAAAATCCATTCAAACACTCATGATAATAAATAGATAATATTTTATATAGTAAAACATGTGATATTAGAAGAATAATACATGTATGCACCAAATATAAAAATTTGATTTATCCAAAAATGAAATATATGATCAGGTGTTAAAGCCAAAAATTAATGTAAAATCACATCACTTGGGATATAACCTATTGGAATATGTACCAGACATAAATATAATTCCAAACCTGGAAAAATGATTTTTGAACCAATATTTAGTCCCAAAACTACCATTAAATATCACACAACCTCTAGTGGAATTAAACACAGTAATGTAGAATATAAATTTCCCAATTAACATAAGGTATCTAATGTCCCATGCCTTCCATAACAATTTTTATGAATTTATTGCTATTTATAACTCATTTTTCATAGTTAAAATGACCACTTCAAATATCAAAAATCCATTTCTAATAAAAAAATTATGTATTTTCATCAAAATATAGTGTCTCAATATTTTTTTATAAATACAATAAATTTAAAATATTTATATCATATGTTAAATACACTTCAATAGAAAAAATATTACATTTAAAAAACCAAATTGGGAATTGAATAAGAAAATCATATTAATCATGTTTTTAAAACATTTTTAATGAGACACATTCCAGAAGAATGGAGAGAAATATCCATTAATTAATCATTAAAAGATTGGGGTTCGTACTAATTAAAGATGGACTATAAGTCGTTCGTAATAAATTCTTAGGAACCTAATTTTTGAGAGAGATGATCAGATGAAAAATGATTCAAGTATTTTTATGGGTATTTATTGGAAGGGTGTAATACAGAACACCATGGTGTAACCAACCAAGAAATGGTGCGGACTTTCACATTACGATGTATTTTACACAACCATGGCATAGGATGATGATATATTTGAGGGAACTAACCAAAGGGTTCCATATCCACACAATAGTCACCCTCAACAAACTGGCCACTAGAATCAATGATGAACACTTCTCCAGATTCAATTCTTATATGGGAATGGATACAACACAACAGCTAACACCAAACTACATCACTATTACTTTAGAATATTGGGCTACAATATGTCACAAATATACACTATATGGGAGAAATATTTGTTAAAATTGACTAATTACCTACCCTTGTCTCTAGGATGTAGCCTCCTACTCCAATCTATAGTGTTCACCCTAAAATTTACATATAATACAAATTGTTGACCATGAATCAAATATAACGAATAGGGATATATATCTAAAAATAAATCCCTAAGACCCTATGCCACATACATATTATAAATTTTATAATGAAAAAAATACAATTTAATTCCAATACCCTCTAAAATGAAATCACCTTTATAAATGTAATGAAACTCAAAATTACCTCACAAAATTCATGAAACCAGCATAAAATACAACTACGGAGAGGATGAACAAAATAAGGGACTATGAATATATGTGAGTTGGTGATGCTATTTCATAAAATTATTTTGTGAAAATAAGGTGTAAACAATTAATTCATTAATGAATAAAGGAGATTGTAAATATATTATAATATACTATTTTGTATAAAATTCATGCTGTTTTGGAATCATGAGAGGAAAATGGAAGAGATATATTGAAATGATCGTACTTATATATTTGGTAACTTAATTGTAAAAATGAAGTTATAAATAAATTATAAAACCATTTTATTGTGTTTTGAAGAATAATATCATAACATTATTTTAAAAATAATTTATTATAATGGAATATACAATTGAAAACATGTTTACTTATGAAAATTTGGCATCAAAGATAAAAATATATAGAACTGAAATGACATACCATTTATTTATTTTTAGCAAATAATACCCCTTTATTGTGAAATTTTTTCTAGGAATAATCTTTGAAATAATTTTCATTGTATAATAAAAAAATAATTCTGGAATATTTATGTTAGACGATAATTTAAAAATGAGAAAAGGAGTTCAATTAGTAAATATTAACAAAAAATGACTTTTAGAAAATTTACGAATCACTGATAAGATAAAAATTACTATGAATAATTGTATTATTTTTTAATAAATTTAATGTTAACATGAAGTGACCATTATATTTAATTTTTTTTTATATATATAAAATTATGGAAACAATTTAAATAACATTTACATAAAATAACATTTCTCTAGATCAAAAAAGAAGAAATAACCTTGAATATTTTTATAAACATTCTATTAGTGTTTTTGAGTACCAAGGAGAGAAAAAATTGAATGAATACTTGAGAAAAATATATGTATCCATATTATAGTATATATTTTTTATGACATAAATATCAAACAATTTTGAAGCAATAAATTTATACCTAGATAATCATCATTAAAATTTAGATTGGATAATTAACAAAAAAATTGTATTCCATCTAATTAGGATTCATTATATAATTCAAAATAATAAAATTACATTTATTAAATAATTCATTCCAAACAATTTATAGTATTTATTATTTAGTAGGATCTATTTAAAAAATATTTTCTATCATTTGATGACCATTTTTTTCTTTTGTCGATGACTTGATTTCCTTAGGACAATTTTTCGGAAACTAATTTTGTTTGTTTAATATGGTAAAATATATCATTAATAGATTATTAATTTCATAAATGATTGATATATTTTTTATTTTATAATTACTATATTTTTTTTTTGAATTTCCTAAAGATTATAAAAAATAAATTCATATTAAGAAAACAGTAATGTAATTCTTATTTTTTGTGGTTAAATTTATAATAACCATTTATTTTTTATATTATTAATATAATGACTAAATTATCCTTCAAAATTATTAATCAAGAAATTAATATTATATTTATTCATTAATTACACTTCAATAACCATGCATTTTAGGTGGTTATGTAAAATTAAATATTTCATTTATTGATGTTGTAGTCATCATATATGAATGTGATACATTTTTGATTTTTTACATTTAAAAAGAAGAAATTTAGATAATTATTTATCATTAAAAATTTATAATTATGTCATAGGTTTCATATTTATAAAATAAATCGATCATCAAAACCATTCATGTGAGTATGTGACAAAAAATGGTATATATTGTTTAATAAGTGGTACTTTTGTTCTAAACATGACAGACATTTCACGTTACCAATGAATGGAAATATGGTATATGATGGTTGTTCCATTAAAAGAAGTAAAATTTAACTATTATAATAGTACATAAATAAATGTTTAATTAATTTTATTTAATATTTCAAATATATTTAAGAATATAATAACCCAATAGAGATCAATTAATTCAATAATTTCTTCATTGGTTATCCACCTGTGAATCTATCCTTAATCCTTAATAGATTTTTATTTTTATAAAAATACACTCTGTATAGTATAAGGGTTTTGGGAAGGTACTTCATCATATTTGTTCCATGTTCATATGAACAAATCGTGTATAATTGAGCTGATAAGGGGCTACTACAATAGCTGCGGAGAGTGGCACCCTTATAAGTATTCATAACGTTACGATAATTTTAATGTCATTCTCAAGATAAAGATGAAAAAATGACCCATTCATCAAATATAGGATAATTAAGGGTCATAATGAATTCATAATATCAAATTTATACATGTTTTAGTGATATTTAATGTCTTATCAATTAGTTTAATCTCCTTTTTGACCTTTTTTACCATTATTATGGTGAAAACAATTATAATGGTAACAATTCATTATAACTAAAAATAAAATTATATTTATAACCTATTTTTAACATTATCATACAAAATTTATAATATGATTTATAAGATTCAATTTTATGAGGGGGTAAAAATTAATTCTAATATAATTATATAAAAATTCAGAAAATAACTGTTTTAATTTTTTTTTTAAACACAAAGAATTATTTTACGATAATAATTTATATGGTATTTATTCCCACAGAAATATATAGTCATATAAAAAATAAAATTATAATTTTGTGACCTTATATCAAACCCAAAACCAAATCTAAATATTTATTTACATAATTAAATAAAATTATCAATGTTAGTTATTTTGTTACAATAATACAAATCATACGTTCTAAAATATCCAACATGGGAATATAAATTCAACATAATATTTTTAAATAATTTTTTTCATGATTTTAGTACTTTTTAATATATTAAAAATGATTCCTAAACTATTAAATCATTCTTATATCATGATGATGTATTAAAAGTAATTATATTTTTAATAATAGTATTTCATATTATCTAAAAATAATAATCTATTTCATAAAAATCCTATGAAATAGAGTGATGAAAATTTTGAAATATTTAATTCATAAATCAATTTCATTTCATCAAATTTAAATTTTCAAATAATGTAATTTATTGTTTAAATGAAAAATTTTAAATATATGTAAAAACATCTTTTATAGAAAAATGATCTATTTAAAAATCTTATTTTCATAATAATATATCTTATGAATTTTTAATTAATATGGTATTAATATATTATTTATTATATGTAACTAAAAACTACAATATTCTCATAATTATAACAAAATTATTTTTTCTAACATACATTACACATTAATATTTGTTATTTGAAAATTATATATTTTTTAAACATTGAAATATTTTAATAATATCTCATTATTTATTTTTTAATCACTAATTTTCAATAATAAAACCAAAATAAATATACATAATAATATTAATTAATTAATATATTTAAATATAATAATGTATTTATTTTACTAAAATTGTCCAATGTCAGGGATTATATTAGTTTTGAGTTTTATATATTCCAATTTATTAAAAATTATATTTATAAAAAAAATACTAAATTCTTATGGTGGCCCACATAGGATTTTTTTACGATAAGAAAGATTATAGTGTTAATATTTATTTAACTCTAAATCATCAATAATTTTTATAAGATTGATATCTGCATTATTTTTATTGATATGGCCTCTTAAAATACTACTATAATGAATTCTTTTTAAACTAATATCCCAAAACATGTTGACCACCAAGGATAGTTAGACACTAGAATTTTTGTTTTACAAAACCACAACAAAATCATTAGATCAAAAAAATCAATATAGTCCCATGAATATTGAGTTATAGAAAAGCTAAATGAATAGAGATAGGTTGGACACCCCAAAAATAATCACATACTATTTAGACAACATTGAACATATATAGGTTGCATTACACCTCAACAAAAATTAATAACATTGTTCCAAAGATAAAGAACTCTGTAAATGATTCTTCTATATCAATTTCCTTTTTTATTATCACTTCAATATATTATTTAGTCATAAATAGGGCTACCTAGAAATGCATATGGGGTCAAAAATCCCCCCCCCCAAAAATTTCTCTCAATTTCATCCTCATGTTAGAAGAGATTAGAAGGAATAATAAAAACATTCTTGAAATAGTCTTCGAGATTCTACAGGCTCGAAACACCCTATTAAAAGAGATAGAAACTCCCACAAAGTTAAATATTTTAGAATTTTAGAAATTATCATAGTGTGCATTACCACCATAAAACATAAAAAAAGATTATAGAATCCCCATGAAACCGTAAAACTACAGTTCACTTTTTGAGAATAATCTCCTTTGTGTAAATAGACATCCAAAGTATAAAATGTAGTTTTGATAATTAAATAGGATTGATTTTTATATTTAGATCATCTCTACAATTTTATATTCTAATTGAAGGTAATTGAATAATAATTTATAATCTCTAATAATAAAACTCACATTGATTCTTCTACAAAGATCAATCATCATTTATAGGATCAAACCTCCTACTATAAAATAAGGGATTCAGTTACGCTAATATTTCCAAAACATGGTGATGAAAGATATAAATATCCATATCTCTAGTAAAAATACATTCTTTATTCCAAGAACATATAGTTAATTTTTTATCTGATTAGATTCATATTAACCTCAGTAAAATTCCTTAATTACAAGATAAATCTTTTCAAGAATGATGTGTGTGCTATGATAAGTCTCTACCCCATGATTAGAATCATCTAAGGTAGTACTTTTTTGGAGATTATAGTCATTACAATATATTTTATGGGCCTCTAAATTCATATTTCCCTATTAATATACCCTTAAAAATCATATGTTATATCTGATTAGTAATATTTGACAACCTAACCCAACCATTCCTCAATAGTTACAAACTCAAAGATATATACTAAATAAAATCCAAATATCTAGTGCCACTATATCAGGAATCTCCCCTATTGGGACACCATATATGCTATATATGAAAAATATGGATATTTCTGAATTCCATCAAATATTCTTCATGGGTTTGAGACTATGTCTGGGGTTTTGAAGCACACACATATGATACATTAAAATTATAAATACTATGAAGATGAAAATATCCACTAGGAAATAATATAAAATATTTAATTTAAAAATATTATAATATATATAAATGATATAAATAATTAAAATATTTATATATGATTCTAAATGGAAACTCATACTAAAATGATACCAACATCGATCATGAAATCCATGAGATTGTATGTTCTAACACAATAAAAAGCATTGTCCTATAGATTTATTAAACAAGAATATATATATATATATATTTAAAAGTGTGGGAATATAATTATATTTATTTGAATAATTTTTAAAACCCCTCATGAAAATATGGAATAAAAATATTATTTCCACATGAAATAAAAATATAATCCACTCATCTCCTATAAAAATTTTACTATCAACCATCCTTACCAAGGCTCACCCACCAAAAACTGAACATAAATATATAATCATAGTAATGAATTAATATCTCATTAAGGTATACCACAAACAATTATCTATAGAACTAATTTTCATAACAACCCCAATGGATTATATCATGGTAGTCTCACCCAGTCAACAACCAGCTAACCACATGACCACAAATCCAAACCCTATGTCCTTGTCTATAAAACTATAACTATAATACTATTACCATATATCAAATCAACATCACTAAATATCTATATATCAAAACCACATAGTTATATAGTATTGTAAACATCAATTAAATCAAGCATTTTCCCTCTTCAATCCATATAATACCCCGCATTAAACAATTACCTAATGACAGAAGAAAAAAATTTTAAAAGCCACATTAACCCTAATTTCATGATATCTGTCTATCACACCCAATACGACATCTATAAGATAGAATCTAGAAGGGGTTTAATCATTCTTTTATATTATATAGATTCTATATATTTGGTAAAATGAAAATAAACAAAAAACAGATATTGGAATTGATTATTGTTGGTCTCAACCTGTGAAAAATATTCTTAAATAATAACTAATTGGGTTCATCACATTTATCAAAATAGAGAGAGAAATTTATTGATGAACAAATTTTACAAAATACTAGTGGAGGAGTTTATATGAACCATAATATTTAAATATTCCCAACAATAATTTATGGAAAGTGAATGTTTACTTCATTAATAAAGGTGTATATTTTTTTCATTATTAATATATATGTGATGGAATTAATTAATACAAAAGTTTTCTGATGATAGATCACAATAACTAATGTAGTGTATCACATTATAGGGAAACATAAATTATGTTGGAGGCATTATATTTTTATGTATATTTTGATACATGGAAGGGTGGATACTAGAAAGGGGGATCTCTTAGATGCGAAAAATAGATGATGTCAGAGGAAAAATTTTGGTGATATAGATAGTTTTCCAAAAGATGAAATTATTATAACCAATGTTTTTTATCTTTATTAGATAAAATAAGTGTTTCTATTCCCCAACAGATATAGGATGAATGTTTTAACCCTATAATCTTATTGTGAATTATATGGAACATTGTGATTCCATGTGTGATTATTTTCAGGTTCATTATCATTTCTCATAATAGATAACAAGGTATGACTATAACCATATGAATCGATGAAATTGTTTGGTTTTATTTGTGCCTAAAATTATCTTTTATAGGAACTAATTCCATTGGGTGTCTTTAAGCATAAATTTCTACATTTTTCTGTCTAATATTGTTTTTGTTTTTTATTGTTCATTAGAAGGATTCCTTACTACCCATCATATATTATTAGAGTCATTATTTGATAAAGTCGTCACAAAAAACAATTCAATATTCCCCAAAAATTGCCGCCAGAACCTCACTCTAATAACACTTATTTGAATTAGATACTGTAAAAAGAACAATTAGGACACCAACAAGTGGTTTCAAATCTAAATTCTAATGATGGTTACTAATCCTAACAAATAAAATAACATCAATGTTATACATCCTTGTGTATGGGAATAAGTATAGAGTTTATGGTGATTTTTTATTCAAGGTCTCAATTGTATATCATTGGAATATATATGTTTTACCAGTGTTGTTTCAAAAAAAATTAAATTACTCTTGACTATACTAGATCTTGAGTTATGTTTCTTTGTTGGTTGAAGTCAGAGCATGTAATGAAAATAAAGGGTTACTCAATATAGGTGGTCTATTTAGAATATAAAACAATGTCACTACAATTTAATTGTAATATTAGATATTATTTTGGAATATTTAAAGTATTCATAATCATAGGTGTTATTCAGTGTGTTTTGATCATTAAATGACATTGATATCATTGTGAATTTAGACTAAAATTATTCTTTTTTTCATTCAAATTAATCTGTGGAAGATAATTAGAAAGGTTATTATTGAAATAAAACATTGACTAATTTAGAAGTTGAAATCATGTGAAATATGAATCAGGTGCTAATAAGGAACTTTTAGATGAATTCATTTGTATTCAGTTCTAATTGATTTAATATTCTTCTATTGTTCATTTTATGTATGACATTGTAGATAGAGAAGGGAGAGTTAATATTTTTAATCTAAATAAATGGTATTTTTGGTGATTTATATTTAAATAGATGGGTATCCTATGATGGAGTTGGGCTCTCAATGAGTCATAACTAGGATGGATTCTATGTGAGAAAAGGAACTTGTTGTATTCATTATAATAAAGGGTGTTTCCATATGATTTCTCTATTTCAATGATATAAAATATTTATGATGTTGGGTTTTCCAAATATTGGTTTATTTTGATTGTGTGTCTTGAATTTATTGAACAATAAATTGGTTTGTGAAGAACCTTGATAACAGAGTCTTTGTAATTTAAAAAATGTTTTATACAGAGAGGTTATAATCTAAATTCATAGAAAAACATATTGATGGGAATTTAATAAATGTTAATGTATTTCATCTCATTTTTGTTTAATTTGGATTAATATTCCATAGAGGCATTCAGATGAGTTTCAACGATCCATTGGAACTTTAAAATCAAGGTTCCATATGGTTGTGGTGGATTTCTTATTCAAGATCTAGAAATATTATAGTATCATTGACTGGATAACCATGTTGGTGTTTTAAATGAATGGTGAAGGGATGTTGAAAATATTTGGAAATTTGTGTGGGAATAATAATTTTTATTTTGAGAGGGATTGATGGACTCAACCGATGAAAATAAGAACTATATTGAAATTTATTTTGGTTATTCTTATACTAATATAGGGATAAATTTATTAGTAGAGATATTTTTTAAACATTAATAATACTTTTTTCACTCAATATTAATGGATATGTCTTTCTATCATTAATGGATATGAAAAAAAAAATCAACTTCATTAATTTTAGATATGGTCTTGGTGTGTATATTAATGGTTGTGGTGGAATTTTGTCAATATGAATGATGTTTTTTGATAAGACATAACAAAGGTTGTGGTTGATCTACATTCATGGACGCGAATATGGAATCATAGAATTTGTTAGAGAAACCATAGTTAAAGGATGAGTTTGAAACCATAAAGGGAAGATACCTAGAGGATGGAAATTAAATATGTGATGAGAAGATGATATTAATTATACATATTTCAATGTTATGGGTCAAGACTCAGAAAATGGAAATTCATATAATGATATTGTTTTTATCCTCAATATATAATATAAGGTTTTTTTTATCTATTGATGTTGGATAAATGTTTAAACCTTGAAATCTTATTATTAATTATATTTAAATTTTTTATTTACATTTGTGTGTTTTTGTGGAGTGTGTTTTCAATTCTTGGAAGGATGCTATTGAGAGTACCTAAACCAAATAAATCTAAAATTTGATGCAATAGATATGGTGTCTATAATTCCTTGTTCCATACATATAATTAATGGGAGGTCATCTAGATAAATTGTCAACATTGTTTCATTATGATGGTGTTTCCATTTTTTATAAATATCATTAAAGGATTACCTAATCCCCAACAATTAGGTTAAATTATATTAGCTATAGTGGATAAGAAATTATAAAAAATATAGAGAAAATACATTAAACCCCACAAACAAAACCCATCAATAAACTCATAATTCATTAGTTTCATTAATGTAACCAATAACAACCACTTTATAAACACAAGTAAATGTCAGTAGATTCTTCCACAAAAAAAATCAAAAAGAACAAACCACAGAGCCACTATATAATATTCAATTATAAATAGTAACATATCATTTACTATATCATTACTGATTTATTATTTCTTCACTACAAGAAAAATTAAATTCATTATGCCACATTATATTTCAAGAAATTCATTGTTAATTATGACTAGAATTTTCCATTCTCATTAACTATACCCTCTCACATGGAGATGTTATTCCACATAATCCTCTTCATATTATACAAATTACTACATATTATTTATTATTTACTCAATCAAATTTTATATTTATATATAAGAATGAAACAAACCATAACATCATCACTTATAACAATATCCAACACCACTGAATCTAAACCTAAAAAAATCAGTAAATGAGGTACCAAATCTAAAAAATCATCCTCTTTATATATAAACCAGCCATGACATTGACCCAAAAATAACCACACATCAAGTAACCACTATTGAATCAACTATCTAAATACCATCCTCATATAGATAAAGGAAAGAAAACAACATTATAGCATAAATAAACATCCATGAACACAACAAATTCGAATTCTATTTTTACATAATATTTAAGGCATAAACTAAAAAAATATTATTTTATTTGTATTCTTATATCCTATTTAAATTTAAGAATTATATATATGGATAAATTATTAAGGTGGAATGGATTAATAATATTATAAAATAAAGGCTTCACCAATAAATACACGGCCAATATTGATACCCTTATTTAATTTGTTTTATAATGAATTAATTTACCTTCCTTTCTTAAACTATTTTAATGTTTTTTGTTTTAGATAATTTGGTCGTAACTCTTTAAAAAAAATATAAACATTATGTATTTGAAACATCATCGTATTATATTTTTACACAAAATATATTAACATTAATATTAAATACACTCTCCTTTAATGAAAATTTATTATTATTTTCAACATGACTTCTTTATTCCTACTGATACATAAAAACTATGTTAATCATTTAAAAATGTGGGATGAGTAAAATTTTCCTATAAGGGATATAAGATAATATAAAATATAATATTTAGTTCAATTTAAGACCATGATATTATATTCCCATTGATATAATAATCTATGAACTCAAATAGTCATTTAAAAACTCATTAAATTTAAATTACCACCTAAATGATTTCATATAAATATTTATAAGAAATAATAAATGAAAAATAATATCCCTAAGGGTATATAAGATAATGATAACCCCTAAATTCTTTTTCATAAAAAAACTCATTTTCCACAAAAAATGAATAAATCATTTATTAAAATAATGTATCATTATATTATCATGTACATCAAATGATTTACATGGAAACTTATTATAAAGCACATAAAAGTTAGGTTGGTGAGATGGCATGTTATATTAGTAGAATAAGCATTAATATTGTAATAATAATTATGGTCTAATATTAACATAATTCTCTTGAGAACACAACAATTTCCCATTGTATTGGAGAGCTATTCTGAGCTCACCTATCCTAATGTGTTATATCGAGCTCACCCATCATCAATAGATATATCGACTCCCCTACCATCATAAAAAAATTATAAGGAATGAAACATGACCGAACACATAAAATATTTCACTTTCCAAAGTAATATCATAAAAAATCACTTTAAACTCATAGGTATTTTTTTAATATTGATATATCACATTCCTTTAAAACCAAATAATCAAAAAATATATTTCCAGAATAAAGAGAAAGTTGTATTTTATTTGAAGAAAACATGGAATCATATACTATAATACAAATAAATAATAATTATTTTGATAGGGAAAATATGGTTATTCTGTTTATGTTAAAATAGAGCCACTATTTATACTTTTTAAAGGAAAGCCAAAATGTTTTTATCTAAAATAAATAAAAATATTTTATTTGAAAACCATTTAAAAAATATGCATAATTTATCCATTATAAATCATTTATATCCATACAAATACATGTAAAAATTATTTTTAATAATATGAATATGGATGAAAAATATTAATATAATAAATCATTAATAGATTTAAAAGGATGTTTTCAAGGTAAAATTTCCCTTACCTCGTGTCTAACTCATCACGTACATTATCTATCTTCATGAATAATAAAATTTATTACATAATTTTTTTAAATTCTATTTAATGTTTATTATTCATTATATTTTATTTATTAAGATGATATATTAAATTACTTAATCAATTATCTTCACGTCAGACTATTTAATAATATTCACCTCATTTGTCCAATAATGGTTTCAGTAGTTTTGCTAAGGTCAAAGATTTTATTATTACATCATATCTTGAATAATAATAATATAATAAATATCAATTTTAAAAATTAATTTATGAAAAAAAACATATAATATTTTTATTATAAATTTATGATGTTATAATCAGAGAGATGGTGGGATATATATAAGAATGAGTAACACTTTCATTTTTCAAAGACAATGATTAAATGAAGTTAAATTTTATTTTAAATTTACAAAATTATTTTTATTTTGTAATTATAATATTATTAAATTTAAAAAAACTTATATATCTAATCCAAGTGATGTGGTCACAAAAAAAAATCACATCCCTTCAGGGATGTGGTAATCCACATGTACACTTGAAAGATGTTATCATTTTTCAATAGATGGAACAATAAGAAATTAGATGTATTATTACCTTTCCACAATGATAAAATTTTCATCAATATCATATATTGAAATTAAATCTATCATTATAGGAAACTGTGGTAGGTCATGATGGAAAAAAATATATCTATTACGTAGGGGGTAGTTCATGATAGAGACAAAATAAAATTTAATTTACCATTTGATATAACAAATATATGGATATAAGTTATAATATTACCATAAAAAATATAAATATCTAGAAGATACATGTGATATTATTTTTTCATGGTTTGAAATTATTTAATGTGATTAGAAAAATAAAAAAATACTTGATTAAAAACTATACCTATTCTTCACACAACTTCTTTAGTATTATACCTAATGCCTACTTAGGATGGTTTTATAATAAAACTATGACCTCTCAGATATGAGAAGGGGTGTTCAGAAAGTATTTTGATAAGGATTTTATAAATAAAAATCCTCTTCAATTGTGGATATGATAGAAAAAGGGTATTACTTTTAAATGTTGGGGAGATGAAATACATGAATTTTTAAAAATAATATAATATATTAATTGATTACTTAAGAAAATGGATCCAAAATGGGCCATGTCTTAATATTAAATGGGATATGGTCAAGATAATTCCATAAAATATGATTTATAAATGTTTTTAGGTCATTTTGATCCTTATCAATTATGTTTCTACCATGGTAAACCTAATTTATTTTTATCCATGGTTACATATTTTAACAATTGATAATAGTCATTATCAAAAAAAAATTGATGAACTTATTAACTAATATTAGTTATGTAGAATAAATATATGAAATCTATTTTTCCAAATATTATTGACTTAATTGGTAAAATTTAATTTAAATTTAATCCCATAGAACGTGATAAAAAGGGTTTTCCATAAAAAATATCTTTTATGTGTAATAATTTTTTATACCGATTTCTAGTATAAAATTCATTACAGATACCATATTTTTATTTTTTGAATAAAAAATATCCAATGAATTTTTAAAATTAATTATTAATTCATTTTTATTCGATAAAAACTTCTAAATGAAATCGAGATTCAAATAAAAATCAGAATTTTTTACTATTCATTTAAAAAAAATTAAAATTCTAAAAAAATCACCCTCAGAAATCATGACATGTTTAACAGAAAAATTGTTATAATTAATTTCAAATTTATATTTTGTAAATTCAAAATAAATCTTTTACAAAATAATATAATAAATGAAAACCAAATGTTGATCGAAATAATGATTTATATATTTTAATGGTAAATTACCAGGTAATATTATATTAAATATAACTACATGAAATATAATGAATGAGTATTAATAGTACCTGAAATTAAATTTTCATATCATTACCTATGTTTTTATATTATTCATCATTTTTAAAAGTTCATTATAATAATTTTTGAATTACTTAAACAAATATAAATATTTTCTCCTCCAAGAATTTACACTTTTCATGTTGCTTCATCAACCATAAGGATTTGAAAAAAAATATAACATAGTGAATAATCATATTATACAACACCTTCTATTTAGTTTTTTGAATCTGAAGTGGATTTCCTTCAAAATAATTACTTTCTTCTAACTGGACAAATTTAAGGATGGAAACTTGAGATTTATAGGGCATATATATTCTTAAGACGAAACAAGAAATATGTCATGTATTTAAGGTATAATAGAAGGAAATTCCATATAGTGTGAAATTGATCAAAATTTATCTAGGACTTCATATGGTCCAATAGACCATCGATTGGATTCATATATTTTAACAAAATTCATAAAAATTTTGCATATAGATTCTTCAAGAAAAACATGATCACTAACATCAAAAGAGAGATATTTCCACCGGTTATTCATATAACATTTATGTTTTGTATATTATTCTTTCATATTTTGTTTAATAATATTATCAATATAAATTATTTATGATATATAATTTATTCACAAAAACATCATTTCACATACATCATCCCAAAAATTTGAAGTTTAATACCAAAATCTATATAATTCCTCAAAAGACTCCATCAAAATACTGAAGTGAAACATTTATTAAAAGAACACATAGCTAAAAAACTATATTTATCCCAAACTCCTTGGTAATTCCTTAAACAAGCCCAAAGGATATCATCAATTGTCTAAATCCTTTGATTGAACTATCGACTAGATTATAGATAAAAATATATAGTTAAATCTAAATTAGTACCAAACGACTTATGAAGTTGATTTAAATTTTATTGAGTCAATATGAGATTATATTTATATACATTATAGATATTATATCCATCTAAAATGACTATCTCAATGGGGTGAAGACTCAAAGGATGATATAATTACATATTATCTTAAATGGGAAGGAAATTAGTATATTTATAAATTTTATCCGTAATAACATACATCACATTATTACATTGAGTTTTCTTTCCCATCCACCCATAAAATACATTTATATAATCTCCCATTTACATTATTCCATTTTAAAATATAGATTAATCTCCTTTGGTAATTTTTTTCCGTTAAACTGTATAAGATAAAATTAATCATAATAATGTCCATAATATCTATTGTCACTCCATCCCTCCAATAATAGTCCTGAATTCGTATCTAAATCTTACATATTCTTATATGAATATAAAATGACCATCACATAGATTTAAAAAATAATTATTCTTCAACTTGTAATCACAAGGAACATAGAATCTTTTTTCAAACGTGATCACTCCTTTTCATCAACACCAACCTGTAGAATATTACCCTTATTAACAAATTATATATTTTGTTATAAAATAGTACACTCATTTTCAGTTTGATTAATTCTTTTTGGATAGTGTTGATTGTACAAACACAAATATCAGAACCAAGGAAGATCATATATTCACAATTTCTAGGAAAATATTCAATAAATATTTAACCAAATGATTATGTTTTAAATGTAACATAGTTAAAGTAGAATCAAATTTGAACTCAAATATTCAGCTAAATTGGATTAATTTCATGGATTCAATTTAATTTTGTTGTTATAATCCATAATAAATTCAAACCATCTTCTTTTCCTCATTTTCATCGATATTAGAGTGAATATATACTTAATCAATTTTCATCTGTATATATTTCAATCATTAATCAATATAAATGATGTATCAAAGTTATTAGATAAAAAAATAATATGATATTCCAAGATCGATTGGTTGTTAACTTTCTCATTATGTTTCAGTTGATGTGAAATATAAACACTTACATGATTATTCTACACCAGAACGCACCCAAGTCCCATTAGTGAAGCATCATTGTAGTTAAAAAATTCACCATTTATATAGGGAATATATGAATCTTGTACATTAAACAATCTTATATTTAGTTCCAATAAACAACCCATATCCTATTTTTTCTTATTAATTTAACTCATTTTAGAATTGAATTTGTCAATGGGATAGATATTCGATCAAATCATTTAGAAAACTACATGTAGTAAAATAAGAAAATAATAAAACAATGAATCTCATTTACTTGTGTAGGTATTATAAATTCTTAAAAAAAATTTTACCATGTTAAAATGTCATGAAATCATTATAAAAAATAAATTAGAGGGATGAAAACTATTTCAACCAAAATTCACACTTACTAAATTTTCTATATAACTTATTTTCTTTAAAGGGTTTCAAAAAATTGAGTAGGTGTATTTCTAAATCCTTTCGAATTTTATAATTTACCAATATATTATTATTAAGAAAAACAACATTCATATCTAAATATTATTGGAAAACAATCTTCATATGATCCATGAATGAAACATGGGAATTATAAAAAAATGTAATATTTAAAAACTGATAATGTTTGTATCTAGTCTAAGTCACAATCATTAAAATAAATTCTTAATTCTTCTTAAATTGATGATCTCCTAACAAGAAATAAAAATTTTAAATTACTTCACTTCATGGAAGAGATATAATAAATTAATGATATATGGAAAATGATATATTTTCTTAATAGTGATATTATTCAAGGAACTATAATCAATAAAAAGTCAAATTTTATAATTCTTCAATTAAAAAAATAAAATAGGGGTAACCCCTGGTGATGCTCTGGGATGAATGAAACCATTATATTTAAACTCAATTAACTAATTTTTAATATTTAACAGTTACAAATTAGAAATTTTATTAGGTTGTTTTAAAATTGGCTTAATATAAGGTACTACGTGATAAGTACACTTTGCCAACATTTCAGGAATAACACCAATTAATTCAATAGTAAAAGAACATAGATATTAAATCCCTATAGGTATGTCATTGATATGTATACTCTCCCAATTTTCAAAAATATGTTCAAGAGAAGTTTCAATTCCATGTTTTAATATTTTTTCAGCTTCTGGACTGGTTATCAATGGTATGGATTCATTAATGTATCAAAATTGAAACACATGCTAAATACAATGTTATTTTCTCTATAATATATACTAGTATGGTAAAATGAAAGTCATTATAAACCCATAATAACATCAAACTCAACAAGAGTAAATAAAAAAATGATTCCAAGATATTCATTTTCACAAATGAAAATATTTGGATTCTTATAAATTATTGTTTCTATAAATAATCCACTGTGTGTTTTTACCATAAGTTATAGCTTTATTTATTAATGTGTAATTTCCATTTAATTAGAAAATTTCAATGAAATTATTGAGTTTATAGACACAGAATCCAAAATTATAATTTAGTAATAGGAATAAAAAAGTTATGTACTTCAAGCCAAATCGTTTGATGGTCCATTATGTTCTGATGTAGTTTCAATTCATGTCACTGTGTCGTTCTATATATATAATTATTATTTCTATCCTTCATTACTATCATTGTTAATTTACTCACCTAATGACCTATCTTATTACATATAAAGATCAATATGATACAATGTATTTATTTATAGATTGATTTACTGTTTGGGAACATACCACCTATCAAAAATTCCATATTGAAAACACTGCCATTATTTTTCAAGGCATTTTAAAGGGGTTTTTACCACAATTCACAAAATATGGAGACTCCATTTACATATCTTCGTATTTCATTCATTAATATTCCAATTTCATGACTATGATTATTAGAAAACTCTATTTATAAATTATATTCCTAGTAAAAAAATTTCTCATAACATTTTAATTCATTGGATGTTAATTTCATTCAATATATTGTATTTAATCTAGATTAAAACCAATTAATTTTACTATCAGGATCGTTTATATAATTCCCATATTGATTTGCCAATCATATTGTGTTTTATTCATAAACATCCATTGAATCATTCTGTTTGTACCTAAATTCCATGAATTAAATTTTCATACTATGTTGAACTACCATTTGAAAATATTTCTCATGTAATATATCATTAAATATTTTTCATTCCAGAGTGTCAATATCTTCTATTTCTCTAGTATTATTAACCATTGAGACAATTGATAGATTTCACCTTTATAATTATTAATATAAATAGTTTCCTTTTGTTGACTTGAAAAAACATGGCACTAAATATATTTTCCCAAGATTTAATATATCCCTTGGCTATCACTTAGTCAAAATATCTATAGAATTTTGGTTGTTGTTATGTCATAAAATGATTCATTATAGAAATTCTTCTTTGTGTTAGTTTTCATTTCTCTATAGCATAGTTTATACTATATGATTTCTTATACCTAGATATTTTATGAAATAGTTTTTTGTATTAGTTTATTGTTTTCAATGTTTTTCATTACACCAAACACTATGGTTAGGTTCTTCTACACACAACACATAGTTTTAATAAACCATGAAAAACGATAAATATTATTATTTAAATTAATTTGTTTTTACATAGTTGTTAAATTCTACCGAATTAATATGAATAACTATAAATTCAATGTAAATTATATTGGTTTTGTTTAGATAAATCATATTGATTCAAAAGTACGTAACTTCCTGTAATATCCTCAGTTCTTTGGAAATTACAATTTACCCAAAAAAATAGTTTCTTTTTTAACAATTATAAAATAATTTTTTTACGTATTGAGAAAATTAAGCTAATAAATTAAGCATAAGGCCTAAAATAAAACTTTTCAAAATTAGATAAAGGAGTTTTTTGGGATTTTTCTAAAAAAGACTATGTTATTTATGAATACTGAAACATACTCATTTTTATTGATAACATCATTTTAATTTATGAATTTACATGGATTCTTTTTAAATTAAAAATTTCTAAAAGTAAAATTAAATCAATTATATTTAATTTAATACAATTTTTTCATTGTAATAATTTTTATTTTTGAATTTATATTAATATTTTTTAAACATTTGATCATTTTTAATTTTTAACAACTACTTCCTCATCGCTCTTTCAGGTTTAATTCTAAACAATATCTTATAAATTATGTAAATATTATATTTAAAAATTCTTAAAATGAATCTAATCATGATGATTTATAATAAAAAATAATTAATACATAATTTTTCACTATACAGAATAGAAATGTATGTGATAATTAATTACTACTATTACAGTGAAATTGGGATTACTGGGGACTCCATGTAAAACAATAATAGTTTATATTGATATAAAACAATTAAGACTCATATTTTATATACATATATATGATTTATCAAGTATAAGTATTGTTAATGGTACTTTTGGAACCTTTTTTCATGTAAAAAATGTGGTTATACCCTTTTCTTCACAAAAAATTGTAAGTTTGCCACTCACCTCACCTATTAAAAGCCACCTTTTATCCTCTATTCTTCAAACATAAAAGATTATTTGGTTCATCCAATAATTGAAAAAATAAAAAAATTAATACCCTCCTATTATTCTATATTCCTTATTTTGGGTATAAATACAACCTGATAATTCTTTGGGTGTAAACCAAATAAAGTTGTCCAAAGAAGACGCAACACCCCTAACTAAGAATTTTATTTTATTTCATACTCCACCTCAATAAATTTTAATTAAATTATTATGACATAATAACATAAATATAATACAAATAAATAAATTTTATTAAGATAATGTAAAATATTAACCCTCTCTCCTCTTCTAAGAAATACGTTACAAAAAAATTATTCACGTGTTTGGTGGATTGCTGCTCTGCGAACTGATGTAATTATTATAACATAAAAACAACTCATGGATGGATATAATTATAGATTTATTGTTTAAATTTTATAATTATGATATTTTTTACCTTTTTATTATAACAGAACATAAATATTATTTCCTAAAAACTCTTTTGAAAACAATAAATTTTATGGTGTGTACGAAATACTACCACCTCGCGAACAAATGTGATGTTGTTTACATTTAGTGTTTCCATTGGATGGTCATAATAGTATATTAAATGAAAACTTATGATATATGTAATGTAATTATACATATGTAATCATTATATAACATATTACCTTATAATTTCTATGCTATGGTGGATATGATAATGTTGTTTTTTGTGTATGTTAGACTACTACCTCACGAATTGATGGGATTTTTAACAATTGATTTTATTAGAAGATAATTAGGAATATTTAATGATTTTATGTGATATGTAGGATATTTAATTTATTTTATAATTTTAATATATTATTTACATTTATTTAATGTCACCCATTGAAAAAATGAAAATATCAATCATGTGTACTTACGGACTACCATATCCAAAAACAATGTATTTCAATTTATATCTCTAACCATTATCAATTAATCTAAATTAATCTATAATGAATATATATTATATTTATATCATGTTTAGTGGTTAATAAATTATAGAACAATGATCAATTTAAAAGGACCAAAACACTAATCCAATACACACATCAAAACTCAATCAAGTATTACCTGAAACATAATCATAACAAATAATTGTAAATGAACAGGTAATGAGAAGTCCCAAATAAATATTATATGGTAAGATAAATATTATTATATTTATTTAATATATGTTTTATATATTTATATTTTTTTAAACAAGGTTCACACTTGAATGAAGGATTCCAAAATATAAGGTAAGGTATCTCCATCAAACTTTTTATGTACATGAGACACATTCCATATTCACTACAAATTTATATTTTGTATGTATATAAAAACCTTTAATATATTTTATTATTATTCAAATGAATATTATATTTATTAACATATAATTTTTTTATATATATTTCATGTTTTCAAGGTTCAAAAGTTTTAATAATCATAATTTATTTTTTCTTTAATTTTCTTTCATTTAGACATATATTATGATAAACACTCCTATTATTTTATGAGGTGTATAATATATCCATTTGAAGATTCATACAAAAAATATCAATATTTTCATGATATTAAATGTTTTATTTGGTGTTATTCTATTTTGGGTCCAAAAATTCAAAAGTTACCAACATGAAATGGTTTAATGATATAATCCCATTTTTTATTGGGATTGTTTATCATTTTTAAATAAATGTAGAAATATTATGATAAATTTCTCAGAAAATCATGATTTTTATTCCCCTCTAGATATATCATGTGATGACACATATTGTTTTCATTTTACTCTCTTTATGAAATCCAAGGATAAAAGGAATATTTTTATTAAAATCATATTTATTCCTCTCTTCGGTCAAAAATTTGTTTTATTTCAATCCCAAGTTTACATTTCATTTTCCAAACATTGAAAAATATAATTTTACTTAAAATTTGACTGTAATATTTTTTAACATGAATGGAATTTCAACTATATTTATTAAATCACTGTTTTAATTCTTCATTGATAATTTTTTATGTTTATTTTACAAGAAAAGGTTTGGAAAAAAAATTAATCATTTGTTGTTTAAGAAATAATTTCCAAAATGGAATGGACATATTCATAAAAAAATTATATTATTTTTATTTCTACCATTTTAATTTTACAATTACATTTTTAATTAAAATTGTTTTGAATGAATTTTATGTTTTAAAATGTTATTTTCAAATTGGAAGGCTATTTTTCAAAAGAAATGTTCCACGTGATTTCACAAAGTAATTTACAATTTAAGATGGCATTATGTGATTTTATTTATTATTTTACTGGTGATATGATCTAAGGATAATGTTACATTTATTTTCTCTAGATGTTTTATGTTTACGTTGACAATATTCTTATGAAACCCATTTTTCCAAATGTTATACCATGTTAATATTTTTAAGAAAACAACTTCTTTTTCTAAGGGTTATTCTTTGATTAAATAATTAAATGGTTATGAAATTTGTTATTTTCCATAGTTATTCATATAGGGAAGTTATTATTAAAAAAATTTATTTTCATGTGCTAGGAAATGATAAATTTTATTTGATTTTGTGGCCCACGTATCTATGATTTTCAATAGGTGATGGTGGTTGTGTTATAACCAAGAATAGTGGTTATATTATCGCCAAGGAAAGTGGTTCCATTATAAAGGAAATGGGTAGGACATATATCTCCCTCCCATGTTTTGCATTATGATTGATACCTCATGATATAAACAAGGCTGGAATGGGGAGTGAACATAGTTTAGTAAGGGGATTTATCTTCTATAATAGTGCTTTGAGTGAACCTTAATAACTATGATGGTTCTATGAGTGAACCAATTACACTATAAAAGGTTTAATAATGATTCAATAATAGTAGCTAATTGGTTTTTTGTGGTTATTTTAATTCCAAAAATGTATTCCTTATAATAATCTTTAGTTCTCAAAGATCAACTATATTGATTCTATTATGATTAATGCCTTGTGAACTACCATGATTTATGTCGTGAATCTCATTTAAGATCTATGATATGTATGATATTCTTTAAAAATGTTATTCGAAAGTTAAAATTTCCTTTTGTTCATCATATTTTAATATCTTCCTTGATTATCAATTCAAATAATCGAAACTCTCCCCCACATATATTTACTTTCCACATGTTATAACGAAATATATTATGTATGATATTTCTAAGAGGGATATCGTTATGATGAAAATAGTGAGAGATGATGAAAATCAATTATAGAAAAAACAATTGAGTCCAATTTTCTAATGGAACTTGTCCTAAATGATTATGTCATGAATTTTTTTGTTAAGTAATGAATATTGATAATTTTTATGTAATATTTATATAAGAGAAGATATGTATCTCATAGTTTGTACCATATAAATGATTAATTAAACCTTGGAAAAAAAGGTTGTGAAAACTTCGATGAAATATATGAAGTTATTTCTATGTAAATACATTGTGATTTTTCTAAGTATAAGTATAAGGATTTGTCATTGTGTTGGAAAATGTATTGTAAATTTGGTAAGGGACAGACTGAGAGGTTTCTATTAAATTAAATCCATTTTGGATACTATATGTGGGTGTGGATCTAGTTAAAAGGTATATAGGTGTAATAACATTGAGAAGGGAGCATTGAGATAGAATCTATCATCTCTTGGTGTATAAAAATGAGCCTTTATATAGACATAGATTTACATAATTTTGGGTTATTCTATGGAATCTCAAAAACACGTTATGAACCATTATGTAGGATTTAAAAAATTGCCAAGAATTAACTATGTTAAGTCTACGGTTTCATTGATTGAAAATAAAGAGTCCTGATTTAGACTTCATATTAGATATATTTCAGGATTATATAGTTTTTCAATTTCATTAATGATGCTCATTATATGATTTCTAGTTTCATTCAATGGATAGAACGAGAATGATTCGTGTTAAATCAAAATCTCATTAAAAATAATTTGACTATAAGTAACCAAATCAAATGAGGACTATATAGAATTGTATTATTAATATAAATAATCTATTATCATGGTACATTATAAAAATGTGTAGATCGATGAGATTTTTAACGAGTCAAATGCGAAAAATATAGTATTTTATGAATGATTATGATTTAATTAACCCAGAGGAATGAATATTTAGGTTTATACATGTCATGAACATAGGATGAAGAACATAGAAGAATATATCAAATAGATGGGAACATGTGTTTTTTGTGGAAATGAATATCATAAAGAAAAAAATTTATAATGAATTAAATGTCATATATATGAGGAACTTCGTAATTATCTATTTAAACTCCCAAAACAAATACATATCGCCTAGACTATGGAAATAAATATGTTACATAAAATCATTGATGTAAAATAGTTGAATTATATATTTATTTTGAATCATGATTGATGTTGTAGATGTATTTGAAAAATATTGTTGTGGGTTATATGAATCATGAAACATCTATGGATTGTGTAAATTTTATATAATTATATGTATCAAAATAGAATTTTTATATGATTTATGGATTCCATCTTGGGATTAAATGATTAATGTAGATCATTGAATAATATTTTTTGATTGCCCTATTGATGATTGTTGTGATGGTTGTTTATCATGATTAAGGATATTTTTTGGAAAATTTACAGAAATTCAATCCTATGGAAGTTTATATGTTTTAGTAAAAATAACATTTGTGGAAGAATTCTATACACTTTGGGGTACAATATTAGAGTTACTAATATTTTTAGGGTTCTTATTCCCTATGATGTTGTGGTAAATATAGTTTATTATAATTTCGAAATTATATTAATGAAAATTTTGTAAAAGATAAATCACAAGTAGGGAAAAACATTTCGCATCCCATAAGTCCATGGGGCCTAAACCCCCAACAGAAGAATTAAAAGGATATAGTTCCTTCCACTTGCCTGTATGAAAGAGTATTCTTAATGTGAAAAATTGAAGTGATATTTTTCTGATAATTTATTATAGTATGTGGAATGCCCAAAAATTAAAGCATAAAACTCTAATTATAACGAGATGTTACAACTTTCATTCATGATATAATGGAAATCAAAAAACATCACCCAATATTTTTTTTATTGGACTCCCCATTACATCTAAATGGAATAATTATATATTAGTTATAGTCGATCACCTTATAATGTTATCCCACATTATCATTATTAGATAATATATCTCCTTAGATCAACTTACCAGTATATACATTAAGGATGTTGTAAGATTATATAGATTAACTCGTAGAATTATACAAGATCAGGATATAAGTTTTTCATCAAAATTCTGGAAATGTGTTTAAAAATATTTTGATACAATATTGAGTTTCAGCACCATGTATCATCCTCATAGAGATATTCAAGAAGAGAGAACACCTCAAATATTGGAGGATATGATAATATCTTAGTCTATTGATATCAATGGTTTTTTTTGTCAAAAACTTATAGTAGTTGAGTTTTCATTGTCCAAAATATATCACTCGAGAGTTCAGATGTATCTTAATTAATCCTTTTATGGAAATACATGTATAAATAAAATGTACTAACATGGTGTTACAGAGAAATAAATATTAGGACTTGATCATACTTGTTAAATAGAATTGATGTTTTGATCCAACCCAAAAAATATAATGGTAGTAAAAAGATGAATGAAAATTTTGGTTGATTACCAATGATGTGATCAAAAATTTAATGTTAATAAGAATGTGATTCATTGAATTTATTCGTGGAAGAAAGAGTAGTAAACAAAGACCAAGGTATATGGGTCCCTTTAAAAATATTGATCATATAGGGATTATATCTTATCACTTAGTGATTTCACCGAACCACACTAAGGTTCATGATTTATATCATATATATCCCTTATGTTATTATATATCAATTCAATCATATGTAAAAAAACTCAAAGTTGGTAAAACAAGAGAATGATATTTCATATAAGGAAAACCATAGATGATTTTTTATCATATGAGAGTGTGATAAAAAAATAACACACACATAGTATATGTTTGGTGTAAAAAAAACTACATGTTCAATTTACATGGGAACCTGAGGATGTAATAAGAATGAAGTATCCTTAGTTGTGAGTACAAAAGTGATGAATTTTGGGGGTGAAATTCATTTGAATGGGGGTAGAATGTAACACCCCATGATTTTTTAAAATTTTATTATTATATTAATTTAATATTATAGATAATATTAGTTATATAAAAACCAGATATTTTCTATTGTTAAGTGAATAACTGGGTTTATCATTTGATACATGCCATAGTAATTTTTTATAAACCCAAAAAAACTATTAATATTATTATTCAAAAATTGAAATTATTATTGAACCATAAAAATTTGTGGCTGGAAAGGGAATAAATATTTTTAAATATAATTTATAGTTGTTTAATATAAATAATAAGGTTGAAAATAAACGTACTTCATTTTTGATAAAGTCATTATATGTTCTGAAAATTATATTTTTTTCAAAAAATGGTATAATATTTATTTTTTGAAAAAAAAAATTCGTACATATAAGAAAATTTTTTGATTAAATAAAATTCTTCTTTTAAGTCATCATAAAAATTTATATGAAGGTCATTTTTGGTGATTTCTTGAAAATATTATTTGGATAATTAATATTGAAAAAATACATGTTTTTAAAGTACATTTTCATTAAAAAAATAATAAGGTTGGTTTTTGTTTTATAGTTTTTTTAAATGTAAAATTATTTCCAATAAATATCAATTTATCAAAATTAGTTCATTATAATTATTTTTATATTTATTTTTTTATAATCATTTATAATTTTGATCATTTTCTTTTTGGAAAAACATGTTTCTCACCGTGATTGCATGTTAAATATTAAATTAAAATATTACACATTAGTGAATGTATTTTTCGAAAAATTGATTTCATATTTTTAATCATAATATTTAATAATATCTAATATTTTAAAGTTATATTTTTACCATAAAGGATACTAAAAACATGATTATCAAATTCATTTAGTTAAGGTGAAAATAGGTTTAGTGGTGAATAAAATTAAAATTAGGGGTCAAAAATACCAAATCATTTCCAAAAACAAATTTATGGCCATATTTTGATATCAAAGTGTCTAAGGTTCAATAATGTTATATTTTTTAGCCATTAGAAAGGTAAAAAATGCTGGTACAACTTTTTATTTTTCAAAAATAACATGTCTGCCACTCACATCACTTATAAACCATCAAACATTTTTCTATCCCTTCTAATATTTAAAAACCCATTGGATCATATATTAATTTAAGAAATAACATCTTTTTATCTATTATGTCATCCTACACTCCTTAATAGTTTCATATAGTCATCCTAAGAATGATATTGGTGAAAAGAAAAAGAATTTTTCCCAAAAAGAGGTAATATACATACATAAATTCTTATTACAACATGATAACTTAATAATACCATTATATTAAATATACTAATATTTTTATATTTTAATTTAATAAACTGAACCCATCTCCAATTCATAAAATGGGTTATGAAATCACAATTTTGGTGTATGGTGGACTAACGTATTGTGACCTGATACTATTTTTTTCCATCACCACCACCAATGGAATTATATAATTATAGATTAAATACTTTTATATGAAAATTATGATTTTATAATAATTATTTAATTATAATACGACATCTAACTTGCTGCCTCCAAACCCATTGGAAAACAGTAACATCACTTGTGTGTACAATAGGCTACCACCACACAAACCGATGTGTTGTTTTTTTCTATTATACTTCGAAGGTAATATGTATAAATCTAAAAGAAAATATCTATTTATATATTATATGTAATATAATTATACATATTTAATTCTTATATCCCATATAACTTCGTAACATCCATTCCATCAGAAATACAATAACATCATTCATCTGTACGGCAGAGTACCACCTCAAGAAGAGATGTGATATATTTTTCACTAATTCATTCCATGAAAGATAATTAGATTATATTTAACTAATAAATGACATATGTATTAAATATAAGTGATTATTTAATGGTATTATATTATTTTTCATTCATTAATTTCATTATTCCAAAATGTAAGCTTCATAAATTCATAGGTAAAGACCGCCATCTCCATGAATGGTGCATTTCAATTAATGTCTCTATCATTTATTAATTACAATAAAAAAATAATTTTTATACATAATATTTATACATTGAGAAATATTATTTAAATTATATAATAATTATCAAAATAAAAGGGGAAAATACACTAAAAAACATAAGTAATAAAATAAGTAGTTATTATATAAAACATAATATTTATAAGAAATTTTACGTAAAAAGATAATGAAAATTCATAAGAAAATCATATGTGGAATGATAAATTTGAGTAATATTTTTAATAGATGTATAATAAACATATATTTATTATATATGATGTTTAGACATTTATAATAGAAGTCATGACTTATGGTTAGGGACTCATGTCTCACTTTTTACTTCTGCAAGACACATTACATATTCTCCACCTATTTCATTTATGATATGTATATAATTCATATTAATTTATTTTATGACGATTATCAGGAAGATTATTTTGATTTTCATATCCATTTAATGATCTTGCTTTAATGGGGTTTATTGTTTGAAATTTACCAAAACATTAATGGATTTCTGCCTCAATTTTTTTCATTCTGACTTATGTAATCATATGTACCCATATTATTTTATGATGTGTATACAATATGCCATGTAAATGTTATATCATGAATCACATTCTTATACTAATATAGAATAGTCCATTTGATGTTATTCTTTAATGGGTCTTATGATTCAAAATATACATAATTGGTAAATGTTTGATGTTACGATCTCATTTTTTATCGAGGTTGTTCACTAATTGATGAAAATTAATTAAAAATGGTTTTAATCTTATGGTATACAATATAGAACCATTGAAATAGTCTATACCAACAGTTATCCAAAATATTGTTCATTTGGAAATTGGTATATTCTAATACAAATTGTTATATATATATATATATATATACATTTGGTATAGGCCTCTTGAATTTATAGTATACCATTTATTTTAAAATGTGTGTATGAATCTAAAAAAAATGGTTTACAAACTACTTTTTTAAGTCATATTCCAACAAACTATACCAAATATTTACAAATTATTTTTATGGATTTGTCATACTATCCCCGGAAGCGGTCCCCTAACCATGAACTAAATTTTGGACACTAGCTTAATCCCTACGAGACTATACAAAGAATTCAACAATATAATATATTACCTACAAAAACACTACAAGACAATATATAGAATACTATAGAAAAGTTGTTGTCCCTAACTATGATAAAAACATGTAAAATTCATCAAAAAACTTCACCTACAAACACTTAAATTCAAATCAATGACAAGAAATATAAATAAATAAAAATAATAATGAACTCAACTAGTGACAACACACATTACAAAATCTAACATATTCATTCAAATACAAATTTAAAATATCATGTGTCTTAAATATGAGAAAAATATTTAATGGATCAATCACACACTCATCAACACCAATAACATCAACAAATTTATAGGCATCACCATAATTATCATCATGCACATTATCATCCTCACTATCATCCTCACCATCATCATCAGCATCACCATCACCATTACTATTACCACCTCCATCATGAGGAATGTCATTATGCTAACAACCACTAAAACCATCGCTCGATCCACTATATAATGAATGCAACATCAATATATCAGTATCAATATTTGATGTATTTTTTGATAGAAGTGACATACATAAGGCATCTATAAATTTTAAAAATTCATCATTAGCATTTGGATTCTATTTATGCTCCAGAATGACCATTTTTTCTCCTCTTATAACATAAAACCATCTTGTTCTACCACAATACAAGATTATTCCAAGTTGGTGCTCACATAACTAGTACCCTATGTGGGCCAACATTTGGTCTTGAAAATACACTTCCCTAATCAACATTGTATTATCCTATGTTGATCATCTATTAATACCTAATACAAATGAATGTTTAGCCTACTGATTTAATCTTCCTTCACAATAGGGACTCCATATAATAGTATTAAAAGTTATAATGAACTATTTAGTAATTAAATAGATAATAAAATTTGAAACCAATAGTGTAAAATATACAATATAATGTTTTGTGTATTTGTTTACCACACTTCCATATTTCAACTTTATTATCGGGATTTTTTTCCCCAAGTCACACATCCTTCAATGTTTAACACATCCCTATTAAATAATATTAAATGAATAAAAAAATATTCAAAAAGTGTTGAGATGTGGCTCTTAGAGTTTAACTGAATACTACCGATGGAAATTCAATTTGACTTTTTTTGAAAACAACTCCAAAAAATGATTATATGAGTAACCCAAAATATAAATGACCTCGTTATTGAAGATGAATTTCAAGAACAAAAAATTATTTTAAATTTTAAAGACTTACAAAAAGGCTGCAGTACTTGTCAATATTTAAATCATTTCATAATCATAGCACAAACACTGAATGATGAATTAATAGTAAAATAAATTTGAGGCACATCAAGTAACATACTAAAATATATTATAATATTTATCCCACCAGACACAATTTTCATTCAAAATTAAATTATTTAAAATTATATTAAAAACTAATTTCATGGGTATAATTCTACATTTTTTAGAACATTAAATTCAAAAATAAAATGAGGGAGAAAATAAATCTCACAATATTGGTTTATTAATTTCATTGGGTTTCCTTTCTTTAAATTTTTTTTATATGATTACATGAATATACTTATTTTATAATGTCATATGATTTTATTTATAGATTTCATTTATATAAAACAACACTATTATTTATTTATATATAATTTTAATATATTTTTTATTTTTATTTAGTTAATATTTTTATTAGTATTACTAATGATATCATCTCTACAAATGTGTTGTCAGTACTAAGTAAACTAAAGAATGGATTCCAAAAGTGATAGTCATTTACCACATTGTAATATGTGTTGTAGGAAATAATTAATGGTCCATGTATGATCATATTTTTTATGATATAATATTTTCATCCAATTTATAATCATATTCATTATTCATGAGGAAGTATGTGGTTTGGTGTTAGTGTAAAATATCCAGTCATATCAGGCCATTATGTTGATCAGATCCAAATAAAAATCATAATTTTATCATATTTCTTATTTTTAGTGGTTTTGTAATTGTTTATTGTGCAAAACAATAAGATATACCCACATGAAAGATTCAAATTATCATCCTACAGAACCTAATCACTATAAAGTTTCTCTATGAGTTACATCTATTTATATATTGTTTTAATTAATCTAGTCAATTATATTATTCTTACATTGTAGGTAATATATGTTAGGAAATTGGTCGAATCATAATGAGATACATGGTTGTAGTTGATTCATAATGATATTATTGATCATATCGGTTGTTTGGAAATAGTTAGGTTCTAAATGATATTCCTATGACATGAGGTTAGTCCAAGAGAAATGAAATTATCTAGTGATGATTTATTGGAGAAGTTTTTTTGGATATGATTCTTATGTTTTATTTTGTTCGAATCGCAATAATCATTTTCTAATTGAAGTGATATTTGATTATCCAATTGAGATTATTTACATTCTAGTGCTTATGGAGTGGTTAAAGATGATTAGAATCAGTTTTGAATATTTTCAATATAATGTGGATGTATTTTGATATGTTTTTTTTTAATTTTTATAATACATAAAAAATGGTTACGTCTACTTGTATATATGGGTTTTCTAATATGACTTTATATTTAATTATTGAATTGAATATGACTAATTTATTATTATTCATTTAATATGTTTACTAGTCCTTATTGAGTTTCATATGTGTCAATTTACATATGTATACAACATTGTGTCTAATATAAGAGTAATTTTACCCATAATGTGAGTCATTTCCCTCTATGTATGAGGGTATTTAATCTTTTAAAAGTGATTGACCAATTTTTTAAGAGACATAAATACATGAATATGATTTATCACTTATAAAATATAATATTATTCAATATATTGAATAAGCAGGTTCATAGAATTATATAGATATAATAAATATTATTAGGATGATTCTAAATCTATTCATTCATCAATAAAATATAACAAAATGTGATTTTAAATTCATGAAAAGGAATTATATGATTTTCGCATTGAATAAATATATTCTTTGAATTATGTATGATTAGTGACAATGTATTACCTCAACCATGCCTTATAAAATTCATCACACCAATAGAATTACAGGAATGGAGATTGAAAAGAATAATAAGAAGAAGAAAAAAGAATAATAATTTCATATATAGTTGAAAAATGCTATTTTTTGAATTTTTTTTTAAAAAATATATTATATAAAATGCTTCTTTTTTGTGATATATGTTATGGTCCATGGATACCTTTATTTATAGTAATGTTTGATAGAAAAATAAAAACAATAGTTATACTTTAAATAGATTAATGAGAATAATTTTGGATAAAACAAGAATAAGTTCCCTTGTGGATCAAATGATTGAATTTATTGACCAATAAGTATACATGTTGAAAAATATCAAGAAGAATTGGTACTAAAATTACTTTAATCGATGTTTAGTATAAATTTTGGATCTCTTATTATAGAATAAAAATATTATTTATCATTTTAAGTGGTACAAGAAGAATTAAAACATGTTTGAGATGTAGATAACATGAGTATGTGGATATTTCTCTCATTGTTTTATATACATGATGATAAAAGTGGGTCACATGATATACCCTACATGTTTCATGTAATTGATTCCCACCTAGATAAATATTTTTTTTCCCATGTATAATAATATTCAATGGATATTTATTGGTTTTAAGTTGGTATTTATTATTTTTTTCTAATGAAATTATTGAGTTAATTCACTAAATATAAGTAGTAATCAATGAATTTTGATACTCAGGATGAGATTAGGTATGATATAACCATAAATATGAGGCTATTGGTTCAAGATAAAACCATTACATCTAATTTTTGTGATGAACTTGTTTCTATGAATATACTCTAAGTAATCAAAATGAACCATGATGAAAACTAACATGAGATTTATGAATTTGATTCCTTAAAAAACATGGAAACATGATTCCTTGTTTTTCAAGATAAAATGAAATAATTGAGTATAGTTATCAAATTATGATTAATATGTGTCATAAATACAATTGGATTCTGAATGGTAAAGATATTCAATAAGTTGTATTGTATAAAAAGATCAAAAATACAATAAATCATAGAAATATTCTAATACAGTCTATTTCACATAACCAGTCCAGGTCCAAATAGAAATAATTGAAATCAATATTAATCTAAATAAAAAATTCAAGGCATCAACAAACACTTCAATCTATTGTTTTCTCATCAACATATTCTAATTTTCATATAATGGCATGTTTATTATTATATATTTTATGAAACAACTCCAATAAATCTAAATAATTTATAATTGATGAAATATTTTTCCAAAAATTATTTAAATAGAAAATTTATAAATATATGTCAACAAATAATACATGATTCCCCTCATACTTCCATATCATCGTCCACTATGGGGTGGTATTTCAGAGTATCATTGTTTTTTATATCTTTATCATTCTTTCTAAAAATAATTTTTAATAATACAAAACACATTATAAATTTAAATTGTAATAATTTAATTTAAAACCCCTCAAATTTTATTAATACCACAAACCTAGTACTATTCCAATGAGCAACAATTTCTTGATAATGTGATGTTGGAAACTCTTTCAGGATGGTATGACCTCTTAATCAATTAGAAATCATGAAACTAAGTCACAATAAAGAAGATTATGGTATACTATCTATTGATCACCTCATTCCATGTGTTGTGTTTTCCTTGGAGCTTGACCATATTGAAAAATATAACAAAGTTTGATTAAAAATATTAATTCACGTAAATGTAATAATAATATAAACATAAATATAATGAATTTTCTTACCCATATTTTCACCCAAGATTTATCCCTTAAATAATTTTGAATATATCCCTAGGAGTGTGGCCATATGGGAATGATATTATTGTATTTTTAATGAGTCTTCATATTACTCCAATATTCTCACAATATATTACCATTGATAATATTATCCACATTATACTCATCCATCAGGTATGTGTAGTGTTTTCACACATCATGCATTCGTGTACAACCATGCCACCTTGTGGAATATCAATCTATAAGATAATAAAAAAATATTATATCGAAACATATTATAATGGAATTAAATTATCAACAATAATATCTTATATATGAATCCATAATGATTAGTGGCTGCTACTGGAACCCTAGGCTGAGAATGTTCTTTGAAATATATAGTAGCAGTGGGGTTCAATGTCATCTTTTGAGGTATAAAATAACTTTAGATGTTCAAAGAGAATGAATTAGAAAAAATTATGTCTTTATATAGGTTTTTAGAAGGGCTTTATATGAATAGGGAGTTGGATCCATCATTATATAAGACAGAAACAAACTATGAGTATTATATTTAAATGGTGGGAAAATAGGCTTGCTAAATGTATTAGGTTCCTCGAATTACATTGTGGTAAAATATGTTGTTCTAGTTGTTATATCAAATAATGGGACATAGTTTTAGTGGCTATGAAGAGTTTTGTGAGTATCTCTAGTACTGACCTTGTCATATCATTTGGTTGAGCACTACTACCACTAGGTTCATCAGAAAATAATTGGTTCAAATATGTTGGATCATAATTAAATATTAAAAATAATTAATTATATAAAATTATATTTTATTGATATATATATATATATGAAATAAAATACCTATAATAAGAACTAGAGGAGGAATTCTCATCTCTATTGGTCAGTCATTATTTCTAACAGCCACCTCCATTATAGAACATCTATACTTCTCATTTTATGAATTTTTTAAATAATCATTTAATTATAAATTCATCAATAATGTGTAATCCAAACAAGAAAAAAGATGTGGCATGACATAATTAAAGAATTTAAATTTTCAATCCCAAATAAGTAAACATGGTGACATAGAAAATTTATATATTATTTAGGGGGATGGATTTCAAATCAAAAAATAAAAGTCATAAAAAATAAACATGGTCAAATTAGAATGATTAGAGTGGATATGATTAAATTTTTTTCATCAATTTTCTATTTGACACAATTTAATTTTTGTTAGATAATTTAGTTTATATTGGTAAACTGATTCTTATATTTTTTTATTTTTCCAGTGTCATATTTTTGATTTGTATTTTTTTGTCATTTCATTATTCCTTTTTTTGGGTAGTTCATTTATAATGGTGTTTGATTTTCATTATAATTAGTTTAATATGACAAATTATAATTCATATAGTTTCTTATTCAAATTTAAATTATTCATTTTTTGTTTGGTATGATAGGTTCTAATATGGTTGAAATTAATACTTTAAAACACAACAAAAAAATGTAACCAATATATGTTAATAATTCACATGAAGGTTATGTTTGATAAATAATATTTTCAATCGATAGTAAAACAATTTGAATTTTACCAACCTCAAATGTCCAAATAATGAAAAAAATAACAAATAACATAGATGGATAATTTTATATATTTTCTACCACAACATTAGGTTCCCAATAAACTATAATAATTAATCTATTAGAGTCATCATATGTTATAAATCAATAGGGGAAAATGGGTAGAGTGATGATTTAAATTTCGTCACCTATGTAATCAAAAATTTGTCTTGGGATTACTAAAATAATTACAACAAATTGTTTTTATTGATCGTCTTTCACAGGAAAACATGTTTCACATAAAATGGTAATATATATGTATCATCAGTAGTAAGAGTGTGAGTTTTTTCAAAAATCTGACATCCAATATTAACAATAAAAACATCACGTCTCATCATCGAATCAACCCACATTAATTTATTAATAGTGACTCGACAAAGAGATTAATAATCCCAAAAGAGAATTTTATAAATTATTACATAATAAGATACATTTCCAAATAAAGTTCTAATATTTGATGCACTTGAATAAATCTACATTGTGGTAGTTACCATAACAACATCATGTTAGTAACTCTTATTCATTACTCATTTATTGATACAAATTTTAACCAAATAATCACAACAAATTTTAATTCTTGAACCACAGAGTTAGTATAAAAAGAAAAATCATATATTTCCTTAGCGATATTGATTGCAAGAAAACTAAATACGTGAAATATAAATGAATATTATAATTAAATAAATAATAATTTTATTATTTTTAATTTATTAATACCTCTATGTTCAATTAAAATCGAGATGGAAACTCTTTCTTATATAATTTATCTCCCCTTCTTATATATAATGAATGATGATTTATGTTTATATATTTTCTATGTTCCTTATATAAAAATATGAAAATAGTTTAACACACATGTACTATTATATTCATTGATATAACATATATATGTTCAATTTTATTAATATATGTAGTCATCCTACAAATCATAGTAAAACAAATATGTGATGTTTTATATTCTACTCATTAATGATTATGATAGTTAATATATATAATCCAAGAATCCCCCCTATTTGGGTAAGTGACTAAAAACATGCGCTAATTATTTAATAAAAATATTCGTTATTTCCCCTTTGTTTATTCTGTATCATGGTAACATTAGAGATATAAATTATACAGAAACCTATAAATTATTAATACAAGTGATATTTTGTTAATAAGATGTTGGGATTCTTCATATTATTTACATAAACATCAATGTTTACATTATTTCATCAATTGGATACATCCAACGAAATGAAACCGGTCTTATAAGAGTTATTTTGGTTGGAATAGGGAATGTTATATGAATAATTCATGTGGAAAATGAATGACAAAATATTTTCTCTAGCTCAAAAAAAATAATGGATCTACATCCATCATTTTTTAAACAAATGAATAGAAAACATCTTTTCGCTGATATCTCTATAAAAATGGAATAAACAAATAAATTCCACCCTTAAATTATTGTTCAATAGATTAATAATTTATATTTGAATAATCTAATGTATAAGGATGTGATAATCATGGTTCTTCACTGATTTTAGATTCAAAACTCTTATATTCATCCATTTAGATATGTTATATAAATATCCATAAGAAACATTTAAGGTCTCTAGTACTTTTATAAATTAATTTTTATAATCGGTGTTATCAAATTTTGAGAAAAAGATATCCATTTATTATTAATGAAACACATAGGATGAAATTATAGATATATACCCCAATCCTCTAAGTAATAAAGAGAACATAAATATTATTTTGTGTTCCTCTTTACATTTATAATAATTGAAAGCTACAATTGCCTTCTTTTTTCAAAGTTCATGATAAATATGAAATGAAATTAAAAATTGGTTGACCAATACGAATCTCAAAAAAGATAATATATTTATCCAATTTTCATTGGTCTTATTGGAAACATAATTCTTGTTTATATATTTTATATGACTCTTCCTAAATGAGAAACATATATCTTACTATTTATGAATCATATTAGTTCATTAAATATGTTGTGGTGGATTTTTGGTCTCCCTAGTATAGTCGAAACTTTGAGGGTTATTACGGTCTGGATGATCCATTGGAAAGAATAATTGATTCCCTTTAAAAAAATATATGGTGATATTTATGTCATAGAGATCATTTATTCTTCATAAAAAAAATACAATAATGATTCGCCATCAGGTTCATTGATAGAAATAATTTTATATGTTTGAAAATCATTTATCATCCACATAAGCACACTAAACAAGTGAAATATGAATTTCAAAAAAGAATCTTATATGAGCACACAAACATTCAAAATATTCTTTAACTCTTTTATTAACAGATTCTTTAATATCATATATGGGTAAATAAGGTCTAGAAATGCGCATACTCATTAATGCGATTTTTTTTTCAAAATCATCCATGGAGAAAGGTTATAAATGTATATGAAAAGTTTCCACTTGTTATGTAACATAATAATCATACCAAATAGATTAAAATCATTTTTTGATTGGCCAAAACTCAAAATAAATACATCAATTGAAAAATTAGGATATCAAGTATTATATTTCAATCATGGTAATCTATATGTAGGATGAATGAACTCATCATTATCCATCATTTATTTAGTATCATCCCATTAACAGTTTATTGATATTTAATCAGAAATGATAGTATTATGATGTATTGGAATCAGTGGAATGTTCCACATTACATTATAAAAAACAAGAGATGGTGTTACATCAACAATATTATTTAATTGAGATGTACCACATTTTAAACAATCATTTTATTTAGAATATTACACCAAGAATAAACTATATTATTTTGGGAAAGCATGATTTTTTTTTAAAAAAAAAGTTCAAAATCTAACATCCATTCCCTATAATGATTCAAGAGATTATATAAATCATTTGGAAGTCAAAAAATCATAAAGGCTAGCATATAATCAATAGTAATTTTAGGAATCTCGTACATGGTTTTCCCATGAAGTAGTCAGATTAAAAAGTCCATATTTTTAATTTTATAATGCTTCTAACAAACTGGTATCATAGAAACATTATTACATTTTTTTCACCCAATCAATATGATATTTTTTTACATGAAATTTTTTTTGTTAATATCAAATACTTCCTCGGTAGGAAAACATTTGTTCTCATTGTGATGAATAAATTTATACTGGCCATCTAATAAATTCTATAATGAAGTCTGTTCTTTCATATCGTAATCATTTTTTGCATGCCTTTTATCCCCATTATCATACTAGACATAATAGTTTGATTAAAATAAAAAAAAATTATATCGTATATAAATTCATCATAACTAAATAAAGTAATCCTAAACAAATTATAATAGTGTATAATACATCTATTTGGAGTATTTATAAATCAAATATTTAAAATTCCCACAAGCTTGTTTTGAAACCCTCTTGAGACCTGATTAGTTTTATACTTCTATTTTCTATCCACTCAGTAATAAAAAAATTTGTATCATGCGTAATTCAATGAAATTATATTGATGTTAAATTGAAATATATATAAAGAAAATATAATTTTTTATTTTCTATAAAATGGTAACTAACACAGTAGTATATATGAGAAATATAATATAAAAGATACCGAAAGATTATATATTTATATAATAATGATATTTAATTTCATTTTATCAATGGGTTTCTTGAAATGTTTTTTTGGACATCAGTTTTTATTAAAGGATAATCAAGCCACTAATAATGTGTTTGTGTTATCTATCGAGTGTCATCAAATAATAAATAATTTTCCAAGCCCATTACCAAAGTAAACTATCTATTAAAAATAGTTAAATTGTTTTAAAAAAATCCAACATAATAATATATTATTCAATTAATTGAGTGTGAATTAACTCAATAGTCCATTGTTAGTAAACCATTCCAGTAATAAATAAAGTGTTATAGATTAAGATTTTTTTAATTATTTGTTTTATCACACTTAACATGTCAGTTATAAAATTAAAATAAATATTTATGTGTTAGAAAACATCCCAAGTTAGTGATAGTTGGTTCCAAATCTAAAAAACACAAGGTTAGTAACAATAGTGTGGAACCCATCCCAAAAGATGTCCACTAGTGGGATAGAACGAAGAAAACACTTGATTGAAAAAAATAACTAAATATATAGTAGTATTTTATATAGAAAATAAGACAAATAATCATATTGAACTAGTATAAAATTAAGAATATATCCGTTAATATACATATGGACATCTCTTTCCCTTATTTCAATAGTAGACAAGTAGAAAAAATTCTCTTTACTTAAAGTAGATGTCTCCAGAAAAATAGACTGGTCCCAGAACATTAGACCACATAACATAGTAATAGAACTGTAGAAAAATAAATAAATTTAAGTCTTCCCACATCACTCATACATTAAAAATTCCAAACAACAAACAGTATAATAAACACATAATCATTCAAATTATAAATGTATTTATATAATCTAAGGGATCTATATTAATATTACATATATGTAATGAAAATATAGAATAAAAATTGATTACAACCATCCATTACTATCCAACTAATCCATATTATTTTATTCTTGAAGAATATTTCCATAAAAAAATTCAGGTTAGTGTTTCATATACTGATAAAAATTGAAAAAAAATACTTATAATAAGATATGAACTATTACGATATCAATAATTTGATGTAGAAGAAAAATTAATAATTGTTCAAATCATTCATGGATTTTCATGTTTGGGAAACAAAAGAGAACACACTCATAAGATTCAATATAGATGAGTGACTAATATGAGGAGGGGGATGAAGATTCTATTTGTGTGTAATTATAAACCCATGGATTTTTTAAAACCATTATTATAGAATATGAATTCAAATGGTTAAATAAAAACATGGGTATAGAAATCATTTTTTCACTCTATACCAATATTTATTTAAAATAATATGTATAACATTAACCATTACAATCAGTTTATAGAAACTATTATTATAGCCTCCACATTAAAAGTATCATCAAATTATTATTATGATCCATTTTTAAAGAGGAACCTATACCAATCGATTTTCAAAGAAGTTTGTATACATCCATTGGTATGGGTCTCTTTTAAACTAGTTTTTTATTATTATTCCTAATATTATAAAATATTATGATTTATTTCTAAATAATATCACGACAATATTTATTCTCTAGTTATTTCATTTGAATACATGTTTTTCATTAATTTTTATCTCTTTTTTGAATAAATAGTTCAAAGGAATGTTTTTAATTAAATAAACATTTATTTCAAAATTCGATCAAAAACATATTTTCATTGAAGACCATGTTTTTTAAATGCATTTAAATTTTTTCAGATTAATCAAATGATTTATTAATGATAATTGATCCTATATATGACATTCAAATTTTTTTAATGGAATCATCATGTCATTTTTCAGACAAGTCCAATTTGTATTTTTAAAAAAATATGAAAGGAATCCATATTTTATCCTGCAAGACATTTTCCACCATTGTGTCCAACTAATTTTTTTAAATCTGCCTTTATAATTTTCAAGGATTATATTCATATAAAATGTTTCTTAATTTTTTTTAACTTTATATAAATCCCCATGACTCATTAATATTTTCATTTTTAATATATTTAAATTTTTTCATATTTCTCAATATGTAACACCATAATAATATTTTTCTATAAATAATAATGAGTTGGCTTGCATTAGATGAAATGACTAGTTTTTACAAACAACAATATATTATTAAATTAATATTATTTAATATATTAAGATATATCTTAGTCATCAATTTTAAATTTATGAATACTATTAACAAACTTATGAAAATAAATGTTTTAATTCATTGGTGAAAAATTAATCAGAAATGAATAACCAACTAAATATATAGGAAATGTTTTTTAAAGAACTGTTTTTTGATCACAAATTAATTTTATGCTAATAAATTACATTAATTATAATTAGTGACTTATATTAATGTAATATACATTTAATAAAATATATATTCAATTAATATAATACATTAAATAGCAATTATTTAGTAACAATCCCAATTATACGAACAAAAACAAATATTTTTGTAATGGTCGTTTTACTGCCTTTTAATAGAGAACCTATTTTTGAAAACATTATATATGTTTTTTGAAATAATAAACTTATTATACTAATTGTTAATATAAAAATTTTCTTTATTGAAATTTTTTGTATTCTTTATAGGTTTCATGTATTGATAAATAGTGATAAAATATTACATTTCAACTGAAAATTACTTTTTCATCTAAATTTTTTTTTGATAATTTACATTTAATTTTGGTTAAGATGTATAATTAATTTAATTTTTCCATTTAATCTAATATATGTATTTTTAATCAATCTCACATTGAATTTTGATATAATAAAATTTTTATCAGTTGAACTTTTTAACATAAAAAACTTGTTTTCTTATACAAACAACAAGATTAATTTGAAATTATTTAATGAATCTTATATGTATTGATTTGTTAAAAATGAAATAAAAATATATAATAATTGTGTCTAAATATATTTAATTTTACCCTTTTTTATGATAACATTAATTGTATCTTTAGAATTTTTTTAAACTCCACAAGTAAGGGTAAATTGGGTAATTAAGGGTAAAATAATTTCATATACTTTATAATAATACCAAAACACATTTTAATAATATATTTAATGACCTTTTATTGAAAAATTAATCCTTTGTTTTATTTTATGGCATCTTTGAGACACATGGATCACATTATGCATTTGTTAGTATTTTATTCAATGGAAAGTCCCATATGTCACACTCATGTTTTTAAAAAGTATCAAATATTTTATAAGTCATTATAAAGAAGATAAAATAGACTATGATTATTAATGGGAAAAATTAAATGATGATTATTTTCATAATAATTTTTTTTAATTGTTTTAGAAATAATAATTTACATAATGATTTGGATAATGATGAGGTCATAAATGTTTAATTAATAGACATATAAAATAATATTTTTTAAATATTAAAAAAAAAATAATTTGATAAAAATAATTTCATACATGAATTTCAATGTTTATCTATATATATTATGGATTTAATAAAAGTTTTGGTTCAAATTTATCTTGTTTATTGGTATTTTTTATTAATTTCATGAAATGAATAGTGTCAAAATTGACATTAGTGTTATTATAAAATATAAAATATTTTATTTAATATTATTAAATTAAAAAAAATTAAACACAAGAAAAATGATTGGGATATAGTTTAATATGTTATCCATTAATCAATAATTGTTCATTTAAAATTTTATTATAACTATATTAACCCTTAAAGTGTAAGAAGAAGAAGTAGTCCTGAGAAGTGTTAAATGGTTTAACTATGGTTGAAAGTCCAAACTGAAGGGTATTTATGTGTCCTAAACATGTATAAAAATTATTTTTTGAGGGAATTTATACCCATTTTCATATATTCTAGATAAACCTCTTTCGGTATAGTTTAAAATTAAAAAAAATCCATTAATTTATTATTTTCAAAGTTCCCAAAAATATCCAACACCACAATTATAAAAATGAACCTACTCCCTCACTTCTATACAATTTTTTTTTCCTCGTATCATGATGAAAACTATTTCAACAGTCTCCCAACATCCGTCCTAGCATCCAAGGAGCCACCTTTAGGGTAGAAATCTATAGTGAGATGTCTTTTTTATAAACCCAATAGAGTTTCCTGAAAACGAGGTAACATTTTACAATGAACACATTAGTTTTATTTATTTCCCAATTATATCATTTATTATTACACCATAATAACACTAGTATAATAAATATACGAATATTTTATCACATTAATGGGTTTTAACAAAACCATAACCCATATCAGTAAAATGGGTAATGTATTTACCCTTCGTATAAGGTGAAATACCCCTTGTGAAATATTGTTATTTTTTTTCATTTACCATCGCCAATGGTTGTCCATTATGACTGAAACATATTTTTCATATAATATATATTATATTTATATCACCTAAGAACTTCTTGAATTTTTATATATTACATACCTTCATTATTTCAATTTTTTGTAAATAAGATAACATCGTTGGTGATAGTGTGTACTACCACCTCCTCAATGTGATGTGATTATTCCACATTGTACATAGAATTTATAAATAATGGTTTTAGTACATATATTAAATATATTTGACATATATATGTTAATGGGATTATAATATAAATATATATATATATCATTTATTTTGAATTCTTTTAATTTTAAAAAGAAATGAATGTTGTGATCAAGCGTACGTACGACCAACTATCTCCATGAACGGTGCATTTTATATCATTTATCAAAATTTTATGGATTATATATATATATATATAACTGAATATATATGATAAAATAATACAATTAGATCATATATGTTATCATAATTAGGAATATATATCTGATATAAATTAATAACATTTTTTAAAACACTATAAATGTTATAAAATTATGTACAACTAGAATAGTAGTGTGAGATATGGGATTTTTATCTCACTTCTTACATCTGTTAGATTAATTTCCTATTCACCACATACATATTTTCCAATTGTATCAAACACCCATTTTGATATGACATATCATTAATCTCTTTTTACTTATGGTATTAAATTTTTCATTTTATAATTATTTACTTTTATGGGGATTATGACTCAAATAATTCAACGTTATATGGGACACATGGATTTCAAAATATGTTTATAAATTGATTATTCAATATATAAGGAATGGGATATAAATTTAAGTAATGGTTAGGGGACTGGTTAAAATATTAAGTTATTCCCAAGTAGGATTGAGACCACTGAAGATGTAGGGGCAAATCAATGGTTCCTTTTTTATAAAGATGTTTTATAACTCCATAACAAAAAAATTCTTAACCATAGAAACATGTTAGAGTTATGATCCACTCAAATATATATCACAACCTCCCATTTAGTATAAAAAATATAAAGATAATAAATAACATGATATTTATAGGGTTTTGTACAATTACCTACTCATTTTTAATATGGATAGTCCCACCAACATGGATTCATTCACTATATTCATTCTGTAATACACTATAATAAGAGAAATCCAATTATACAATCCCAGTAACAACATTCCTGTTATTTTTTGTTTTAATTCCCAAAAATCCTTCCCAGCATCCACTTCCCACAAACAATCATTTTAATTACTATTATGTATCCATATCAATAAGTTTTACATTCATTCTTTTTATCTAATCCACTCCAAAAATTATTTACATCCACCATAAGTATGATGAATAAAACTCTGCATGTGTACATTCTTCAAGAACATCAACAATTCAAATAAGGAATATAATTTTTGAATAGTATTCCAAAACATTAGTCTAAAATACATCCCCATCCTCAATCTTTCTGATCTACTCAATCTGGGTCCTCAGTCAACTCTGATTCTTATTTTGAACTTCCTTCATCAATTGAGTTAATTATCAATCAAATACTCACAATTATAAATCTAATGGAACATAGTTTGATAAACCTAGATACTATAGACTTCCCTTTGATGAACTTACTCTTACTCAGGTACAATATAAAAAAAATAAGTTGGTTGGAAACTCAACACCTATTGTACAAATTACAGAGCATAAGTAGTTCAATAGATCATGGTTAAATTTAACAATAACTCATATATCCATTTATAAATACCACAAAAAAGGTTGGGAACAGTTCTAAAAACCATTGCAACTTAATGAAATTTCGTAAATATACAATTCTCTTTAAGTCATGGATCTTTCTTTGACTCGTTGAATTCCTTTTTCAACCATCAATTTTTTTTATTTTCTTTCAGGATTTCTCTATACTATTTTCATTAATAAATCCTAGTATGATTTTTTTCATTAGGAAAAGACAGGTTGATTTTTTACAAATGTAATCCAAAAAATCCCAATATAATTTTTTCTTTATGACATCTTAAAATTCCCTGTATGATTTTTCCATAAGAAATACCAGTATGATTTCATCAATAATATTTATTTTATATAAATTTTTTAGTCTGAATTCATTAGTATGATTTACTCAATATGAAAATATATGTACCAAAATATCAATCAGAAAATATCAGTATGATTTTCCTAGTACGAAAAAATAATTATTAAAATCATAGTATGAAAATCCCAGAATAAAATTAGGAGTACAAAAATCTTAGTTGGATTTTATCTTCCTCGATCTCAGAAATATCTTTTTTTTAATGAAGGTCATCAACATAATTTACATTATAGGCCTCATAAACATATTTTCCTTAATCAAATTTATGAAAACAAGTTTCCTTACTCTCCTTATTCTCCATACATTTTTTTTATAAAAATCAGAACATGCTTTTTATTTATGAGAAATACAAATCACCAAAGCTTCATTATATTTAAAATGGAAAGTATTGAAACTTCCCAATAATCCGGAAACCATATTTCATTCCAAATCATCATTAATTTGATTTTCTAGAATAATTTTGGCCAGAAATTATTATGATCAACAAGATTATGATAAAAAATTTCAATATTTAACTCGATGTGATTTCCAGTAGATTTTATTAGAAATTCCAATATGATAAATCATATTAACTCATGCTGATGTATGAATCCAATGCTAATTATTCGAAATCTGATCCTCCATGATATTAGTATCATACTTATGGTTCATGATCTGATTTGACAACATTACTCACAACATTATTCAATATAGATTTCCATTACTATTCCAAAATAATTTCTTCTTTCATCAAAATAATCATATTGCTCTATGAATAAAAAATACATCCAAAACCCAACTAGCGTCCAATAATCCCCCCTTTGTGTTTTTTTATAATTACAACATCAATACCTACATATATCCTCTTCAAAAAAAGAGGAATTATTTTCATTTCACAATTTTTCATCTCCACATCTAATTTTTCATTTCCTTACCTTTTTATTATCTCTCCCCCATAATATATTATCTCCCCCTTATTGAAAATCAAATTCAATGGGGAAATATTGGCACACTTCCATTCCTTATAGAAAAAATTACTCTTTTCAAATGGATTTGATATTTTATTGTAAAAAAACATGATACTCTTCTTTAGTAGAATATAAGTATTACATAGTATTCTTAATAAGGATCATTTAACAAGAAAAACTCTTATTATACATGGGTGAAGCCAGTGTAGAAAATACAAGTTTGTAATCATGTTAATAAATTTTTTCCAATAGAAAATATTCATTTAATAACTTTTCAGGTTTACATTTACATTCAAATTTTTGGGGTAGTCATGAAAATAATGTGTTTGATATAAATGTAACAAGACCCAATTACAAAAGAGACATATCATAATGTTTATTAGTATAAACAAATCATTCAAAAAAACATTTCGTAACATAATTACTTTATTTTTCAATAATAATAAGAGATTAAACAAAAGTTTACAAACTTCAACTATTTAAATTTTCTACAGGTTAAAAAGAATTCACAAATATTTTAGTAATAAGTATGAACATTATAGATTTTTTTTAAAAAAATCAGACTAAGAGTCTTCTCTTAGTCTTATCTTTTTCTTATTCTTCTTATATTTTTAATTAGATGTATTTTCTTTATTCTTGTCATCCTTGTTAGATTGCGTACAAGTTTCTCTTCATCAGTAGACACTTTTGATAAAAATGTCATCTTATTTTCGCATTTTGGATCCTTTTTAATGTAGTGAGTTTGTCACAACTCATCCATGCCTTCTTCTTATTCTATTAGGATAGTTAGACAACTTTTAGTGATAATCCCTTCTTGATCATATATCTTAGAAATTTTCTTAATTTTCCAACCATAATCCATTCATATTTTTTTATCAGAATTTCTCAAATCATCAAAATTATAATTTTTCCATTTTTTTTAGATGATTTATGTGCTTTTTCTAACATTATTTCTATATAATCATGTTTTGGCCACATAACTAAGACAAATTTCTTGTTATATTTATCATTTTTTTATCTCAAAATTCTTAACATACTCATATTTTATAATTTTCTAAGTATATTATTTTAGTGACACATTATTTTTATGATAATTTGATTATATTTTATCATCATAGAACACCCATGATTCATACATGCGTCCTATAAGAGACATTATTTACCATAATGAATAGGATCTGTGTCCAAAAACTCTAAGACAACAATAGTGACATCTGAATCATGTTTTTTCATACTGATAGTAAAAAAAATTGGACGTTTTTTTTTTTGTTATTTCTTCAAAAAGATTTGGACCAATTTCCTCCATAGGATAATTTCTTGATAAATTCCTATCCTTTACAGTGAATTTTTTTTATCACAATCCATATTTTATAAACTATTCTATTCAAATTCCTTAAATGTTTCACCATTATCATCATTTGAATGGTGATTTTTTTGACTCATTTTTCGTATATAACATTTTTTTGAATGAAACATTTATTATGATTCTAAAAACACATCTTATTTCTCTTCCATTATACATTTAAAAACATCAATGATGTTTTTGGGATAAACATATCATTAACTTGTTCAATTTATATTCTTCAATAAACGTAGATTCAATCATGTTGTGGTTATAATTTCTAGACTACATTTATTCATATTCTATTAGTTTTATTTCAAGATCCATATTATCAAAAGTAATGAATTTTACATATTTCCTCAACTCACTTCATTCATTCATGTGTTGAGTATTCTCTTCAAGTGATTTCTCTATTTTTTCTAAAATGAATCCTTTCCATTTCCAACATCTCTTCATCATTTTCATCACTTCTTATATAGTAACTTCAATTTATATTTTGATAAATAATTTTTATTTAATGATCAAATTAATTATCAGAACTGGAATCATTTATCATTATTATATTAAGATAAATTTTCCTTTATTTGTCATAATGAAATATTGGCTTATGCTTATTCTAATTTTGTTTCTAAGGTTTATCATCATCATAATTAGATTCATATTACTCAATTTTCATCCTACTAATGTTTTGTTGAAAATAAATTTTTACTTTACAATTAAAACATTTGAGAGTTATACATTTCTATTTTCTGTTTTTGTATTTATTTTAATTAAGGGAAAAAATTGTTTTTATATCTTCAACTTCATCCACTAATTATTAATTAATTGATTTTAATTTAATTTTGTTATCAATTTCCCATTTTATTATGAATTTTAAAGAAATTTATTGATATAAATTTTCTAATTTTAATATCATTCTCTCTTTTATTTTCATAAGTAATAATAATATTATGTAGATCATTTAGAGATAAGGATTCAGGATCTCAATATTCTAAAGATGAAACATTGGAATCAAATATATAAGGATGAATTATAAAGATCATCTAATTAATAGTTTAGTCTTCCAATATCTCACCAATACAACTTATGGTGCTAACAATATCATTTAAACTATTAAAAAAGTCACCAAAAGACTCTTGCGCAACCATTTTCAAATCTTTATACTTCATCCTCCAAAGTAGTAATGTTTCTATCTTCACATTTGTATTTCCATCATTATTGTTTTTCAACATATCCCAAATACCTTTATTAGTTCGAAATCCCTTTCCGTAAAGAAACTCAACATCTGCAAGTGATGAGAGTAAATAATTTTTTTCTTATCATTCATTCTCAAGATTTATCTTATAAATAGTATTAAGAATGGTATTCACAATAAGAGGAGGAAATACATCTATAGAAACTTTCATAACATCATTCCCAAGGGATATAAGTTATAGAAAAATTCTATATTTCTATATATGATATTTATTTCTATTGAATATTTGAATCCACATATAGTTCACAAAATTGAGATTCTCCATTACCGATATGTATCATTCAAATGATAACTACCTATCATAAATATTATTGAACCCATGTAAGATCAAGCCCACATAGGGGGGTAAATTACTTGTTCTTTTTTCTTTTATAAGAAATTTTCATATCTCCTTAACAAAAAATTCTTATCCTCTAGAACATAATAGATTTGTGATCTAATAAAAAATAAATCACAATATCACCATTATTATACAAAAACATAATGATATGGAAGAACATGATATTTAAAAAGATTGGTACAAGTATATACTCCATTCAATGTTGGATAGTATCACGAACATGGATTCTTTCACTATATACATTATAGAATACAATGGAACAAGAATAGAAACATTATATATTCATAGTAGTAACATTGTTATATAGTTGGTTATTCCTACCAACTATCATTTATCATGTCCACATACCAGAAACAATCATTTTCAGCATTCTGTATGTATCCATAGTCACAAGATTCACATTCATTCTTCATTTTTCGATCTACATCTGATTGTCTCCACTTTTTTCCATTAGTTAGATGAATCAAAAACTACCAATGTATATTATTAAAGAATATCAACAATTAAATTAAGGAAAATATTATCCTTGAATGGTATTCTAGAACTACATTCCAAAACACTTCCACAACATCAATCAGTTTGATCTTCCCTATCTGGATCCTTAGTCAAATGGTCCATCTAATCTGATTATTCTTTGTAACATCCTTATTTACTTATGTATAAACTCAAAAAGATTCCCAAAATTATGTGTTCTATGGAAATAGGACTGATGAATACAGATGCGATGGATGTCTCTCAGATAATGTCACATTGAATCACCTACAACCAAAAACGTAATGTTTTGTTAAAAACTCAATACTTGTTCCACAAATTCTAGTGCTTGAATACATAACTAATTTTGAGTTACAATTACAAATAAAATATTGTATCCTTTTTAGGGAATTAAAAAAAATTAGTTGGGGTTCTAAAAACCTTTCCCATGTAATGAAATTTCTCGAATCGTCAGTTATGCATATATCTCCTATCAATAATTGACTCATTCAATTCCAATTTTATTATTAAAATTTCATTTATTTTTTATTAGGATTTCCTATTATGGTTTTTCTTCATGAAATGCCAGTATATTTTTATCATCATGAAAACTTAGGATTATTTTTTCCTTTATAAATCCTAGAAGTACAAGTATTATTTTCCATATAAAATCTGAGAAATCATTGTACAATTTCTACCATAATAAATCCAAGTTCAATTTCCTCAATATTATTGATTTATTATAAATTCCCCATTAAAAATTAATTAATTAGTTTTCATCAGTATGATATATCGAGTAAAAAATCATAGTATGATTTTACTTTTATGAAATTATCTAAACAAAAATATCAGTACGAAAATCTCAGTAACCTCTCTATGAAAATCTCAGTACGAAAATCCTAGTATGAAATTCCTTGAACGATTCACTTATCCTTAGTCTCATGAGCATATTTTTCATCCAAATACTCATCAAAATATTTGACATCCTGATCCTTATCTACATCATTTCCTTAGTCATCTTTCCTAAAAACAATGTTTTCATCAACTTTATCTTCGTAAGGGTGGTATCAGAAGTTTCAAAAGTTACTTATGATTTATGTGAAATAAAAAATACCAAAGCATCATCAGATTTACAATAAAATGTATTGAAACATACCAAACCACAAGAAACCTTCTTTATTTCCAACATAGTATAAATATTATTTTCTATAATTTATTTCACTTAAAATGAATATGATCAGCATGATTACAATCAAAAAATGCCTTACAAACTCAATAAAATTTATAGTATATTTTAGATGAAATCATAATAAGATAACTCATATAGACTATCACGAACCAGCTCATGTCGACCCTGAGCCAGTCACCCAATTCGGCTCACGTCACGTCCTGAGGGGCGTTCCCGATCCCCCTGGGATGGCAACAAGTGTCGGGCATCAAAACTTTGATCACTGGGAACGATTTGGCCCAAGCGAAAGAGATAAACAGACAAAAAAAACTAATGATAAAAATAAAAACCAGCAGTAGAAAGAAACAAAACTACACATACCTCCTTGTGACCCATCGGTCACCTCCCAACCAAGGCCAACATTGGTCCCATAACGAGCAACTCAGCCATGAAAACCTGAGCAAGGGAACCTGCAATTGAAATGATAATATATGCGTGAGCATTAAAAATGCTCAGTAGGAATTCCAAAGTAAACCACAGAATGCAACCACATCCACTTTCCAGAAAAAATCCCAAAAAAATAGTAGTTTTCACATACAATAATAGAAAATAGGGTTTTCACATTTTAAAGGAAAAGGATCCTAATTTACCATTTCGAAACTAACACACGCAACAACCGGTTTTTCCAAAACAATGCATTTCCTAAAAACTGAATTTCAAATCCATGTTTATCACATTTTCACAAAAGAAGAACATGTAATAACTAAATGATGAAAACTAAGTACAAGTAAAAGTAAACAAGTAGATATAAGCAATAACCATGGGAGATCCTAAACATCCCTAGAAAACCCCTGGACATACTCGGTTTTAGACTACCTGTCGGTGTGGTACTCCATAGTCAATAACCAACAGGCCGCCATAATAGCCAACCAGTGGCACACCCCACAAGGCCTACCTACCAAGGGGGAAACAACCCATATAATCGGGGATGGCTAGCAAACATCACATGATATTATAAAGGACGCCCAGGAACCCATGGTGGTTTTAGTAATACTATTTATGTGGGAGGCCCTCGCACGCGTGACTCATCTCACCGCACTTGCCAACCCCTTACACGGACACCGCTACATGACAACCCTCAAGGGAAGTCCCCCTATGGAGATGCCCCGCAAGCATGCACGCATAAAAAGTTATTTCATATTAAATAAGGTGCCAAACGAGCATTCACAACACTATAACCTTTAAACATTTCACAGATGGGTTGGGTTGCCAATCAGGCACATCCACCTTTCTCAAAATCCAACACAATCATCGCTTTACATTTTAAAATTTCAAATGGACCCTTACTCCAAACAACCATTCAACACACACCAAAAGACAACTGGGACAACCACGCTACTGCTCCATTTTTGTTTTAAACACCAAACCATTCATCAAAAACGTAGTTTTAAGAAAATGTAGTTTTAATGTGTCATTTTCATTTGGAGGCACATCCATGAGAGCACCTAGTGCTCCAAGGATTTTCCAACATCTAAAGGAACATATAGTTTTTAGGAGGAACACCATAGAACACATCCTTGATAAAACACTTTAGTATTAAAACCAAACCCGATCCTTTCACAACACTTTCTAAAATAAAAAATGAATTTTTCAAACCATCACCATTTCCAAAACATTTCTAAAACAACTCATAAGTGTATAATTTTGTTAACCAGAAACACACCAAACCAAATTTTCATTTTCAAACCCCAATCACCATTGATTTCAATCAAAGACGTCACAAGTCACTCAATTTAACTTTACCATGAACCTATGCATTTCATATAAACCAACATCAAAACCACTTTTAGATATTTAAAACAACTTTATAACCTTGTTAGATGTTTTTAATAAATATAATGGAGATGAAAATACTATATAAGAATTATTTGAAAACATTTATGTGATCAAGGTTTGAATCAAAAGGGAAAATGGTTGGATCACCTACCTCGACACGTGCGAAAACAGTATAACCCCAACAGAAGGAGGAATGACGCTCCGCTGACCAACTGCACAACCTCGGTTAACCCATGTCCAAAGTGCATGAGACCTTGAATTGCATACATATATATATATATACATATCTTCATATATATATATATAACTATATACCTATACACCATAGATATATATATATATCATGTAATGCAAATAGCAAAACATTTATAAATCTAACAACTCAGATAAAGCTGACTCCGGACCAGATAAATACCACAAGGGTCTGCAACTCAATTTCATAAATAAATTGGTTTAAGATTATATAATAATGCATAAAAATATCCTTACCCAAATTTCGGTGATAAAACATAATCTCTCTCTATCGCGGTTGTCAGAGTGTGGACTGACATGTCACGAAACATCGTCACGCAACCTTGAAACCAGAGAAAATATCAAACGAATTTATCAAACCCAAAAAACAAGATAGTATAACCACTTGCACCAAAATCAAACCAACCACAACATTATATACTGATTTGAAAACATACCAAACAGAAGAAAAAACAATCGAAGTGGAACACGCCTGTGGTTTACTATGCGGGTGGACCACAGAGCAAAAATGATAGTTGCAGGAGGGTGCGCACTGTGCAAGGGGACTTGGTCAGAGGCGGTTGGGGCGTGGAAGCTGGGCTCAGCTGGAGGCGACGCGGCCGAAGGAGTCAGGTTGGAGGTGGGTCGGACGGATGTGGTGAATGGTGGCTGGGAGAGGAATCATGGGTGGAGCTGTCCGGGAGGTGCGGCGCCGGCAGTCGGGTGCTGGCTGGGAGGTGCGGCCGACGGCGGTTGGGTGATGGCTAGTAGGTGGGGCCGATAGTGGATGGCGGTGGACGGTGTAGGGAGCGGGGAACAGTGGAGACGAAGGGAAACAGGGCGCGGCCTGCCGTAGCGGAGCCGGTGAGGAAAAAACCGGCAGGGGGGGAGAAATCGCGTAGGGGGGAGGGGGTTTGCGCTGAAACGGGGGGGGGGGGGAGAAAAGGGGGGTGCTGGGATTAGGTTAGGGTTTGCTTTTTTTTTATATAAAAATATATATATATATATATACAAAATATATATACTTATATATATGTGTATATATATATATATTCCAAATTACATATATATATCTATATATATATATAGTCAACCAAAATAATTTCTTAAACCCTCTTTAGTTTAAAAAACCCATAATAATAATAATAATACTAACAACCTTAATAATAATAACAATAAAAACAATAATAATAATATTATATAAAGAACAAAAAGGTAACATTTTTTTAAGACTATAGTCGAGCAATACTTAATTACATTATTTATTCTAATGTCAAGCAGTCGCACGACACATGTGCCATGAATTGAGCAGTTGAGCAAACTGCGCTCAAACCGTGTCACAAGGCATCGACTGCTTACAGGGTTATCTATGCGCTTGTCGCGCAGTCTTATAACTCCGGCACAGGTCACACGTCAATCGGTTGGGGTGTGACAATTCTCCCCACCACAAACACTTTCTTCCACCAGAAAGTCGCCAAGACAAAAGTTAGTATAATTCAAGTATGTGCCCAGGAAATACTAGAAGAAACTGAGAGGCTTGAGGTGATCATTACCAATGCAAGACACACTTAACTAACTAGAGGATGATTATTGTTTGAGGTTATGAGGAGAACACGAGAGGGTTCTCCCCACCACAAGAATTTACTAACATGGAAACCTTGAAACTCGGATACACCGCCCTTGGGGGTAACATGGGAACTCCCCAAACTAAACTCATCACTCCTAATAGCTAATGGAACAACTCCACTACTAGGAATAAAACCATTCTGGGAAGAAACCGGCACACCAAGACACCAGGAAAGAGGAATCCCCTACAAAACTCAAACACAGTAAATGAAAACTCACAGAAAGTCATCCGAACTAATAAAGAACCTGGACACAACACCCATAAATTTAATAGAACCAACATTCCCCTAACGTACAAAGCCGAGACGATTCTCAAGTCCAAAAAAGGTTCACTTAGTCATGGACCCAATGCCCTTAAAGGAAACTGAATGATTTAGAAACTACACTAAGAGCAGATGAGGTAGCTTGGATTACATTAGAACAAGCTCATCACACGACCACAATAATGATGATCATACAATGATGACAAGAATAGAATAAGAAAATTTTTGGATATATCCCCTTAGAAGGCTGAAAACATGGACCGGACCGAGGTTCCACACACTCTCAGCAATTCCGGACTGTGCGTGAGCTTCACCCCGAGACCTGTTCTTGGGGCTCTGATGGCTGAGGCATCTCTTGCCTCACAGTCAGGCATTTCCATTCTCCATTCCCCAACTTCTCATTCTCGATGATTCAAATGACCACCATGGTGGCACGTTTTCAAAGGGATGCAAGATGGTGTCTTAGAATTCCCAAAGAGGACTCACTAGTGACACGCAAGAGAAAAGTTAGACAACCTGAAAGTCGACACCAACGGAGATGGAGTCTTGGAGACAGGTTCTTGCGGCATGAACTCTTTGCCCGATGAGGAACCTCCACTAGAGGAAATTACGATCAAACACACCCCAAACTTCAACGATGGCAAGACATTTCACCTTTACTAGTCCAAAACGGTAACCTCAAATAAACCTGAGATGGTACGAACCCTAACAACCCTAGGAGTTCCCAACCCGAAGGCTCACACTTATTCCACGACCACACAAACGTCCTTAACGGACATTAATTACATTTATAGATAGCCAATATGAAAAAAGAACATAAAACTGGGCATGACTCATTAGTAACCTTAGTGACCTTTCTGGGCGACATACTCAAAACAACATGAAAAACAAAACTTGAATCAGCATCAAGACAAAACTCAATCAAAGAAACAACTCTATCCAAGGCAACCAGGCACATAAGCCAAGCATATACAATCACAAGAAAAAATCACTTTCCAAAACCATCTTTTCTTTAAAATTTTAAAACCCTCCTATGGCACCTTATGAACCGTCACATGTGCATTCATTCAATCTCGCTCACATCATCTGCAAACATGTGCCCCTACGCACTCTCCGTACATAACCACACACATGTGACCCTCCATAAGGAGTGCTAAGGTTCAAACACTTCTTTCCTTACCAAATCCAAACACACACCATATTGTTCCAAACCAATACACTTTCCCTTTAAAAACCCACTTGACTAATTTCAAAAACAATTTGGAAGAAACCATTTTTTTCATTTCAAAATCAATTTCATTTTCGACACACACACACACAAAGACCGAGTTTAAAACGAAACACAACAAACTATAAACCATCAAAATGAGGGTCTAGTGTCAGTACTTAACTCAGAGACATGGTGGTAAGCCATGCCCTAAGTAAGACATAACACTAAGAGGGCCTTAAACCGGGAACTTGGACTCCGCATGGGTCACCACCCCACGTGAGGCCGCAATGTGAACCGATTCTCTCCCATTTTCATCACTCAATCCAAAATAACTAAAGATAAAAGACTCAAATCCCGGACTAACCCTGGTAACTCAGGTATCGTCACGAGCGGTGGTGATCAGGCACCGACCCGTAACCTACCTCCTGATCCCCAACAGTCCTAATCCCCTTCTACCATACATCCCAAATATCAAGGGCCTGCTCTGATACCATTTTGTCATGAACGAGCCCGGGTCGACCCTGATCCAGTCACCCGATCTGGCTCACGGAAAGTCCCGAGGGGTGTTCCCGATCCCCCCGGGATGGCAACAAGGGTCAGGAATCAAAACATTAATCATTGGGAACGATTTGGCCCATGCGAAAGCGATAAATAGGCAAATAAAAACTGACTATAAAAATAATAACTAGAAGCAGAATGAAACAAAACTGTATATACCTCCTTGTGACCCTTCGGTCACCTCCAAACTAAGTCCAACCTTGCTCCCATAACGAGAAACTCGGCCATGAAAACCTGCACAAGGGAACCTGCAACTGAAATGATAATATAGGGGTGGGCATTAAAAATGATCAGTAGGAATGCCAAAGTAAACCACAGAATCCAACAACGTCCACTTTCCATAAACAATCTCAAAAAAACACTAATTTGCACATACAATGATAGAAAATATGGTTTTCATGTTTTAGAGGAAAAGGATCCTAATTTACCATTTCGAAACCAACACACGCAATAACCTGTTTTTCCAAAACAATGCATTTCTTAAAAACTGAATTTCAAATCCATGTTTATCACATTTGCACAAAAGAAGAACCTGTAGTAAGTAAATGCTGAAAACCAAGTGCAAGTAAAATTAAACAAGAAGATATAAGCAATAACCATGGTCGATCCTAAACATCCCTAGAAAACCCCTAGACGTACTCGGTTTCAGACTACCTTCCAGCGTGGTACTCCATAGTCAATAACCAACTGTCTGCCCTAAGAGCCAACCAGTGGCACGCCCCACAAGGCCTACCTACCAAGGGGGAACCAACCCGTCAAATCGAGGTTGGATATCAAACGTCACTCGATATTCTAAAGGACGCCCAAGAACCCATTGTGGTTATAGTAATACTGTGAAAGTGGGAGACCCTCGCACGCGTGACTCATCTCACCGCACTTTCCAACCCCTTACACGGACTCCGCTATATGACAACCCACAAGGGAGGTCCCCCTGTCGAGATTCCATGCAAGTATGCACACATCAAAAGTTATTTCACATTCAATAAGGTTCCAACCAGGCCTTCACCACATTAGAACCTTTAAACATTTCACAAATGGGTTGGGTTTCCAATCGGGCACGTCCACCATTCACAAAATCTAACACAATCAACCCTTTACATTTTAAAATTTCAAACGGACCTTTACACCAAACAACCATTCAACTCACAGTAAAAGCCAACCGGGCCAACCATGCTTCCACTCCCTTTTTTTAAACACCAAACTATTCATCAAAAACTTATTTTTAAGAAAATATAGTTTGAATGTGTCATTTTCATTTGGAGGCACATCCATGTGAGCACCTAGCGCTCCATGGATGTGCCAACATCTAATGGCACATCTAGTTTTTAGGAGGAACACCAATGAACCAATTCTTAATAAAACACTTTAGTATTGAAACCAACCCCGATCATTTCACAACACTTTTTAGAAGCAAAAATGTCGTTTTCAAACCATCACCATTTCCAAAACATTTCTAAAACAACTCATAAGTGTATAATTTTGTTAACCAGAAACACACCAAACCAATTTTACATTTTCAAACCCCAATAACCATATATTTCAATCAAACACATCACAGTGTACTCAATTTAACATTACCAAGATCCTATGCATTTCATATAAACCAACATCAAACCCACTTTTAGAAATTTAAAACAAATTTATTACCATGTTAGATGTTTTTCATAAATATAATGGCGATGCAAATACTATATAAGAATTAATTGAAAACATTCATGTGCTCAAGGTTTGAATAAAAAGGGAAAATGGTTGGATCACCTACCTCGACACGTGCAAAAATGGTAAAACCCCAACGGAAGGAGGAATGACGCTCCGCTGACCAGCTGCACAACCTCAGTTAAACCATGTCCAAAGAACACACGACCTTGAAGTGCATACATATATATAAATATATATACATATCTGCATATATATATATATACAACTATATACCTATACATCATAGGTATATATATATCCTGCAATGAAAACAGCAAAATATTGTTAAATCTAACAACTGAGATAAAGATGACTCTGGACCAGACAAAGACCTCAGTGGTCCGCAACTCAATTTAATACATAAATTGGTGTAAGAATATATAAGCAGGAATAAAAATATCCTTACCCAAATGTCGGCGATAAAACATAATCCCACTATATCGCGGTTATCAGAGTGTGGACTGGCATGTCACGACACATCGTCGCACAACCTTGAAAGCAGAGAAAATATCACAATAATTTATCAAACCATAAAACAAGATATTCTAACCACTTGCACCAAAATCAAACCCACCGCAACATTATATCCTAATCTAAAAACCTACCAAACGGAAGAAAGAACCAATCGAAGTGGAACACACCTAGGGTTTACTATGCGGGAGGACCACTGAGCAAAAAGGATGGTTGCCGGAGGGTGCACACTATGCAAGGGGACTCAGTCGGAGGCGGCTGGGTCAAGAAAGCTGGGCTCGGCCGGAGGTGACACGGCCGGAGGTGGCAGGTTGGAGGCGGGTTTGCCGGATGCGGCGAATGGTGCCCTAGAGAGGAAGCAGGGGCAGAGCTGGCCGGGAGGTGCGGCCGACAGTGGATGGCGGAGGATGGCGCAGGGAGCAGGGAACAGCGGATTCGAAGGGCACCGGGGCGCGGCAAGCCGGAGGGGTGCCGGTGAGGAAAAAACCAGCCGGGGGGGAGAAATCACGCAGGGGGGAGGGGGTTTGGGCCGAAATGGGGGGGGGAGAAAAGGAGGGTGTGGGGATTAGGTTAGGGTTTGCTTTTTTTATATACGAATATATATATATATATAACATATATATACTTTTATATTTGTATATATATACATATATATTCCATGTTACATATATATATATATATATAGTCAACCAAAATAATTTATTAAACCCTCTTTAGTTTTAAAAAAATAAAATAACCCATAATAATAATAATACTAAAAACCTTAATAATAATAATAATAATAAGAACAATAATAATATTATTATATAAAAAATAAAAAGGTAACATTTTTATAAGACTAAAGTCGAGCAATACTTAATTACTTTATTTATTCTAAAGTCGAGCAGTCGCACGACACGTGTGCCGTGAAGTGAGCGGTTGAGCAAACTACGCTCAAACCGTTTCACACGGCATCGACCGCTTACAAGGTCAACTGCGTGCTTGTCGCAGAGTCTTATAACTCACGCACAAGTCACACGTCGACCGGTCGGGGTGTGACATAGACTCTGGAAAAAGTATAAAGTTGATTTCTTTGATTTAGAATATGATCCTTCATGAAAAAAACAATTATCTTTATGGGACTATATCTGATTCAACAACATTTCTCATACACTTATCCAATCTCAATTTCTTTTACCATTTCAACATAGTTTTTTCCTTCAATGTAAGAATAATAATGTTAAATTGATAAAAAAACACAACCAAAACTCAAATGATGTCCAACAGACTCCCCTAGAGGCACCGATATTTTCATGAGACGAAATCAGTTGGTGAAAAACCCTTCAACTTGATTTCCAAGAAGTGTATATGTGTTTTTAAACATAGACATAGAACAGCTTGTGAATGTTTGTGATGGTAGTGGTCCTTATTCCAGACACATTATAAATAATAATTTTTAATTTCCAGCCTTTCAATTATTATTTATCCATGAGATATTTCATTTACATATATATGGATTCATTTCATTATTTTTTCTTTTATTAAATGTATATTTTTTAATTATTGGCCTTTCCAGAATGATTATTTTTTATCAGGATATTTGAATGGAATGTGTTATTAGTTATCTTCTTTTTCATGTTGATTTAATATCTTAAATTCTTTTTTTATTTAGCTTTACATACCCTTAATGATAAATTATCTCACCCTTATTATGTTTCCTTTACCATGGTTATGACTAATATCCTTTTGAATGAGCTTCAATGATTTTATTTATTTTCATATTGTTATGTAAATTATTTTTATTCCCATTTACATATATATTATGATTGACATGTATGTCATATAATTTCCAAAACTTTAAAACAATTCATTCATTGGAGAATTGATTCCTAATAATCCAGATAATGTAATAAAATAATGCATCAGCTTCAGGCTTATGGGGTCAGGGCGTTAGAGTTTGTATCAATGAAAGTTTAGCTGAAACCTAGGAAACTATATTTAGAAAATTTATATTCAGTAACTTATCCCTAAGAATGACTTTTATGATAAGTATAGAAGATGTTACGAAAATATTTGTAAGACATAGATTATGTGGGTCTTCCTAAAAATCCATCCTAGTCTGGATACTAAATGTGGACATGGTTCTAGAATAGTTATACCTAGGGGTAGCAACTCCAAAAAGGTGTTTTTGATCCAAAATCTGTGCAACCCAGTACATAAAAATGTGCTTCAAAACAAACCTCTTTTGACACTCCATAGGGATACACATATGATTATTCAAATTTTCTTTACAAACCATTATGATGTATTTGAAAGTAATGATACCCCCAAGGAAACCATACTTTTATTATTATATTAGCAACACAAAGTTATCAAAAAATATATTATGTATTTTAAATTATCTGGGCTTATAAATTATTTTTTATAATGATATGATTTACTCTAGTTTATTCCATTTTTTAGTAATGGAATTTGGAATGATGAAATGTACCAATTGTTGTGGGAAATGTATATATTTCTCTATTGAGGAAACAAATACATCTTTTTTGGATCAAATCAAATTATATCCATACTGGGGAAGTATAACTAGGTTATAAAAGATGACTTTTCTTAAAAGTAGTATCCAATACGACAATTAGATTCTCCAATGCTGGATTGATTTAGTTGATAGATTCCCCCATTATTTAGTGGGACTAATGGCCTAATTGATGTTAAGCAAAGGATTAAGTCTTTGGAGAAGTTCTTTATGGAATTGAGATGTAGTGAAAATGGTAAGGCTACCGACAAAATATATTTCCTTTATGGAGTTGTGCATCAATGGTGGTCGTCGATCTAGAATACTAGGGTGTAAAAAGAAATAGAACCCATAGAATAGAGAACATTTAAGGATACATTTTTCGATTAATACATCCTTTATGATAAAAAAACTGAGATGAATATAATGTTTATTTATTAAATACAAAAGGAGAAATACTGTGTTGTGGAGTGTGAAGATACCATTAACCGGTATGCAAGTTATGTTACGAATTTCATATGCAGCATGTAATGTATGGTTGATTATTTCATTGAATGAATTAATCCATGTCTCCAAAAGGGAACTGGTGTCTCCAAATTACTTTCATACAATGAAATAGTATTTTACTATCAAGATAGTGAAATAATTCTTCATGTCTATGGGATTAAGTGGGATGTAAAATAATAAGTTATTAGAAGTGAGAATAATAGATAAAGGGAAGCAGGGAATGTAGTATGTTCCCATATTTGATAATTGTGGAAAAAATCAACTTATTAAATGATTGAAATGATTGGGATAGTGTAATAAGTATAGAGACAAAGATCACTAGAAAAAATAATATCAATTGACGATGGAGAAAACTTTCATTCAATGTTACCACTACAATTACATTGGGGAATATGAAAATCAATTCCCCTAGAATCAAAGAAATCTACTTCAAAAAACCTTATGGAAAAAATACAAGAATATGTTATTGACGTAAAAAAATGGAATGAATAATGTGTTTCTTTATTTAGATCTATGAAATATGTGGAATTTTTTTATTGAAGATTATATCATCAGATGAATTATGAAATAAAAAATAATTATACTGCAGTACTTTTTCATAAATAATTTGAGATCATATATTGAATGGTATTAAGAAAAATGATAGAGTACAAAGATAAACATTTTAGAAAACACATGGTTGGGGGAATGATAATCCTCAATATGTTTCTAATATTGAGATAATGATGTTGGATAAAGAGATTATTGATATAGTCTAATTAACATGGATACTACAAACGACCCATGAAATGATTTTCAAATTATGTATAATGATATTTTGGAAAGGTCAACCATTTATAAAATGTTTTATGATTAACTTTGGTAATTTTTTAGAGGATAATGTATTATTTCACTATATGATACATTTTATACTAAGAAATGAAGTTAAAATAATTCAATGAACAACCAAAGGCTATGATATTTTTTATAAAAAATACATTTTAAAAAATCCATAGAAAAGAAATGAATTCCTCAAAACTAAAAAAAATATCTTAAAAAATATATAGTCCTATTATCATCATATTTTATGTTATCCATGACCTTTATTCACAAAAATTATTTATGTTGTTGTGGTCAACAACATTCTCATGAACATGTTCCCTATCACTCTCCATCAGAATAAGATGGTTATATTTCTCTTCTATATAAATGTTTCACTACTATTCGCCTATTAGAAATCCTAGATTTCGAGTGGCCTTCAAATTTCCTTTACACTATAATTAAGAAGATATTTTATTAACCCTATTTATAATTTGTGTTTTTATAAAAAATTTAATTTAAAATAATAGACCCCAGAATACCAAAACCACGTTGAAATTATGAGGATGAAATTTAATTAATGTGGGGAGAATATGACACCACAATACATTAAATGTTTTTCTTTTCTAAATAAATATAATTTTTTTTCTATCATTCATTTTACACAACACAATGATAAACTACACTACACACACAAATGATTTGGCTTTCACTACACAAATGGTTGATTTTTACCAATCAAAAATATATTAACAAATTGTTATTATTTAATATAATATGACATAACATATTTATTAAAATTTTAGTTTTTAATAGTAATAAGAAATTATCATATTATATGGTTGAATTATATTTTAAAAAAATAATTAGAAATAATTTGAGTATCCAAACTAATATATAGGAAATATTTTTATAAGGATCGATTTTTATGCTTAAAAAGTCATTTTATCCTAATAAATTATGTTATTTTTAATTATTTAGTGATATGAAAGGAATATATTTTCAATAAAATAGTTTTTACATCCATCCAATAGATTTAACAGACATAGAAAAAAAACAAACTCAATTTTACACTCATAAAATCATTTTTTCTAAATATAGATTTACCACTTTTTAATTACGAACCTATTTTAAATAATTTCTTTACACATTTATATATTTTATTGGAAAATATAAACTTCTTATATTAATGAATAATATAAAAATATAATGCAGTGAATTTTTGGTATTTTTTTATAAGGTTTCTTGTTTTGATTAATATATATATAACATTACATTTTAATTGAAAAAAAACATTTTAGTCTAAATGATTTACAGTGGTATATTAAATTTTTAATTGTATTTAAAGTACAATTAGTTAATTTTTTTTCAATAAATATATTTTAGGACATTACAATCAATATCACCTTCAACTTGGGTATATAAACATTTCAATCTTTCAAAATTTTTCACATTAAAATCATTTTTTCTCATTCCATCAATATGATTAATTTTAAATAAACATCTACAACATGAATGATTTAAGTCCTGAAAAATAGATCATATATGTTGAAAAATTGGTCCCAAATTTAGTCAATGGGTCTTTTTTATTGTTTGACAATATGAATAGTAACATTAGTATTTTTTATTCACCATAATTTATGGTCTGTCAGGTAATGAAGGGTAAAAAATAATATTATATGTATTATTAAATTACCCTAACACTTTTACTTATTTTTTTGGATGAGATATTATCGAAAACAATCATCTGTGGGACGATTTTATAGCCTTTTGAGTCCACTTTGATGAGTTTTCTCATATTTTAAGATTTTATACAATTGGAATCACAATATTTCAAACTGATTTTTTGAAAACTATTACATTTTTTATATATTGTTATTAAGATTATATATTTGAGAATAAATATTTAATGAAAAACTAAAATTTTTATATTATTCATTTTAATTTATTTTTAATTTTTAAGAAATAAATAATTATCTCAAATGATTAATCAATGATGAAGCAGTAATTGATTTATTAATAGAAATATCAAATAAATTTTATTAAAAATATTAAAATAAATAAAATTTGATATAATTAATTAAATACAGAAATTTCTATGCAATTTTGTATAAATTATGGATTTATAGATGTGTTTTCTTTTAATTTTTTTCCTGTATTGTTTTTTTTAAATAATAATCATGAAATGAATAGTGTCAAAATTTAAATTAATAATACATTAAAATAAATAATATTTTATTAAGTGATATAAAATTCAAAAAAATAAAAAAAAAATGGAAAAATGATTAGGATGATGGTCAAAAATTCAATCAATAACTAATTTATTGTTTATGTGTCCTTTTATAGTATCTATATTAACCTTTAATATGTAAAAAAGGCTTGTTGTCATGGTAAGAGTTAAATGGTTAATACTGAAAAATACAGGTAATAATATGACCGAAATAAATCAAAAAATCTTTTGTTAGAGAATTTATACCCATCATAATGTTATCATATAAATAAATCACTTTTTAGACATATCATATAGATTACGATTTTATGTTAATTTAATCTTTAGAATGTTTCCAAAACTACCCCTCACCTAAATTATAAAAGGGATCCTCCTCCCTCACTTCCTCTCACCACATTGTGCATTATATCATAAACACACTTTTCCCAAATAAGTTCCCAACATCCCTAAACTCATCCAATAATCCTTAATTTTGGTATATATCCATCAAGGGAAGCCTCTTTCTATAAACGAAACAGAGTTACTGGAAAACAAGGTAACCTTATTTAATAATCGCTTTGGTATTATTTATTTCTATACTCATTAATTTTTTATTATTACTAAATAAAACCGGTATCCTTAATATACTTATATTATATATTTTTTCTGTGTTCACACTACACCAACATACACTTCCGTCAAATATATAGCTAATTTAACTTCTGTGTATAGTGAACTACACCCGTAAGAAATGATGTTATTCATTTTTCATTTACCACCTCTCATGGTTGGTCAATATGATGGAAATGCTTTTTATATATGATATATGATATTTATGTTATCATTATAATTATTTAATTATTATTTAACATAGACCTCTAGGCATTCTATTTTTGTAAATGCAATAACATCATTCGTGGATGTGTGGACAACTGCCACCTCAAAGCAACGTGATTAGTTCACAATATACATTGAATCTAAAAATGATGGGTTTAAAAAACATATTTCACATGTATGAAATATATATGATAAATTAAAATAATATATATATATATATCATTTACTTCTCATTATTTTAATTTGAAAACTAATTTGATGTACCATTCATGCATAGGTATAGCATACTGTCTCCATGAACAGTGCATTTCATTTAATATATCCATATTTTATAGATTATATAAACTATATATATACTGAATATATATGATATTTAAATATAAATTTTACATTCCATATGATGATATAATTAACGATTTTATTGGAACAACAAATAATAAGTCAAATCATACTTGAGTAACACGGAAATTGACAACTGTAATAGTGAAAATGATGAAATATTATTAAAATCGGTGATTAAATTGTAAAAGAAGATCATATAAGATATAATAAATGCGAAAAACTTTTCTATATAAGTTAATAACATTCATTAAATGACTATATAGGATATTAGATAATTTATAACTAAAAAGAGCTATGAGGTAATGGATTTTCATCTCACTTTTTAAATCATAGATATAAATGCCATATTTACCACTTAATACTTTAGTGTACTGTATCTACTACCCATCTTGATAGGTAATACCATTAATCTCTTTATATTTATTTTATTAAATGTGTAATTTGATAATTAATTAATTTAATACGGATTATGATTCAAATATTTTAAGGTGGAAAGTGAAACATTGATTTAAAAATCTCATTTTAAATTGATTAATAAATATTTTAGGAATACATTGGAAATGTAATAAATGGTTTCTGGATATGGTTAATGTAACCCACTAAATTCAACAGTAATCTCATTCGAGTTGTTTTCTAAAGAGAATAGATGGGTTTCTATCCACATGCTTAAACCATCATGTGAACGGTCTTGACGGTAGTGGTACGTGAGCCAAATACACGACATCCAATAATTTAGCATTAACTTCATTTAAGTTATTATTTATCTATGATATTTTTAATTTACATATCCATTTTTGCCTTTTAATCCTCTTTTCATTGTTTAAATGGAATGGGTTTCAATTATTTTTCAATCTATATTTGTTATGCCTACTCTCTAGTTATTTGAATTCCATGTGTTTTAAGTGATTTAACATTCCATATTGATTTATTCTCTTCAATTAGTTATTTAATCCACCATAAATAACGTTAAATGGAATTTGATATCACTGTTTTTATGTTTTCATTCCCCCAGTTATGAATAATGTTCTTTTGAATGAGTTTTAAGGATTTGGTTTAATTAATTTTGTTATGTTTCCTTTTTTATCTATTCCCAATATATTATGGGTATCATGTGTGTAATCTAGATTTCCAAACAAGAAAAAATATTTGGTCAATCCTATTTTGATTCAGATTAATCATCCCATTGTTATACATTTATTCACAAGCACTAGACTTCTATGGTCATGGCATTACATTTTATTTTTAATAAATATTTGGTTTTCCAAATTTGAATGATATTTCTCAATATATATTTTAAATGATTATTATATATTCCCTTATATTTTTTCCATGTTATTTTTTATGAAATGATTTTATAAAATGATTTATGTTATAAATTGTTTTTTCAATGTAGATTGGAAATTTTTATTCAGAAATTTTCCAAGAGGTCTTTAAAAATAATCATCCATCAATGATGCCATGAATTAATGTTAATTACTATTTAATAAAGATTTTCTCAAATGATAAAACTATTTTTCATGCTTTTTATAGTTTTTGAATATAATGAGAATATTTTTGTGTAACTATTTTCTCTTACACATGTTATAAAGTCATAGAATTCTTATGAATCCAATTATTATTCACTGGGTTATTCATTAATGAAATAATAAAATTATTATGAAACCTATTTATTTTCCACAGGTTATGTTATGATGAGATGTTTATAGAGAACATTTAATTTCATGGGGTTCAATATGATGATTGTTTAATGATCCGTTGAGACTAAATATGTATTCTTTTCATTACATGATTATGGTTATTTTATAAAAAAGGGAGGTGGTTCTTCTATAACAATAGAAAATGGATAAATAATATCCAAGATGTTTGGGACCTATATATACCTCCAATTAATTGGGTAAACATCGATATCTCTATAGATAAAAAATGCTAGAATGGGTAGAGGCCCTATTTAATTATGGTACATTGTCAATAATGATATTTATAAGAGTGAACCATTACAACTATGATGGTTTAAGGAATAAACCCATTTTAAATGAATTTTTTTATATGTGATCCATTATTACTATGTTTGTGACACAATATATTTTCTTTATTCTAGAGTTATTTTCTCATAGTTCATGTTATATGATTCCATTATAATTCATTAATTATTCTAGTGTGTCTTATTTTGTTATGTTGTGAACATTCATCTTTTAAAATATAATATTTATATAAGTGATGTATTGGTCTTTAAATTTAGAGAATGTTTCAACTAATCCATTAAAATAATTAAATAATCTATTCTAATTTGAAACATTCAAGGTTTGTTATTTGGAAGGATATTGAATTTATAGTGCATTCCTACATCATCATCTATGTTTCTTCAGTGGAACACATTTTTGAGAAAACATATTTTATATTAAAAAACACGGTAATCATCAAATAAAATATCATGAAAAACAAAAATTGTAATCTCATAATGGGAATTTAACAAAATTATTCTAACCTCGAAAATTATCTAAACCATTCACATATTCAAAAATTAAGACCAAAACCTTATTCAAACAAATATATCATATATAAATATAATTTCATTTTCTTAAAAATTGGAAGCTCTATTTAGTATCATATTTTTTTGTCAATAATTTCATTAATCATAAATATAATACTATAAATTACAAGTTTAATAGTTCCTCATAGTATTCATTTTATCAATAATTTAAAAATTACAACAAAATAATTTTTCTTTTCCTAAAAATCCTTTTATTTTTATAGTCTAAAACATTTATCTTCCTAACTAACAATAAAACCTATGAATATAATTTAAAAATATAGGGTGAGAACAAACGTATTATTAAGGGAAATAAAAAACTATGATGAAAATATTTACTCCATTTATAGAACATAAGATCATAAATGAGTATTTCATTTAAAATAATTAAAAATGAGTTGATTTAATCATTTACATGAGAATGAAATCCATTATAGTTCTCAAATGTTTTCATAAAAACAAGACAAAAAATAATTGAAAAATCATAACAATGTGTGTTTCATAAAAAAAATCAATCCATGGAAAAAAATTCTCAAATGATAAGTATTTTTTTCAAAATTTCATATTCCATTTTTCAAAATCATAGATCATTATCTATCAATTTGAAATCAAATGATTTCAATGAAAAATAAATAGTAAAAAAAGAAAATTCTGGTAGGTTACATGGGACACCATCTTTATATTACACATATATGAACCCATACTATTGGAATAAAAAATAAATTCAACTTTTAACATAATTCTCTAGATAACATAATCTATTCCCAATACCGAAAAGAGCTATATAGGGCACAACAATCGTCATAATCTATATCAAGATCACCTATCATCAAGAGCAATATTGGGATCATTGTAACATCCCAATTAGGGTGACACTAAATGGTGCCCCAAGACGATGGGTCACAAGGCCTCAATCACACCTCGTTGAATACAAAAGTCTATCAACTAGTAGTGAGGGTTTACGGTGTGTCTATTGGGACATTATTCCCTGTATTGGAGTGTAACAAATTTTTATAAACATATCAGTCAAATAAAGAAGTATTATATAATTATTTGATAGAACATAAAAATCTAGTAAACTATAATAATAAAACATCGAAAGGCGACAACATATACAAAATTATGTGTCATTCTATATCTATTAAATGCTGGAAAATTGGAATAGTGAAATCCAGTACTATACATTTATCAAAATAAAAAAAATACAAAATAAAAACTATCTTGTTTAGCATCATGAGAATAGATAAGTCTTGTTCATTCTTGATCACAAGCATAGTATAAATTAAGGTCCATATATCATTTTCTTATCTCGGTGCCTACCTATATCTAAGTCATTTTTCTAGGTACCCAATGGTGGCCTGAATAAGGTGCGAGATAACCCTTGGTAATCACCCAACATCAGTGTCAATAACAATATATTGTATGAAATTCATACAATAGTAGTGTTCAATATATTATCGGTAACAAATTCTGAATGTTATTTATGATCCTCTATATCTAAACATGGATCTCTATAAACAATAGTCATGATACCAAAAAAGGAAAACTATAATGGATGATGAACAAGTAATACATTCATGTCTAAGAAATATGATCTAAAACCCAAACCAGGGCTATCATTATAACATGCCAAATTATACACCATAGACACAATATATAATCTGCTATAAAACATCCAACAAGAACACATTGTATAATCATATTTATAACCTCCCCAATTTCGTTATCAAATTATCAACAATCAACATAAAAAATGGACATTCTAAGTAAAAATGATTAAACCCTAAACTATTAAATCTGATGTATAGATGTCCAAGGAATCTTCATCGTGTCACAGAAGTGCCTTAATAGAAACTCAGAAATTATATAGATGGATTATAAGGATAAATTTAAAAGATCTAGTCCAACGTGAGTCCATTAAAGCTACATTTAAGGGGGATAATGGTGCACAGAATCCTATGGAATCCGGATCAAAGGTGGAAAAATGACTAAGATATCCACTATCATAACAATATATATTGGGGAAATATCCATGGAATCTAGGTAATCTAGGTCCATGGAAGGAATAATCCTAAGACATCCACTACCATTTAATTTCAATATATAAATACATTCATCATTCTAAAGGTTCATCCATCTCATATAAGAATTTCAATTTCAACAATTAAAACAATTCACATCATTTAATCACTAGAGAAGGAGGTATAACCTTTATCTAATAAAGTCATAATTAACACACTTAATTCCAAATAAAATTAAAATGGATCCCAAACTAGTGGAGAGCGGATAAACACCTAATGGGGTGGTATAAAAATAGTGATGATGAAAAGGAACAGTCAAAGGGTTGATTAGGTTATGGAAACAACCAACAATGATATGAATGATTCAAAAAAGTAAACCTAAAAGGTTCCAAATAATCTAATTTAATTATTCATTTTTTAAGGTAAATGTTTGAATCTATAGTATTAAACATAATTAAAAATATTCTCATAAAACATAGAACCATTAGGTAATGGTATAAACAACCCATCATAGGTCGGAAGTTGATTACTCCTATTGTATCAAACACGGGTTCAGACTAGATTGAAATAAAAATGAAGAATGGATGAAAAAATAGAAATTGGGAATATTTTCATGGTCCAAAATAACTCCTTTGACATGTAGTAAAACAAATATTGACCCCATACTAATAATGAACTAACAGGTGAAGATCCATTGATACTGATGGTGTTTGTTGACGAGTCTACATTAAGAAACATGGGAAAAGATTATGATTTTTCCTCAAAATGATCTCCCACACCAGGGGATGTCTCAGAGAGACAGTTTGAGAGAAGAAATAATTTTTAATAAAATATAAAGTAAAAATGATCATTTATTAAATTTTAATTGGGTCGAACGGTTTAGTTTCAAGGTTGGCCAAACCATGCACCCATAGTGTCCCCTTCACCATCTCAAGGGGTACCCTACATGGTCATAGTGTACTATTTGTGAAACTATGTTTTTTACCTTGAACTAATCATGTGATAATAATTATAGGGAACCAAACAAGGGTAGACACCTAAGGTGGCACAATTTCCTCAAACTGTGTAGCCTCTTACAACACTATTTTCAGCCATTTATGGTAACTCTTAATCATCCATCTCATCCTTTTTTCTCTAAAATAAAGGCTCAATGATCCAAACAAGACATGCCCCCCCCCATAATATCATATTATTTCTTTATCCATTTAAATAATTTCAAAACCCGGACATTATAGTAAAAAAATATCTATACATCATTAGAAAGCATATGATAATAGAATTGTTCACACATAATGAAATTCATCCTCAAATTTCTCTTCCAAGGATGATGAAGAATCTTTTTTGAATAACTCCACCCACTATGTATTGAATTTGGATTCCCACTCACAGCTCCTATCATATAATGGCCATTCATCCATAGAACATGTACTAGGGTAACTGGCTAGCCTCAGAGAACATTTTTGCTTTTATAAATGATATGAAAAGGTTTCTACTAAAAGAATGAATATACCTAGATCTCAACCTAATAATCATATACTATATGGGATGGTACAGAATGATAGTTTTGTGGATGAGATACATGGAATACATCTTTTATGGGTGAGTACCTCTTAGGTAACTACAACTGATAGGATATTAGCCTTACACTCTCTAGAATCTAGAAAAACCAGATATATTATGGTGGAATCATTCCTAGTTTCCTAAAACGTATGGGTATCAGTAATTATGATATACACAAGAAGACCTGATCCCAGACCTCAAATTATAGAGGTTTTAAATGGGTATCCATTTAATATTTATGAATTTACCCTGATATCTCCATTTATTTTCGACTCAGCTAGACTATCTCATATGTATCGTACATGACAGGTGGTCCCATTAAGGTTACCCCACCTAACTCTAACCAGCACAAGGGTTATCAACATGAACTACCATAAAAATACTCTTAATGTTCCATTTTTATTTTTACCTAAAAATAATTACAAGGGTTATTCCAGTACATTGAGCCCTTAAAGTCAAGGATGCATTTTTACTGAATGTGATCAAGCACCTGTATCATGAACTATGATAGGAAATTAATCTGAGGGTGGTATTTCAGGATAAAAAACACATGTGTACCCAAATACTTTAGAAAAATATACCATAAATGAGACATATATAGGGAAACCCTATGTAAAAAAATGTAATATGTAACCATGTGAATTCACAATATCACATATATTTACAACCTTCTAAGATCATCTACTGAGAAAGTCATGTTCATAGATATGAAATGGGAAACCTTCATGAGCCTATCCCCAACATTCCACACAAAATCACTACCTGGAGGAAACCATCAAAACCAAATAATGAAATACATCATCAATATATACCCATTTCCACTTGATAATAGTTAACTAATATAAAATTCTTTCATGTTTTTAATTATCCTCCTTCACCTACTAACAGGTGAAACACCTTGTGGAAAAACGAGACACCTCTTGTTTCATACATGGAAACCAATAATTATGAAATAAATCATTATACATAATAATATCATTGGGATGTACTACCCAAACTGAGACATGAATCTCAAATATCATTTCCTTGAGTATGTCTAGTGGATCCCAAATGTGACCATGAAGACACATAATTTCATCCTCACCCATGGTCTAACCAAGAGGTAGGTCCACACCTTCCACATACACCTTTAGTACTATGATATCTAAATTAGATAAATGTGACCGCCTATATATATCCATAACAGTGGAATTCATCATTAAGGTTAAGAGAAATATCTATCCACAATTAACATTCATCACTATGTGAATCTCTAAAAACAAGGCCATAAGCATCAAATTTCTATTGTCCTTCGAGACTACTTATATATGAGTGGTCCTATCTGTGCATCGACAACTACATTTCCATGATCAAGAATGTAGGAATTCTTGATGTCAAAATACTATGTGTACTTGATAAATCTTACCTGCATCTTATTTATATCACATTTTTTAAATACGTACTTTAGGATTTATGGACAACATAAACAAAAAATACTTTCCAAATAAATAATTCCTATAACAACATAAGGAATGTACAATAGTATATAACTTGACATTGCAGATTACGTAATTCTCATCTTATGGACTCAATTTAACAAATTCATACACCATGCCTCACTCTCCCAATATCCATATTACTAACAACCTAACAATTGATGAATAATAATGCACAATAGCTCCTTCCCAAAAATTGATGAATCAATATCAATGCAGATCATTTTCTCTCTTTAATATCCCAAAAGGTATTCTCGTAAGAATATAATCATACATAATTCACACCCTTCTTAGTCAATCCCAATAGAGGTGTATTCATGCAAGAGAATACCTATATAAAATTCTTATAATAACTAGGTATCCCTATTAAAATACATATATAAAATATGTTCTTAGTATTTTATGAGGAACCTACAACTCTCTCCAAATCATGGTTAAAAAACTACAGTCTCTTATATAATATTTCACTAGAAGTGAATATTATCCATAAATAAGTGGAAGATTGATAACTTCTCATATAATTGATGGTCTCTCAGTGTTTACAAAAATTTATCAAGATGTTTTCTATGGCCGTGTCAATTTTGATAATACATGAAGATGTCATTCATGAATGCTACTACAATAGAAACCAAATAAGGATGGAAAAAATAGTTTATTGGCACCATGAAAATAGTCAGCGGATTCATGAGACTGGTCACCATAACCAAATACCCATATAGACTATAAAATCTATTAAATTTTATAATAGAAATATTTCTAGGTTGAAAATGACCATCGTGATAACCTGAAAACAAATCAATCTTTATGAAATACCGATATCATAGGAGCTTCTTGAAGAGATCATCGATGTGTGCAAAGGGATACCAGTTAATAATAATCAACATGTTCAATTTTTTATAATCCACACATATCCTAAGTGTATAATCCTCTTTTTTCTCAAAAAGGATGTTGAATTTCAGGGAGAAGTACTAGGTTTGTAGATACCATGTTGACTCTAAATCCTCTAGATTACTCTTTATCTATTAAATCTTTGTAGTAGCCATACTATGTGGAAGAATGAATATTGGTGCAGCTCTTGACATGAGGACAATTGGGAACTCTACCTTTCTCTCAGGAGGAAAACTAGAATATTCATCTAAAAAACATCCCCGAATTGATTAACCAATGGTAGAATGTATTCCACACACATTCCCTAATCATAAATTTGTATTCTACAAATCAAGGATGTCATCCCACCCAACCCATGAAACTCTTGTCTATATCGGATCTCTTGGACTTCCCATTCTCATTAATGAATAAAATATTTACCCAATATTGATGTGATGTTCTCCCATCGGCAATAGAAACCATCATTGTCTTGACAAGAAATTGACATTTTCATACTATGTATGAAGTCAAACCCTATCATATCAATTATAAAAATATCCCATAAAAACAGACAGCAACAAATATCAAGGGGAGACTCCCTACACTGGCATAGACTTTTTGTTCCATTTCCATGTGGATTATTAAGTGTCATAAATCCATCCAAAAACTGAACAATGATCCCAAGGAACACTACAATAAGTACACATATGAATCTATTCGACGAACCTATTTAAAAAAATAACATCATAGTGGATAATAAGATTAAACCATGTATAGTATATGTACTTGTACTCTGATCATTAGGTGTATGCTATAAAATATATATATTTCTAAATCTGTAATTCTTTGAAAAAACATCACTACTTGGTGTTAGACCACTATGTAATATATATATCACTAGTTCTTGGATTCCTTATCCACAACAACCACCTCATCATGAATTAGTCGTAAAACTGTATCTCCGAGCCAGAGGCAGTTCTATAAATCCCATTCTTAAACCTAAAGTCAGAGTCAATCCCCTTACACTGACTACTATATGGATGGTATATAGAAAGCATCATTCATCACCAATCATTCATCATTCTCGTAACTCAACTATGTCTGAGTCACAACAATTCATTTTTTTCCACTGACTCTCAAACTATTGATAGAAAATATAGCTACCATTTTTTACAATATTACTAGTACTACCCTCTCGAGATACCACGAAAATGGTGCATCCTAACATTGGAAGCTAAACCACTCAATCGAGATGATAAATGACCTCTCTCTATTCCCCCTGCCAATTTTCATCATGTTCCACTTAGTAATCAAAACCTTATTCAATATCTCTGTAACATTATACAGATGAAACATGATGACCTATGATCGAACAACATTCATGAGATCTTCCTCACAGAAAATCACACTTGATGCCTCATCAAAAAAGTAAAAAGCATCCCATAATTTTTATTCTCTTTAAACTATGTCTAATATTTAATAAATATCATCGATCCCTAATATAGATATATAAATTCAGTGGTAATCTTAGCTCACTAGGTCTTAGGAAAAATTTAATTGTAAATCATCTATTATAATTCCATCCAATACATATCTCAATGTATATTATCCTTGTTCAAAATACCCCACAAATTCTTAGCTGATCCCAAAATAATATATCTATTGAGTTTTTCATTCCTCTAATGAGTTTTCTATAAATGCTAGAAAATTGAAATGATAGTCTCTAGCCATAGATCATTAGCCTATAGATTTTCGTCCCCTAAAAACATGGGAATATGGTATAGATAAGGGACACATTTCACCTCTTCAATATATGGGGCAAGATACAATGCAACATGAGTGATCTAAATAAAGAGTACGAACCCCATACAAAAATGTTCCCTACAACCAATATCTGGTACAAATAGTTGTGCATCATATGGAAGTATAGGAGGATATACTGCTATCCAATGGCCCCATATCTCCAGAGTGTGTTCGTCACCACCCTCATATCTAATTATGGGACTTCATACTGATGGAATATCACTTAAATTCCAAATAAATAACATAGAAAAAAGTGATAAAAAATATTTAAACTAAAGGAAAATGAGAGGTTAAAAACATCCTATAAAAAAGTGATACCCATATTACAACTACTAATGCATGGACTAGTTAAAAAGAAACAATCTTAAAAATTCCTAGAGACACTAGCTACATCCCACTCTAATGATGCTTTTTGGTTATGATCTCAATTTCAACTATTTACAATTTCATTTAAATTCATATTCACATTAAAATTATTTTTAAATTGATGAATGAAATAGATAATCATTTCTGATCCAAAAAGTCACATAGAATTCATGAATAGATGTTTGGAATCCACGTAATCGAAATGCTAACACATTCCAATCCATGCAACCAATAGTCTATGATTCAACATTCTGTAGTTTGTTAGACATGGCATCTACTAGAGCCTATGCAGTAAAACACTTTTATTGGTAATGGGATCCACTCTATTTATTAAGAATGTTTCCTAATTAAGTGAAAAAATTATTTATCCAATAGTATTTATATCTCACAATGCCCAAATAATGAATTCATGTAGTGATGCAATGCATCCTACCTGGATTTTCATAATTCATGGAATGTAAAGTTTAACAGGTTCGTAAAATGATATAGGAGATTTATACCCTCATCGCATTAGTAAAAAATGAAATCCCTAACCTAAAGTAATATCAAATATAAAGTGGCTATATCAATAGTGGAATTAAATAAAATTTAATAAGAAAATTCCCGAATAAATGTTTCATTCTTGGAAATTCGAAATTTCCTTTTTGTGGGATTGCTACTCCCTGGAAGTGCTCCTTAACACATTCACATACATTTCAAATCCCTACCTATTTTTTTAAAATTGGAATCTAACTAGAAAATAAATTATATGATGCCACTTTATAATGTCCCAACTGGGGATCCAATAATTGGATAGTTCAGTTTTTCCATCACAAGGCCCCAAGCATGCCTCCACATATTCCAGAGGCTTCTGACTAGTAGTGAGGGCCAAGGGTTTTTCAATAGTGAGACTATTCACTTATTTTTAAGTGTAAAGCAGTAGTATAAACATATCAATCAATACAAGAAAGATAGTATATATCCATTATAGATAATAAACACCCAATATATTGTGATAAATATACAATTCCAAATGTAATCTCATATACAAAATGATGTGTTATTTCATGTCTCTGCAAAGTATAAAATTTGGTATAAAAACACAAGTTAAACTCGTGTTTCAAAATACCAAAAAGTCAAAAAGTAACTATCCCATCTGGAAAAATGAGTATAAGACTGTCCTATTCTCCCATACCCATAATAATAGAACAAATCAATCATCATATAGTGGGTGCATTCCCTGGACTCTTCCTACATTTAAATTTTCTCTCCAGTAACCCAACAGCTGCTCAAATAGGGTGTGAGTTGACACTCACTAGGCCCTGACCAACAGATTCTATAAAAAATCCTATTTGTGTATTGTAAACAATATAAGTGTGTAATATATCACAATTTAAAAAAATACTAAATTTAATGTTTGATCATGTATATCCAAACATGGCCCATAGTAAATAATAGTCAATCTCACAAAGACAAGGTAATCTCTAATAAAAAATAAGTAATATTTTCAAATATAACATCTATAATATGATACTCATACTAGGGATATTTTTAAAACAAAACAAACTATCCCCAATAGACACAACGAATAATCTAGTGTAAACAATACATCACATCCACACCATAAAATAAAAATTAAACATCTACAATGAACTCGTAGTTTAATCATCTATCAACATCGACAACGACCACAACATTTAATCATGTGTTAGACAACAAAGAGTCATAACTAATGTATATAAGTCCATGTAATCCTCATCGGTCCCCTGGATCATATCGATTGATATTAAGTAATGACCTAGATAGAGTCCTTGGAGAACATTAATAACATGATCCAGAAATCTAGGGGAAATGGGTAGTATGGCCCAAAGAATCCTAAAAAATAATAATACATGGAAGAAACATGTCCAAGGAATCCAATATTGTATCTTGATCCATCAGGGATGAATTAGTGGAATATAATTAATCAGAATCTTTTGAGGAAAAAAGATTATGGTATACACAACCATTTTAATTCATCATCTTAATGCATTCATCATTCCATGATTTCATCCAACTAAAATAAATATTTTCATTTAAAACATAAAATCAATTCACCTATTGCAATAACATAGAAATGAGTAATAGCATTTTCCTAATCAATTAAATTTAACTCAATTAATTCCCATTCAAAAAAAATTCCAACCTTCCAGTGGAATTCTTACACACACCCAATTGGGTGGTATAAAAATATGGTATATACAAAGGCACACCACATCGATTATTTATGTTGGGGAAACAACCACCAATTATCTCAAAGGTACTCAAAGTAAAACCTAACAGGTTGTAATTCATTCAATTTAATCATTCAATTAATATTATGGTAAACACTGAAATTCTTAGTGTGTGGAACAATGTTTACTATACTAATAAAAAACCAATCCACGAAGTAATGGTATAGAACACCTATCATAGATCCTAGTATAGTACTCATGTAGTATTGATTTCTGATTTGGTACATTTGAGATGAAAATTGATGAATGAATGAAAATATGGAAACATGTAATATTATCTTACATCAAAATAACTCCATTTATATGAATTCAAATGAATAAAAAAATGGGAATGGATAACACACTGACATGGATCCATTATGAAAATTGTTTTTTGATTCTAAGTCTATATGAAGAAAATGGATCAAAGTCTATGATATGAATTCAAAATAATCTCACACACCAAGGGATATACGTAAGATAGAAAAGTAGATGAGAAATATGTTTTTGGGAAATTAATGTAATAAATGATCATTTCTTGCATTTAACTATGTCACACTGTTTAGAGGCACAATTGGCTAAATTCTGGTCCAATAGTATGTCATTTACTATCTTTCGGGGTCCCATTATAGTAATTTTTCACTATTTTAAAAACCATGAACCGACAATAAGAAAATACTCTACTAAATATCCCCCCTAAACTTCACGAGAATTCCCTTTTTTGTTGCCTTGTGACCTCACACTGTGTGGCCTCATGCATCCCTCTGTTTCACCATGAAACATCAGTACTTAATAGGCATGATGGTTCATATAGATTCTTCTAACCACGTGTAACAATGTTTTTTTATCTAAAAGTCATTATCTTAAATATTAACAATAACCATACACCCTCAAAACTATCGTGACCTCTTCAGGATATTAAATAATGTCAAAACAAAATAGTTAATCAAAAAAAATAAAAATATATATACCTCATAAGAAAAGCCTAGGTCATAGAATCACCCTTCTATATAAACTATTTTAAAGGAACATAATAATCATGAAATATAAAAAATATTTTACTCCTTTCATATTACACATTAAATTATCCTTTTAAACCTCTAAGGAAAACAATTTCTAATATTAATTTATCACATTCCTTTAAATTTCATCTTTCCAAAATAAAATTTCCATAATAAGGATAATGAGGGTTTTCTTTTGATGAAATCACATAATCTAATAACAAAATCAAAATATAAAATTATTATTACTATGGTAGAATAATATATTTATGTCATATATATTAATATAGACCATTACTTTATTCCTTTTGAAATGAATGTCTAACTATTTTGTATTAAATATGTAAAACATTATTTTTTGAAAACATTTAAAACAATTTTGAAAATAATTTCATTTAAATTTAATTTATATCTATAAAAATACATCTTAATATTATTTAAAATAATACAAACCAAGAAGAAAGATATTTTGAAAATAGATATTAAAAAGATTAAAAATTCGTTTTTACGGAAAAATGTCTCTTCCCTCTAGTCAGACTCATCACGTACATTATAAATACTCTTGATTAATAAACTTATGTTAATTATTTAATTTATTAGGAAATATTTTATTTTTTATTATTCGTTTTATTTTTTATGATGTTACTTTTAATTATATAATCAAATTAGTTGACAATGGTCATTTTGAATGTATTCCTCTCCAATGGACAAAAATGACTTCAGCGGGATGAATATTGACAAAGAAGGAATTATAAAATCATATTTAATATAATAATAATTAAATAATTATAATTTTAATAAATAAATTATTAATTATAAAACATATAATTTTATTATGAAAAATGAAATATGTCATAATCATGGAGACAGTAAGCCATACCAACGCATGAGTAACATTTTCATTTATTAAAGAACGTGACTAGAGGATGGTACGTATTGTATTATCATTAAAAAATATTATTAAATAATAAATATATTCTAATTTATTTAATTATAGTTATAAATGGATTCAAAGTAATTTAGACATGAAAAACTAATCACATCTCTTCATGGAGGTGGTAATCCACAATTTCAAATGAATTGTGTTAGCATTTTTCAATCGAAGGAACAGTAATAACTTTTATGATTTATTATCATTATAGAAATATATATATTACATTAAAATAATATCTATAAATTAATTACAATATTATACCCATATTTTAAATGAGGAAATGAAAAACAAATTACATTAGTTCACAAGATGGTAGTCTTCCGTACATTGGAATAATAGTTTCATTTCCCCTTCGATGGAAGATGACGGTGGATGTTGGATTTTTCTTTACATAAAAAAAATAATTATATATAATATATTGTTTTTATTTTTTCTTAATTTGTAAATAATATTTTAATAATGTATAAAAAATAAAACAAAAATATTTGGATCAGAACTATGCCTCAACTTCAAATAACCCATTTCAGTTTTTAACTAAAGACATCCATGATTTGTATTCAGATCAAAGAAGAGCCTACAAAACCTGGGGAAAGATATAATTAATAAATTTGGTTATAAATTTTATTAAAAAAAAGGTTCATTAATTGTTTATAGGTTAGCATATGGGGTTTCCTTTTATATGTGGTTGAGAGGACATACATGAAATTGTGAAAAAGATTAAAATATTATAATGTCTTACCGAACATAAATGCATCGAAAAAGGAAAACATATATGTTTAGTATGATATATGGTATAAAAATCCTCAAAAAATTCCATTATAAAAGTATTTATTTCAGTTTAACCCTTATCACTTATTTTTAACCACCCGATAGACATATTTTAACAATAAATTTGTTCATAAAGTTTAACAGATTTTGATATAAATTATTACCAAAAATGGATTTTTACATTCTAAAATAATATAAATTATAATGATTTAAAATATGGAATCCATTTTATCAAATTAAATTCCTATAATTTGAATAATTTAATTAAAAACTAGGCCAACTAATACAATGAAAATCAATTTATCAGAAAAATGAAAATTTTAATATAAAATTGTTCTTTTACCAAATTATAGTATGAAACTCATTGAAAATATTATCACTTGTTTATTTAAAAAATATTGGTCTATGTATATTTTAATAAAAATAAAAAATATAATTTTACATTGGAAATAATATAAACCAAAATTTTGTTTTAATAAAAATCGGTATTCTTAAATGATTATTGAAAATTAAAACATCGCAGAATTTTCTCAAGAATTCATCCTAAGATAATATTGATATTTTTAATTCAAAAATTAAGGTAATATTTTCAAAATTATATTCTATAATTTTTAAATAATAATTTTAAATAAAACCATATAATTCGTGAAAATCTGATTTGTTTATAAATAAATCATTCTCCCTTTTGAGTCAAATATTACCTAATATTATCATAATAAAGGTAACTCTATAAAATCAAATTAATGAATGATAATAATACATGTAAATTATTTATTCTAAATTTTATAGGGTTTTTATTCCAAAAAATATATATCATTGAAAATTGTGTATATGTGTATATAATAACATGAAAACACATAAAATTCATGTGATGCATATCACCCATTCTAATTTACTCTTAACTGGTTCAGTTTGATTATTAGTTCAGTAAAGGACATATATTTAATGTATAATTTCGAATAATAATTCATGATTCATACATGAATGAATGATATAAGATCATAATTAATTAACTGACCTTGAGACACAATAATTAGAAATCCTGGATAAAAAGTAATAACGAGTAAAGCACGATTGAACTAATAAAGACACCACATTAAACAAATTCAAATCAATCCGCCCAACATCAAAATAAAAATCATAACTAAACTAAACCTTTAATCCTTGCATGAATTTAAAAAAAGTGATGAATATAAATGAAATTAATGAAGGAGGAAGATAAAATCACCTCAGATCACTATATCTCACTCACATGAATCCATCGATCGAGAGACATGAGAAGATGATGTTGGGAACACATGGAGCATCATAAATCACCAAGGTTTCAATGAAGGATGATGTAATTTGGGATAATTCTTTATATTACCCAAACTTTTTTTTGAAATTATAAATAATAACATTATGTAATGATGGGATTAGTTATAATTCAATGGTAGTGATAATAGTTCATTTATAATTAAGACCGTATGAAAATATTTTTCCAAATAATAAAGAATATAAATCTCATGTAACCTATTATGGTAGTAGAAATCTATTTTATTTTAAATTTTAGACAATTTTTATGTTTAATAAATGAATGATGGAATTTTTGAATGGATGTATTTAAATTACGCTTTATTAGCTGTTATGAAATCATAATTTAGTTGATAATAATAGTAAAAAAATAGGTGATAGGTCAATATTGATCCCCCAATGACACTCCCTTGAACTTTAGAATGAAATATTTCTATAATGAAACACTCACTACAAAAAATAGGCAATTAGCTCCTTTTTATATTTGTTTTAAATTTTCACTAATTATTTATTTAGTTATATTTTAAAAAAATAATAAATTTTTCAGTGTTTTAAAAAAATTATAATTTAGACGTTTTTTAAAATGTGGCTAATTTAGTTATGTTTTAAAAGGTGGAAAATTTAACCCTAAATTTAAGTGATTTTAATATTTAATTAGTGAATGTTTTCAAATAATGAGTATGATATATTTATTTATGTTTTGTAACCGAATAGATTAAAAATGAATTTAAATTTTAATATATTTTTATATATTTATAACAGAATTACATAAAATTAAAAATTCTATTCATATAAAATTAATATATATAAAAACACAAAGAAAAAAGATATATGTATACATATATATATACGTAGAAATATATATATATATAGACACACTTTCTCACTCAAAAGTTAAAAAATTCATAATTAATAAATAATAAAAAAATCAATGGTCTTAATAGTTTCTTATTTAAAAGGAATATATATATATATATACTAAAAATTACAACATATATATATATATTAATTTATATATATATATATATAAACATATATAAATATTTTAATTTACATATATATATATTTTGTATTTATTTATAATAATATTTGTCTTAAATTATACATATATATATTAACATATATATATACTAATCTATATAAAAAATAAATAAAATTATGAATAAATAAATAAATAAAAATACCAAAGATCATTATTATAATTAAAACACACTTATATAGATATACACATGCATACATACATATATACATATATACATACAAACCTATATATTAATAAGTAAATTTATATTAATATTTACACATAGTAATAATGTAACACATTTATTTCCATTATATAAATATAAATATAAATGATATTTATATAAAATTTATATAAAAAATGCATACATATAAACATACAGAAAAGAATATTAAAACATAAGTATAATGAATTAATAATAATTGAATAAGTTATTTTTACCATATATAAGTATATTTTTATATTAATATATATAGTTATATTTATTATTATATATAAGTTTATTTATATATTAAATTATATAACATATATATTAACATATTGTAACATTTATATACCATATAATGTGAAATAGTATACTAAAATTTATATATATAAAAATATATGTTATAATATCATAAAAATATATTTAAAAATGGCTAAATTAGAAAAAAATTTAAACATGGATGATCTTTTTTAAATATAATGTATTGGTAATTTCTAATTTGATGTATTTTTTTTAAACCACATATCTTTAATTTTCATTGGTTCTTAAATATGATAAGATTAAATATTAATTTTGATGTTATTATATGTGTATACTTTTATAATTGTATTAAATAATAGTATAATTATATTATTCATATAAAATTAATATATATATATATATATATATATATATAAAGATACATAAATATAGAAACAAACACACACAAGTCGGTTTAAACATGATTACAATTAATTAATTAATTATATACTAATTTTCATCAATAATAACTAATGAAATTTGTGAATATATATATATAATAATATCGCAAAACTAAATTATATATCTGTATATATATAAATTTCTAAATTACTTATAGTAACTTATAAATATATTTATTTTTATCTGTATGTGTGTGTTAATTTATTATAATTTATATATATGTGATATATATATTAATTACATATATTAATTCATATATATATATATATATTAATATATATTAATATATTATTGTAAATTAATATTTTACTATATAAATAAATATATAAGATTATAAATAAATAAATAATGGAAATATAAATTAACATTATTATAAGACATGCACACACATTATCGTACATATATATATACAAAAATGTTTATATATCGATATATTAATTAATAGTTAGGATTAGGCTCTGTGGTATGCACCTTGTAGTCCAATATCAGTAACAATGTTAAGATCCTTGCCGTGGATATTACTCAATTTATAGTTTCAATTACAATATCATGTATTGTAGCATTCAATGGAATCACATAATTCTGGTTTTCATGCCCTGGTTTCAGCCTTTGGTCGACCAGGCATTTAGACCATTAATGGACATCAATAAATAATGCTACTAAGCAATCAACCAATGTGAGGGTGGTATTTAAAAGATAAATAAGGTGGAAAAAATGGTGATGTTACTCAAGAGAATGTTTTGACATGGAAGATGTGGACTAGTGTGGTAAAATTTATGAACTTTTTTGTAGAAGATAGCTCAAGCAAGTAATGGGTGTGTTCGAATATACCGATTAGATCTCCACCCACACAATTTTTTAATTTGGGATTATTGAATGCCCAATCATGATGCGACGGAGGTGGAATACTTCAATTAAAGCAAGAATCAGGGCGCATGAGTAGAGGTACCATGAAAATAGTGGCTTATGTAATGTTGTGATTACTGATAGTGGGATAAGAAAAGGGGTGTAGTAAGACATGATGTTTTTGGTTGCAACATGATTAATGATACACAATTATTTCTTCAAGTTCTTCCTTTAGGATCATTGGAATGTATTTATTTTGAATTCAACACCATTATTGACAGGTCCTTTGATAATTGTATCTTTTTGAGACTTCATGTCATTTTTATTTTCTCTTTCAGCACAATTACAAAGTTGTTTCATCCCTCAATAAAATCTTCTCAAACTCATCATATTTCAATATATAAATATATTATTTTAGATATTGATATATATATATATATGATTGTAAAAAAGATACTATTATACAAATATTAATATATATATATATATAGTAATAATATTATGCATATAATTTTATTATATAGAAAAAGAAAAATATTATTTATATAAATTTTATATACACATACATATAAACATACAAACATAAAATTGAAAACATGATTTTTATAAATAAAAAGTAAATGTATAAATGAATATTAATATATATATATATTGTATAATTATATAAATCTTTATATATTTGAGTTCATTTGTTTATTAAAATATATAAAATAATAGATATATTCATTTATTTACTAATACAAAATTAATATTGTGATTTCTATATAAATATATAAAATATATATAAATATAAATTTATAAATTTGTTATATATTTTTAAAAACAAAATATGGGTAAATAATTAATATATATACATATTTATAAATCTATAAATATATAATATATAAAACTATTACACATAATATCTTTAACAATGCTATAATGGGGATTTTTAGCAAAAAAATCACTAAAAATCCGGCTTCCCTTAAAGACATAGTCCTTTATCAGCACTATAAAATAACTTATAATGTTACCCTTTATTAGTGCTTTTATTCATTTCTGAAGATTTATCTATTATCATTGATAAAAATAGTACCCATAATGTGGGGGGGTACTATTTCAGTTCTAGTTTATCACAGATAAAGGATTCATTTGTCAATGTTTTTTCTAAAATTGATAAAGTGGAATACTAATGTAGTGTACCCATAAAATTAAAAAAATATATAATATAAAATTCATAGATAAAATAAAGAAATTAATTGACTAAATTTTCAACAAAAATATAATAAAAACAAATATATTTTAAACATTTCAAATATTATTTTTTACACTGATAATAGTAAATAAAATTTATCACATACATTCAAAAAAATCAATGTCACATTATCTCTATCCCAAACTATAGGTAATAATAATAGACGCTAATCAAACCACCAAATATTGATAAGAAGAATTCACCTATATTTAAAAACTATTATTATTTCATTAATAATATAATGAAATAAATTAAACACAAAGTGTGAATTTTAAAATAAAAACATATGCAATGAGTAAATATCAGACACACCATTTGTAGGATTTAGTTGCGGTAGATTCTTATAAGTAACTACATTTATTTTTGTTCTCAACGGTATGTTATCATGAATTGGATCACATATGTGGTGATAAAAAACTCACTATTGATTTTATGCAATTCAATATCACTTTTTTAGAACAAGCCTTCAACGACCACACAATTTTTGTTTCATCTTCATGCTTTGAATTTTTGAATGTTAACTAAATAAGTATAAGATAAAAAGGAAAATGAAATAATTATATATTAGAAAATAAAATGAAAAAAATATCATCTTCATATGCTCAATTTTTTTGTGATGTAAATTTTAAACTATGATGGATCTTATTTATAGAAAACACACACATCATGTCATAATAACTACATCACATGTCAGATTGGTGTGTGGTTAACTTTGACATGTCACAAAATAGTTATGGATCATTTTACTAATGATTGAGAACAATTCTTGCTGATTTTCTTGATTTTGACTCGATATATTTGTTTTAAACAAAAATGAATCTTTTATAATGAATAGAAACACATTGAGTAATATTATTCACAACATGTTTCCGATTGAAGTGTGTTCCATTATTACATGAAAAAATGAATTTTGGACCTTTTTCATAATGTTTGAAAACAATATGAGCTAATTAATTATTTAATTACTATTTGATATATATTTTAAACAAAATTTAGGCATCAGTATTGAAAACATGGAAATTGAGTCATATCGACCACATTTTGTGTCATATTAATTTGAGGTTAATGAATGCATGTCAAAAATAGTTTTTTTTTTAATATTTTACTAATGTTTGAAAATAAAAGGTGCTCATTTTCTTGGTATCGGTGTTGTGATAAAGATTTTAAACTAAAATTTCCCTTTTCTATTGGAATCATTAACTTTGAATCATATAGACTGTGTCAGTTTCTCAATTGATGCACAACAAATTTTTACACATAACATGAGATTTATAAGAAGATTCCTAATTTTTTTTTAAAAAAAGAGCTTTTTTACTGTTTTTTCTATTTGATGTTTGTTTTGAACTAAAATGATTCTTATGAATTGAAAACATAAATTTCAAGAAAAATTAACCATATTCAGTGTCATATTAAGATGAGGTTGACTCCTACACATCAAAGATGAATTTTGTGTTATTGTTTTAATGTTTGAAAACAATATTCTTTTCCGTTATAGGTTTCTAATATGTAGTTATTTTTAAAATAAAATGACACATTTATATTGTAAACAGATACTTCACATCTTAATGAACTCGTCATTTTTTATATTAGTTAAGATTCAATTCATACGGGGGATAATTAATTATAGATAATCTTCCAAATTTTTTAAAAACAATATGATATTGTTTGCACTATTTGGGTAACATGCCATGCATTTTAAACTAAAATGGAACTTTTATATTAAAAACATTAACTTTGTGTAATTTTAATAACATCAGGTGTATTAATGATGTGCAGCCAATACCAACACATAAAATAGAATTATCTATATTTTTCTAATATTTGGAAAAACATTTGATCATGTTTTCTTGGTTCTGGTGATTTTACATGAATTTTAAACTAAATTGACACTTTTATATCAAAAAATCTCAATTAATGAAAAATGGGTCACATTTTGTTTCGAATTTATGTACGATTTATTACTACATGTAAAAAATGAAATATAGACCATTTTCCTAAACTATAAATACAATTTGAGTTCAATTTCCTTATTTTTTCTATTTCATATGTGTTTAAAACATAAATTACAATTTTGAATTGAAAACATTGACTTATTGTCATACAAACCACATCAGGTGTTGAATTTATGTTTGTATGATTCCTAGAAAACATAAATAAATTAATTATCATTTTCTAATTTTTGAAAATAGTATGAGATAAATCTAATATTTTTGGAAATTTCATATCCGTTTTTAACAAAAATTATGATTTTGTATTGAAAACACAAAATTCGAGTCAAAAGGACTACATGGTGTGTTAGATTTATGTGAGGTGATTTGCAACATATCAAAGATGAATTGCAGATTATTTTTCTTATATTTAGAAATAATCTGAATTTGATTTATTGGTCACGACTATGTGATGAATGTTTTAAAATAATGTGGTAATTTTATATAAAAACACATAATAAGAATCATACCAACCATATAGGGTGTTAGATTAATGTTTCGTCAATTCCAATACATAAAAAAAATAATTATGGGTTGTTTTTCTAGTGTTAAAGAAATTGGTTTGTTTTCTTAGTTTAGGATATTGATATGCCTTTTAGACTAAACATACACCTTTATATTGAAAACAAATACTTTGAGTCATATTGATCACATCATCGGTAAAATTAATGTGTAATAAATTATTACATGTCACTAATGAAATATGGACCACTTTTTAAATGGTTGAATATAATATAATATTTTTTTCTCGGTTTTGGCTATTTTGTAGGTGTATTAAACAATAATGGAAGTTCTGTATCGAAAAAACACACTCCAAGTAATATCAACAACATGATTTGTTAAATTGTTATGAAATCAATTACAACAAATAAAAAATGAATAATGGAACATTTTCGAAAAAATTTAAGACAATATAACCTCATTTTCTTGGATTTTACGATAAAATAAGACTTTTAATTTAAAATAAAAACTTTTAATATCAAACAAGAACATTGAGTCATACTAAGAACCATGGCTGCCTGATTGATTTGTGATTGATTCCCAAACTCATAAGTAAATTTTTGATCATTTTTCTAAAATATTAAAACAACCCATGATAATTTTATCATTTTTTTGTCTATTCAATGCGTTTTTAAAACTAAAATAACACTTTTTATAGAAAACACTCAATTTAACTCATTATGTCCACATCAGGTGTGATATTTATCTCGTATTTATTTCTATAATCCAAAAATTAATTTTTATTCATTACCAAATGTTTGAAAACAATCCAAGTCAATTTTGAATAAGTGGTGCATTTTAGACTAATATAACACTTTTATATTAAAAACCAATACTTCTGGTCATGTTGATCATATCATGCAATAGATTGGTATACGGTGAATCATACATGTGAAAAATTAATCATTTATAAAATTCCAAATTTTAGAAACAATGTGTGCTCATTCTAACAGTTTTAGTGATGTGACTCATGATTAAACTAAAATAGAAATTTTATATTGAAAACATGCACTTTGATTCATACATACCACATCACGTGTCATATTGATGTGTGATTAATTCATACACATCACAAATGAATCATCAATTATTTTATTATAGTTTGAATACATTTAAATCCCATTTTATCTTTTTATTCATTATGACGTGAATTTAATACTAAAATGGTACTTTTATGTTGAAAACACACATTTTGAGTCATATTAGTCACATCATGTGTTGGGTTAATGTGCAGTCAATTATAAAACAAAAATATTTATTTATAGACCATTTTCCTAATTTCTTTTAAAAAAATCCAATAACATTTTCTCGGTTTGGGATATTTGAAGTATGTTTTAAACTAAAATGAAACATTTGTATTGAAAACAGACAGATAGAGTCATACTAACCGCATCAAGTGATATATTGAAATGGGGTCGATTTTTATATTGAAAAAATGAATTATCAAACATTTTCCAGATAAATGAAAACTATTTTAATAAATTATCTCAATTTTGGATATTTTGATTATGTTATAAACAATATAGACACGTTTTTTTAAAACAATAAATTTGAGTTATACTAACCATAACATGTGTCATATTGATGTATATCCAATTCCTAGACATCAAAAAATGATGTATAGATATTTTTACCTATATTTTTTAGATTATCTAAAAACTTTTGTTTTGTTTTGGCTATGTTATGTTTGTTGTATACTAAAATAGAAATTTTATATTGAAGATGCTTATATAGTGTCATATCATTCAACTGGGGAGTCATGTTTATGTTAGGCCGATTAATACAATTCATTAATGACTTATGGATCATTGAAAAAATGATTGAAATAATCCGAGCATGATTTCTTGGTTTTGGATAATGATGGTCATTTTATCAAAAAATACACCTTTTATTGAAAAAAGTACATTCAGTCATACCTACCACATCGGGCTTCATATTGACACGTGATTAATTCATATGTGTTAAAAATGAATTACTAATTATTTTTCTAATGTTTAAAAAAAAGGAAAACATTTTTTATTGAATTAGGAATTGTTACATTTTTTTATTAAATGGTTCTTTTATATTGAAAACACACACTTAGAGTCATGACGACCAAAACAGGATTTATATTTATTCATTGTTAGTTCCTACACAAAAATGCCATCTATATATTTTTCCCAAAGTATCAAAACAATATTAATTTATTATATTATTTTTGAGCTTGTGACACGTTTTTTCAAATTATATGAAAATCTAATATAATAAGTTCTGCATAAGAATGATAGAGGAATTAACAAAAAAAGTAGACAAAATGATGAGAAAATCAACTAAATAAGTAGTAATAATTATCTTAATAATGATTTATGTATAAATTATGACACCATGAATTCCCACAATTCATTTCTAAACAAATCGATTTCCTCAATTATACACTCTTTAAGAAAAATATTATGAATAATATATAAGCTATGTGATACAAATTATTCACATCCCATATGTACGTCTATGGTCATGGCCCATACTACACAACTAAAATAATATATAATGAAAAAAATTTGAGGTCAGAAAATATTCCAACATAATGAACTCTTCCCACTTATCTTAAAACAAATTTACTTCTTCTTTTGTGTGTGTGTATTTTTGAAAGTCATTATAGTACTGAGAAAACCTAGATAAAATATTATTAGGAAATATTATTAATTAAATTATAATTACCTTCAAAAATTAATTATTTGGGGATTCAAATCATTTGATGGTATATAGTATCATTTATAAATATTCAGACATAACGTCATCAATAGTTGTTGTAATAATTCTTTAATAACATAAAAAATATTGAACAAAATAGATATATTATTTTGAAATATGTATTGATAGGTAAATAATTATATAAATTCTTTAATATATTTCATATTTAGGAAATCCATTTTCTTCTTATGTTCAATCCATATCCCCATAACAAGATGTTCCCTATATTTATAGATCACCATATCCTTAATTTTTTTATTTACACACAAAATATAATATACAATTCAAATTTTATCTATATGATGTTGATTATAGTGAAATTCCAATTCACAATACACATCATGTGTGGTTATTTTGATGGAAATCCATGCATTAAGTTCAAAATATAAACATTTTGGCTATCGAAATTTATTTCTATCATCATCCAGTGCTACATAAAATAACAAAAATAGGTATGTAATGAAAAAAAGAATAATATAATATATATTATTATATTACAGTGTTTTACCCCAGTATTGATGGAATTAACAAGAGTATTTTATTTTTTATTTTCTTGTAATGTTCCATGTTTAGATCATCTTTTTTAATATAAATTTCTTCCAAATCGAAAATAACATTTTTCATATAAACAATATAGGGATTAAAGAAACCCAATAATTCGATGCATGGTTTTCCCTTGGTCTAGTAGTAATATAAATTTATGTAGAAAATATTAATATTTATCAATATTAATGAGAATATTAGATCTTTTTTGGATTTATATATTTTAAAAATATACAGCATGAAGGTATTCACAACTAAGACTCCCACCCCTTAAAGATTTAGAATCTCATATATACACTTAAGAACAACATCTTTTGTAGTGACTTATCAAAATATTTTATGTTCATATAGAATGTGGGGCACATATCTCTCCATGAGCGTGGTGTATTCATGATCTTATAATTCCAATATATAGTGAAGTTGAACTACAATAGAGAATCTAAACCAATAATGTAATTTTTCATTGGTCGATTCACTAGATATTTTTTATCTAAACATTCATTTCCCAATTATTTTATCAATTTATAATGACATAACTCACTTCAGACCCTTTTTTGTCACCTGTTACTAGTTTTTGATTTGATATTTTATTTAAAGACATGTCCCTTGAATCCTAATAATATTATACAACAGTGATTAAAATCTTCCAATAGCATCATAGACTATTTTAATTTATGGGTATTAAAGGGGAACAGAAAACACAACCCTAGGAACATTATCTACATCAATACCCTCTCTCAAGTGAACTTTTAGGACATAGTTATTATATAGAATATCTCTTGAGATGTTATACACAATTCCCCTTACAATAAGGGATTGTGTGGTTGTTTATAGAAATTAAACACATAAATCTTCCCCAGGAATGATTTTAGTAATATAAACTTTTTGTAGTTGATTGATTCACATTTAAAATAATGCTTAATAAAAATGTTGATTACCTCAATTATGTTACATGGTTGAGGGGATTGAATTACCTCAAATCTAATGATGTAATTCATTTTTCCATGATCTGATCATTGTACCACTATCAATTCACATTGATCCTTTCATATATATTTGTCTCCCAAACAAATCCGAACAATAATATCTTACAAAGCATTAATTTTCACCTAAAATCCTTTAATAATATTTTATATATCTTCTTATTTATTGGTCTTCTCAACATATGTTTGAGGTGAAACTCAATAACCTACACCTCTTATGCGACTGTATTGTTCTAGCTACATTCAAGAATACTGCAAGTATTTTTTCTTCTGGTAAGGTTAATATATATTTTTATATATATAATATATATAAAAAAATATGAACATAGATTTATGTTTTTATTTAATACTATTATAAATAATAATGAATTACTATTATGTTATATGCACACATGCATCACATTCTACTTGGGTGATTTCATCAACTAGTGTTCCCTAATTATTTATGTGTGCCTCATTCCAAATCACATGAAATGGTATTAAAATAGATTCGTATTTTGATTCATCAATTTGAATATAGACAAAAGAACATATGTTGTTTCATATAACATAAAACATTTACTATATATTTAAAATTAATTCTATTTTCTCCAAATGTTATGTGTACCCCGTCCTTTCATTGTGATATATGTACATTATATTTGATACATGTTTTTTATTTTCATCACTCAATTTCTATTTCAGAAACTTCTAATTTTTAATAAAATTTGATAAACATTTTAATGATAAATAATATTAAATCAACTATAATTCAACAAAAATTATTTCTCATCATGATGAATGAGGAATGAATTTCATAATTTCTACTGTATAATTTTTTTACAAGAAAATTGTTGTTGGTGTATTCCATTCAACTTAGAATCCCTAATATGATTATAGCTAAGGAGTGTGTGGAAGCCTCTATGGGATTTTCTAAATTCCATTAAGACATAATTCTTATAGAAGTCATCAAAAACAAAAAAAAGATCATGGTACAATTAAAATCAAATCAATGTTTCATTATATAATTAAATTATAAAAAAGAGAAACTATATCCTAATATTTCTTTAATATATTCTACAATGGTTTCCTTCATAACATGTTGGACATGGAAGCATGAATTTATATAAATCCAAACGTTCATTTTCACTAATATGAAAAAGAAATATTCAATTATTGGTTTCAATAGGTTGGCTACAATGATTCCATCCAACCTCAATTTTTTTACTAGTTATTCTCACCATTATAATTATATATGACCCATTGATCCTTGGTTGGTCATTTATTAATTCAATAAATATGTTATTGACCCTCTAATAATTTTATAGTCTCAACATCATCTGTATATTCTTCTATGAGGTTTGTAACATCACATTTTTTATTAGTCATTAACTTTATTTACAGTAAAACATATAATTTATGTTATGTTAATATAGTCCAAAACCGATAATATAATGGGGAAAATCATGGTATATTAAAAACACCTAAACTTGCTTATTGAAAACTCTTTATTTTCCTTAAATGTTGATGTGATGTGGCTCCTATACCGAGAATAAAAGTCCCCCATTTATGGTCCCCTCTTCTCTATAAGACATTGAATAAGTTGGGACAACATTGAAATGATTGTGATGTCCCAATGAACGGTTCATCCTCAATTAAATTTCAATCTGTCCCAATGGCTATTGTTGAATCTAACATGAAAAATGACCAATTGTTGTCTTCTAGATCTGAGACATAAAAAAATTGCATTACATGTAATCCCATTATGAATGGCTCACACATATACCCTTCCGTAATGAAATTCACTATTATGAAGACTATTTCAATAACATTTACTACTCACATATTTTAAAAAAAATCAAGGGAAAGTCCTCAAAGGAAATATTTTATAATACAACTCATATATTATTTTGATAATTTAGAAATATAAAATATTAACATAAATTTGATTTATATCCTTTGAAACAGATATGTAGATCATTTCTACTAAAACAATAACTCCAATGATTTGCATTATACTATAGTTATCCTTTTCATGTTTATAAAACATATAACCCTTAATTAAAAATACAATGTAAGATAAAATATTTCCATCGAGTCTGCTGGCAATATATTGAAGTAATTTGACATTTTAATTCATACTTTCGTATAACACCTTATAAATATGACATCACAACCATTTTATAAACAATTGACTATTTGTATTTTATATTCATCCTTCTGCCTTTAATAAATTCATATGGGTGTGAATTTCATTGTGGGATTAAAATTATGGATCCACATATTCAATATTATGTAAATTCTAAAGGTGATATTTCTCCTTCTCTGTGAAGTTAAACATAAAAACATCTCTTCCATAACTCCCTTCATCCAAAAGTAATCCACAATGTTGTGACTTTGGGAGATATATGCAATCAACTTCTGATAGATAATCAGTATAGAATTCAAAATCATTTTCAATAGTGTATCATTCTACAATAGAAACTTTTGGAAAACTTCAATTATTGATATTACCTTTAATATATTCGTATTCCATTAAATGGGGTACATCCATAAATAATTTACAAGTACAAATAGATGACACTCTATACACAAGATAACTATCAGGTGGACCATTATATCAAATAATGAATGTTCCAAAAATCACTCCAATTCAAATAATATGACCACAACAAACCTTATTCCTGATTGGAAATAATCTATGCATAAAATCTTATTGAATACGTATTTAAAGAAGACTAAACCTAAAATTAATATACATTGATCATTTTTATGTATAATGCAATGTAAAGTTACATGAATCAAATATTCTATCAAATCTTGATATCCATTTGAATTTATCCCCAATAAATTGAAATTATTTTTGAAATTACATTATTGATATTTGGTGAATACCTCCCTATAACATTTATACAATTAAGGAAAAAAATAAAAAATGAAAATTTTATTGTCTAGATATAGTGTATGTAATGGAAGAAGAAAATAATACCATTTACCCTTCATTGGATCCAACTCTTCCCTTATACCAATTTCAATCATGTACAGTCTATACATGATACCGTCTTTTTTACAAAAATTTTGTAACATGATAATAAACTATCAAATATAGTATTACTGCATACATGAAATAAAAAAATAACTGTTGTAAAAACAATTATAGTATTCTAATTCAAAAAAAATTTATCACTTTTACCATCAATATTTTATAAGGTTTTCTTATAATGTTTTACTGAAAACTGGGTCAATTACTTTTTCCTTATCAAACAGTTGATCACCCATTACTAGATATATTGGTGTGTCTTGTTCATTATTCTCACTAAATGATTTTATCCATGATCTATATTTTCTCATCGAAGTAAAAAATTTCTATAAACTTAAAACATAGTATTCGAGGAATGATTCAACCAACCCGAGTGAGGTAACATTTATAAAATGGGATGCCCCAAATTTCCATTAATTCTATAGCTTGAATAATTTCCATAATTAGAAAATTCTTTCATCATCCCATATAACCTCGCAGACAATGTGAATTCTTCACTTCAATGAGAATCATAAATTGTAACCTCTATAACCCATATTAATTTTAGATCATTCATTAATGTATAAAAATATAATCCATTATCATTATCAGGTTCTTTTGGCCATGATATAAATAGAGTAAAAATATTTTATTTTTGATTCATGAATAATTATGTTCATGATTTATTTTTTTCAATAAAACATTTCATATATTGGGAGAACTAGTATTTAACACAATATGATTTATTTATTCAATATAAAATGTAATAATGAATATTCACAATTAATTTCCAATCTTATCATACCCATTCATAATTTTTTCCATATAGGAGAGTCTTCTACATGACATACTTTTCTATTTTAATTCTTCAATCAATGTTCCATACTATTTTTCTCATGGATTCTGAAAATCCTTAAGGTCTTCTAAAAATTGGTATTATATGAATGTTTGTTATATTTTTCAATGTAATTTATTCATAATTATTGTATTTATTTAGTCCATACTCATGAAATTTTATATGTTGTTCATGGTCCTTAAGAATGAATATGAAATCATCAGGTCATGCATGCATTTATTTATAGATCACTCCCATTGAATTTACCATTTGTTTAACATCATATATTTGATAAGGAAATTTATTTTCTTCTGGTTACAAATGATTCATGAGACCATGTAGTTCCATAAATCAATTTTATCTCTATACATTGATCACCTCGAAATTATATAACATCAATATAGCTGATAATCTTGATTATTTACCTGAAACAAAATATAATGGTATCTTAGAAAAACTATATAACATCTCAAATAACATTAAGAAATCATCATGGTCATATTAAATTGTAACTTTTATTTAATTTATATGATCTCCATCATCATTTACACTAGTATTCATATCAAATGATCCCTAGACCACAATATCATTCCAATTTGTTTGAACATTTTTTTTCATGTTTAGTCTGCCATTTAATGATTTGATTTCTACTATGTTAACTAAAATGTTCCTCTAACTATTCAGAATTAATTATTCTTGAATAAAAAATGTATCCATAGAACAATAATTTGAGAAAGGTCATATACATATTCTATTTTAGTATTTATGAACTCTTTAACTCAATAATCAAAAAATTTGGTCATATAATTAGATAGCATTGATTTTTGATTAATATATACCATATTAATTTCATAAAATATTCATTTTTTATAATTTAATACAAAAATATCAAAAATATATTCATAATAAAAGGATATTTTTTGATAATTATAATAAGGGGATCCCAAATTTTTATTGTTTAAAATAATTTCAATAGGCTCATTTTGAATTGGTTAATTGAATTTAACAAAATAATTACCCCACATGTGGTAGGTGTTATCCATTGAAATCATTCAAAATGGTCACTGGTACCCGGTATGAAATGGATATTGCTAAGTGTAATTCAAGAAAAATAATATATTGTCTAGAAGATATGATGGGTGATTCTAAGGGAAAATTGAATAACATAAAAGGATATAAAACTAACAAGGATGATATTTTCATCCTTAAATGTATATGTTCTCATGCTAGGGGTTGGTGATAAATGCCACAAAATTTCCTTATTTGTTCTCAAAATATGATAAAATAATTAGTAATAGTATGAACAAATAATTGGATAATTGATTGGTTTAATCATGATAATGATCAGCTAGATGTTCTTACACAAACTCATTTTGATATTTCCATTTTAGTTTCATCATTCAATTATAGCCTCCAATTAATCCATAAAACGAAAATTTCCTTTTGTCTGAGTACTGAATATTAGAAGTCATTATCTTCCACTGAGTTAATGGTTGTAGATGTGGGGTTATTATTAATATACTATGGGTTTTATGGATTTAGTGTCATTAAATTTCATTTGAGTTATTATAAATATATATTTTATATGAGGTGAGATTCTATGTATCTAGTAGTTCTATCAAAGATAATATTATCATATAATTTAAATATAATGTTGTCATGCATGAATAAAATACATTGAAATAAAAATGTAATGATATTATAATTTATTAATAAACATGGAACTACCAGGTGAACAAATATTTCACTACCATTTGAAGATAACGTATTATTTTATTAAAATTAATTAATTTTGGTACAAATACACATACATAATAACCATCCACACTGATCACCTTGATTCATTACATTACAAAAATTAAATAATATCATCTTAGGATTTAGAGTGATTTTTTTTTCAATTTGAGAGAGTACATATTTATTTAATCCTTTAAAAAATATAGTGTTCTATAAATCATTATAGATTTAGGATTCCCCTAACAACCAATAACTCTCACAATTTCTCATAAGTCACACCTACCAATAATTATTCCTTGAAATATATTAATATTATTCTTAAATCATAAACAAATATCAAAAATAAAATATATAAATATTATATAATAATTAGTCTTGGTAAATTATAAAAATTTATTAGGAAAGTGGTAATTCATTCTATAAAAATATCGAGGTTCTATTTTTTTAATGATTATGAACATGTGTTTATATTTTTCATGATAGGTATTAATTGAATATATATTGTTAATTTCCTTGATCATTTGTTTCCAAGAAATACACATTTCTTCCTTATTTCGAACCCAATTGATGGACCTCTCGATGTTAATAGAATTGGTACCAAATATTAATATAGAAAATAAATATTTTTTCATAATTTTACTCATTTATATGAATTTGGGATCACATAATGACTTATAAATTACAGTGTGTAAAAATTATTGAAAATGAAGGAAAAATATCTGACAAAAAGATAGAACCAAGATGAAGAATTTTATAAATTCTGAATAAAGGATACAAAAAATAAATGATAGTTGAGTATTAATAATAACATAATATAAGATTTGGGAGGGTAAATTAATTTAGGAGCCAGTTGAGGGGGAGTGTTGGTTGAGTTGTACTTTTTCAAGAACATGAAAATTGAAAGATATGATGGGTTCATAAGGGTTCAAATTAAAATACCAGAATGTGTTTTAATATTTCTTATAAAAAAGAGAAAATAAGTAGGTTTTTCACCCCTAAAAATATAATTTTTATTGATAAAACAGATCGTTATCAGCATTAGAATATATATGACAAAGGGTTAACCACATATGTCATCATTCAACGTAGGGTTATGATATGTTATTCATGGTTATGTATATGTTTAACCCCAAAACCATAATGAAAAATTAGTTATATTGTCATAAAATGACACTTACCGCTACCAATTACTCCCTGAATTAGCGACATCATCCTCCCAATTCCTTGTGGACCTGACCACCACATGCCGATGTGATGCTCCAATTTTCATCGTAATATCCTCTCAACTTATCGAGGGCTATCTATAAAGGTTGAATGGCCATAATTCCTAATAATTAAAGTATATTAGCGGGAAAACCATAGCACCACGTCGGCGTGTGGTGGTCAGGACCACATATGGATGGGAGGAATGCATCATTATTGTAGGGTGAAAATAAAAATGGTAGGAATCCACTTAAACAAGTCCAAATTTATTTTTAGTTTGGTGTTGGTGGTTATCAAATAATGAAGAACAAATCATATCTCATAATCCAATATGGGATGTACACATATGCATTCAAACAATAATCAAAACTATGAATTTGATGATAAAGGATACCATTTTTCAGTTATTTTATTTAACTATTGATAAAGAGTTATTTTATTATCTATGTTTATTTTATCATTTATAAAATTATTTCCTATATTTTAAATATAAACAAAACCCATCCAATATATTTTAATCCATTAAAACTATCATGGATGTTCGAATATTCCATTAGTCCCACTCATCCTTCCCTTAGATAAATATACTATATAAAATCCAAGGATATGTTATTAATTTTACTCATATATTGTTTATATTTTTGTTTCTCCAATTTCATAATTTTTTTCATTTTTCATCTTTGTTAATATTTTATCATCATTATTTTATCATTAATTTCTAAAACATGTATTAATTGGATTTCATAATTCATTACATGATCCCAAGTTCAAATAATGGTGTGAAATTGGTTAAAAATAATTTATTGTCAATATTAATCAATTGTTCATATTCTAGTAGTTTCGAGTGATTCATCAATAGTTTGTAAAATCTACAAAAAAATATTAAATTTCATTGGGTAAATTACCATGTAATTAAACTATATATATATATATATATATATTTCATTGTTATATTTATTAAAATATCTAAACACATGTTCATCAATTGGATACAAATATAACCTCGTTATATTTATTTTGAAATGAATTTACACATTCCCAATAAATGTTGATAATTTTTCAAAATCAAAATATTTTAATAATATAACACAAATATTATTTTTAATAATTTTTTAGGTCCTTAGAATAATAAATATATATAGGTCAATAAATAATTAGGGGGTTTTTTGACTCCTTAGAAATTTTATGAGTAATAGGTGGTCATGGGACACACAATTCAGCAATTATTTTTCAACACTAACAATTTTTATACATTTCATGAATAATTGTGTCTCTAAAATTGAGAAAATCACTCTAAACGATCATATGACAGTATTTAAAATTTTTATTAGTGAATTGTATGATGGTGATTAATGAGGATGGTTAATGTGTATGTATGTGTGAACCAATAATTAAAATCGTGTACTAAAAACAAAGTAATATTGGAATGGTAAAAAAATATATGTTCAACTTGTAGTATCCATATTTATTTTACAATTACATTATAGTGAAATTGTTATTTCAATATAAATCATGCATACATAACCATGGCCAATGTAAATAAAATGATCACATTAACATTAAAGACCTTTTAGATACATAGAATATCACCGCCTTCGTAATGTGTATTGATAATAACTCCATGTAAATTCCATGCCACTAATTCCATCCATCCCATATTATAATCATTATTACCCTGAACCCACCACTCTATCCTCACATGAATCATAGTTCATCTGAAATCCCATCCTTATATTGAGGTCCATGATCTTTTCGTGGATTAATTAAATACATTATTTTAATTTATAAACAATAATTCTTTTATTAACATGAGTGTGTGTAATTATATGTAGTTGAGACTTCCCATTTTCACACAAATCAATGAACCACTTGTATATATCCAACTACTACTAATATTTTTTCATCATTTGGTAAAAAATGAAATTTTTCCTTGTGCTTCACTAATTTCCCGTCCAGGGAACATTTAAATTTATGGATATTACCGGTATCCTCATTAAATTCATTTCAAGATTATTTATTATTCTATTTTGATTCATGGGACCCATCTCCCATATTTTTTGATAATGAAAAAATATTTCATGAACTACATTGAGTTGTAGTCATCCCATTAATGGTACTAGTAATAATTTTGGATGAATTAATAACATAGAACATAACAAAGGTGGTGTAATTATATTACTGAATTTAATTACCCATATCTATCATACAATGATGAAATTATTTGAAAAATTCAAATATTGTGTTTCCTTTATTATAATTATATATAACATTCTTCCTGGATTTTCAATATCTTATGTGTATATATTTTTTATTTAAAAATTTAATATTTTATCAATATAATATCATGGATATGAAATGATAGTGTATCCTGGGTAATTGAATAAAACTAGGTTATGATGATTTAGCTAAATAGATCCTCATGTTTTCTGTAGATCATGAATACATCCATTCTCAAATCATTTTCCCATGTTTACATTGTTTTTATTCAAGAAAAATTAGTTTTAAAGTGTAGGATAAAAATTTGATTTGTCATAGAATATATCATAATGATAAATGTTGGACTAACCATGGAGAAAAACATAATATTCTAACTAATTGGGATGGTACAATAGTAAATGGATCATTTGATATGAATATCCCTATAAATTATTATGGAGACAATATGGATGAAATAAAAAAAGAAATTGAATTTTACCTATGTGATTATAAAAATATATTTCAGAAAATAAATAGTTATTATAATAGACTATTGGACATTGGTTGTTATAAATACAAAATATTTTAAGATCTATCGAAGTTATATAATTTGAATGTTGGCATCATATGGAGCGACACACGCTTTACAAAACTACCTTGTCTTCAAAATGATATGATACCAAAATAAAATTAACTACCTTTTGAATAATATATTACCAAAATAATTCTAACTCCTAGGAGAATTATATCTAAAATATTAATGCTAGTCCAAATGATTAAATATGGTTTCCAAAGAATGATGAATTACTCATAAATTCCCAAATTGTTTAAAAAATCGACATATGAATATTGAATCATCTAGTAACCCTGACCCTGGAAACCTAAATATAGTGTCTGATTTATTAATTTAACGTATGTTACATGGAATCACATCACCAATGGCAAAATATTTTGGTATTCATGGTAATATTGATCCATAATATATTCTAAAACGTCATTTTAAATAAAACATTTGGGTATAATTTTTTTTGAGTGTAACCTTTTTTCCAATAGAATATAATTTCCTTTAAATCATAGTATGCATCATAGATTCCATGGAAATGAAAAAATATAAGGGAGATCTCAAAATCCTAGAAAGGGTTAAGTGTTGTTAAAGCTATCCTGAATAAATTAGGCATCATAAGTATGGAATGAATAATATAGAAAGGTTAATATTTGAACACTATTAGAATTGATATAATTAAAAATAAAAATCAATGGTAAGGTAAATAATAGGAAACACACAGAAATTGATACATAACATAACTATTATAATAGGGTAAGGTCTAATTAATATTCAAAAGAAAATAAACCAAAACAATTCCATTAAATTAATAAACTGAGAATGAAATGAATCTAGATATAATACCATTTTCAATATATCATGGATAATAATATTTAAATTCTAGGTGAATGAAATGATTAATTATTGGATTTCGTGTCTCGAACACAAGATTCCTATACCATTAATAATTTTCAACAAGGATGTCTTTAATTACTGGGTACAAACTCATCTATTTTAGCCAACAAATTTCATACTATAATATTGATTCACCTCTTGAGACTATGGAGGCATCGAGGGGCTATACATAATCAGGCCCCACCAGTTACTTCTTTTCTAAATAATTCCATATATATCAAATAAGAAATTTAATTAATGAATAATTTTTTTGTAATCAAATATCTGTATTGAGTATGGAATGAATAATTATATATATTTCTTCATTTAAAAAAATATCATTCAATGAAAAACATTTTGTGTATAAATGACATATGTTTTAAGAAATAAATGATTCAATTATAAATAATATGAATATATAGGGAAATATTGTGTCTATAAGAATGTGAATAATTCAAGGAAAATTTAATGATTACAAAAATGAATCAATGAAGTTTATGTATATAATTTATTTTTTCAAAATTATAAAAAAAATCTAGTGGAAGAATAAAGATGATATCAACAAATCATATACATATTAGAGTAAGAATAAAATGGATATTTTAAATAATAAATTTAAATTCAATACATAGATCTTTTAAAACATTCCTAAGGAAAATATCATTTTCTTTTTTTAAATTCAATATATAATAAAAAATATTTCAGAAAAAAATTAAAATAAATTTATGTGAAAATACCCTCTAAAACCTATAAATAATATTTAATATTTTTGAGTGCTCATGACTTTTAGATAAAAAATTCACATCATTCATGTTAAGACAAAAATTCCATTCAACATTTTTCAACATGACAAAATTGAATTGTTTTATAAATAAAATGATGATTTCCTTCCTTGTTTTAAATAATTAAAAATCAAAAAAATTATCAAATAAATAATTTATAAATTTATGAAAAAATTAGAAGCATTTTCACAAGATTTTTTTTTTAAAAAATGGTTTTCCGGCTGAAGATAGAAATGAAGAAATATTTTACTAAAAACAATTTCTCAATTCATTTATATTCTAAACAGTATAAGAATGTCTGTAATGATTGAAAACCGTCTTCAATGGCATCGAGAAAATAAAATGATATTCCTTATTATAAAATGATCTCATAATTACCTTATATGAAAACTCTCATTTAAAAATCCATATTTAAATATGATTGTTAAATAAACCAATAAAAAGATCATAATTTTGTTCATAACATTTCCATATTCCTCAATAAAGTAAATTGAGATACTGCCCCTTAGAGTGATCATGTCATTGTAGTAGGGATTAATCAATGAATTGATTATTAGTATAAAATGTAAATTAATATAAAATAGGAAATAAAACCTAAAATAATCAATAACCTAACACATAAAATCTTCACAGGATATAATCAATGGATTATATGTTTAACCTAGATAATGTAAATTTTGTTAATAATACCCTTACCTCTCCCTTCATTTTGGATGAAAGTGCATTAAACTTTGATATGGTAGATTTAAACATTTTATTAACTTATAAGATAACCATATAATTATTATTAATATCATATATTTTCATTTTTTAATATATTATCACCCATAAATTAATAATCATTCTTTAGTTTCATTGTTTCATGTGTTAATTGCCTCGTTTTATCATGAGTATTTCATTATGAATAATATGGTTCTTGTGAATTTTATATAGTTATATCATCTACAATGTAATTAAAATGACATAATTTTCTTATCAGTACATGAATTCTAATTTTTGAACTAATATTGAAATATGGATATGAAAATTGTACTATGTAACAATCATGGGGATGGTTGGCCATTAGTACACATGAGTAACATTTCAATTTTTCAATTATCATTTTGGAAAAGAGGTAAGAATTTATTCAATATTCTAGATTGATAATAATATATAATGTACCATATTATCTCTTTAAATATACTTATATATATAATTTTTATTGTGTTGTGATGAAATGTGGCTCACATCACTTAATGAGTGATACAGTCCAACTGTAAAGGAATGATGTTATCATTTTTAGGTATAGAAAAATAAAATGATATATAATTTTTTAAGAATGATAAATATTTCATGAATATAATAATAATTTAATGTATATAACTTATATTTTTTTTACTTAACCTATTTATATTTCATGTAAAGTGCTAGTTAAAGAAGAATCACATCACTTCCAAAGGTGGAAGTCTGCAGTACACATGAGTGACATTATGATATCCCATGTTGAATGGAATTTTAAAAAATTAAAATAATGACTAAATTGGTATAAATATTTCATAATTAACTTATATGAACATTATATCCATCATCATACCCAACCGTGATAGGTGGTAATGGAAAAAAAGAATGACATCAGTTTACGATATTCTAGTTCATCACACACACGAATGATTATTTCGTAACCCATTTGATTTAAGGGGGTGGTTTAAGATCATTCCATTAACATAAATAAATATTACTATATGAATGATTCTGAGGTTTTTATATGATCATGGTAAAATAATATATGAATTATTTTTATGCTGAAATAAAATAAAAACACTCAATTTATGAATGTTACCTCTTCTTTGGGTATCATCATTAGGTTTGCACCAAAACCCATTGTAGGATGGATTTATTCAAACAATACAGGTTATAGGATTTCATGGATGTAATTTCAAAAGTAAACTAGGATGTTATTTTCGGATCCAATGTCGTATTATGAATTGAAAATGAGAGTATAGGGAATAGCCATTAATAAGTGTGGTGAGTGGCACACTTATAATTTTTTAAATGAAGAATGTGCACCCATATAATGAACTGAATCCAACAATAATATCACTAAGAAAATTTCATGGATAATAAATATTGAATTTATTGTGATGGAAATACATAATTATGGGATATTATGTCTCGAGTAAATGATACCTATATTTTTCGGATTTGTATTCAAGACAATTTAAAAGTATTGTGTACAAACTCATCTGGTTTGTAAAACCATTTTTTGGATAGCTTGAAAATTTCCCCATTATATTATCAATGCATTTTATGGTATCTATAACCAAGACCCACCAGTTTTTACAAGTAAAAATAATTCAACTTTTTTCAAATAAATGATTTAATTCATAAAAAAATCTATGTCATCAAATATTTATATTGACTATGTAATATGGATTTATCAATATTTCCATTGAAAAAAACATAACATTCCCCATATAAAACCATAATTATAAATGGTATATGTTTTAAGAAGTAAAAATATTCATGATTAATAATATACATAATATGTTAAATTTAATATCCGTAGAAAAGTGAATAATTCAAATATAAATTTATTTTTATAAAAATTAATTGAGGAATTTAATATAAATATATTCCATTATAAAAATTATCATAAAAATTTTACAATAAAAACAATGATGGTATCAATACAACAAATACCAATTGGAGTGAGATTAAAGGGTTCATTATTTAATTGAAATACCATAAAAATATATATAATTACATTTTAGAGAGAATTATCCCTTTAATTTTTAAAATAAACATTTAAAATCATCATTTTTAAAAAATGATTTTATTTTTTAAAATTACCTTTTAAAAATATATATTTATCTTTTAAGCATTTAAATGTAATTATGTTTGGAAATTCTATTCATTTTTTTAACTTTAAAACAATGACTCATTAACTTTACTATTAATTCCAAACTAGCATTGTATTGAAAATGAAATGAGTATTCCTATAATTTTTTTAAAAAAAGTTAAAATAGAGACAAATTTATTTATAAAATAATTTTTAAATGGTTAAAATAATTGAAACACTTTTTTTAAATCTTTCTTTTGAAAGAATATGGTTATCTGGTCGAGGATAGAAATAAATACATATTTCTTTAAAAAATATTTTCATTCATTCTATGTGAAAAATAGTGATAAATGGTAATATTACATGAAAAATATGATAAATAACCATATGAGAATAATATTAATCGGTTTATTAAGTAGTGGACAAATAATTTCCCTAAATGTAAATTCATGTATAAACAATCCTGAATAAAATGACATTGGGATATAAAACCTTTCAAATAACATATAGTTAAAATGAGAATTAATCAATGAACCAATTATGGTTATAAATTTGAAATTCACATGGAAAAGATTAAATAAAACCTAATATATTAATAATTCCAGATCAATATAATCATCAAATATCATGGAAAACATACTCGTAATATAACCCAATTAAAAGAAATTGTTTTATGAAATTATTTAAAAATTGGTTGAATTTATGTCAAATCCCATTCTTTGGAATAATTCAAATTGAAGCATATTATATGTTGAATTATGAAGGATTCATGAAATAACATTTTATAGGGTATTAAATTACAACATATACAATAAATTATATATATAACATTACAATCTTCCTCAATGAATAGAAATTGAGATGATGTCCCTTAGAATGATCATATCATTAAAGTGTGGATTAATAAATGAATTGATTATGTGTATTGAATTAAAATAAACATAAAAAACAGATTAAATACCAAATAAAATAATCAAATTTCATTTCTCACATAATCCTAGAATTATACTATGAATGAAGAATAATTTCATCCCAATGAACGGATAATGAGATAAGAATTCCATTACCTTGCGCTTCTTTTAGGTTCAATGTTATTAAAACTCATGTATGGTTCATTTATACATTTTCATAAATTATAATATAACCATATAAATATGTATAATGTCATATATTATTTTTTTATAAAAACTTTACATCCTTCTAATAATAATCCTCCATTATATTCAATGTTTTGGGTGTTAATTACCTTATTTTCTCTGGCATGTTTAATCAAGAAAGATCCGGTTTTTTGCATATTATATAGATATATCATATATAGAATAACAATAATGAAAAAATTATAATATTGTTACATGAATTATGCTTCTAAAATCAGTCATGAAATATGGTTATTAAAAGTGGACTATGTTACAATCAAGGAGACGGTAAGCCATATTTATGCATGAGTAACATTTCCATTTTTCAAGGATTATTTCGGAATTGAGGTAAGAAAAATTTTAAATTCAAATAAATATAATAATATATAATATAACATATTATTAATTTTTAAATAATAATATATTTATATAATCCATGTGATTTTTTAATGAGAAGATATTCGCATCCCTTCGTGATAGTGTTAGTCCACAGATACACGAACAATGTTATCATTTTTCATTATAAAAAATGAAAATAAAATATTACCCTTTCAAAATGATACATATTCCATGAATATAATAATTAATTCATGTATATATCATATATTAATTATTATAATCTATATTTCATTTAATTTAAAGTGATTGTAAATGAAGAATTACATTCATTTGTGAGGTTGTTGTATGTCGTACACTTGAGAAACGTTATTTTATACCCTACAAATATTAAATTAAAATGGTATATATGATATAATGACCCCATAGGTGTATATATATATTTATATAATATAATTTATATTCCTTATCATATACAACTATGAGGGGGGTAACAGAAATAATGACAGTGGTTTGTGGGGCGGTAGTCCTCCGTACACACAAATTATGATTTTATAAAACATTTTATGAAAGTGGAGATATTTGTAGATCATGAAATAATATAATAATAACTATCTATATGAAATATATTTATATTATTATATCAACATTCATAAAGAGGATTTTAAGGATATGGGGAAAGAAATTATATAAAATTTCTTACTGAACAATGTTCCTTATTCTATAGGAATCCTCCTTATGATTATAGAAAAAACATCCTTGGTCGTATTTCTAAACAAAATAAAGATTATAGGATGAGGGTACAGAAATTATGAAGTGATTTTGGTATGTATTGAATGAAAAATATTTGTGTGAATGTGTGAGGAAAATAGGAGAGTTGCGGGATTTTATAAGTGTGGAGAATTACACACTTGTAAATTTATGAAATAAAAATGGTCACCCACTATTTTCACATAAAAAGGAAAAAATGAAGTATCATATACATATTGAAGATACGTTCTAAATATGACCATTAAATATATTTTAGGAATGCTTTTAGGTTTTTCTATTCTTTATCATTTAAGATATACCCCTAGTAAATCCATTTGTTCCTTAAACATATGAATTAATTTATATTGTTTAACTATTGATTTTGGTGAAAATTTTAGATGAAACTTATAAAAAATATAAATGATGACAATTATAAATATTTAGACCATTATTAAAAATTCAATTCACAAATTTGGAAAATTTTAACGTAAAATTAATCATGAATATGCAACGAAGAGATGAGTTTTCATTGATATATATTTGAACTATTTTTACATTAAAATAATTATATATAAATTATGTATATAAATAATTAATGATAAAATAGTGTTTTCTATTAAAATTCTATATTATTCACTATTAATAAAAAAATTAAATGTTTTAGAAAAAACCATAAAATTCACCCTTCATTAATTTTGATATATTGTTATCGAAAATGTAGTTAATTTAATCAAATATATTTTATAATATTGGAATAATTTAATATTAAAATACATGTCCAATTCATAACTAATCTGTCTTTTAGAAAAATATTTCTTTTCAAAAAACATTTATTTTTCATTTAAATATTTCTAATTTAATATGTAATCAATATATAACAATACCATTAATACCTAAAATTTTAATGGATATGTTATTAATATATACAATATTAAATTTCATTTAGAATCTAGGCTTCATGTTTTGTAAGCAATCGAAGAAATTAAATTGAAGTAACTATATTTCATGGGTTGTTTATAATTTGTATTTTGTAAATCATACTCTATCAAATAAAATGTTCTTATTTGATGAATTATAGTTGATAAAAATCATGTCCTTAAAAATATGTCTGGTAATATCTTGTTATTTCACATTTCAAAAGACATTATCGTTTCCAATAAACACTGAGATAATTGACATGACATTCAGATAAACATTTAAGGATCAGAAGCTATGTCATCTATCATGCTATACTTAGTGGAAGAAATTTGTTTTTGAGTATCCTTAATTTTGGAATGATCCATGAAACTTCCTTCTTCTGTTATCAATAATGAAATTAATACATTTTTTATTTAGATTTGTAATCATAACATATGTCGTGTTATGATGTTTAATTATAAGTTTCTTCCACAGTTACAGATGAAGCACAACTAAATTATTTTGTCTATACTTATTTCTAAAAAACTACCTCATAATGTTATTGATGTATATTTGGTTCCCTTATAAGGATAAAAAAATTCTATATGGAATACACGTGTAACAATGTACGATTCTAATATAAGCGAACAATTCCAACAGAGGTCTGTGTTTAATGAGATAATAAATTTCTTTCCAATATATAAAATTTTTCAGGGTATAGCATTAATGGAATGTTGGGGTGTCCCATTTTTATTGAATGTATTCAATCAGTTTAGTATAAATATTACATGAGGACTATGTTTTTAAGAAATCATAAATTTTCTCTTTGATGAAATAAATATAGATATTAGATGATAACATTTGATGGGAATACCAAACATGGTACAACACATTATCCCCTAATGGGTGATCAACTAATTTATATATTAATATATATATGGACCTAGTTTTTATAATCCATTTTTAAAAACCATTCAAAATCCAATAGAATAAGGAATTAATTTTTTTGAAATTAAATTACAAGAATATTTCGTACGTCAAAAATTTTCATCATTTCATACATGTAGAAAAAAATGTATTTCCTAGTTTTATATGCACATTAATAAATTTTCTTGAAAAAAATGGAATCAAGGCTATGATGCACTTTATTAACATGGGTATAATGAATTAGTTGTCCTAAATATGGTTAAAGTGAATTTTTTTTCATCCAACAATTTAAACAGTAACAACTAATGAAAATTAGATATTTTGATTTTTTCATTATAACATAAGTGTTCTTTTGTGTTGTTCATCAAATATCATAAATGTTATTTCAAAGAGAAATTTGAAGTTTTAGGGGCTAAAATCACATGATTTTCATATTGTGATTCACCATTTTATGTGCGTTTCTTTATAATTCATTCTACCAAAAAATGTTTGAGTTACATTAACCACACATTGATTCCTTTTCAAATCCATATGTAGTAATGTTATGGACCTGGTGACGTTTCCAATCATTAAAGAGGAGGAAGAAACCATATTCTTTGAATTAGATATTTCCTTCAAAAAATAATATTTTAATAGAATTATTCACATGACGGTTTAACTGGTAAGAGTTGTTTAAAAATGTGTTCATATCCACTATAGTTGTATATCCCCTTTTGAATGGTATATGTGGACTGTAAAAGGGTTTATCAATAATAAAATCCATGTAGAATGATGTATTGGAAAAAAATATATGGTTTAAGATGATGTTGAATTTTATACTGATTACGTATTAGATGTTTATTGGAGCAGTCTCCCAAATATTGTCAAAAGAGATGCTTATAGGCCAAAGTATTTTTGGAAGAGATGTTGTTACAATTTCTATCATGTAGTGAAAGAATCGTCATGATAACATTTTACATACTAGTGTTGATATTTATCCATACATTAAATCCCAAAATTTAATTCATAGTTATTTTATTCAATCAATGGATAAAGGATGGATATTAAATTCACATAATCAATAGTTTATAATATGGTTATGAGATCATATTAATATGGATTTATTTTTAAATGAAAATTCAATTATAGAACGACATCAAAGGATAGCCATGTGGAAAAATGATAATTTTATATCATACATTGGTTTAATAATAATTTTTTATATGTTCAATATAAAAGTATATTACAACCATAGTGTGAGGAAAAATGTATTGATATGCATGTGGTGGTAGCACAATAGATATTGGGTTCCAAAAATAGAAAATCAAATTTTTGTAATTATTTCATTTTTAAGTATCATTTAAGATATGTATTGGTTTGGTTAATAAACATTTTATCTACCAATTTTCCATTGGAAATAGGTTTAAAATATGAGCACAATGATAGATGATGAAATGGGATTTGTGAAGGTTAACTTCTATGCAGAAGGGTATAAGGACAATCCACATATATTATCATAAAAATGAGTAGATGCATTTTATTTTTTGGAATAAAAAACAAGAATTATTCAATAATCCATCTATTGAATAAATCAACTATAGGGTCAGATGAAATTTCAATCGAGGATGACCCCTTTATTTGATGATAAAAATCGTTACATAGATATCCCAATGAAGACAATGTCTTTTTCATTAGAGGGGAAAACAATGAATGGATTGGGTTCCTGATATATGATCCAAATCCATTAAAACATTTATTGAAATAAGGACACTTCATTGAGAATGTTAATGTTTTTTTAATATACAATACCTTTCCACATAATATTATGTGTTCTAAACTTTATTTACATAATATAAATTTAATGTTTCACTACTCATGCAGACAATGAATTCAGAATGTGATGATGTTACCAAAATCGAGGATTAATAAGACGTTGATACAGATGTAATAAAATTAAAAATGGATCAAGAATATTTTGGTGAAAAAAAGAATGATGTAGCATCACTGTGTTGGCTAAAAGTATCAAAGAAATAATAAATGGTATAAAATTCATTGTTGGTTAGATTATATGGGGTTAAATTGTTAAACCCATCAATTCAATTATCATTAGTTATATTAGGGTCACAATGATAATGAATATCCCCATTGATATAGAATCATAGTTCCATTCCCAGCCTATAATGAAGCAAATTCATAGTGATGATATGAAGAATGTTTACATTATACGTTATCTAATTTAATGAAAAATTATATAATGAAACATTTATTTAATCTCATTGTACCTCATAGACTTCACTTATTTTTAATATATTAAAAAAAATATGTCTTAATAGATTTTGGAAAATAACATAGAGACATTTTAAAACCAAATACCAAACATTATCTCAAAGATGTTGAGGTCAAACTAAATCCACACCCACCAAAACCTATTATCATGCATTAAAAAGAAAGAATCATGTAAATCATTCATCATTCATCATGGTGAGAAATTATTTTATGTGAATTTTATTAAATATTATATTATTTGACATTATTTATATACTACAATTTGATTCAAAAATATTAATTTTTGAAAATTTTGAGGAGTGTTGACAAAAAAACATGCATCAAAACAAAGGAACCCCTGTCACAATGATAGAATTGGGTATGTTTCACTAAAGAAAAAACGGGATATATTTTAAATATACAATAAATTTAATAGTTGATAATAAACATCATATATAAATATTTTTCTATTCATATTCATGAATCAAAATATGATTCCATATCCAAACCACATCATGTTCTATGAAAGGGGGCCCATGTAATTAAAGAGGGTAAACTTATTGATGAAAACAGATAAAAAATATGAGAAACCATGTGAAATCATCCAATAATAGTAATTTATTATTATTTATTATATTGTTATATAAAAATATCGATTTATTTACATATGTTTTTTATGGTTTAGAAACAAGTATCAGTAATGTCCATACCTAATGAAAAACTGCATTCAGTAGCTTTGAAGTGGTCTAAAAAATATTTTGTGTTAGTGATGTAGGTTTCCGAGTGGTACCACAAATATAATTTTAGAATAATAAGTTGTAATAATATAAATCTCTTATAATGAATTGATCAAACATGAAAATAGATGCTCTGAAAGTTATTATTATGCATAGTTTTTTACAAGAGAAATATATATAGAAGGATCTATGTGAGCCAGAATTAGGACGAAGATTATCATATGATGATCCATATAATCCAACTATTATTGATTCTAGTAACTCTAATAGACCACATACCATACCCAAGGTAATAATTTCTTTAATTACATTTTCTCATCAATGAGAATAAAAACACATCTGATAAGTTTATATTTCTAAAATCCATAATGGGGATGTGGTTTGTGATTTTTTTTCTATAAACACCCACACAACACCAATTTATGAGGGTTGTGGTAAATAGTATCCCTTTAAAAATGCAATATAAAAAAGATATAAAAAAAGATCACATTATATTATAAATTAATGTAACCCCCTGAGCCGAGTGATGAGTTCTTCTTTGACATGATTATCTATAAATTAAAATGGTCAATGATGCTAATAAAAACATCCACAACCTGATCATGTAATTATATAAAGGTACACGAGGTATTTCCATTAAAAAATATCAATTCTGATCTTGATAATAGTAAATGAAAAAATGTCGCATTTTAGTTATGGTATTATAGATAGAAAGAATTATAGGGAGACTGAATCTCAGATCTGGTGTATTACTAATAGATAAAATTATAGGGAGATAGAAACTCAGATCAATAAAATCAAGTGAATCAATAAATAAAAAAATGACCTTCCCATATTACATTCTATTCACCAGTTTCCCTAAATTACGTAGTAACATTAAAAGTACATTGACACTCCAAATTCACTGTTGTAGATGTATCATATATTAAATATGTAGAATAAATATTAGGATATGTCAATATATTGGTAGTTATATTTTAGAGTTGAAGTGAGAATATAATTTTAGTTGTGTCTTATTCATGAATACGTACCTGAGGTAGATTTTAAGAACCCGGACCTTTGTTTCAGGTATGTTTTTCCTTTTTCTGGTGTTTTTAATAAAAGAGGAGTTTCTGGATATTTTTGAAGTACACAACATGTACATTATAAGTACACGTCGTGTACTTCGATACCGCGTGAGGTCGTGTGATGGACATGGCAGGGCCACACACACGGTAGTGTGGGGTGATGTGGAGGCCGCTTAAAACAGTGTACGGAAAATCCTAGTACTTGTCATCTACTCCAAAAGTACACACCGTGTACATTATTTTTTTCATTAAACGGACTAGGCTCACATCTAACCACTAGAATCATCTTCTTCTAGGTCTCATTCGACCGAGATAAGTCATACAATGCCAGAACTTCTCTGAGCCCCCGTGCCTCCGTCCGTTCTCTGAATCGACCATCGTCGATTGCGTTGGAACCGCAGTGGTATGCTCTCCATTATTTTATAGCATCATTTTCCAATTCCTCCTCCTTTTCATGTTATCATAGGTTGAACATTTTGTACATTTTGGTATATCTACAACGTTTTAAGGAGATCCAAGCCTCCTGTTTCATGTATATCGATCTCCTAGCATCATGGTAGGTGGTTTGTGCCTTTCCGTTCAACATCCTTGAGTATTATGTGCAAATTCCACCAAAACCCTTGAATGGGGTATTGTGTGATTACATTTTTACCCTAATTGTTTTATTGACTTTAATGTATTTTTGTGTAGTGGTAATTTGGTAATGTATGAGGATAATTTCTATTCATGGATATTTTTCCCAAGCATTGTTCTGTTTACGACCTATTGGTCTTGTTCAGCCTTTGGCTGTTGTACCTATTTTTTATGCCTTGTGACCGTAGGATGGAGTATTATTCCCTGACAAGCTTTTCATGCTATAAAATCATTAGCCAAGTAACTCTGTAGGTTTACTTTGGCCTTATAGCATTATTATGAACTGACAGACACGGGGTCATGAGAACCTGGTGTAATAGACTATAAGTGGATACACTGGGTGAGCTTCCTCAGAGAGTGTTGGACATTATAGACTATAGGGGATAGACCAACTGAGATTCCTAGACAGTCTTGGATAATATAGAACATAATAGGATAGAGCGAGTGAGCTTCCTCAGAGATTCTTGAGCCTTATAGACTATACGGGGGTAGACCGATTGAGCTTCCTCAGAGAGTCATTGTTTTGATTGATTTTCCTTAAACCATTCCAGTCTATAGGAGGATTTGATTGTGGGAGATTCCTCAGAGAGTCTATGATCAACCTAAGGATATATAATTAATTGACTGAGTGAGCTTCCTCATAGAGTCTCTAGACCATGGGTATATAAGAGTAATTGACTACGTGATCTTCCTCAAAGAGTCCCGTACTACCTTAGACTATAAGGGGAATTGACAGAGTGTGTTTCCTCAGAGAGTATTATAATATAGTACGACCAAACCAGATGGGTTTGGCTAAGTGTACTTCCCAGAGGGTTGTTGGTACTACATGGATAGGACAAGAGGGGAGGGTTGTTAGTACTTCCCAGAGAGATTCCAGGTTGTGGTTAGATGTTAGCTTCACTACTGCTTGTTGATATGTGGATTCTTTACTATTGTGCGTCATCCTATTTATTGGTTACTGTTTACTGCTTATTGTACTATTACCTGTCATATTCTCACTGACTATTAGGCATAGATCTTCAGGTGGTTTCCTACTCAGAATTAGTCTCACAACCTGTTTGGGTCATGCTTTTGGGCCCAAACAGATTATATTGCTCCAGGTATAGACAAGGGAAAGCGCCTTTCGACTTCAGGTACGTGATTGGATTGGGGTAAGAGAACACGGGACAAAGTCGAGGCTTGCGATGTTGGGGAGTTGGTTATCTATTTTTCCTTTGTACTTTGGTTTAGTATTGAATTCAACATTGTGACTTTTTCGGCTGCTTTCCTAGACAAATGTATCATGCATCATGTTATATATATATATGTCTGTGCTTCTGTTGGTTATTGTTTTAGCCTTCCATTGTTGACTAATGATGGATGTTTACTACTTCAGTTATTGTATGTGTTGTTTACTTCCATTTTGTACTCTGTCAATGAGGGAATAGTTTCCCCACTAACACACCCAGGGCCCTCATAGCTAGTCGGTAGTCTTGGGATTTCCGGGAAATGCGCTTGAGGCCATGTGACCAACTGGGTATGGGGCGCCTCTGGGTGGCTTCCGGAACCGGGACGTTACAAAGTTGTATCATAGGAATTATTTTCTCTTGACTAACTGTTTGGAGCCTATATCCAGCGATAGGATGTAATAGGTACTTGGTAATAAGATGTGCATGAGATTAGTTGACTCAGGTACTTGATAATAAGTTGTTCCCTTCGACTTCAGGTACTTGATTGTATTGGAGCAGGAGAGCATGGGACCAATCTGAGGCTTGCGATGCTGAGGAGTTGCTTATATGTTTTTCCTTTGTAATTTGGTTTAGTATTTTATTCAGCATTTTGAATTGTTTGGATGCTTTCCTAAACAAAATTATCATGCATCATTTCATTGAAATGCGCTTGAGGCCATTTGACCAACCGGGTACGGGGTGCCTCTGGGTGGCTTCCAGAACTGGGATGTTACAAAGTGGTATCAAAGGGAGGTTTTGATCCTCCTTCCTTTGGGTTATATGCCCACTATGCTTCTACTGCGCGAAAGACCGAGGATGGTCTGAGGCATGACATCTGCTCGTAGGTGAACATCATTAGGATGAATTTTATATCTTCTATCATCAACCAGGTGCAGATCACAGAGCACAATCTGAGGGATTATGGAGTAGTGATCCAGGATGGTTCAACCTCTAGAGCTAGTGTTCCTCCTACTAATAGTAGGAAGAACCTTAGTGAGTCTGCTGAAGGAGATCAGAGTAGGTGGAATGTATCTTCGTGTAGCCAGGTAATATGCTACCAATGCGGGAGGAGTGGGCATACTTGGCCTTAGTGCTAGAGAGAGCCGATGGAGTGCCGATCATGCAGCAAGATAGGTCACCATCAGTTTTTTTGTCAGATCTTCTCACCCACAGCTGGTGGTAGGGGTTCTTCTCTGTCCCCACGTTTTGGAGACGCATCGCCAGTTTCTCACCAGTCTGGGAACTAGAGTTCTTTCAGCCTTTATGGCTGAGGTAGAGGTCGTGACCGTCATGATCAGACACTAGTTTACCAGCAATAGTATCGTGGATCATCTCTGAGTGGTTAGCCAGGGTCGCAGGGTCGCGATACAGGCCAGAGGTTCACTGTGGAGCAGACCCATCAAGAGCAGGATCTCTAACCTTCTACAGTTCGAGGTATGATCTTAGTAGCCTCAGTTTTATCTTCATCTCTTTTCAGTACTGGTTCTACACATATCTTTATCTCTATTGCGGTTGTGGAGAGCCTTGGGCTCTGTATCATTCCCTCTACCGATACTTTGAATTTAGACACACCGTTGTGGAATAGATCAGTTTGCGTATATCAGTGCAGAGAGTTCCCTCTTGAGGTTGCAGGGTGTCATTTCATATGGGACCTCTATGTCTTAGAGATTACGAGCTATGATGTCATCATCAGAATGGACCGGTTAGTCCCTTTCCTAGCATTCGTTGATTTCTATCGATGTAGGGTGAGTTTTGTATCACCGAAGGGAGGATACTTTCTTCATAGAGGTGAGTGGGATGTCCAGGAGAGTTGAGCAGGACCCGAGCATCATGGGCTTGGAAGAGTTAGAGCACATATTTCCAGTCTATATCTGGATGACCAGGGGACATCCCAGTTATACATTCCTCCAGTGGTGGATCATTTCAGAGACTTCATTCTAGGGGAATTTTCAGGTTTTCTTCCAGAGTGTAAGGTAGAATTCATGAGTGAGCTTGTGCCAAGATCGGCACTGGTTTCCATTCCTCTTTATAGGATGGCTACACCTGAGTTATAGGAGCTCAAGAAGCAGTTGGAGGAGTTGCAGGCAAAGGTTTTCATCTGACCCAGTACATCTCTTTGGGGTTCGCCTGTCCTATTTGTGAACAAGGCAGACGACACCCTCAGGCTTTGTTTGGATTATCAGAAGCTAAACCTGTTGATGTTCAAGAACTGATATCCCTTGCCGAGGATCGATGAACTCTTTGATCAGCTTATATGAGCCCGAGTGTTCTCGAAGATTGAATTGAGATCCATTTATCATCAGTTGCGTGTTAGACCATCTCATATACCTCTTACAGATTTCTGGAGCAGGTATGGTCTATACGAGTATATGGTTATGCCATTCGGTCCCACAAATGTTCATGTAGTTTTCATGTCACTGATGAACCGAGTGTTCCATCCATACTTTGATTCATTCGTGGTGGTTTTCGTGGATGACATCTTGGTGTACTCTCACACTTGACACGACCATGCTACCCATCTTGAGATCGTACTGAGAACACTGGGAGAGAATCATATTTATGTTAAACTATCAAAATGAAACATTTGGATGGATCAAATTCACTTTTTGGGCCATTATATCATAGAGACAAGAGTATCAGTGGACCTAGAAAAAGTGAGAGCAGTAGTTTCCTAGGTGCATCCAAATAACGTCTTTGAGGTGCAGAGTTTTCTAGGGTTGGCTGGATGCTACAAGAATTTCATACAAGATTTTTCACACCTACGAGCACCACTGAAAAGTCTGACTAAGAAAGGGGTGATGTTCTTATGGTTATATTCTTTTGAGTCATCCTTTAAAGAGCTGAAAGGGTGGTTGACGTTAGCACTGATACTAGTCTTTATAGAGCCGGGAAAGAGATATAATGTTTACTGTGATGCTTCATGTATCAGAATGTGAGTTGTGCTTATGAAGGGAGATGGATTTGCTGCTTATGGGTCGCGATAGTTGAAGACCAACTAGAAGAATTACCTGACTCACGATCTCGAGCTGGAGGCAGTTGTTCATGCATTACATTGTTGGAGACATTATCTTCTGGGAGAGCATTTTGTGGTCTTCATTGACCAAAAAAGTCTCAAGTACATCTTCACTCAGCGTGATTTGAATTTGGGACAGCACCGGTGGGTCGAGTATCTTCAGTCCTTTGACATTGTGCTTGCCTATACACCTGGGAAGGGCAACACAGTGGCTAATGCGTTGAGGAGGAGAACTCAGATACAGGAAGTTCAAGAGGCTAGCAGTGAGTAGCAGTTTATGGATCTGTTCTATGAGATGCATTTGGAGGTGCACGATAGACAGGGGCAGACTTTTCTATCTTCTGTAACTGTTACCTCTACACTTCTTGATTGGGTACAGATGAGGCAGCTATCAGACTCAGAAGGCCTAGTCCTGCGAGAGAGTGTGTTCGGAGAGGACCCTCTTCCTAAATTGATAGTGGGCGAGAGTGAGATCGTGCATTTCTAGGGATTCGTATGGGTTCCAAAAGACATACATGAGGAGCTGATGCGGGATTTTCATTCCTCAGTTTGGGTTGTTCACCCTAGAATCACTAAGATATATCGTGATCTACACCACCAGTATTGGTGACCAGGTATGAAGAGAGAGGTTGCTGGATTTTTCCAGAGGTGTTCCACTTGTCAGTAGGTGAAAGCGGCGCATCAGCGACCTGCGGGTCTTTTGCAGCAGTTATCAATTCTGGAGTGTAAGTGCAATGATGTCGTGATGTACATCATGACCGGGCTATCGAGGTCACCTCGAGGGAATGATGCTGACTGATTTTTCATCGACTGGCTTACGATGGTTGCTCACTTCCTGCCGATCAAGGAGACCTTCAGTGTTGATGAGCTGGGAAGGTTTTACATCCGAGACATTGTATTTTTACATGGAGTTCCACACTCCATTGACTCAGACATGGATGTGTATTTTACTTCTCGGTTCTAGAAGAGGATTTAGAAGGAATTCGGTACATAGGTAGTTTTGAATACAGCATACCATCCCCAAACACATGGCCAGCCAGAGTGCATGACTCAGGTGCTGGAGGATATGCTCTGAGCTTGCATTATGGACTTTGGTGGTTCTTGGGAGAATCATATCCCTCTAATGTAGATCTCCAACAATAACAGTTTTCATGTGGCTATTCAGATGGCACCTTACGAGGAATTGTAGGGTAGGCCATGGTGCTCACCCTTGCGTTGGTTGGAGGCTGGAGAGGCAGCTTTGTTGGAACCTCATCTTGTTCAAGAGACATTAGAGTAGATAGAGTTGATTCTGAAGAGGATGTTTACGGCATAGTCTCGATAGAAGTCTTATGCCGATCAGTGGAGAGGACATCTAGAGTTCATGGTCGGGGATCAGGTTTTCCTACATACTGAACCGAGGTTGGGACACAAGAGAATTTGGAGACAGGGTAAGCTTTCACCTAGGTATGTCGGGCCATTTGAGGTGTTGGAGAGAGTTGGGATGGTTGCCTATTAGATTTAGTTACCTCATAGGTACCGGGCTATGCACGACATCTTCCACGTTTCTCAGCTCTGACGTTACATTTCAGACATGTCTCATGTCTTTCAACCTGAGGAGGTTGAGCTCGAAGTGGATGCATCGTTTTAGGAGCATCCTATCCTGATTTTCAATCGTAGTACAAAGGTTCTCCATGGATGGTCTATTCCTATGGTATGGCTGCTATGGTATCACGGGCGATTATTGGACGAGACATGGGAGAGGGAGGATGATGTACGCTCGCAGTGGCTGGAGCTGTTCGGGGATTCTTCTTCCATGCCTCGGTAGGGAAATTCGGGGATGAATTTCTTTAAGGTGGGATGTTTGTAAGAACCCGGACATTCGTTTTAGGTACTTTTTTCCTTTTTCTGGAGATTTTATGAAAAGAGGAGTTTCTAGAAATTTTTTAAGTACATGCCACGTACTTCGATGTCGCGCGAGTCCGTGTAATGGCCGTGTCCGAGCCACACACACGGTCTTGTGGGGTGATGTGGAGGCTGATTAAAGTGAAGTACAGAAATTTCTAGTACATGTCGTGTACTCCAAAAGTACCTGCAATGTACATTAGTTTTTTCATTAAACGGACCAAGATCACATCTTACCACCAGAATCATCTTCTTCTAGGCCCCATTCGACTGAGAGAAGTCGTACGGCGCCAGAATTTCTCCGAGCCCTCGTTCCTCCATCAGTTATCTGATTCAACTTCCATCAATTATGTTGGAACCGTAGTGGTAATCTCTCCCTTATTCTAGATCATCTCTTTCAAACTCCTCCTCTTTTGAACATTAGTGTGCGTTGAAAATTTCGCGCGTTTTATTAGATCTACGAAGTTCTAAGGAGATTCAAGCCACTTAGTTAATGTATATCGACCTACTCACATCAAGGTAGGGGTTTTGTGCCTTTATGTTCAATGTCCTTGAGTATTATGTACAAATTCCACCAATACCCTTGAACGGGGTATTGCGTGATTACTACATTACCCCTGTTGTTTTCCTACCTTTCCTGTATGCTTATGTAGAGGTAATTTGGTTATTTATGAGGATAATTGCTATTCTTGGGTGTTTTTTCCCATTCCTTGTTCTATTTACGACCTTTTGGTCTTGTTCAGCCTTTGGCCGTTGAACCTGTTTTCCATGCCTTGTAACCATAGGATGGAGTATTGTTCCATGAAATTCTTGTTATGCTATAGACAGGTTATCCATGTTGCTCTATAGCTTTACATTGTATTTATAGCATTATTATGCACTGACCAGCACAGGGCCGTGAGAACCTGGTGCTATAAGAAATAATGGGATAGACCGAGTGAGGTTCTTCAGAGAGTCTTGCACATTATAGACTATAGAGGATATGCCGAGTGAGCTTCCCTGAGAGTCTTGGATATTGTAGACCATAGGAGGATAGACCGAGTGAGCTTCTAGAGTGAGTCTTGAGTCTTATAGACTGTATGGGGGTAGACCTAGTGAGCTTCTTCAGAGGGTATTTGTTTTGTTTGATTTCCCTTAATCCATTCCAGGCTATATGAGGAATTGACTGAGTGAGCTTCCTCAGAGAGTTTGTGATCGACCTGAGGCTATAAGAGGAATTTACTAAGTGGGCTTCATCAGAGAGTCTCTATACATTTGGGATATAAGGGGAATTGACAGTGTGATCTTCCTCAGAGAATCCCTGACTACCTTAGACTATAAGGTGAATTGACTGAGCGTGCTTTCTCAGAGAGTCTTATTATTTAGTATGACCATACCAGAGGGGTTAAGATGAGTGTACTTCCCATAGGGTAACTGGTACTTGTTGTATAGAACCAAAGGGAAGTCCTATGAGTACTTCCTAGAGGGATTCCTAGTTGTGGTTAGTTTATTTCTTCACTGCTGCTTGTTTATATGTGGATTGTTTACTATTGTGTTTCATCCTATTTACTGCTTACTGTTTACTACTTAGTGTACTATTACCTTCCATATGCTCACTGACTGTTAGGCACAGATATTCGGGTGGTTGCCTAATGGGATTTATTCTCACACCCAATTTGGGTCATGATTTTGGGCCCAAACCGATTATATTGCTGCAGGTATAGACAAGGGAAAGTGCCCTTCGACTTAGGTACTTGATTGCATTAGAGCAGGAGAGCATGGGACCCAGACGAGGCTTGCGATGATGAGGAGTTTCTTATCTGTATTTACATTGTACCTTGGGTTAGAATTTTATTCATAATTGTGAATTTTTTGGCTTATTTCCTTGACATATGTATCATGAATCATTTAATATATATGTGTGTGTGTGTGTGTGCGTGCTCCAGTTGTTTATTGTTTTAGCCTTCCATTGTCGACTGTTGTTGGATGTTTACTGCTTTCTCTATTGTATGGGTTGTTTACTTCTGTTTTGTATGCTTCCAATGAGGGCATAGTTCCCCCACTATCACACCCATGGCCCTCGCTGCTATTCAACAGCCTCTGGCATTCGGGGAAATGAGCATCAGGCCATATGAGCAACCGTGCACGGGGCGCCTCTAGGTGGCTTCCGGAACCGGGACGTTACATACATTTTCATAATAAATATATCTAAAAAAATCTATAATTTTCATTAATTTCAATAAATATTAATATCTTATAAATTAATTAATATTAATACTATATAAATGTAAAACTCTACAAACCATAATTTTGAATCAATAATCCCTGTATCGTTTCTACAAAAAAATTCTTTTGATGTTGGAAGAAATTGTTAGTAAAAAATATGTTACAATAAAGCCGTATGAGATGTAAATAACATATCATAGACACTTTTTTGTTCCTACAATTAATTGGTAAAACTATTCAATATAAACATATAAAATATATTTTTCTTTTTTTCATTACTTTTTTTTGTTTTTTAGGAAGCACTGGATGCTGATCCATGTCAATTTGGATTCCCCAAATGAATGTTCTTCGGATCCAATTCATAAATTTCTAACAATACAACCACACATGATGTGTATTGTGAATTTTTATTTCACATAAATTATCATTTTATTGATATAAATCCAAATATATTCCTTCATTTTTTTTTTCAACAAGAATTTTTTAGGATATGGTGATCTATAAATTCAGAATAAAAATGGTATGGGGAAATTCATAGAAAATAAGAATCCAATTTATTTCATTAAATATAAATAAATTAAATTTTATATAAAAATATTTATTTATCCAAATATATTTCAAATCAATTTACTTATTTTGGCCAATGTTTTTAAATTTATTGAAGTAAATTTAACATAATGCTTTTGGTTATTACATAATAACATTTTTGAATAGTATCAAGTACCATAAAATGACTTGCATCCCAAAATATGTAATGTTAAAAGGTAATTTCATTTTTATTAAAATTATATCCTAGTCATTTATTTATATTTTCTCATTACTACCTATATTTCCAATGATATAAATGGTCAAAAGAATATAAAAATATGTTTAGAGATTATTGTTTAGAGAACATGGTTCCAAAATGTTTTCTGACATAAAATTTAGGTGATTACAAATTATTGTTTTGATCTAGTATTAAAACTTTTCTCATGGATTCACCTTGTATATGAATCATTAGTATTTTAATTATTATATATTTTTATTGATTTATCATAAAGGAGAAGTATAATGGTGGAAAATTATTTTTTTTATAAATGAATGGGAAGATTACATAGTGTTAGAATTTATATAAACATTATGAAAAGGTGACCACTTTCTAATTTTTAGTTAATTTTATCCCCATTTTATCTATATTTTTTATTCAATTACACTATCATATTTTTGTGATTATTACTTTTGTTCAATTGTCACATTAATTTAAAAAACATTTCACATGATCCAAATAAATCTAAGAAATTTATATTGTTTTAATACTTTATGATATTGATGTATAATTAACTTTTGATTTGTAGGAATTTACCACACATAAATCTAACACCTGATGTAGTCATTTTTACTCAAATTATGTTTTTTGAAAATAAATGTTCCATTTTAGTTTTAAACTCAGTCTGCATCAAAAAAACTAAGAAAACAAGCTCATAATGATTTAAATATTAAAAAAAACAAACTATTAATTATTTTTTCACATGTTGGAATAGAACACAGATCAATTCGACACACAATGTAGTTATTATGACTCAAAACATGTGTTTTCAATATAATATTGTAATTTTAATTTAAAATGAACCTCACTGACCAAAACATAAGAAACAATCTCTGATTTTTAACAAATATTTTAAACAAGATAAATAATTAATTTTTTACATATATGAATAAATCACATATAAATCTGACATACAATGTGGTTGGTATAAATCCAAGAATGTATTTTTAAGATAAAAGTTCCACTTTAGTTTAAAATGTGTATCACATAGTGGAAAAATAACAAACAATAATGGATTGTTTACACTCAATAATAAAATGTTTCTTAATTATTATTTTACATTTAGAAATTTAACATAAATTAATCTAACACACAATGTGAACTTTATGGATTAAAGTGCATGCTTTCAATTTCAAAGTTCTATTTTAGTTTAAAACACTCCCAAATATACAAAAATGAGAAAAAAAGTCCATAATGTTTTCAAACATTAAAAATTTGGTCTATAAATAAATTTTCATTTATAGTAATCAATTAAACATAAATTCAACACCATATGTGGTTGTTTTGAATCTATGTAGGTGTTTTCAATAGAAAAGTGACATTTTAATGTAAAAACACATCAAACAGACAAAACTATGAAAAAGATAGTATATTTAATTAAAACCTTAAAAAAAATGATACATTATTATTTTTAGATGTGTATAAATTAACTTCACATAAATGTGACACAAGATCTAACTGGTATGACTCAAAGTGTATTTTTTCAATTTGAATGGGAAATTTTAGTTTAAAACATCTGTCTTTTCAACCTAACTAAGAAAATGATCTCTAATTATTATCCAAAATTGGAAAATTTATTTAAAATTTAATTTTTACCTGTAGGATTTAACCTCACCTCAATCCAACACCTGATGTGGTTGGTATTACATGAATGTATGTTTTCAATAAAAAATGACCCATTTGGTTAAAAATGCATATCACATATCCAAAACAGAGAATTCAATCTAGAATTATTTTAAAATTTTAGAAAAATGATAAATAATTCATTTTTTATGTATAGGTACTGACATCTCATCAATCTTACTCATTATGTGATCTTTATGACTTGAAGTACATGTTTTCAATATTAAAGAGTATTTTTATTTTAAAATGAAACACATTGCCAAAACCTAGAGAAAAGGATCAAATTGATTTAAAAAATAGTAAAATGATGAATAAATTGTTTTTGATGAGTTGGAATTGACCACATATCAATCTGATACCCAATGTGGTCGGTATGAATCAAAGTGTGTGTTTTCAATACAAGTGACACTTTAGTATAAACACACATCAAATAGCCAAAATTTTGAATGAAAGATAACATTGTTTTATAATTTTATTAAAAATACCTATTATTATTTTTTGAAATGTATGAATCTACTACACATCAATATGACACAAGATGTTCTTGGTGTAACTCGAAGTACATGTTTTCAATACAAAATAGTCATTTTTGTTTATAATGTGTGTTGCATAGTCAAAACAAATATTATAGGCTATAATTATTTCCAATCATTTATAATATTATCCATAATTCATTTTTTTGGGTATGAATTTACTACACATCAATCAAACTCATGATGTGGTTGATATGACTTGAAGTGTGTGTTTACAATAAAAAAAGTACTATTTTAGTTTAAGACGGAAATCACATATCCAAAACCTAGGAAACATACTCTAATTATATTCAAACATTATGATAATCGAGTACAATTCATTTTTGACATATAGTAATTGAATAAATATAAATCCAATCCACAATGTGACCGATATGACCCAAAGTGTGTGTTTTCAATATAAAAGTGTAATTTTAGATTAAAATTCATGACACTAGACAAAACCAAGAAAAAAATCTCAAGATGTTTTCTAATATTAGGAAAATGATATATAATTGATTTTTTATATGTATTAATTTTACAATGTCAGTATGGCACCCGATGTGGTCGGTATCACCTTATGTGTGCATTTTCAAATTAGATGTGTGATTTTTGTTTAATCCTCACATCACAAATCCAAAATCAAGGAAAGGAGCTTAGATTATTTTTAGACTGTATAAAATTGATACATAATTCATTTCTAACATGTATGAATAAAATTTACATCAACTGGACATATGATGTGGTTGGTATGACTTGATTTGTGTGTTTTCAATATAAAAGTTTCATTTCAGTTAATAACACACATCAAATAGCCAAAAGTGAGAAAACGAGTTCAGATTAATTTCAAACATTAGGATAATGATCTATAATTCATTTTTGGCATGTTTTAATTGTTCACATCTCAATTCGACACCTAATGTGGACATTATGACTCTATGATTATGTTTTTATTAAAATATAGTCATTTTAGTTTAAAACATACATCAAATTTCATTAACTAAGAAAATGATCTTGTGATCTTATGAAAACCTAGGAAAATAGTCCATAATTCATTTTTTAAATATAAGAATTGAATGCACATTAATATGACATATGATGTGAGCAATATGAATAAATGATAGATTGTTCATTATAAAATTTTATTTTTCGATGAAAACGTATATCAAATCCTAAAAATAGATAAAATGATATAAAATTGATTACAAACCTTAATAAAACGATTGATAATTAATATTCTATATGTAGGAATTGACTACATATCAATCTAACACCTAATGAGGTTATCATGACTCCAAGTGTGTGTTGTTAATATAAAATTTTAGTTTTAGTTTTAAATTATTGAAACATAGCCAAAACATATCAACGTATCTCATATATTCTTCAAACATTGGGAAAAATACCCATAATTAATTTTTGAAAGGTAAGAGTTTTCCTCATTTCAATCCAATAACTGATGTGGTTTTTATGACACTAAGTGAGTGCTATCAATATAATAGTGAAATTTTAGTTTAAAACAATCATCATCTAGCCCTAACCAATGGATCACGATCATTTTTTTCATTAGGAAAATTATCATTAATTCATTTTTGATGGGTAGTAATTGACCACACATCAATCCAATGAACTATGCGGTCGGTATGACTCGAAGTCTGTGTTTTCAATTCAAAAGTGTCATTTTGTGTTAAAGAACCCATAAAATGGTCAAAACTTAGAAAATAGGCTCTTATTTTTCTCAAAATTTAGTTAAATGGCCAATAATACTTTTATGACATGTATTAATCGACCAAATGTCATTCCAACACACAATGTAGATGGTATGACAGGAAATGTGTGTTTTATATAAAAAAGTTTTATTTTTTTGAAAAATGTTTGTCACATAAAAAAAACTATGATAACAAGCTTAGATTGTTTTGAATAGATATAAAATTGATCTATAATTCATTTGTTAGGTATATTAATTGGCATAACATATATCTGAAAAACTATGTGGCAAATAGGACTCGATGTGCATGTTCTCAATTCTAAAGTTCAATTTTAGTTTAAAGCACCCATCAAATAGATAAAACTATAAAAATGAGATTAAATTATTATAAAAAATTAGTAGAGTGTTCTATAATTCATTTCTAATGTCAAATAAATGACCACACATCACTCAAACACATGATGAAATTGACATGACTCAAATTGTTAGTTTTTAATATGAATGATTAATTTTATTTTCAAACACATGCCAGTTTCTGAAATTGTGACACTAAAATGGATTTTTTTAAAAATATTGTACTTTGACCCATCATTAATTCATAGAATCTATAAATTTACTGCATGTCATCATGACACACAATGTTGTTAGTAGGACTCAATTTTCATTTTTTTAATATATATGTTAAATGTTTTTTAAAAAAAATGCATCACATAAGAAAAATTGATCATAAAAATATAAGATTATTTTATAACCATCTTATTTTATATCACATAATTAATTTCATTAGATTTTTTATCATGTACTTATTTTTTTAATTTTCACTAAGAAAATGCATGAATATGAATAAGAAATGTTGTGAAATTTGAAGGGTTGTTCCAACAAAATCTGGTGTTCTTGAATTGGCTCACATCCATAGTGTATTTTTTATCACTACATATGAGATCTAATTTAAGATATCCAACTTTGGAAATATAAAATAAATTCAGGGGCGTGTAAGAATCAACCAAAACTCAATCTGATACAAGGTTTTTCGTGTATGACTTAAGGTATTTGTTTTTATATTAAAATTTACTCTTTGTGTTGAATTTATTTCATTATAATATTACTAACATATAATTTTTTATATGGTTGCATTTTTTTCTTATGTAGGGGTGGATTTCATGAAAACTAATATTATTAAAGGGGGAGGGGGGAATGAAAATGGAACTTTGTTGTTTTTTAATTTCTATGATAAATTTTATTTACTCATGTAGTTTTAAAAACTAATTTTTTTATTTTCTATAAATTAGTTTTTCCAATTATTTATTTTTCAAATTTTATTTCAATTAAATTCTATATTTTCTCTAACACTTTCTTCTTATATTTTCAATTAAAGTGTTCTATAATTTAAAAAAACTACAAGAACATTCATATTTATCGACAATATAAAAAGAACTAATAATGTTTTCCTTTGTCAGTGTTAACCTATCATTGATAAAGGACAAATTTATCAGTGTTTATTTTTGCTCTAATTAAAGTATATAGCCATTAAGGGTGCTCCTAACTTTAGAGATTTTTTGAAGTAACAAATCCAAATTCAATCGTTGTTAAAGGCCATGTGTGTGGTATTGTGAATAATGGATGGAGGAATTCAGGGGATACATTGGTGCGTATTGTATTACTATTGGATGGGAGAATGAAAAAAATATTTGGGGACCAGAGAATATATTGCGTGTGGGATAATTTCCAAGAATGATGAATGGGGTTCTTGTGGGATAATGGTGGGTGGTAACTATACGGGTGCTAATATTTCCCATGGAGACAATGGGGTTGATTATTGTAATATATATAAATATATGTATGTGGGAAAAAAACAAGTATTTAAACCTTTGTAGAATTAAATACTTAAAATTTTTATCTATGTGTTCATTTACCAGCATTCACTAGAAACACGGCTAAATTGCATGTGTATAATTTATTTATGTGTATAAATGTTGTTAAATTAAGAATTTTTTGAAAACTGGGAAGATATGTTATATTTATAAACACAGATAAATTATCAACACAGTATTTTTTGATGTATTTTAAAAAACATGTAAACAAATTTGAGACATTAATAAATGTGGTTAGATGTAAAAAAACAGGCCTAAATATATTTTTTCTTGATGTGTCTCTATACATTTCCTTTGATAATAAAATATTCACCAAAATCATTTTTATGAAGTGTCTTCAATTTAATCCACAAAGTAAAGAATCATTCTCACATAAATGATTGTAAAAGAACTCATCAATCAACAAGGAAATAAAATAAAAAATCTCACCATAATAATAATTCTAGAGTGATATTGGATAGAAAAAAGGAAAATCAAGGCCAAAATTAAATTTATATAATTAAATCAAAAAAAAATTTCACTCTATATTTAAACAAGTCTCATTGTAATATATTCAGATAATTTAGAAGGGATAAAAATTGATTAAAAGGGTAACAAGTACTATAGTATATATGAATGAAACAATAACAATTTTTTAATATAATTATAAAATAATTCTAAAATATAGGAATATATATGAATAAAATATAACAAGATACTCAGAATAGTTTTCATCATTGTCACACCTAAGTTCATACATTAAGAAACATTAGATTTCAATATGATGTAGATCAATATTCCAATATCACCACTCTTTTATCAATCAATAATGGATCCGTTTTTTCTAGAATGAACTATAATATACTTATCAAACTATGTAATCTTATATTTTAATATGAAAAATATGATGGACTATTAATTTTTAGCCATAAAACATAATAATTATTAAAGAACATGTGGATTCTCATATTATCCTTAAAAATAACGTTGGTTATTCACCTTTGAATTGAGATTATAAACTCCAACTGATCAATTCCATTTTCGTGGTGCATTTTTCATTTAACATCTTTTATGTCTGTGACTTCTTGGAAATTAATTTAACTCCTTGAGAAATTAAATTATTTAATTTTTTAAAATAATTCACCATCACATAAAATGGATTTCACAAGAACCTCACACAATAAATCTAAAAAAATATCTACATGTATTCTTCAATCACTAACCCATATAAAATATTTTAACAGATGTAATTACTAACATTTAAATGAAAAAAATTCTATAACATGATTCAAACTTCATATCAAACTACCTAAAACATATTTATTAGACTCATACAATGAAATTTTTCCATTTCCAGATCTCATATCTTTATAACCCATCCTAAATGTAGAAAAAAATCATTAAAATAATAAACATGATAAATTTTATAATTCTCTAAATATATTGCATGGTGATCCATCAAAAAGTATTCCCCTCATTCAATAGCTAAAAATTGATAGCACAAAGAAAGAATCATTGACCAAACATGTGTGATTTATCTTCTTCTATACACTCAAATACATAAATATATTCAATACTGCATCTCTAATTTGATATTGAAAATAACCATTTCTCTATTATTTTAAATATATCTTGAGGTTTGTCATCTTTTGAGTTATATTATAAATTATCTCCTCTACAATGACAGTGACCTAATGGTCATTATTTTCCTATTTAATGGGTTCAAATAGTGTAAGACTGAGTTTTATCTTTAAATCATTATTTTCTCAAGGTCTTTCTCAGGTCACCACATACCAGGTTCAAACCCCTTCCACTTAGGCATAGGATTCCAAAATCAAAATTCTTAGCATCATCATATGATAGACTTATTGTAGCAACCCAACCCCAATAACCCTGTAGAATGTGTCTAGTACCATTACATTAGCCCGATTGCATGGAATCAAATCCGAAGGGATCAAAGAGTTTTATAGTCTTGGTAAACTTGATATATACATGAGTCTTGTATTAAAAATGAATATACTAATTACAAATTAATTTTATTCTTTCAAGGATATCTTTATTCCAACAACGATATCCAATCATATCTTTCTTAGAACACATCTTGTAATCCTTGGTAAATAAACAAAATATGGATAGTTGAAATTATCAAGTATAATGGAAGTCATAATGAATGAATTATAATAGTAAATGTGGAAAGGTAAACACTGAAGAAACATTCCGTGAAATAAATAAACTGATAAGGATGTTTGAAAAAAAATGGGATAGTAGATAAATGGAAACACCTGAAATTTAAATAATTGGATAAGGAAAAATCAATACGGAATGGAAAATAACTGGTACACATGCCATTTAATCCATGAAAATAGATGAAATTTATCAATTGATAACATTATTGATAAAATATTTTCAATAATAATAATTGAATATTTAATGATGGAAATTCTTAATTATCAAACATCATATTTCCTAGGAACATGATACATTAACCATCAAGAGGGATTGGAATAATATTTCCAAGACCATTCACCAGAGAGATTGAATCTATGGGTGGAAATCCTACTATACGACTTGAAAAAAATACTAGAATGTTTTTTAACAGATTTTTTCTTATGATACTATCAATACAACAAGGGGATTTCATTAAGCAATCCCCATAATGTTTCATTCATGTCTAATTAATTCTATATTTATATTTAATAAATGATTTAATTAAAAAAAATTGAGCCTTATAAATTATTCATATTTTGTAAAGGATATGGTTTTATCAACATTTAACATGTTTATAAAATAAAATTCAATTTAATGATTATATATAAATATGTATTATGGTTTATACATAGAACATATCAGTGATAAATGATATGGATCATTATGTGAAATTATATGTTCAGATATCATAGAAAATTGAATACATTAAGGGGGATACAAAAATGAATCTAGGATCTGAATGTGATTATTAACATTAGTCAAATCAATCAAAAAACATATAAAGGAAGAATAAGTATTGTATCAAAAAAACTCTTCCCATGTTGATTAAAAATAAATTTATGGTTTTTATATAGAATATAAATTTTATAAAAGTTTTTTTAGAAACATTTATGAGTAGAATATCCATTGCATTTTGAAAAAAACATTGAAATAATTTTCCTTCAAATTTTAATTTAAAAACAATTTCTTTAAAAATTATCCTTTTAAACATGTCATGGAATCATTGAATAAACAACAATTGGTAAATCCATACCATCTTTACAACGTAAAAAGAAAATTCATTTTTTACGTTCTAGAGGATAGAAAAGTTAAATGTTTGGAAAGGGAAAATATTATTCCTATGAAAACATTTTTAAATGTCTAGAAGGGTTAAGAATTCTTTAATAAATAAATTTGTAATGGCTAAAAATATTTTTCAAAACAATTATATAAAATTAGTTTTTAGAAGAATATAGGTTCTCCTAGTAATGAGAGTAAACATTTTAGGGTTTTCATAAAAACATTTTGAGAACAAAAGTGTAACACCCGAGGTTAAAAAAAAATATGACATTTTCATATTTATCCATATTTGTGAATAAAATATTAATATTACTTTAAAGGGGACGCTATTCTCGATGGCGTACCCAATACGCAACAACGAGTTTCTTGGGAATCTTACGTTGCACTATAATAATAAAATAATATAATTTTAAATCATAGTTAAGGCCTAGTCGTTGTAATGGCGGGAATGAATAGAACTAACGAAAAAATGATTATATATGTTTGTCAAATATTTTTAATTTTTACAATAAATGTTAGAGGATTAAAAATGCGAATGAATCCAATTTTAATTGTAAACATTCTAATAGTCTTTAAAAGGTCGATTAACCGCTTTTTGATGACGAACCTCATTTAAATCCACTTTTGACAATTTTATTTGTTATATTGGACAATATAAAATTCTTCTTTAGAATCAGAAAATCGAAATTTAATTTGTGTAAATTTTTGGTATTTTTCCGATAAATTCGGTTTTTAATGAATAGTGAAAAATGTTGTATTTTAATTCAAAAACTCTTTTTGATCTAATTTTTTTATATGATTATATTATCTTTTTAATTGGTTTTAATGTGAAATTTGAATACATTTTCACCATTAAATCCAATAGTGGTTGTTGGAATTAATTTCATCTTGAAATTGGACTTAAACAATTGTCAATCTTTTGATACTTATTATTTCATAAAAACACGCTATTTGCTCTGATAGTGGGAATTAATTATTAAATTAATTAATTTAACTTATATTTTTTGAATTTTGTAAAATAGACATCATTTTTGAATTCGGAATATCAAATATGGCTTAGGGTGAATTTTTTGTATTTTTCTGGAAAACTTCAGTTTCTGATGAATAGTGAAACCACTAAGTGGTACTTAAAAAACTGATTTTTTGTTTAAATGCAATTTTACCACCTCTGTGTTTTGAATTTTAAAAATCTGACATACATGGTTGTCATTAATAAGTAAAATTTTGTTCAATGGGATTAAAATAATTTTTTGGTGAATAGTAACTTTTACGTTTTAATAGCGATTGGAGGTAATTAGTGTAGTTTAAGGTAAAAATAATGTTTTAATAATATGAAACGACACGAACACATGTCCTACCCTCATTGGATGAGTCATTTCCGACCAATAAAATCCATGGGGCATCTTGGGGACCCCATGAAGCCACTTTTCTTGGAAAATGACATTAATACCTTTTTATTTAAAGTTAAAATAAAAATGTCACAAACATGAGTTGTTTTACTAAAACAATTTTTACATGGGGTTATACAAGTCATATATTTGACTATAAATAGTCATTGGAAAGATAAAAGGATTTCCTAAATCATATTATATTTTTTATACTTTTTAGACATTAAATAAATTAACTTATTTATGACATCATGATGATGCAGCAATTACCTCATTATTTAACGATTTAAATAAAATGAAAAGATAATGTAAAATATAAGACCTACACATGTCAAAAACTTATTGTATGGGTGGATTTATAACCCTTCTCACCTTATCCTCGAAATATTTCAATGTAGTACCTTTAAAATCTGAACCTCATTTGAAAATAATGTATCCTTTTTTGACTTTCCAAGAGTGCCCCTCCTCTCCTCTTTTAAAAGGCCCCCACCTCTACCACCTTACACACACCTCTAAAGCATTTTTCTCGGCCAACCCCTTCCCATTTCATCTCTCCACATCCCACTCTTCATCGTTGAAGCCACACTTTGGGCTGAATCCTTCCCAAGGAAGCCTTTGAGCTAAAATCAAAGAGGGTTACCCGATATAAAGGTAAGGTCTTCCCTTGTATTATTTTGTTTTATTTTTCTTCTCGAAACCCCTAAACTCTTTTTATTACTTTTTTTTATAACAAAACCAGTATATTAAATATACTAGGATGTTTTTATAGGAATTATTCTAGCTACACTTACACACACGTACATCTAATGGTTAAAGAACATACTGTTTCTATGGACGGTGAATTTCTGCCTCACGAAATGATGATTGTTCAATATTCTTTTAACACCTTCAAAGGTGTCCATTAAGATGTAACTATAATTATATATGATATATAATATGTTTATGGTTTCCTTAAGCTTATGTATTTTTCATTTATGGCATACCATTATGGTTTCCATGGTGGGTAAACACGATATCTTCATTTTAGGAAGTGCGGACTACCGCCCCCTCAAAGTGATTTGATTCGTTAATAACATATGTGTTACGTATAAAGGATATAATTAATGATATTATATATGATACCATACTGGAATTATAATACTATTATGTATCATTATGTTTTAATTCCATTAAATATGAAATAGAAATAGAAGTAGCGTTCATGCGTACATACAGCTTACCCTCTCCATGAACGGTGCATTTCATTTCTTATGTCTAAATGTTATGTAATATTATAAATTCATGTATATAATAGATATATATTATATATATGATATATACATAATGATTATAATTAAAGATATAATGGATATTTTACCCCATGATAAAACTTGTAATTATAAAGAGTTTATTTTTTACTCAAGTAGCAATGATCGTTAAAACGACCGTTATTAACTTAAATAATTACATAGTGTTTATGACATGGTAATAAGTGATATATAAGGAATAATGAACTTGAAAAAGGTTCTTAATAAAGTATATATTAACTGAAGTTTATTATTCAGGAGAATAAAGAATGATCGAGTCCAGTTGGATACGAGGTAATGGATCATATTCCTCTCTTTCTTTTTAAGTACATTGTTTTATGTAATTCCTTTTAAGCTCATATTTATTGTGGTTGGGATGTTATTTTATATTACCCCTACTGTAATTTTTATTTTCATATTATGAGAGACCCTATTTTCTCTCACCAATCCATTTTGGAAGTTTTGAGTGGTGTCGTTAGGCTGCGGAATTTTCGTAAGGGATCCAACCTCTCTCTTTCTTTTTAAGTACTCTCTTTTATGTCATTTCTTTTAAGCTCATCTTTATTATGTTTGGGGATGTTCTTTTATATTACTCATACTGTACTTTTTATGTTAATATTATGAGAGGCCCTATTTGATCTCATAAATCCATTTTTGGAAGTTTTATGTGGCGCCATTAGGCTGCCGAGTTTTCGTAAGGGATTTTTCATCTCACTTTTATTCCCGTGACATTTATGCTACATTTTCCACTATTTCCTTTGAGTGGTGTATGTACATCCCATTATTATACTATTTTTTTAATATAATTTCATTTATGGGTATTTACATCTTCATTGTATGACCCTTCTTCCATGGGGTGTACGTTTCGAAAGTTACCCAACTCGGTAAGGGGACCTTTCACCCTCCTCTTTTTAAAAGACTTATTCTGTTATGTCTTTTAATTCACATAATATTATGTCGGGATATTTTCTTTTATATCCTTAATTATGTAAATTTAATTTCCAAGTGATGAGATACCATTTTCTCTCTCATCAACTCATTTTCGGAATTTCAAAGTGACGTCGTTAGGCTGTCGGATTTCTGTAAGGGAACATTCTAACCCACTTTCAATTCTTTGGGTTAAAACTCTACTTCTTGATTTTATTATGAAAAGATTATGTGTGGAATCTCTATGTTGTAATTTCCACAAACCTTTGTGTAGATATACTATTTCTACACATAATCAAGTCATTGATAAATTTTTACGAGCTTGTATGGGAAATCATAACCCAATCTCATTTCAATTGATTTAAATATCTATGTCATTGGTTTTGTTTTTCCAAGATTATGTGTGAATTATCTCTGATTGTTTCACACTTAATATCCACTTATATTGGGTGTATTTATATTTCTCACACATAATTATGTGATATATTTATCCTTAATTTAAGGATACCATCTTTATAATGGATTTCATCTCAATTTACATTTCCATTGAGACTTCATTGTTGTTATGCACCAATTCACTCTTATATGATGTGTATAGTGTCCTTTGACATATTATATCATGAATCCCATTATTCTCATGATATTATAAAGCTCGGATTAAATGTTATTCCACAATTATTTGTATTCAAGAGTCTCTCATTTTGTTAAAATCTCTTTAACAAAAATATCAATTTAAATGTTTTAAAGATTGATTATTCTAAATCTTTATCTTTAATGTCCATGTTTTCAAAATGGTTATTAGCATTTATTTATATGGACATTAATGTTTTAAAATTATAATTCCTTTAAAATATTCAAAGTGGTATGGGACACTTTGATTCAAAAATATCTTTTAAATGGTTTTTGAAAATGGATTGATTAATTAAATATCGTGGAATTACTTATTTTGATTGAAAATGAAATGTTGTTGTTGAAATGTTTATATTTTCAATATTTTATGTGTAATGATGGTACTTGGACATTTTACGGGTGGTTATGTGATAAACCATATGATGGGTGGTGCCGTGAATACCAGGATGGGTGGTTACGTTATAACCTCCAATGTATTAGGTATGGAAGTTGGTCGTATGGCTATTCCATTAAATATGTGTGGAAGTCAACCGTATGGTTATTCCATTTATGTTTTTTTATGTCCCAAGTTACCTTTTTATGTTATGTGTTCTTTATATGGGTTTTATGGTAATCTTTTGGTTACAAAAGGGTAAGTAATGATCTTTTATTCATTGAAGAGTTTTTTACTACTTCATAAAGGTGAAAATTATTACTTTGATAAAGTATACATGGTTTACTTGGTGTTTTGAAAAACTAACAGTTTTCATTCTTTGTGTATCCCTTACTCAGCTTTTTATGCTCAAACCAAGTTTTTTTGAAATTTTTTTCATAGGACTTAATGTGGAATAGGGTCAAGGATGGGATCAAGGGAATGTCATGCTATCTAAAACATGTAACTAAACATGTTTCTTTTTTAGAGTTTTTATTTTATGGAAACATATTAGAAGTGTCTACTTTGTAATCTATTGAGATGTAATAGTTTTGTCCTAATTCTCTAAAACTCTAAACCATGAAAAGATCCTCAATGTGGATTATTCATTTAATTCCATATTAAGTAAGGTTTAAGGTCGGGGCTTTATAGTTGGTATCGAAGGTCGGTTTAGATAACTTTAGAGGTTAGGGTATTCTCTCGGCATAAGTGACATTACCATAATGGTTAGGATTTCAGAAACAGTCCTAGTTTGAGATAAAGTGAATGAGTAAGTATATCTTAGTGTTTATCTTCCTCATTAGTACATGATGGTTTTGTTGATATACTCACCCTGACATTTCTGTTTTTAGAAAATGGATGGATCTGGCAGGCACCAAAGTGACAATGGGTTGGAAAGAAAATATGGTGGTTCTTTGATTAAGAGACTGGATGAAATGGGGGATTCAATGAGGAATCTCATGGTTGTTCTAAACCAACTATTAAGGAGTCATGATCAACCACATGAACCTTGGTGATTTCTCTAATGCATCATGTACGAGATGACCAAATCGATGTGGAAGTTCAGGTAATAATTATAAAGTTAACCATTAGGGTTTATATGATCCTTACTTTTTAGGTAATTATGGGTTACTCTATGATATGATGGAATATGAAAGGAATGAGATAAAATTGAGGCTAAAATATGTTATGGTTATTTTTGAAGATTTTATCTTGTTTTGGGGAATGCTTTAAGAATTATATAGTTTTGGAAAAAGGACAACACGCAGACCGTGTGAAAACCCGTCGCGTCGGACAAAGCTACGGGAATCGAACCCACAACCAAGGTGCGACTAGTATTTATCGCCTACCACTGGACTACGTGAAGTCCCTGGTTATTATGACTTTTTCTTTTTAGTTAGATGATTTTATGAATTAAGAGTAAGTTGATTTTCGATTATCTATGGAAATTATAAACCTATCATGGAGGATATGTGATTAGGTTAATTACTTTTCAATGTGAGACTTTAAGAGCAACTGATGTTATTTGGAGATAAGTGTTAACGTTTACCTTGAAAGAAAATGTGATTAAATCCTTCAAATATTTGGGTTTCAATAATATTTTGGTTTACTTTGAAGAATTTTATGGACAAATTGTTTATTTAATGGTCTTCGTTGAACTTTGGGTTTTGTTGGACAAATTTTGGAGAATAAGAATAGATTTTCTTTTTTATAAAGGATTATACATTTGTGGATTATCTGATCTTGTACTAACCTTTTTGGTTTTATTTTGGTTAAGGTCTAAAGACATGGGAAGTATATAGTTCTATTTTGGGGAATAGATGATTTTCTATAAGTTGATTATAGCTCTCTTAATGTGAACAAGTCATCCTAAATACTCGTCTTTTGGAGAAAATATGAGTTCCTATAAGAAATCTAGTAAAAGTTGAAAGTCAACACGACAAGGTAGTATGTTTCTTTAAGATCAAAAATAAATTCCTCAATGAAGATTAACTTAAAACAAAAATGTTGTCTGTTAACTTTTCCTACTGGGGAATCGAATACCGTTTAACCCATCACATGTTTGTGATTTTCTTATGGTTAACTTTCTCCTAGACATGTTTACTATCACTCTCCATCAAAACATGACCCTTTGTTTTCTCCTCCATATCCATATTTTCATACTTGGAATCCTAGTATGGGTTAACTCGGGTGACCTTTGTACTTCTCTTTCTTTATTTTTAATGTTATTGTTTTACTGACTCTTGTTCTGATGTGGGATTTTCAATGAAGTTTCCAAGCCCAATTTTAAAATTGTGAGGACGCAATTCCCAAAAGGGGGGAAGGATGTAACACCCCAGGTAAATAAATAATATGACATTTTCATATTTATCCATATTTGTGAATAAAATATTAATATTACTTTAAAGGGGACGCTATGCTCGATGGCGTACCCAATATGCAACAACGAGTTTCTTGGGAATCTTATGTTGCACTCTAATAATAAAATAAAATAATTTTAAATTGTAGTTAACGCCTAGTAGTTTTAATGGCTGGAATGAAAAGAACTAACCACAAAATGATTATATATGTTTGTTAAATATTTTTACTTTTTACAATAAATGTTAGAGGATTAAAAATGAGAATGAATGCAATTTTAAGCGTAAACATTCTAATAGTCTTTAAAAGATCGATTAACCGCCTTTTGATGAAGAACCACTTTTAAATCTACTTTTGAAAATTTTATGTGTTATATTTGACAAAATAAAATTCTTCTTTATAATCTGGACATCAAAATTTACTTTGTGTAATTTTTTGGAATTTTTCCGATGAAGTTCATTTTTTAATGAATAGTGAAAATGCTGTATTTTAATTCAAAACCTCTTTTTGATCTAATTTATTTATATGATTAGATTATATTTTGAATTGGTTTTAAAGTGAAATTAGAATATATTTTTACCATTTAGTCCAATAGTGGTTGTTGGAATTTATTTCATCTTTAAATATGACTTAAACTAGTGTCAATATTTTGATACTTATTGTATCATAAAAACACGCTAATTGCTCTGACAGCGGGAATTAATTATTAAATTAATTAATGTAACTTATATGTTTTGAATTTTGTAAAATAGACATCATTTTTGAATTCGTAATATCAAATATAGCTTAGGGTGAATTTTTTGTATTTTTCTGGAAAACTTCAGTTTTTGATGAATAGTTAAACCACTAAGTGGTACTTAAAAAACTGATTTTTCGTTTAAATGAAATTTTACCACCTCTGTGTTTTGAATTTAAAACACCCGACATACATGGTTTTCATTAAGAAGTAAAATTTTGTTTAATGGGATTGAAATAATTTTTTGGTGAATAGTAACTTTTAAGTTTTAATCGCGATTAGAGGTAATTAGTGTAGTTTAAGGTAAAAATAATGTTTTAATAATATGAAATGACCTAGACACATGTCCTACCCTCATTGGATAAGTCATGACCGACCAAGAAAATCCATGGGTCATCTTGGGGACCCCATGGAGCTAATTTTCTTGGAAAATGACATTAATACCTTTTTATTTAAAGTTAAAATAAAAATGTCACAAACATGAGTTGTTTTACTAAAACAATTTTTACATGGGGTTATACAAGTCATATTTTTGACTATAAATAGTAATTAGAAAGATAAGATGACTTCCTATATCATAGTAGTTTTTATATAATTTTTAGCCATTAAATAAATTAACTTATTTATGACATCATGATGATGGAGCGATTACCTCATTATTTAACGATTTAAATAAAATGAAAAGATAATGTAAAATCTAAGACCTAAACAAGTCAAAAACCTATTGGATAGGTGGATTTAGAATCCTTGTCACCTTATACTCTAAATATATCAATGTGGGACCTTTAAAATCCGAAACTCATTTGAAAATAATGTAACCGTTTTTGACTATCCAATAGTGCCCCTCCTCTCCTCTTATAAAAGGCTCCCACCTCTATCACCTTACACACACCTCTCAATCCTTTGGCTCGGCCAACCCCTACCCATTTCATCTCTCCAAATCCCTCTATTCATCATTGAAGCCTCACTTTGGGCAGAATCCTTTCCAAGGAAGCCATTGAGCTCAAATCAAAGAGGGTTACACGATTTAAAGTTAATGTCTTCCCTTGTGTTCTTTTGTTTTATTTTTCTTTTCCAAACCCCTAAACTCTTTTTCATACTTTTTTTTTGTAACAAAACCAGTATATTAAATATACTAGGATGTTTTTATAAGATTTATTCTAGCTACACTTACACACACCTACATCTAATGGTTAAAGAACATATTGTTTCTGTGGATGGTGAATTTTTGCCTCACGAAATGATGAATGTTCAATATTCTTTTTAAACCTTCAATGTTGGCCATTAATATGTCACTATATTTATATATGATATATAATATGTATATGTTTTCCTTAAGATTCTGTATTTTTCATTTATTGCATACATTTATGGGTTCCATTGTGGGTAAACACGATATCTTCATTTTAGGAAGTGCGGACTACCGCCCCCTCAAAGTGATTTGATTCGTTAATACCATATGTGGTATGTATAAAGGATATTTTTAATGATATTATATATGATTCCATACTGTAATTATAATACTATTATGTATCATTATGTTTTAATTCAATTAAATATGAAATAGAAATGGAAGTAGCGTGCATGCGTACGTACGGCTTACCATCTCCATGAACGGTGCATTTCATTTCTTACCTCTAAATGTTATGTAATATTATAAATGAATTTATATAATGGATATATATTATATATATGATATCTACATAATTACTATTATTATGGATATAATGGATATTTTACCCCATGAACAAACTTGTAATTATAAAGAGTTTATTTTTGACTAAAGTAGCAATGATCGTTAAAACACCCATTATTAACTTAAATAATTACATAGTGTTGATGACATGGTAATAAGTGATATAAATGGAATAATGAAATTGAAAAAGGTTCTTAATAAAGATGAAATTAACTCAATTTTATTATTCATGAGATTAATGAACGATCGAGTCAAGTCGGATACAAGGTAAGGGATCCTACTCCTCTCTTTCTTTTTAAGTACACTCTTTTATGTCATTCCTTTTAAGATCATCTTTCTTATGATTGGGATGTTATTTTATATTAATCCTACTGTACTTTCTATTTTCATATTATGAGAGACCCTATTTTCTCTCACCAATCCATTTTCGAAATTTTGAGTGGCGCGGTTAGGCTGCCGAATTTTGTAAGGGATCCAACCTCTCTCTTTGTTTTTAAGTACTCTCTTTTATGTCATTTCTTTTAATATCATATTTCATATGATTGGGGATATTCTTTTATATTCCTCATACTTTAATTTTTATGTTCATATTATGAGAGACCCTATTTGATCTCAAAAATCCATTTTTGGATGTTTTAAGTGGCGCCATTAGGCTGCCGAGTTTTCGTAAGGGATTTTTCATCTCACTTTTATTACCGTGACATTTATACTACATTTTCCACTATTACCTTTGAGTGGTGTATGTACTGCCCATTATTATACTCTTTTTGTAATATAATATCATTTATGGGTTTTTACATCTTCATTTTACGACCCTTCTTCCATGGGGTGTACGTTTCGAAAGTTACCCAACTCGGTAAGGGGACCCTTCACCCTCCTCTTTTTAAAATACATATTCTGTTATGTCTTTTAATTCACATAATATTATGTTGGGATTTGTTATTCAATATCCTTATTTATGTAAATTTTACTTCCAAGTGATGAGATACCATTTTCTCTCTCAACTCATTTTCTGAATTTTAAAGTGACGTCGTTAGGCTGTCAGATTTCTGTAAGGGAACTTTCTAACCCAATTTCAATTCTTTGGGTTAAACCTCTACTTATTGATTGTATTATGCCAAGATTATATGTAGAATCTCTATGTTGTATTTTCCACAAACCTTTGTTTAGATATACTATTTCTACACATAATCATCTCATTGGTAAATTCTTACGAACTTGTATAGGAAATCATAACTCAATCTCATTTCATTTGATTTAAATATCTATGTCATTGGATTTGTTTTTAAAAGATTATGTGTGAATGACCTATGATTGTTTCACACTTAATATCCACTTATATTGGGTGTATTTATATTTCTCACACATAATTATGTGATAGATTTATCCTTAATTTAAGGATACCATCTTTATAATGGATTTCATCTCAATTTACATTTTCATTGAGACTTCATTGTTGTTATGCACCAATTCACTCTTATATGATGTGTATACTGTCCTTTGACATATTATATCATGAATCCCTTTATTCTCATGATATTATAAATCTCAGATTAAATTTTATTCCTCAATTATTTGTATTCAAGAGTCTCTCATTTTGTTAAAAACACTTTAACAAAAATATCGATTTAAATGTTTTAAAGATTCATTATTCTAAATCTTTATCTTTAATGTCCATGTTTTCAAAATGGTTTTTAGTATTTATTTATATGGACATTAATGTTTTAAAATTATAATTCCATTAAAAGCCTCAATGTGGTATGGGACACTTTGATTCAAAAATCTCTTTTAAATGGTTTTGGAAAATGGATTGATTAATTCAATATCTTTGAATTAATTATTGTGATTGCAAATGAAATGTTGTTATTGAAATGTTTATATTTTCAATATTTTATGTGTAGTGATGGTACATGGACATTTTACGGGTGGTTACGTGATAAACCATACGACGGGTGGTGCCGTGAATACCAAGATGGATGGTCACGTTATAACCTCCAATGCATTGGGTATGTAAGTCGGCCGTATGGATATTCCATTAAGTATGTGTGGAAGTCGACTGTATGGTTATTCCATTTAAGTATGTTTATGTCCCAAGTTACCTTTTTATGTTATGTGTTCTCTATATGGGTTTTATGGTAATATTTTGGTTACAAAAGGGTAATTAATAATCTTTTATTCATTGAAGATTTTTTTACTACTTCATAAAGGTGAAAATTATTACTTTGATAAAGTATATATGGTTTACTTGTTGTTTTGAAAAACTAAAAGTTCTCATTCTTTGTGTATCCCTTACTGAGCTTTTTATGCTCACACCAAGTTTTTTTGAAATGTTTTTCACAAGACTTAATGTGGTATAGGGTCAAGGATGGGATCTAGGGAAAGGCATGCTATCTAAAACATGGAACTAAACATGTTTCTTTTTAAGTGTTTTTATTTTATGGAAACATAGTAGAAGTGTCTACTTTGTAATCTTTTGAGATGTAATAGTTATGTCCTAATTCTCTAAAACTCTGAACCATGAAAAGATCTTCAATGTGAATTATTCATTTAATTCCATATTAAGTAAGGTTTAATTTCGGGGCCTTATAGTTGGTATCAAAGGTCAGTTTAGATAACTTTATAGGTTAGGGTATTCTCTAGCATAAGTGACATTACAATAATGGTTAGGATTTCAGAAAGAGTCCTAGTTTTAGATAAATTGAATGAGTAAGTATATATTAGTGTTTATCTTCCTCATTAGTACATGGTGGTTTTGTTGATATACTCACACTGACATTTCTTTTTTCAGAAAATGGATGGATCTAGTAGGCACCAAAGTGACAAAGGGTTTGAACGAAACTATGGTGGTTCTCTGATTAAGAGACTGGATGCAATGGGGGATTTAATGAGGAATGTCAGGGTTGTTCTAAACCAACTATCAAGGAGTCGTGATCAACCACTTGAACCTTGGTGAGTTCCCTAATGCATCATGTACTAGACGACCAACTCGATGTGGAAGTTCAGGTAATAATTATAAAGTTTTCCATTAGGGTTTATATGATCCTTACTTTTTAGGTAATTATGGGTTACTCTATGATATGATGGAATTTGAAAGGAATGAGATAAAATTGAGGTTAAAATATTTTATGGTTATTTTTGAAGATTTTATCTTGTTTTGGGGAATGTTTTAAGAATTGCATAGTTTTGGAAAAATGACAACACGCAGACCATGTGACAACTCGTCGCGTCGAACAAAGCTGCGGGAATCGAACCCACAACCAAGGTGCGACTAGTATTTATCACCTACCACTGGACTACATGAAGTCCCTGGTTAGTCTGACTCTTTCTTCTTAGTAAGATGATTTTATGAATTAAAAGTAAGTTGATTTTGGGTCATATATGGAAATTATTAACCTATCATGGAGGATATGTGATTAGGTTAATTACGTTTCAATGTGAGACTTTAAGAGCAACTGATTTTATTTGGAGATAAGTGTTAATTTTTACCTTGGAAGACAATGTGATTAAATCCTTAAAATATTTGGGTTTCAATCGTAGTTTTGTTTACATTGAAGAATTTTATGAACAAATTGTTTATTGAATGGTCTTCGTTGAACTTTGGGTTTTTTTGGACAAATTTTGGAGATTAGGAATAGATATTCTTTTTTATAAAGGATTATCCATTTGTGGATTATCTGATCTTGTACTAACCTTTTTTGTTTTAGTTTTGGTTAAGGTCTAAAGACATGGGAAGTATATAGTTCTATTTTGGGGAATAGGTGATTCTCTAGAAGTTGATTATAGCTCTCTTAATGTGAACAAGTCATCCTAAATACTCGTCTTTTGGAGAAAATATGAGTTCCTGTAAGAAATCTAGTAAAAGTTGAATGTCAACACGACAAGTAAGTATGTTTCCTTAAGATCAAAAATAAATTCCTCAATGAATAGTAACTTAAAACAAAAATGTTGTCTGTTAACTTTTCCTACTGGGGAATCGAATACCGTTTAACCCATCACAAGTTTGTGATTTTATTATGGTTAACTTTCTCCTAGACATGTTTACTATCACTCTCCATCAGAACATGACCCTTTGTTTTCTCCTCCATATCCATATTTTCATACATGGAATCTTAGTATGGGTTAACTTGGGTGACCTTTGTACTTCTCTTTCTTTATTTTTAAAGTGATTGTTTTACTAACTCTTGTTCCGATGTGGGATTTTCAATGAATTTTCCAAGCCCAATTTTAAAATTGCGAGGACGCAATTCCCAGAAAGGGGGGAAGGATGTAACACCCCAGGTAAATAAAGAATATGACATTTTCATATTTATCCATATTTGTGAATAAAATATTAATATTACTTTAAAGGGGACGCTATGCTCGATGGCGTACCCAATACGCAACAATGAGTTTCTTGGGAATCTTACGTTGCACTCTAATCATAAAATAATAAAATTTTAAATTGTAGTTAACACCTAACCGTTGTAATGGCAGGAATGAACATAACTAACTACAAAATGATTATATATGTTTTTCAAATATTTTTACTTTTTACAATAAATATTAGAGGATTAAAAATGCGAATGAATCCAATTTTAAGCATAAACATTCTAATAGTCTTTAAAAGGTCGATTAACCGCCTTTTGATGATGAACCTATTTTAAATCCACTTTTGACAATTTTATGTGTTATATTTGACAAAATAAAATTCTTCTTTAGAATCGGGACATCAAAATTTACTTTGTGTAAATTTTTGGTATTTTTCCGATAAAGTTCATTTTTTAATGAATAGTGAAAAATGTTGTATTTTAATTCAAAACCTATTTTTGATCAAATTTATTTATATGATTAGATTATCATCTGAATTGGTTTTAAAGTGAAATTAGAATATATTTTTACCATTTAATCCAATAGTGGTTGTTGGAATTAATTTCATCTTGAAATTGGACTTAAACTAGTGTCAATCTTTTGATACTTCTTGTTTCATAAAAACACGTTATTTGCTCTGACAACGGGAATTAATAATTTAATAAATTAATGTAACTTATATGTTTTTAATTTTGTAAAATAGACATCATTTTTGAATTCAGAATATCAAATATAGCTTAGGGTGAATTTTTGGTATTTTTCTGGGAAACATCAGTTTTTGATGAATAGTTAAACCACTAAGTGGTACTTAAAAAACTGATTTTTTGTTTAAATGAAATTTTACCACCTATGTGTTTTTAATTTCAAAAATCCAATATAAATGGTTGTCATTATGAAGTAAAATGTGGTTCAATGGGATTAAAATTTTTTTGGTGAATAGTAACTTTTATGTTTTAATCGCGATTAGAGGTAATTAGTGTAGTTTAAGGTAAAAATAATTTTTTAATAATATGAAATGACCTAGACACATGTCCTACCCTCATTGGATGAGTCATGGTGGGACAAGAAAATCCATGAGTCAACTTGGGGACCCCATGGAGACACAAATCATGGAAAATGACATTAATACCTTTTTATTTAAAGTTAAAATAATAATGTCATAAACATGAGTTTTTTTACTAAAACAATTTTTACATGGGGTTATACAAGTCAGATGTTTTACTATAAATATTAATTGTAAAGATAAAAAGATTTCATACATCATAGTAGTTTTTTTATAATTTTTAGACATTAAATAAATTAACTTATTTATGACATCATGATGATGCAGCGATTACCTCATTATTTAACGCTTTAAATAAAATGAAAAGATAATGTAAAATCTAAGACCTAAACATGTAAAACACCTATTTTTTGGGTGGCTTTCGAACCCTTATCACCTTATCCTTTAAATATATCAATGTGAGACCTTTAAAATCCGAAACTCACTTAAAAATAATGTAACCTTTTTTGACTTTCCAAGAGTGCCCCTCCTCTCCTCTTATAAAAGGCCCCCACCTCTGCCACATTACACACACCTGTCAAGGCTTTGGCTCGCCCAAACCCTGCCCATTGAATCTCTCCAAATCCCTCTATTCATCATTGAAGCCTCACTTTGGTCAGAATCCTTTCCAAGGAAGCCTTTAAGCTCAAATCAAAGAGGGTTACCCGATTTAAAGGTAATGTCTTCCCTTATGTTCTTTTGTTTTATTTTTCTTCTCCAAACCCCTAAACTCTTTTTATTAATATTTTTGTAACAAAACCAGTTTCTTAAATATACTAGGATGTTGTTATAATAAGGATTCGAGCTACACTTACACACACCTACATCTAATGGTTAAAGAATATAATGTTTCTGTGGATGGTGAATTTCTGCCTCACGAAACGATGATTGTTCAATATTCTTTTAACACATTTAAAAGTGTCCATTAAGATGTCAATATATTTATATATGATATGTAATATTTTTATGTTTTCCTTAAGCTTCTCTATTTTTCATTTATGGCAAACCTTTATGGTTTCCATTTTGGGTAAACACAGTATCTTCATTTTAGGTAGTGCATACTACCGCCCTCTCAAAGTGATTTGATTCGTTAATACCATATGTGGTACGTATAAAGGATGTATTTGATGATATTATATATGATACCATACTGTAATTATAATACTATTATGTATCATTATGGTTTAATTCCATTAAATATTGAATAGAAATGGAAGTAGCATTCATGGGTACGTACGGCTTACCGTCTCCATTAACGGTGCATTTCATTTCTTACCTCTAAATGTTATGTAATATTATAAATGCATGTATATAATGGATATATATTATATATATGGTATCTAAATAATTATTATAATTCTTGATATAATGGATATTTTACCCCATGAACAAACTTTTAATTATAAAGAGTTTATTTTTGACTCAAGTAGCAATGATCATTAAAACGACCGTTATTAACTTAAATAATTACATAGTGTTGTTGACATGGTAATAAGTGATATAAAATTAATAATGAACTTGAAAAAGTTTCTTAAGAAATTATAAATTAACTCAAGTTTATTATTCAGGAGATTAAAGAACCATCGAGTCAAGTCAGATATGAGGTAAGGGATCCAACTCCTCTCTTTCTTTTTAAGTACACTCTTTTATGTCACTCATTTTAAGCTCATATTTATTATGATTGGGATTTTCTTTTATACTACTCATAATTTAATTTTTATATTTATATTATTAAAGACCCTATTTTCTCTCACCAATCCATTTTGGATGTTTTGAGTGGCGCCGTTAGGCTGCCGAATTTTCGTAAGGGATCCAACCTCTCTCTTTCTTTTTAAGTACTCTCTTTTATGTCATTTCATTTAAGCTCATATTACTTATGTTTGGGGATGTTATTTTATATTCCTCATACTTTAGTTTTTATGTTCATATTATGAGAGACCCTATTTGATCTCATAAATCCATTTTTGTAGGTTTTAAGTGGCGCCATTAGGCTGCCGAGTTTTCGTAAGGTATTTTTCATCTCACTTTTATTCCCGTGACATTTATGCTACATTTGCCACTATTTCCTTTGAGTGGTGAATGTACTGCCCATTATTATACTCTTTGTGTAGTATAATTTCATTAATGGGTATTTACATCTTCATTGTATGACCCTTCTTCCATGGGGTGTACGTTTCGAAAGTTACCCAACTCGGTAAGGGGACCATTCACCCTCCTCTTTTTAAAAGACTTATTCTGTTATGTATTTTAATTCACATAATATTATGTTGGGATATATTCTTATATATCCTTATTTATTTAAATTTTATTTCCAAGTGATGAGATACCATTTTCTCTCTCATCAGCTCATTTTCTGAATTTTAAAGTGACGTTGTTAGGCTGTCGTATTTCTCTAAGGGAACTTTCTAACCCACATTCAATTCTTTGTGTTAAACCTCTACTTCTTGATTGTATTATGCCAAGATTATGTGTGGAATAACTATGTTTTAATTTCCACAAACCTTTGTGTAGATATACTATTTCTACACATAATCATCTCACTGATAAATTCTTACGAAATTGAATGGGAAATCATAACACAATCTCATTTCATTTGATTTAAATATCTACGTCATTGGTTTTGTTTTTCCAAGATTATGTGTGAATGACATCTGATTGTTTCACACATAATATCCACTTATATTGGGTGTATTTATATTTCTCACACATAATTATGTGATATATTAATCCATAATTTAAGGATACCATCTTTATAATGGATTTCATCTCAATTTACATTTCCATTGAGACTTCATTGTTGTTATGCACCAATTCACTCTTATATGATGTGTATACTGTCTTTTGAAATATTATATCATGAATCCCTTTATTCTCATGATATTATAAATCTCATATTAAATGTTATTCTGAAATTATTTGTATTCAAGAGTCTCTCATTTTGTTAAAAACTCTTTAACAAAAATATCGATTTAAATGTTTTAAAGATTCATTATTATAAATTTTTATCTTTAATGTCCATGTTTTCAAAATGGTTTTTAGTATTTATTTATATGTACAGTAGTGTTTTAAAATTATAATGCCATTAAAATCTTCAGAGTTGTATGGGACACTTTGATTCAAAAATCTCTTTTAAATGGTTTTTGAAAATGGATTGATTAATTAAATATCTTGGAATTACTTATTGTGATTGGAAATGAAATACTGCTATTGAAATGTTTATATTTTCAATATTTTATGTGTAATGATGGTACTTGGACATTTTACGGGTGGTTACGTGATAAGCCATATGACGGGTGGTGCCGTGAATACCAGGACGGGTGATTACGTTATAACCTCCAATGCATTGGGTATGGAAGTCGGCAGTATGGATATTCCATTAAGTATGTGTGGAAGTCGACCGTATGGTTATTCCATTTAAGTATGTTTATGTCCCAAGTTACCTTTTTATTTTTTGTGTTCTTTATATGGGTTTTATGGTAATCATTTGGTTACAAAATGGTAAGTAATGATCTTTTATTCATTGAATATTTTTTTACTACTTCATAACGGTGAAAATTATTTCTTTGATAAAGTATACATGGTTTACTTGTTGTTTTGAAAAACTAACAGTTTTCATTCTTTGTGTATCCCTTATAAAGATTTTTATGCTCAGCCCATGTTTTTTTGAAATGTTTTTCACAGGACATAATGTGGAATAGGGTCAAGGATGGGATCAAGGGAAAGTCATGTTATCTAAATCATGGAACTAAACATGTGTCTTTTTTAGAGTTTTTATTTTATTGAAACTTAGTAGAAGTGTCTACTTTGTAATATTTTGAGATGTAATAGTTTTGTATTAATTATCTAAATCTATAAACCATGAAAAGATCCTCAATGTGATTAATTCATTTAATTCCATATTAAGTAAGTTTAAGGTCGGGGCCTTATAAAAAGAGTGGGAAATTTTACTATTATTTGAAAAAGACCACTAATAACCATATTATAATAAAATTAAAGGGCTTATTGAAAATTATACCAATAATTTCCTCTAATTTAAATTAATCTATAAAAATTAATAACAAAATGAGATTATGAAGTAAACAATTGAAAATGAAATAGTGTTTTTGTGAGAATTAATAAATGAATATATTGTGTGTGTAAAATTTAAATCCACATAAAAAATTTAATTACTAAAATATATTATAAAAATTGATTAAGCACAAATTCTTATAATATTTATGACAATGAAGATGTAATATAACCCAATGAAAAGAAATCTAGTTATGAAATTCATTACCACTTCGTAAATTTTAATAAAAACCCTTTTTAAGAAATAAGTCAAATTGAAACTAAAAAAAATATGATCAAAATATTATATATTAAACTTGACATTAGATAAACCACAAAAAATAATTAAGTGGTAAATATGACACTTATCCCACAAATATAAAAAGTGAGAAAAATCTATTACCTTGTGCTTCTTTTATGGTGAAAATCATGTATCATCAAGTATAATGGTTTTCATAATGTTAGTAACTTATAAAAAAACATAATAATATTTATAATGTCATGTATTTTCTTCTTATAATATCTTATTACACCTTTGTTAATAATCTTTCATTATTTTCATAATTTCGTGTTTTCATTGCATAGTTTTTCGGGTATGTTTTATCTTATTATTTTTATTCCTATTACAAAGATCATTATTTTATCATCACTATAATTTAAACCATGATTTTAAAAAATATATATCTCTTGTATAAATGTATTTATAACAATCTAAAATGGTTTGAGGTAAAAAATGAAATGAACAGTTCATTGAGATTATAGGTAGTACGTACTCATCAATATTACATCCATTTTTATGGAATTTAAACTAATAAAACTATATGATATAAATTTATAATATAATTAAACTTTATTTGTTATTTTATATATGCCTTATTGATTTTTTAAAACAATCCATTACATGTTCTATTGATAGTGTGAATGAGTCACATTGATTTAAGAAGGTAGCAGTCCATATATCCACCAACGATGTTATCATATTTACAAAAAATGGAAATCTAGAATTTATGTGTCATATAAATATTTAATAAGTATTAATAGAATATAAATACGTTATATATAATATAAAAAAATAATTTTCATCATCATTCAGAACAATGATATGTGGTAATGGAAAAATGTATGACATCATTTTGTGAAATGGTAGTTCGTCATACAAGAACAATATCCGTGTGACCCATTTGATGGAATTTTTTGTAGGAGTAGGTACAAAAAATAACATAAAATTATTAATATATTTAGGATACTAATTTTTTTTATATAATAATGTAATAATAATAGATGAAGTGTTGGTGAAACAAACAAAACATAAATACACATTGATGAGTGTTTCTTCTTTTTCATGTAACTCCTTTTGGTTTGAACCAAATGGTTTTGAAAGATTTAATTTTTACCAGGGTGAAGATTATATAATGAGGGGAGGGGTTTTGGGATATTGTTTGGGATGATTTTTGTTGATCCAAATTTCTTGGGAGGTGTAAATAAATGAGATGGGAAAGTGTCTTTTTATAGTGCTGGAGGAGTGGTATTCTTGTAAATATAAAATGGTAAACACTATTATGTGGTATCCCTTAAATAAAGTGACTAGAATAATCGTAATATTCGAGATAAAGGATAATATTTTCGATATATTTTTAAATATTATATTTTTTACAGGTTTATTGGTAATTATTCCTCTAAATTTAAGGATAAGTCCCTTGCTAAACTATTTTTATATTCATCATTGTAATTAATATTTATTACATTCACTAATAATTTTTGTCCAAAACCAATTTGAAATATTTATAAATTAGAAATTATGATGTTTAAAAATATGGAATCCATATTTTCTAATTAAAATCATTTAAGTGGTCTAAATTAATTTTAATTTACTCACATAAATTAGATGACAAAGAGGGTTTCTATAAAGTAAAATTTTTTAATGGTTTGGTATGTTTTAATATTCAATTTCATTGGTTATGTGTTGATGGACATTATTTTATTTATTATGGTCATTAGTTATTTATCATTACCTCAATATCCAGTTTGTGGATATCAACATTATGTTTTTTTACATATGAAATATTTATGGATATGTGATGTGATACTATAAAAAAAATATCTTATCAAATGTCGGTTCCAAGTGAAATCACTGTCATCATTATTTATACTGTACCCTAGTGATTTCCTATATTTTGTGTGGATTGAGAATACAATCCAGAAAATTTGGTATTCCAATTCATGTGTCATTATTCTTTACATCAAACTAGTTTGTTATAGATTATCTTAGTTGTTTTTACGTTGTCTCTACATAAAATTTGGGGTATATCTGTGGTTATCAAGCATTATTTAATGAATAATACAAATAAATAAATATAATAAATACATATTTTACACATAAAAAATTAATATATAACATTATAGTTGGACTTGGGGTGATTCTATTTACATATTGAATCTCGGTTAATTAGGGATTAAGTTCATAAGCCTAAAATAAAGAATGAAATTAATGTTTCATTAAATATATGGAAGAACCAAGGTTTATTTTTTCTCTCACAAAATTATAATACCATATTATAAAATTAATAAAAAATGTTTATGTATCAATTAATTTTAAATGGAGCACTGGTTTTATAAAGGAATAAATTATTCTTTCAAAGACACAATTATCCTCTACCTTAAATATTATCATGACCCGATCCTTTTGGGCCCCGCATGGGCTTGTATCAAGATGAGAGTAATACCCCATACCACCTCCAATAGTCCATGTGATGGATGATATAATTGAGTAGGCATATCACTGAACCAGGATCTATTATCTTAATATATCCTTATAAAATCACTAACCCAACACCATGTGATAATCAAGAGTAAAGATAAACTGAAATATCAAGAGTGTACAAAATAAACTAAACAACCTCTATGAAAAACATTTAGAGGGATAAAGATAAAGATGTAAAAAAAATATGCCAAAATATATTCCCAATTAAGAAGAAGAAGTATATACCAACCCAACAATAGCTCAATATGGAAAAATAAAGGAGAGCATAGACCATGATATCTGAATATATAAACAAAATGTCTTTAGTGCCTCTATTTATTATAATGCTTCAACAATAATAAGTCTAATAATTTCACCTCAAATCTCTCTTTCATCGTCAAAAGGCATCACACAAGTTGGAAAATACCATACATGTGTGAGTATAAAAGACTCAGTATGTGACCTCGAAAAACCAATAATAGAATAAATAAATATGTTGTCATTCCAAATCATAATTGAAATAGGTATAAGAAAATACCACTATAGATATCATCATTAATAAATCTCGCTAAAATTGAGATGAAATTTTTTCTCTATAGAAATAAAAGTGTTATTGGTCTCTATATAGACGCAAATGTCCCATTTAAGATTATAAGCACTATTCCCCATCTCATAAGAAATATAATAGAGGACCTCAAACCGTCCATGGTGCACAAAAGTCCTGGTTGAACTGAATCCAATGGATGACCAACTCACCTCAATAAATCAATGAAGGGGACTACCACTACCAAAATAGAAAACCCACTATCTCTTTAATGTTGGGGAGTGCTGAATATACCTATATATTGGAAATGTTAAATTCATTCCATGATATTACCCACATTATGGATGTACAGATACAAACATCAACTTAGTTAATCTCACCTAAAACATAACATTGGACTATAATATGTACTAATAAGGAATATCTACTTATGAAATAAAATAGGAAGCCTAGGATGGACTAAAAAAGGGGATTAATCAATTCTATAAAAATACTTGTGGAAGGCATATTTCAAGGCTTGAAAGTGTAATTCATAGTGTGAATCAGCCCAAAATATTCTTGGAATGAAATTATTGATCATTCCATGAAAATAACTTCTAGAAATATGAATTCAAATTTTCATTGATTTATCCTATTCTCCCACTTCAATCTCTCATGAAATCTAATATTGGTGCATTTACCAGGTCCTTCCCCTAAACGAACACCAATTCTTTAACCCTAGTTTTGTGGAACAACAATATCTGGCCATATATAATGTAATCATTGTTAATGAATCCATCTTGTTCATTTATATATATACACCCATCATATCTACTATACTCAAACACATCGGGGGACAAGAAAAATCTTTTTGATAGGGTTACACACATCACCCACATTACTATAGAGGGAATCTAAAAGATTGATCACGATTAAACCAATATGATAAAAGTAGGATATCTAACCACCTGGTCAGAAAATAAAAAAAGTTATTAATGGGAGAATATATCCATAATACAACAAGGTGAGAACCACTGATGACCATCTTGAATTGGCCATCAATTATAGGGATGGAAATAATAATAGAAAAGGTTGAATTCAAATACATCCAATATAGAATAGAATTAAATATTGATAATATTTTTCAAGAAAAATATAAGTTACAAGGTTTTAGAAGTAGATAGTATATCCATGGTTGAAATAAGAATCAATGGTAATAATCCATAAATAAAAAAGCCAAAATGCATCAAAGAATCAATAATTGATGAATAATGAATTGTTTCTGAATCCATAAGATATTTTTGAGAGTTTTATAGTGGATGAGGATCCGGAGCTTATTTATATAGACAAGATTTGATCTCAATGATCATGGATTACTAATAAATGTAAATTTCTATAAAGGGATATAATTCACTAGAGAAACTCCCAATGTTTGATCAAATCGTATGGGTAGTGAATAATATTTAGGGCTGTTCAAATTTTTCAACAAGATGATAATATTGATATTCATGGAATGAATCCATGTTCATACCATAAACCATGTGTAGTTTACATATATCAATAATTCAATCCCTCGATCATATAATTATATAATTCCTATTAATAATGAACTAATTTATTCATGTTGTGAATACGTCAAATATTGAACCATCCTGAATCTCATTCTAGAGTCTTCAGACATTGAATATGGATTCATGACATGAATTACTACCTATTGGTAAAACATCAAACCGTCCTGATTTTTCTTCCCCACAAGCCTCCTCTTGTAAAAAAACATCAAATATAACTCAAAAACTTGGTTGGAATTATTTTAGTCTAATAGAAGTTGTGATATCCCATAATAGTTCCAAAGTGTCCATACCTCAAAAACCAAACTTATAATATTCTCCCCACCTTCAAGTATTTTCACCACATAAATTAAAATCCTACTAAAATATATGATGTATCTAATCCTATATATAATATTAACTCTCCCATGAGCTATTCCAATGATTATCATGATACCATGTAACTCAAACCCATGGGATACACTTTCCATGAAGAATCATCGTATATGATCCTTGTTTATTATCAGGTACTCAAATAACATGCCTCTTCCATCAATATCAAAATCATCATCATCAAAAATTTGTAACAGATCTTGTATGTTTCTCCTAATCTATGAAATTTGGATGAAATGACACACTGATTCTGACTATGGAGCTAAGAGCATGTGGTAGGAAACTGTGCTAGGAATCATTACTCAATCCTCCTTACTAATCATGAAATAATAATCCCCCAACATTTATGGTCATGGTTAGTATAGAAATGATACTGTAACCAATGAATAACCAAGAATAACTATACATCCATCAACTATCCAATTCATAGATGATCAATCCCAAATATCCACATTGGTGTTATAATCATCACCACAGTGGAATATTCCAAACAACATGTCGAAAAACACAAGAACAAAAATAATTTATACATTATACCAATGGAACATATGTTCATTGTCTAAAAACATTTTATAACTCTATATACTAGTTATATCTCAAGAAATCAAAATCATAAATGTTCATTAAGAATTTTACAATAAATCTGACACCATGTTGGCCCTCACACGTACTCAAGAAAACTGAAAGCACTGAAAAAATTAAATTTAAAAATATTACAATAAATCTACCCTCAATGATTCATGCTTGATTAAATTATATTCCCTACATCCATGAGATAATAATGATAAATTTTTCATTTCTCAAGTATGATGTAATGATTATAAATGAAACTAATAAGGATTTTAATTTATATCAAAAATGAAAAGTATCATATTCATTTTTGATGAACGTTGTCTCAATCTCATTTTATAAAAGATTTTAAATGATCAACAAGATCCACTATCTTTTAAAACATAAGAGTCTTTCCCATTCCACTAAACATCTTATTTTTCCATATAACAACTACCACATTAACCAAACACTATTAAATTATGAAAAATGTTACTTTTTCAAAAAACTGATGACTGTTACATTATAAAATTGGTTCTAAATCCATGATTCAACACTAACACAATGTCCCATCAGAAGACCCTTAAAAAATGCATATAACTCCTTTATACCATTTTACACTGAACTCACCACCTGAACGTCATCGAACTAAATGGTTTCACTATTTCTAATCATCATATTTATGTTTTTATTTCATGTTATTTCCAATAATTAAATTATATTTTTAATAACTTTTAAATATTCTCTTCCTAATCATTTTATTTCTATTAAAAAAATTCTTCATATTCTTAAAAACCCCCCACTTAAGTATTGATTTCAAAGAATAATAATCACTCACCAATATTTCTTCAATATCACCATCTACCACTCATAACACATAGTGCATCATAAATATTATAGTTAAAATATTCCCTGAAAGTATTAGGGTTGTATCATGAAATCATGATACAATAACTTTGTTGACATGCCTGCTGATTTTTATTTTCTTGTTATATTTTGAAACTCACTCACATTTTCCTCTATAAAATTTTCTATTAAATGAATGTTCGAGTTAGTGTATTTTATCTGAGATTAAAACACTAAATGATGAGCCAATTTGATTTCAATATTACTGTCAAGTAATAATACCCATCTTCCATGACTCCTTTTAAGATCCTTGAGTAAATAAATTTTCAAAATATTTCATTTACAACATTAGATTTTTCTATGTACTCAACCTTTATTTTAAATAATGTAACTATTTGATATAACCTTATCATCTAGATAACTATCAAGGAGCCTAAAGTGAACACAAACCCTTTATTTATAATCTAGATTAGGAATTTTATCAAATAAATAACATTTAAATCGATCATTATTTCGAAATAAAATAGTTATACATTCCTATAATTTGTGATAAGGAATGAAAAACTTCATAGTTTTCTAATGTTCATTACTTGGATTAAACATGAAAAATCTCAAAAAACTCAATGTATAACTAATTTATAGTCTTATACAAATCATTGTAGACATAAAGCATTAACCCATTGATGAAAATATAATGTTTCATAATAAGATGAACACTATTTCTTTTTCACCCTCTATCTAAATTAAAATTTTCAATTTTCTGGAAAAAATGGTCGATATTGGATTATATTTTTAACTTATTAATCTCTCAACAATGTTACAAATTAATTTTTTATAAGATAAAAGAAATCTTCTAAAATTTTTCTATATCTCAATCCTTATTCAAATGATTTTATTATCATCATTGATAAATTTAATCACAAATATTTAGGGAATTTAACCATCAAATATTAAATCTTTATAATTTCTAGACCCACAATAATCATTTCGTAAATATAATGGAGATCAAGGATTAAATTTTCCTGTTTATATTCCATAATGTAGAAATAGTGATCCATTTTTCTAAAATGAAATAATTATATGTACCTGAATACATTGAGTTTCTAAATCAATTACCTTGGTGATAGCATCATTGTAATGATACTCCAATTTATCGTGCACATAAAGTCAATGTTTTAATTATCCCCAAAAGGATCTAATAACTTCATTTAAAATTCATCCCCAGAATCATTGTGATCAAATTTATCATTACATCCATCTTCACTAATTGAATATTATCACAATAAACTATAATTAGTGAAATAAACCACTAGGTTACATATTGATAAAATTAATAGAAATTGGAATTCATAATCATGGGAGTCAATCAAAGGAAAAAATGGAAATTCCCCCTTCCAGATGACCATTGAATTGTTTTTAACCACTCTAGTGTTCATGATGCGGTCTATTCCCCATTGATATGGAATTTGGTTCAATTTTGATATAGTTTCAATTTATGAAATATTTAATATTTATTATATAAATGATAATTATATAAATGTTTTAATGTGGTGATATATCTTAATCTAAGTCCCTAATTGAGATTTTATCTTCTAAATTGTGTCCAAAATTAGGTTTTCACCTAGATAGATTTTAGACATTGTTCATGTTTAACCACCAACGATGATGTTGTATTTTTATTTCATTTTATTTTCTTTTTATTTTCATATCGTTTATTCATCGTTGAAAGTATTCTTCCCTTAAAAACTATGATGGTGAGGGGGTGGTTCTCCAATTATTTCTAATGGTTGTATAAATGGGAGGATCATTGATATATGATTCTAAACATATTTTATCAAATATATCATGACCTGTTCTGTATATAATATACCTAGGGATCATGTCTAATATGGATGCTTTTTCAATTTCACTATGTTGTAGATAGTATATTTATTTCCCAACAAATCCCCTTTTAATGTGTATTTTTTATGTTTTATTATCTTATATGGAATTCATTAAATGATTTCATGTCCCTAATGAAATAATTTGGGGATAAACAGGGGATTCAAGTTTTTAATAAGTTATCCTTTTTGGGAAATAAGATCACGTTGATGTAGTTGATGAACATGTTTTTTGTGTTCTTCAATGGGGTGAATGTTGGTGATAGGGACTATGTTAAATGTAGTCCAAGGATATGTGTCTTTTAGAGACCCACAATGTATTTCCACATGCATGGTAAGACACTTCATATTGGGTAACATGGGTGCATAAGGAACTTGATAAAACCACATGTATGGTACATAACTAGAGGTCTTGTAGTGTACTTTCAAAATGGTTCTGTGATATACATGGATATGCACTTCATGCGGGTTAAACATCATTTTTTATAGTAAAAAACCATATACATATGATTTACATGCCAGGATTGGATGAGAATCATGCTCAGGGTAAGAAGATTAGAGTACAGACCTTTTACTCAGTGGTACACATCATATATGTTTTTATAGAGAACTTTTTCTTTCTTCATGAAAAAAAGTTGGATTTAGGCATTTGTATAGTTTATTCTAATTACTTTTCCGAATAACACATCATAGTGAAACCCATATTTTTTTTATCAATTGTGGTATGACTCAATGATATACGTTGGATGATATGAGGGTGCTTCTTAAGATATTGTATTATGAGCTCTCATAAGGCAGTTACTTTTTGAATCCTTTGTGAGGGTTGTGAGCAATATTTCTATCTTGAATTATTATACCAATGGTATTAGTATGAGAATACTTATATAATTATAAATTTAAAAAAATTTGTTAATACATGGATGATAAGATGAAGTTATATATTGGACATTTGAGGTTTGGTTGAGATAGAGAATATGGGTCGGAACAACCCCATGGGGTCCCATGAATCATTTGGTACTAACGTGTATAGGCTTAGATGGGATAAGGTATAGAATATAACAATACAGGAATGTTGAAAATACGGATTTGTTGTGTGTTGAAGAAGATAATTAGTATTTAGATGGTAGGCTTGATCCTTGGATTGGGATGTGGTGGAGAATCTACAATATGGAATCCTAATTATTATATGATCAATAGTAATGTTATGTGTTCATTATGTTATTAATGAAAAAAGAAAATATGGTTGGTGTTTAGGAATATGAATTGAAAACATTTGGTACCACTTTTGAACCATACGATCATGGGTTTATGCAGTTATAGATGTAATGGCGGTGATGGTTTTTTCATTTAGACACTGACTATTTTAAATACTATTTTAGTAGATGGTTAAATGGGTTATTTTTTGTAAGTATAATAGTTGTTTGATGATATATATGTTAATTATTTATTGATCCATTGATCTTGGGAATTATATTTTTCATAGCTTAATAGGTTAGTAGTCAGGGATCCTTAGGTATTTGGTAAGGACTATGATTAGTAAAATTTCTAGTATATATTATGCAATGAATGGGGGAATGTTTCACAGTTAGAATGAATGTTCTTGTGAGATAGATTATTCCAGATATTTCGAGTGTGCTCATGGGATGGATAATGTTACCATGGACACATGAGATATTAATGTATAGTTATATAGATAAACTATTTCTATAAGACTAGTGGGTCATCGACATATTCACTTTGTTCAACATTGTGTTCAATGAATCCATTTTAGATCCGGAAACATTTGATGGATAATCTTGTACTTAAATATAATAGTATACTATATTCCTTTGAGATTAAATATTGTCCTGCATTTATGTAGGGTGTTGAAATTTCTTCTTCAGATATTACCTAGTATTTGGTAGACCTTTTTTTTGGTTTATCGTATTGTGATCCACATGGATAGAGAAATCAACCACTAACTAAAGCTTGGTCGGTTTATCCTAAGTGGCATGTTAAAATTTAAGGATTGACGTTGTATTATGTTTTTACTTTATTCAAATTATTATTTTACTAGGTTGGGTATATTATATATTTATGCACATATTGTGATAGGGGAATCTAGGTATACAGTTTGTGGTGGACTTATAAGAATAATTTTCCCACCACCTATACATGAATTTTAGTGCATATTTAGAAAAAAAAAATACATTCTTGTTAAGTAATAAAAAACATTTGACATGGTATAGGGCTAAAGTTTAATGATCTTAAAATACCTTCAATATATTTTCAAATGATTTATATGGAGTAGATCAATTCATTGTATAAGCTAGGATAATGGTATGTCATAGGGTATACAGTGAATCCTCTTTTGTATTTTATTTACATTGGCTTATTTCTATGGGTGATTGACCCAACTAGTTATCATTTAATGCTTACTAGCATTATCTTGAGTCTATATGCACCATTTTTTTAATCATTTTTATACTTTATATGTTGTGAGTACTCTAATTGATAATTAATGTATTTGGGCATAGATTTTTGTTGTTGTACTCTAATACAGGGGTATAATCTCTCCATGATAACACCATAGACCCTTTTGTAGAGTAATCAACCACTTTCACATAAGGTGGTTTTTATGATTCTTTATGTGTGTAGTGTCTAAAATTTTCCATGTATTATTTTTAAAGATTATATGAACAAATATCGAGAGCAGGTGCTAAGAAAGCTTGTAATTTGGATGCCATGTGTTCTAAGAATAAATGGTTGAAATATATTACATTTATTAAATAGAAATCAAACATGGTTTCCCTTAAAGATTGAAATATATTCTAAATAAGTTCCCATATCATAAATCAATGCAAACCATTGAGTACATAATTGCGGTTTTACCCATGGTGCGACCTAAGATTGCTCATCATGGTTCATTTTTAAAATGTTGTCGCGGGCGTAATGAAAATAAAATAATTCTGAAAAAACTTATTTTACTTCTTGTTTCCCAAAAAAATATTTAAAATGTTTTGAAATATAATTAATTTGGAAATACAAGGCTAGTTGCATAACCCTAGAGACATCGGTCGATCATTAGGGAGGGCATTCTAGAACCCTCTCAAGTAAATGGGGACAGATCATGGATCGATCAATCTTGAATCCTAGGATTCAATGGATCTCACTAATGAACATGGCACAATAGTTTTACTTCATTTGTGATCAAACAGAATAAAGGAATGGAATTTATTTCAATTTTCTTATTCCCCATTCTTTATTTCTATGAAGAACACAGAAAAACCAATGAAGATATTGTCCTACAGATTGATAAATATTTGAGATGGGTTTATTAATAGGGTTTATTGGGAGGATTATTCATGATTTTGGATTTATTTATCATTCCATCTAACATAAATGTACTAATATCGACAAGAAAATCGATCGAGGTACATTCCAATTTTTTATATTTGTTCTTTTCTCCCCCAATTCATTATTCTTTGCATTGTTCTTCATTTCTCCCCATAGTTCAACATTTCATTAAATGATTAATCATTAGACATTTGAATATTGATGAAATGATATAAAATCATAAATACAGAATTGATGTGACTTAATAGAGGTGTGACAGTGGTTTAGGCAGTGGATCGAATGATAATTGTTTTCAATTTCATTTTCTTCTATGTGAAACAAATAAAAGTGATAATCATGTTTTCCAAGAGGATTGAGGACCCAAAAGTGAAATATTATTGAGAAAAATGATCAAGTGGATCTCTCCATTTATTTTAATTCAAATACAAGGATTTAATGGAGTTTTAATTAATGGAGGAGATGACTGATTGTGAACCAATGATTCTGAAAAATCCTGATTCAAATTGCATGTAATCCAGGATTATGTGGCATGTGGGTCCCCTCGAATGGAGTCTAGGGGTTTAGGTAGGATATGAATACCACACATAGTGTAGAATCGATCACACAACATGTTATCCCTCCCTGGATACTCAGCATGTACCTTGGAAATTACTTGTATATGGGGTGGACTATACGGGTAGCTTACACAGTGTGTACTCCACCACATGGAAAGGGATGACACTATGTACTAACACATGGCTCGAGTGCATGGGAGGGGATCAATATATAGGGACATTATGGGTATCCTATCAACATATTGTGTACTCTTCTATGAAACATATGTTGATGATGCGACTTATTTTCCTGGGGAATCCATGGGGCCAATGAACATGGTGTCTTCCCCAACTACTGGTTGTATAACCCTTTCTACGTGGATTGAATATCATGTACTTTATATCTTTGAAATTTTTCATTAAGGTTTGTTCCCATTTTTCCACTAAATTTTGTTATGGATCGTATCACTGTTCCTAGTTCTATAATCCCATTGGTAGGAGCTCATAGATAGAGTTCTTGGAATACCCCCGAGAGGCCTGATTGGGATACTCTATTCATATTTGTGTAGTATGTGGATTTTATAGTATCGAGGTGACCAACACTCCAAAAAGAACAATCTTTTAAATAGAAGGGTTATTCCAAATAAGATGTTGGAATCACCTGGTGGTCATAGATGTGATCCTCATCTATGTATTATATTCCCTTCAGATCCATCAGCATATATTTATAATGAGGAGACTTGATGAGAATTACCTCTCATATGGATATCATCAGTGTTATCAGACTCTGGATTTTGTTCTCTCAGATGCGTGCTCATAGAATCATTGAGATGGAATCCTAGTATTGGTATACAGGAGTTGTGGCTTACTCCTAGATTGTGTGTCTCAATTGACTATATCAGGATATAATGGTAATTTGTATTGTAGATATATACATGTGTAGAGATGAATATATTTCTTATGTTATATGCTTTCTGTTTTCAAGTCATGCTACTGAATATAGGTATATTTAACCCTACACAGTCTTTTCTCGCACATTTTATACCCTTCATAGACAATCGACCATTTTATAGGGTCTTAGGAAGACTTAGACTATACACTTCTTAGTGAGATAGGACAGACTGTAGTGTTGTTTGGCGGCTTTCAAAGAGCAGTCCCAGTAGTTTTACATTTTTGTTGATCTTCTGTTATAGACATCCCTATAGTGGGATTTCCTTTTCCATGTTTACCTTCATTTACATACAATAATAATTTGTTTGTGTGATATTAATTTATACCTACATTGGATATTTAGTTGTTCCTTTACATTTCATCATATTATGGGATTGGAGATGTGTGTGTGTGAGTGTACATTTGCATAGGAGCTGAATCTCGTGTTAGTGGCATTCCAATTCAATGTTCATCACTATCCCCTAGCCTGTTAGAGGTGGGATTGTGGTGTCACAGAATGGTCCCCATTGGGAGAGGTTATGATAGAGTGGTATCAGAAGGGTTTATATTACATTAGGACTAGGATTCGGGGACGTCGGTTTGGGGAAATAGTATTATGGGTTTCCACTTCAACTTTTTGTCCAGGGACTCCAGTGTTGGTGTTGGTGTTGGCATATCAATACAATTGGAATCTGATCACCTGATTTTCAACTCAGTAATGAGGGCACTAGTTTGAGGGGAAAAATGATACATGAATCATATATGAATGCATTTTCTTTTTCATTTATTTCTCAAGTCATCTCTCTAGATAAACTCATTGACTATGGTATATCTTGTTTACTTTTAGGATTCCTCTATAATGTACACTAACTTGTATTTATCTTGAAGATCATGTGGATGATCACCATAGTGAAAAGGCATCTATAAAGGGACAAGTTCCGGATATTTTACCTCTATGTGGTTCACCATTCATACCACCACCAATATAGCAACACATGGTGCACATAGTGCCAACACATGAGCAGCATAGGCTAATCACGTTTTAAGTGTTTAAGTGATACCGACCACTAAGGTTCCATGGAGAGCACGACCCAGTGGTAGTTGTGGACTACCATTATGCATTGAATTATGTTTTCTATATACTCATGACAGAGACATATTAGATTGAATCTATGGGAGTGATAATTCTTCTTCGCTCGCCAGGGCGATGGTGGGGTTTTGTTACCCTATCTTACAACAAGTTGATATTTTCATTTAATGAATTCAAGAGTATATTCATAGATTATTTTTTACTAGATACATTGAGGTATGAACATATCTATGAAATTATACCGCTCCAACATGGTAGGACGATAGTAGAGAAGTATTCATCACGGTTTATCAACCTCTCAAGACGATCACTGGATATGGTTCGTGGTTTTTTTCATGGATTAGACCATTGAGCATCATATCTGTATAGAAATATGATCTATTATTATCCATATATCCATTAATTCATATGTTGGGGTGCGAGAGAGAGCTTCGGGGTTCAAATATTCCATGGCTGAGTAGATATAGGTAGTGGTTATCATTACTATCCAAGCAGGAGTAGAGACCTTTGCATTAGGGATCCAATGTCGATCTCAAAGTCCTATACGTACTATATTTTTCGGATGAGGTGTTAGAACCATGGATATTTAGTTTGAGACTCACTCAGTGGTTCAAGTCATCCCATGTTGACGAAGTGATGCCCATGTGATGGACATGGAAATCTCGCATGAGATTGTCCAACCAATCATATAGTTGACAGTTAAATCATAGTTGAGTTCACAAGGTAGAGACATCAGATTCATCAGGAAGGTTTGTAGGTTGGAAGATGTAGAAATGGAGATCGAACAACCGAGTGAGGTGGTCAATGATTTATCATTCTACCACCACAACACCAATGTTGTCCACACTAGTCTTAGTGGGCCCTAGGATAAAGGGTTGGGAAAACAACAAGCAGTTGATTCATTGAAAAAAGGGGAACCAAGAATGATTTGAGGTGTGATGTGTGTCTCTTCTAACATAGATATGGTGCTTATTGCCACATTTTTTATACATTCACTCCACATCATTTTTTGGAGACATATATAATTCATTCAAACTATTGACATGGCCATTAAACATGTATACACCAACTCGAGAAGACATGGTGATCATGAACTTGTGTGGATTGTGTGACTACACACTTGGAGGATGGAGTTTGGGGTGGAATCTCCTGGTAGGATAATTAAGGACTTATGATGTAAAGCATGGATTTGATTGGCTATCTATCGTTAATGCCTAGATTGATTTTTCTTGAAGGGTGTGGTGTGTTCTTAGTGAAGGAACAAGGGTATCATTTGTTGGGGAAAAGGAAACACATGCAGCACTGGATTGACTCATGCATAGGTTGGTGTAGCCAACTACACATCATTGGATAGCCTAATTGTTGGACTAGTGGATCAATGAGTTTAAACTTACCTTTAGTGGTAGTGTGGTATGTGGATGTATTTCCAGAAAATGTTCTAGATTTTCCTCCCAACTAAGAGATAGGCTTCTTCGTTGATCTACACAATAGGATGACACCGATATCTATACAAGAATCTTGAATGATGCACATATAGCTCTTGAATTTCAGGATTTAGTTGGAGGACATTCCAGAGGATATTTTTAATGAGACCCATTGTTTCACTGTAGGAATCCCCAATTTTGTTTTCAAAAAATGGTCACAAAAGATTGAGGTTTTGTGTGGACTACCGATTCTTGAACCAGGTGACCATGATGAAGATTTGTCCAGTAAGAATGATATATGACCAATTTTACAATTCGATAGGGCCATGATGGTTCTTTAAGGATGACCTAATATCCGGATATCACCAACTGTGGTTATGGGATGAGGATATACCGAATACAACATTTCTATGTAGCTATAGTGAATATTAGTACATGGTGATTCCATTTGGAATAAATAACTCCCTATAGTGTTCATGTGACTTGTGATTCAGATATTTTATCCTTACAAAGACCAGTTCATGGGGGTCTTTATCAATAATATCCATGTGGGCTCATCCTCTGAGGAGGAGCTCATGAGACACATAAGGATAGTTTTGGAGGAATTGTAAGAGAACCATCATTATTTAAATATCTAAAATTGACAATTTTCATTTCAAATTGTCCAATTTCTAGGACACATTATCTCAAAAAATGGAGTGGTGGTGGACTGGGCTATTTTAAAGGTAGGGTTTTCCTGTAATCCACCTAAAATTGTGATGGAGGTGTCGATATTCCTTGGGATGGTAGGGTATTATCATAGATTAAATACTATTTTATCTTGGATATTAGAAACCATGATATATTTGACTCAAAAGGGAAGCCTTTAGTATGAACATAATGGTGTTAGTAGGATTTTCAGCAATTGAGGCATCGTTGGAAGAGAACTCCGATATTGAGATTGTTGAAGGAAGGTGTCAAGTGAATAGTTTTTTAATGCATAAGGAACCAAGCATGGTTGTGTTCTAATTTAGAGGGAATTAGTGACTACCTATGGTCCCTGCTAGGTGAGACCACAAGAGAAGAGATATAAAACCCATTATCTTGATTTAGTAGTGGTAGTTTTCTCTTTTATGATGTGGCGACACTACCACATCATTGAGTGGTTATTGTCTACTTCGATCATAATAGTCTCACGTATGTTTTCAATTATATGCATCTCAATATTAGACAGAGGAAAGGTCTAGTGTTCCTCCAAGACTATGAATTTGATATATTCTATAATCCTAGGAAGGGGACTATGGTGGCAGTTACTCTTAGTTGGAGATCTGATTTTTAGTCACTGAATGAGGCCTTAGAGTTATAAGCATTGTTGTAGTTATCCATTGTGGATGAAGATAGAGCAGATTACCTCATGTTGATGGTTTTAAACCCTTCACTAATATATTAAGTCAGGGGAAAACATGGAGATACTGACTATGATACTCTTTGTTCTTAGCTACCCAAAAGGGATTCCCCTAATGGATTTTCAAAAGGTGGGGAGTGTGCTATTATTTTGAGATGAAACATGATGGTAAAAATGATGTTATAGGAATAGGTTCTAATAGAGTCACATACATATCCTTTGGATGTACATCCAGGTGTTAAAATGATATACCAAGACCATTGAAATCAGTTTTGGTTCCTAGGTAAGAATAACGGAGTCATAGTTTTCATCTCTCAATGCATTACTATTAGCATTTGATGGTTGAGCACGATGTTCCAGATGGTTTAAATCAACCCCTTGAGGTGCCAGAATGGGAGTGGGATGGGATATCCATGAACTTCAGGATACCCATACCATGTACATCCAGGGGACATGATTCTTTTTGGGTGATCATTGACAAACTCACCATGTCACCCCACAAACTATCTATCTAGGAGAATAGTACTTTAGTGATCTTAGGACCCCTCTATGTTCAAAAGATAGTTTGAATCCTTGCATATCCCTCAATGACAGTTTTTAATCATGATTATCTCTTTACATACCTATTGTGGCTAGGATTACAAGAGGTTTTTGGTACCCAGTTACACTTTAGCACATCATTTCACCAAACAACGGACAACTAGATAGAGTAAACCATTCAGGTTATTGAGGGAATTATAGGAGCTTGTATGTTAGTCATTGGCCATATTTGGGAGGATCACCTACAAATAGTGGTGTTTTCATAAAAAAAATTGAATCCATTCAACCATAGATATGGAACAATTCAATTCATTATAAGGGAAACCAGCAGGCTACTAGTTTTTTGACTTTATCAAGGTGAGTTAGAACTCATGGGCCCAGAGTTGGAGTGCGCTACAACAGAGAAGGTGCAGATCATCCAAGTGATTATGAATACTGAAATAATCCATCATAGGTCTTATCCTGGTATGCGACGAAGGCCTTTAGAGTTCCAGGAATGGGACCATGTGTTTTTATGGGTATCACATCGACTTGATTGCAGTGATTTGATCAAGGGGGACATTTATCTATGAGGCTCATAATCCCTTTCTAGATAATGTTCAACGTTTGTGAGGTTGTATACCTCTTAACTGAACATCCAAATATAGAATGCGTACACAAAGTCTAGCATGTTTTATAGTTGATGAGGTATTTCCTGATCCAACACACATTGTCGACTATGGTGAGATGGATATTGAGGATGTAGAAACTTTTTATGAGTACCCAGTGCTTATTAAAGATTAGAAGTAGAGGACTATTAATAGGAAATTGATAGTTATTTGGTGTGCCTAGTGGTAGCACATGAATCTCTAGAAGAGAAATTGGGAGTGGGAGGCTCATATTAGTGCTAAGTAATAAAAACTATTTGAGTATCTTTTGTTTGGTATGTTTAGGGATGTAATGCCCCAAGGTGGGGAGAATGTAATGTATTGGATTTTCTATATATTATTGTCAATTTTATATGTTTTAATTTTGAGACTTGGAACATTCAAATTGTTTGATTCTGAGGTTCAATGTCCACATATTATGAGTTTTAAATATATTAAATACATTAAATATAATGCACATGTGATTTCCTTGAAATGTGAAATTGCATCCAAACAGGTGCCCAGATCTAAAATCGATGGGAACCGTTATATTTAGAAAAGAATTTTTACCATAGGTGCGACCTAACATTGATCAGCATGAGTTGTTTTTGAAGCCATTGTCATGGGTGTATAATGAATAAAATATTTCAATAAATTATATTTTTTATTTCGTGTTTCCAACATATAAACTTAAAAATAATTAAATGGATAATTATTTTGAAAATACAAGGTTATTTTCATATCCATGGAGACATTGTAGGATATCATGGAATATATTAGCAGAAACATCTCAAGTAAATTGCTACAGATCATGGATCAATAAATTGGCCCAAATTTAGCTTCGATAGAGCATGCCAACAAATGTGATACAACATGAATTTATCATCACTGAGTGAACAAATATATTGTAGGGCTTATGTTTCAATTATTTTATTCCGTGTAATTGATTCCTATGAGGATCATGCACTAATCAATGAACAATTTGGACTATGGATTGATCGTTATGAAGTATGATTATATTTATGGTGTTAATTGGGATATTTCTTCAAGAATGTTGATTTATTAATTTTTCATTATAATGGAAAATATATGAGATCAAAATGAACATTAATCCAGGTTCATTAATCTTTTTGGACTTATTCTTTTCCCCCAGATACACCATTCTCCATGATGTTCTACTTCTCTCTCCATGGTTCTCTGTTTCTTCAAACAATCAATGGTTGCACATCCAATTCTTGATGCAATGATCCAAAATCATATATCATTCATCGGTATTACTCAATGGAAGTTTGATGGTGGTTACGATAATGGATAAAATTATGGTTTTTGTTGATTTCAAAGTCTTCGAAGCACAATAAATAAAGATGACGATCTTGATTTCAATGTTTATTGAGGACCTAGAAATGGTAGATCGGTTATGGCATGGCCTATGAAAATCTCCCCCTTGATTTTCCTAGAAAAGAGTTATCAGAGTGGTGGTTGGAGTGATGGAGGATATGTCAGATAGGAAAGTAGGTATTTTGGAATATCCATATTCACACAGTGTGTAATATGATATTACGTAATGTGTGGGGCCCCCAAAGTGGTGGATTGGGTTTTAGGTCAGAGATGACTACCATACAACATCTGGAATATCCCATACAGTGTGTGATCCCTCCCTGGATACCCAACATGTACCTCAGGATGTACATGGTCATGGGGTTGAATACAAAGGTATCCTACACAATGTGTGTCACGACCTGACCCGACGGGGCTCAAGCCGCGACTCCCCAAGCCCGCCTCCAATAGGCCAGGGGCTGGTGACCAGCGCCGAGAAGGCTATCTCACACATGGGAGGCATTAGCCTAAGGTACCTGCACACACGCACCCACAAACACCTTCATGCAACAGTGCAGAGATATAGAAAACTGAAAAGGAACAGAATGCATACAATATATCCCAAACCATAGTACAACAGCAAAAGTAAAAAATTGAAAAATAGGGCCCACCAAAAGGAAACTACAAGTGTGTCCAACCTGCTCTGAAGAATGGGAACGCTGCCACAAACACCCGCCAGAAAGCTCCTCGGCACAGCTCTGGTAAAAACCCTGGTCAAACACGCTCACTAAGCTCCACCTGCTCTAGGTCCTCCTGGGACTCCGTTGAAAGGCATGTGGTCTGCACAAGACACAAACATGTGCGGGCAAAGCCCGTGCAGGGGTGAGTAAAAACATACTCAGTAGGCACCTCAAAAACCCAAAACCAAAGAGAGAAACTGAAAGACAACAGTCCGCTCATCCCAGCTAGAGGGAACCCATATGAGAGAGAAACTCCATCTCGTGACCAACCTCGGCTAAACACAACTAGTCAGCTCAGCTCAGGTGTATTCCAATACATACACCTTGAACAATCCAGATATAATCCGCTCACGCAACAAACCACATGAGGTACCGACCTCAACACCAGCAACTGCCCACAACCAGGAGAGTACCCCCCACGATCACTTTCATCCCAGATGACACTCATTCGAGAGATAGACTCCATTGAGTTTCTCACAAACATCTCAGACGCTCACCTGAGATATCTCACTCATCAGATAGCGTCACTGAGGAAAACTCGCTGAAACAACATAACCACTAAACTCCTCGGAAAGGGGATCGCTCCTAGGGTCCGCTAGGGGATACCAGAACCAACTCAGGTATACGAAGCTCGACGATAGTGGATCACTCCCAGGGTCCACTGGAGGATACCATTACCTGATTTGGCATACGTAGTTCTCACAGATAGGGGATCACACCCAGGATCCGTTGGGGGATACCACAACCCGATCTGGCGCTCGATAGAAGCACATCACTCAGATAGAGGATCATCGGCCATATAAAGGTGGTCACGACGATAATGGAACCCTATCTGCTATAACTCGCGATGTAGGGGATCGAACCGACGATGCCACAACCCTACCAAAACCACGCGCTAAGTAGGGGATCACATAACCAACAATACTGCAACCCCACCGACACCAAGCACTGAGTAGGAGATCGTATACCCAACGATGCCTCAACCCTACTGAAACCACGTGCTGAGTAGGGGATCGTGTAACCAATGATACCGAAACCCTACTATAGACCTGATGTTGACCAGGGGATTGTATACCCGATGATGCCACAACCTTACTGAGCATGACCCACTGCATAGGGGATCGTATTCCCGATGATGCCACAAATCCTACGGGGTTAACCTGCTAGATAGGGGATCGCTGCCCATGAATAAGCTGTCACAGTGATACAAAGAACCCGATCTAGGGATAAGATGCTAGAGGATCCCACACCGGGCCCACCAGAGGGATGCCACAACTCTAACAGTTTAAACATCCCATCGAGAGGATCACAAACCTATACGAAGGTTGTGATGCCACACGAACCCTCGTGGGAATGAACCAATGGAGTACCCTCAACCACTGCTGGTCCAAAACGTCGCTAACCCGAGCGACCCACAACAAGGCCACACTGCGCACCTACAAGGCCAATACCGAGGCCACCATCACGATCTACGCGGAAAAACATGCAGGATAGGCTGCTTACTCACCCGAAACGGACTACCGGTGAAAAGGCACTATTCACCATAGCTACACGTGCGGGGCCAACACAACGATCTCTAAACCCATCGAGTGGATCATATCACGGCGATCCCCTCGAAAAAACAAGCGGAAATGACTACTCGCTCGTCCAAAACGGACACTCGGTGAAAAGGTACTATTCACCGAAGGCCACCCCGGGTGGGGCCCATGCCTCTATCCCGAAACACATCGAACGGACTACACCATTGCGATGCTCTCGGAAAAACACACAGGATTGACTAATCATCCGCCAAAATCAGACTCCTGGTGCAAAAGTTGTGTTTCTCCGCAAACGCCAAAACCCGGCCTCGTGGGGCCCACACCCTGTTCTCAGTCCCAACACCTGGAAACCATCTCAAAAAAGTCCGTCGTACCATCACGGTATCAAAGCCACTGATGACACGTCAATCAGACGCTCCTGGTAGAAGTTACAACGACACGAAGTCATAAAATAATAAAATATTATTATTTTATTCGACATTTCTAGCCCCCAGGCCAAAATCCTAACTCCCAAAATTCTGAAAGTGAGTTCAAAAGTTCCATCTCGACTCAAGGAACACGTCGCCGTAAATGACTCGCAAATCGTAGTTACGGTTTGCGAGTTACGGGGGTTTAATGAACCCCCAGAACAATCTGGCCGGACCACCACAGGGTCGCCGGAAACCACCGCGCAGTCACCGGACTCCGCCGTGCCAGAGCCAGAAACCCCCGCGTCGCCGCCGCGCTGCAGCGTAACTAGCCGGATTCCACCATGGCCACCGCGGGTCTTGCCGGAAAACCTTGTATTCACCGGAAAAATTCTGTAAGCCACCGGGAGCACCCCGATGCTCCAAATTCAGATCCGAAACATGTTTCGGAAAGCTTGGGACCCGAGCTATACAAACCTTATGAATGTTTGAAGAAAAACAGCACAAAAAATAGTATCCGGGATTTTAAAACTCAAACCGCCTACCTCAGGGGTGAAAGGCTGACGTTCTACCTTAGATCCGTGCTCCAGAGATTCTGTTTCATGCTCTTGGAACGTCCGCCATCGAAATCTGAGCTCGTGGGTGCTTTGTTTGCTCAATTCGGAGGAGCGGCGGTGAAGAACGGCGAAGAACGTCGATAGGAACGATAAGAGGTGGGGCGTTGATATTTATATCGGCTGCCCGCTGGCGCCAAACCCGCCTCGGACCCAACGCCTGATGCGAACAAAGGTAAGATCACCCCTATGGTAAATGCCCCATTCTGAACGCAACGACAGACTCCGATTTTCCATCCGAGACTATGTTCAGAAGTTATTCGAGCCGACGCTCGCACACTATCTTCTCCATTTATTTACGAAAACGCCCCTGGTGGCGTTTCTCACCGCATGCCCACGCCCACAAAGTTTACACCCAGCCTTGGGTAAACGACACGTTCCGGACGCAACCGTGCCCTCAGATTCCCATTCTGAGCTACCGTTTAGGAGATATCACAACCCCACCACGTCCATAGTATAAAAATACTTATTATTTTTCTAAAATTAATTCCGGGCACACCGGGCCTCGGAATCGCATGCCGCCTTCGCACCTAGCTCTGAAATTATTCATAGAAATAATCCAAATCTGACAGTACCAAAATCTGAGTCGCTACATCCTCCCCCTTATAAATTTTTGTCCCCGAAAAGCCCTAAGCTCAAGGGAAGCGACTGGACTCTCAACTGGGTCCCACACCAGCTAGTTCACCACAACCTCCCATGCCCGAACACATAATTCAAAGGGACTCATCCACCACACCTCGATTCTATCCGCTTTGGGTGGCACTGACTCGCTCGCATGGTTTTAATCGCATCAAAAAATGTGTCTCGGTGGAGGAAGGATCCCTCTTCCTCACGCATTCGAAACATGTCGAACAACATCCACATAGGATCTTACCAATGCCCTGAACAAAAACTCGATCAAGCAATGAAAAGGAGAGGGTACCGCTAAACAGTGTCTAACAAACTACTGAAGTACAAAAGACACAAGGCGTACCTCTATCCATTCGCGGAGCCTGTGGGTCAACAGACTCCAGGGCATTCAGCTATCCTCTCCCTCGGCCAACAGCTCCCTGAGCATGGAGTGGACCACCTGGGGGTGGGGGTGGTGGCAACTGATACAACATACCACCACCTCCAGCTACACCCGCTCCACTACCACGTCCGTCGCCCTGCAGACCTCCTTGCTCGAGATGCTGCATCTTCCAAGGCGGTCCATCGACTGGATCCCTCTCAGCAACATGTCGGGTCGGAAAATCTCTAGCAAGATTTCCCCGAACGTGGCAAGCGTAACACCGCCTTTCCTGCGGCTGAACAAAACTGGAATGCAAGCCCTGTGAGCCCTGAGCCTCAGATCCTCCATCCTGGGGTCGCCTCCTGAAACGTCGGCCATGTCCAGACCCCTGAGTCTGTTGTCGGCTACTAGATGCTGACATCTCCGCTCTCGTGTGCCCAAGACTAACAGGGGGAATCTGCTCATCCAGAAAACTCTCCACCACCAATGCTCGCTCCAGCACTCCAGCATATGTGGGCAGGCACAAGGAAACCACACCTGCTCGGATGTCCCTGCGTAATCCCTGCTCGAAGGTCTGAGCCCTAATGAATGGGTCTCGAACCATATCAATGGAGTAGCGCGACAGGTTGGTAAACCTCACTGAGTACTCCAACACATTCAGGTCATCCCGCCGAAGCTACAGAAGCTCCTGAATCTGCACTGACCTCAGCGTCACTGGATATAACTCCTCCCTAAAGAGTTTCTCGAAATCTATCCACGTGAGAGTCTCCTCGTCATGGTATTTCATCACCAGGATCCACCATCACCTAGCAGAACCATGCAGAAGGCTCGCCGATAGGACCGCCATCTGATCTGGAGGTGTCCTCATTAGGCAGAAAAATCGGGTGACTGCCTCCAGCCAGTCATCAGGTGCCTGGGGGTCTGGATCACACTGAAACCTCAGAGGTCGCTGCCTCTGGAACTCGTGCAGTGCACTCAGCCTACGTGCAACCTCATCCTGCACTTCCAGCACAACTAGCTGGTCGACAGGTGGTGGCTCAACTGGCAGACCACCTGGAGGTCCAGCCTTAGAAAACTGAACAGGAAAAGGAAAAGCATGCATACAATCTATCCCAAACCAGAGTGCAACAACAAAAGTACAAAAGGGAAAAACAGGGCCCACCAAAAGGAAACTAAAAGTGCTTCCAACCTGCTCTGAAGAAGGGGAACACTACCACAAACACCCGCCGAAAAGCTCCTCGGCACAGCTCCGGTAAACACCCCGGTCAAACACGGTCACTAAGCTCTGCCTACTCCGGGTCCTCCTGGGACTCCGTCGAAAGACATGTGGTCTGCAAAAGACACAAACATGTGTGGTCAAAGCCCATGCAGGGGTGAGTATAAACATATTCAATAGGCACCCAAAAAACCCAAAACCAAAGAGAGAAACTGAAAGACAACAATCCGCTCATCCCACCTAGAGGGAACCCAGACGAGAGAGAAACTCCATCTCGTGAACAACCTCGGATAAACACAACTAGTCAGCTCAGCTCAGGTGTATTCCCATACATACACCTTGAAAAATCCTGATATAATACTCTCACGCAACAAGCCACATGAGGTACCGACCTCAACAACAGCAATTGCCCATAACCAGGAGAGTACACCCCACGATCACTGTCATCCCAGATGACAGTCATCCGAGAGATACACTCCATCGAGTTTCTCACAAACATCTCAGACACTCACGAGAGAGATCTCACTCATCAGATAGCATCACTGAGGAAAACTTGCTGAAACAACTTAACCACCAAACTCCCCGGATAGGGGATCGCTCCTAGGGTCTGATAGGGGATACCAGAACCCACTCCGGTATAGGAAGCTCACAGATAGGGGATCACTCCCAGGGTCCACTGGAGGATACCACGACCTGATCTGGCATACGTAGTTCTCACAGATAGGGGATCACACCCAGGATCTGCTGGGGGATACCACAACCCGATCTGGCGCTCTACAGAAGCACATTACTTAGATAGAGGATCATCGCCCATATAAAGGTGGTCACGACGATACTGGAACTCTATCTGGTATAACTCGCGATGTATGGGATCGAACCGACGATGCCGCAACCCTACCGAAACCACGTGCTGAGTAGGGGATCACATAACTAATGATACCGCAACACTACTGACACCAAACGCTGAGTAGGGGATCGTATACCTGATGATGCCTCAACCCTACTGAATCCACGTGTTGAGTAGGGGATCGTGTAACCAACGATACTTCAACCCTACTATAAAACTGATGCTAAGCAGTGGATCTTATACCCGACGATGCCACAACCCTACTGAGCACAACCCACTGCATAGGGGATCATATTCCCGATGATGCCACAAACCCAACGGGGTTAACCTGCTAGATAGGGGATCACCGCCCGTGAATAAGCGGTCACAACAATACCAAGAACCCGATCTAGGGAGAACATGCTAGAGGATCCCACTCCGGGCCCACCGGAGGGATGCCACAACTCTAACAGTTTAAACATCCCATCGAGAGGATCACAAACCTATACGAAAGTTGTGATGCCACACGAATCCTCGTGGGAACGAACCAAGGGAGTCCCCTCAACCACTGCTAGTCCAAAATGTTGCTAACCCGAGAAACCCACAACAACGCCACATTGCGCACCTCCAAGGCCAATACAGAGGCCACCATCGCGATCTACATGGAAAAACATGCAGGATTGGCTGCTTACTCGCCCGAAACGGACTACCAGTGAAAAAGCACTATTTGCCGTAGCTAGCACGTGCGAGGCCCACACAACGATCCCGAAACCCATCGAGCAGATCATACCATGGCGATCCCCTAGGAAAAACAAGCGGAAACGACTACTCGCTCGTCTGAAACGGACACCTTGTGAAAAAGGTTTTATTCACCGAAGGCCAGCCCGGGTGGGGCCCATGCCTCGATCTCGAAACACATCGAACGAATTGCACCATTGCGATCCTCTCGGAAAAACACACAGGATCGACTAATCATCCACCAAAATCGAACTCTTGGTGCAAAAGCTGTGTTTCTCTCCAAACGCCAAAACCTGGCCTCATGGGGCCTGCACCCCGTTCTCAGTCCCAACACCTGGAAACCATCTCAAAAGGATGTCATACCATCAGGGTCTCAATGCCACTGACGACACGTCAATTGGACGCTCCGTGTAGAAGTTACAACGACCCGAAGTCGTAAAATAATAAAATATTATTATTTTATTCGACATTTCTCGCCCCCTGGGCCAAAATACTGTCTCACAAAATTCTAAAAGTTAGTTCAAAAGGTCCGTCTCGATGCAAGGAACACGTCGCCGCAAACGGCTCGCAAATCGGAGTTGCGGTTTGAGTGTTACGGGGGTTTAAAGAACCCCGGAACAATCTGGCCGGACCACCGCAGGGTCGCCGGAAACCACCGCGCCGCCACCGGACCCCGCTGTGCCAGAGCCGGAAAATACCGCGCAGCCACCGCTCCGCCACGAAACTCATCGGATTCTTCCATGGCCGCCGCAGGTCTCACCAGAAAACCGGGTTTTCTCCGGAAAACTTATGGGAGCCACCGCGAGCACCTCAGTGCTCCAAATTCAGATCCAAAACATGTTTCGGAAAGCTCAGGATCTGAACTATACAAACCTTATGAAACATTTGAAGAAAAAAACACAAAAACTGGATCTGGGATTTTAAAACTCAAACCGCCTACCTCGCGGGCAAAACGCTGACGTTCTGCCTTAGATCCGCGCTCCAGAGCTTCTGATGCACGCTCTTTGAACGTCCGCCGTCGAAATCCGAGCTTGTGGACGCTTCGTCTGCTCGATACGGCAGAGCGGCGGCGAAGAACGGTGATAGGAACGATAAGGGGGGGGGGGGGCTGATATTTATATCGGCCACCCGCCGACGCCAAACCCGCCTCTGACCCAACGCCCGATGCGAACAAAGGTAAGATTACCCCTAGGGTAAACACGTCGTTCTGAACGTAATGGAGGACTCCGATTTTCCATCTGAGACTCAGTTCAGAAGTTATTTGAGCCGACACTCGCACACTAACTTCTCCATTTATTTACGAAAACGCCCCTGGTTGCGTTTCTCACCACAGGCCCTTGCCCGCAATGTTTACACCCCGCCTAGGAGAAACGACACGTTCTGGAGGCAACCGTGCCCTCAGATTCCCGTTCTGAGCTACCGTTTAGGAGATATCACACCCCCGCCACATGCATAGTATAAAAATACTTAATATTTATATAAAATTAATTCCTGGCACACCGGGCCTCGAAATCGCACACTGTCTTGACGCCTAGCTCTAGAATTATTCATAGAAATAATCCCAAGTCTGACAGGGCCAAAATCTGAGTCTCTACAATGTGTAATCCCCACATGACATAGGCTAACACCGTGTACTAGCACACATTGGGACTATATAGGCGAGACATGTGATATATGGACTCTGTGTGTAACATCTCTACACACTGTGTAATCATCTACAAAAAATGGGTTCATGGCCAGGCCATTTACATAAATATTTCCAACGGTCAAGGGACACAACAAGTGTCCCCACTATATTCCATGTACTTCTTTGTACATGGCTTTAATATCTTCCCCACTGTATCTAGGAATTTTTTTTTAGGTTTTCCCCTTGTAATTTCACTGATGGTTGGTACGAATCATTTCCCTGCTCCAAGGAATACATTCCCTTAATCATGAATTTCTAGATAGTGTTTTTGGAATCACCACCATATGATTGGAGTGAGAGATTCTATTATTCTTCATTACATAGGTGGTGTTCTTGGTTTTGACGTGACCATCAATAAATAGGTGTTGATCCGAAACAATGTTGTGTTATTCCCTATTGAGTTATTTGTTTCACCCAATAAAACAGGATTTGATCCTCATCCATGTATCATATTCTATTGAGATCTATAATCCATTCTATCTGTTGAAGGGACCCATTGAGTAGTACCTCTCAGAAGGATTCCATCAGTGCTATCAGACTCAAGAGTGTGTTCTCCCTAATGAGTTCTTCATGGAATCTACATGATGGAATCCTATCCTTGGTATAATATGTCATGGATTACTCCAAGACTCAGTGTATATATTTATTATATTTTAATATTCATTTAATAAATATTGTAGACATATACCGATGTAGAGATTAAAATATTTCCATTGAAATATGCTTTGTGGTTTTGGGGTGTCCTACTGAGTGTTGTTATAATCACCCCTCATGGTCTATGCTCAAATTTATCATGTCTTATGCTGATGATTGGCCTATTGATAGATTCATAGGTAGAACAGGACAAGAAGGTGCTTAGTGGTACCAGATCAAAAAATGTGTGTCTTTATGGATTTCATATAGTCATCCTAGTACCATTACATTCTGGTTAGACTTCTGTTACTAACATCCTTGTGACTGGAATGTATTTGGATATGTTTAAATTATTTTACTTCGTATCATACTCTAGATGTGGGATATATAAGTATGTATTAATTGGTTTTCTTAGTTGTTCTGTTACATTTCAGGGTTTTCTGGGATAAAAGATATGTGTGTGTGTATAGAAACATAGGTAATTTTTCTCATGTTAATGATATTCCTAATATGTGATAGTGACTAGCTCCTTTCCTTTTGAAAGTAGTGATTGGGGTCATGGAATGGGCCCAACTGAGATGGGTCATGAAAATGGAAACTCGGCGCGGAGAATATGCAATTATTTCACTAGCTAGATCAAGACTAAGTTTCATTATTGATTAAGATACCAAAATCGGTTTTTTAATTTTAATGTGTATGCCCTTGGCTTGAGGTGTGATGTTCAAGGAGTGCTTCTGGAATTAAGGTTTTGTTAATATTGATGGGTCGATTTAGTGTCTATCCCTATTTTTTCTGGATGTGATTTTAATGGAACAGTTTGAGTGTGTGTAGATAATTTTGTTTCAGCAACAATTCCAAGGTTGTGATTGGTTTTATGGTAGACTTTGGAAAGTGTGTTTGAATTCAGTTATGATTTCATTTTTTTGGGAGCATGAGACTATTTATAAGGCCCCAACATTAAACATTACATAATCTTGAATTATGTCAATAATTCACATTTAAGATCTTTTGAGGTTTATAGTTTTACAGTATTAGGCCATAACTATTACATTACATCATGAATATTACATATAGACACAACTACTCAGTATTCATTTTTTATAGAATAAAAACTCTTAAAAGAAGACAAGAGTACTTTTCTTGATATAAATCTTCTAGAATTATTCCTTTCTCATACCCTTCCTTATACCCTATGAAAAGCATTTCAGAGACATCGTATGAGCATTAAAATCCTAGAAACAGTTATAAAATAAACAAAGAAAAAATTATTCCATCAATACTTACAAAACATAATCTCTTTAACATACCTCATGAAATAATAATGTTTAAAAATAACACATAGAAATAATAAATCATAAAGGAAACTTGTGGCATCCATAACATACATACATTGTAGCCTTCACAACAAAATTGGGAGTTACGTTTGGAATACCCATCAAGGTATATTCCCTATATCTATTAGTAAAAACATTAAAATTTACCTCTGTCACGTTACCCAATGAATTGGAGAGCTATCTCAGGATTTCTCACCCAAGGTTTATCACATAACCAATCATATACGTAAATAATTCCGAAGAAGAATAATATATTCATAACACATAAAACAAGCATATAGGAAAGATCAAATTAACATATTTCAATCACTATATATCATTTCTTGATATTGATATAATCAATTTTTCCTCAAAACCATTTTCTATACCAAAATACATAAAAAGAGTATATGGTTATTATTTATCTTTTAAACACATTTCATCCTATTAAGGAACCCAAATATGAAATAATGCTCATAGAGGTGGAAATGTCTTCATCTTTAAATAAATCAAAAAACTGATCTGTTTTTCATTTAGTAAATGCTATATAGAAATTGATTCCCTTCGAATTAAATTAATATTAAATGGGGTTTATACACTTTAATAAATCAAGTCATGTATAAATCAAAACATTCCTCAATGAAAGGAGATTGAGACAAAGTCCGTTAAAATAATCATTTTGTAAATAAAATAGACCGATTATGTGTATTTACTATAAAAACTCTTAAATAAAGTATAAATACATGATAAGATATAAAAATTCATTTCTCTCATAATCAATTAAGCACATAAAAAATAAAGAGAAGATCAACCCAATGAATGGAAATTGGGTTGACAAGTTCCTTTACCACATGTCCGACTTGACTCGTTCATTATTTAATCTCATAAATAATTAACAAAAGTAAATTTATACATTATTAAGAACCTTTTCTTAGGTAAATTATTCATTTAATTTCATTTATTAACATTTTAGAAACAATACATAATAATTTGTGTTAGTAACAGTCATTTTGTCGATATTTGGTACTTCAGTAAAAAATGAACTTCTTATAATAACAAGTTGTCCATGAGTTCAGAAGTCCATTATCTCTAGAATCATATTCATTACTTAGATATCATATATATCATATATATCTTGTATATATATATATCTGTATTTATAATAGGACATAAAACATGGAGATAAGAAATGAAATGCACCGTTCATGGAGATGGAAAGCCGTATGTACTCATGAAGGCTACTTTCATTTTTATTTCATATTTAATGGAAAGAAAATTTAATGGTAGATAGGTATATAATAATTCTAGTATAATATCATATATAATGTCATTAAATTAATCATTTATACGTTCCATATATGGAATGATAGAGTCACATCACTTTGTGGGGGCGGTAGTATGCACTTCCATAAATGAAATCATCGTATTTACCCATTATGGAAACCATAAATGTATTATATAATTGAAATATAAAAAAGAATATAGAAAATGTATGTATACTATGTATCACATATAAATATATTTCAATAATAATGGCCACCATTAGAGGTGGTAAGAGATAATTAAACTATCACCGTTTTTTGAGGCAGATGTTTTTTGTCCATAGAAACAATATGTTCATATCCATTAGATGGTGGTGTGCATAAGTGTAGTTATAATCCATAACATAACAACATCATAGTATATTGAAGATACTACTTTTTTTATAATGTAATGGTATAAATAGAGTTTAGGGGGTTGGATAAGGAAAACAAAAGAAAAGACCATGAGAGAAGACATTACCTTTTAATCAGGTAACTCCCATTGGTTTGAAACAAAAATATTTATTGAATAGCCTTATGTAATAATTAAGGATTCTAGTTGGAATATTGGGATTTTTGCAACATATTGGAGTAGATTTTGGATGATCCAAGGGGGTAGATAGGTGTGAGTAATGGGTTAGGGGAGGTTACCTTTTATAAGAGGAGGAAGGGCTATTTAGGAATGTTTGAAAGTATTATTTTATTATAAAATTATTGTCGGTTTAAAAGGGTCCAAATATCATTAAATTAAAAGATAAGAATAATATAAATCGAAATAAAATTTTCCATAAATAATTGGACAGGTATTGGATATTTTTTAATCCTTGTCTTTTTTATTTAACCCTTCGTTAACTTATTTAACTTTTACCATGTCTTCTTGTATTTTCATACTAGATGGTTAATATATTTTCAATAAAATTTTAAGAGACACAAAATGGATCATTAATTACATTTTAAACATTATATATGTAATTTAGAGAAATATTGGATTTTTTGGAATATTTTATCACTTAATAAAATATTATTTTATTAAAAAACTCATTTATGTCAATTTATACACTATTCATATCATGTCTTTTTTTTTAATCCATAAAATTATTATTTCGATAAAAAATAATTAATTAAAATATAAAATGTCATTATTATCTCAAATATTCGTGGATATCATAAAAAGTTTCAAAATATATTTATTTTAGTATTTATTATCTCATTTAATTAAAACATTACATAAAGAGTAATCATTACATCCTCATTATGTCATAAATAAAATTATTAATTTAATGTCTAAAATTTATAAATATAATATAATGATGTAGGAAATATTTTTAGATTTATATTGAATATTTATATTCAAAATGATAATATATATTACCCCATATAAAAATTGGTTTACTAAAAGATATTTGTTTCTATTACATTTTCATAACTATAAATTAATTATTATGAAATGATATTTTCACTTACAAGTGGCTCCATGGGGTCCCAAAATGATCCAATGATACCCATGGTCGGACAAGTATCATAAAATAGGATTACAACATTTGTTACGGTAATTTAATATTATTATAATGTTATTTTTACCTTTATTTACACGATTTACCCTTTAACCGTGGTAAATAATATATTTACTAAAATTACTATTCACAATGTCTACAAATAAAATATTACTATTTTACACAATTTGTACCTCCTGATTCCAAATATGGAATCCATTTTTCCAAATTCAAAATTCAAACATTGCAGATGTTAATTTAAAATTATTTCCCATTGTCAAAACCCAAAAGCGTCTTTTTAAAAAATAATAACTATCAAACATTGACAGTTGTTTATATCAAATTTCAATGTGAAATTACTTCGAATGATGTAAATTTGATTAAATTAAAAATATATAATTAAATTATAACTTCAAAATCATTAAAAATAATGTTTAATTAGATAAATAAATTATATTAAAAGGAATTTTTGAATAAAAATGCAGTATTTTTCACTATTCATTAAAAATGATGTTTATCAGAAAAATTCAAAAAATTTACCTAAAGTAAATTGTGATTTCCTTATAAAAAGGAATAAGTTCATTTTTTTCATATAGAATATATAAATATAACAAAACCTTGATTTAGAGGGGGTTCTCCATCAAAAGGCGGTAAAATGACCTTTTCAAAATATTTGAGTATTTATGTTTAAAATTGGAATCATTCTCATTTTATGCCTATAAATATTATATGATAAATATAAAAAAATTAACAAACATGTATAATCATATATTAGTTTATTTCATTCATTCCCACCAGTTCAATGGCTGGGGATTAACTATCATTTAATATTATATTATATTATTATTTTTTAGTATGACTCAGCCTTGTGTGCAACATGAGATTTCAAAAAAAACACATTGTTTCGTGTAGGGTATGCCATCTAAAATAGAATCCCCTTTAAATAAAAATTAATATTTAATTCAAAAATATTAATAAATTATAAATTTTCATATCCTCTATTTACCTGGGATGTTACATCCATCCCCCTTTTAGAAATTTCATCCTCATAATTGTTATTCCCTTATCAAATTGGTGGGGGATATTTATCCCTCACAGCATTCTCATATTCCTATGATGCCTTTTCGACCATATGATTTTTCTACAAAAAAATTACTGTATTAATTACCTTATTCTGCAATACATGATCTATTCAGCCCTGAATTTGGACAGGTTGTTCCTCATAAGAAATATTCTCTTCCAACAGAACTACCTCATGACTCAAAACATGGGATGGATCTGGAATATTCATTATCCACATTGAAACATGAAAAATATTGTGCACACAGGATAAATATGGAGGTAAATCCACTTTGTAGTTAACTAATCCATCATTATTCAGAATTTCATAGGGTCCAATGAACATTGGCCTCACCTTTCCCAAGATACCAAAACATGTCACATTATTCAATAGAGAAACCTTGAGAATGATGTGATCACCTACCCAGAATCAAAGATCCTTCCTCAAGTTATCTGTGTGAATTTCCGGCCTTCTTTGAGCTATTCACATGTGCTTCTGGATCAATAACAATTTCTCTGTCATCACTTCTATGAATTCTGGTCCCATTAAATTTTTTTCACCAACTGCGTCCAAAAAATATGGAGTTTTACACTGCTTCCAATATAATGCCTTGAATGGAGCCATCTATATATAGTAATGAAAGTTTTTATTGTACAAAAATTCAACCAAAGAAGATGTTGGTCCAAACAACCCTAGTAATTCATTGAGAAATCATGTAACATATCTTCCAATCTAGGAATCTTTCATTCTAACATCCCATTTAATTGAGGATGAAAAGTTGTAATAAAATTTAGTACAGTACCCAATGACTTCTGATGGCCTTTCCAATATTTAAAAATAAATCGGGGATAATAATAACATACAATGGAGGATGAAACTACATGAAATATTACAATCACATTAACATACAACCAATAATGTTGATCTAGAGACAGAGTCTCGTGAATAGGAATAAAATGAGAATATTTAGAAAATCAATCAATAATAACCTAGATTACAATTTACCTCAAGATTTATTGGGTAATCCCACAATGAAATCAAAGAATATTTTTTCCCATTTATACTCTAGCACCAGTAATGTCTGAAGCATCCCTTTTAGTAAAATACATTCTTCAATAACCTGTTGACAAGTCAAAACATTCACAATAATGTCATTAAATCTCTTTCCATTCCATCCCACCAATAATACTCCCAAAGATCTCTGTATATCTTAATATTGCAGGGATGAACTGAAAAAGGAGAACTATACGCTTTTCCTAATAACTCTTTATTCAACTATTAATCAGAATCCACATATAATTTATTTCCAAACCTCAAAACATGTTCTCTATCAATGTTAAATTATGATTACTTTAACTTCTGAACCAATTATACCTTTTTCTGGAACTCACTGACAACTTCTTTTTTCATTATTCTGTCTGCTAGAGACGATTATACTAAAACCTGAAATAAAACATAGGAATATCCTACACCAAAATCTTTTATTTCATATTTTCTCAAATCATTAATAAAAATATCTTTTATCAAATGTAACATGGTTAATATAGAATTACTTTTTCAGATCAAAGTGTCAGTCGCATTATCTTCCATTCTTATATGGTAATGGATTGTGAAATCATAATCCTCGATTAATTCTAGTTATCTCCTCTATCTAATGTTTAATTCAGTCTGAGTTAATATATATTTCAAAATTACTCGATCAGTATAAATTTCACATTTTACTCCACACAGATGATTCCTATAATTTTTTTAAGAAAAAACAACAACTAATTCTATATCATGTGTATGGTAATTTAACTCATGAGATCTCAACTGTTAGGAAGCATAAGAAGTTAACTAGTCATTATACATAAGGAAAATACCAATCCATTTTAATAAATCATCACTATAGATAAAAAATTCACCATCTCTGTAAGGTAATGTCAAAACTGAAGCATTCATCAATCTTCTTTTCAATTACAGAAAACAATCATCTCATTCTTTTGGCCAAATGAACTTAACACATTTTCTAGTTAACTTATTCTATGGGATAGATAACCGTGTAAAAGTTTCCACAATCCTCTAGTAATAACCCACTAAAACAAGAAAACTATGGATCTTGGTTATATTTTTTTGTCTTCTCCATTCTTTAACAACTTTTGTTTTAACATGATCAATAGTATTTCCATTTTTTTGATACAATTTGACCAAGGAATGACATTTTTTTCCACAAAAATTAAGTCCTACTATACATTCCATATAGTTTCTTTTCTTTTTAGTGTCAGCATGAAATCCCTTAAAAGACTTTCATGCTCTTGTTTACTTTTTTAATATTAAAAAATATCATCTATAAACACAACCTCTATTTATCACCTGAGTCAAATGAGCCATTACTCTAACAAATTACTCAGTTCTATTTCTAACCATCTCATGTTGCTAATTTGGAAGGCAGTTTTCCTCTTGAAGTTTTCCCATTATATCATCCATGTTTCCTCTATTGAAAACCCTTCTGAACAGAGATACATCTTAGGTGGAGAAACACTGTAATTTGTAAATTCTATATCATATCAATCATACCATAAATTAATTTTGGGATATTAATTTAACAATATACTAACTCATAATGTTGTCTAAACCGACCTATGATTCCAACTATAAGGCCCCAGTCATAAACATTACATAATCTTGAATTAATTAAAGAATTCACAACGACGATCCTTTCAGGTTTAGAGTTTTAGGGAATTAGACCATAACTATTACTTTTCATAATGAATATTACATGTAGACAGTAATTCTCAGTATCTATTTTTAAAAAAATTAAAACTATTAATGGAAAATAAGTGTTCGTTTCATGATATAAATCTTCTTGAATTCTTTCTTTCTCTTACCCTTCCTTATTCCCTATGAATGACATTTAAATGACATGGGATGGGAATGAATATCTTAGTAAGGGATATAAAATAAACATAGAAAACATTAGTCCATCAAGTCATACAAAACACTAACTCTATAACATACCTCATGAAATCATATGATTTATGAATAATGCATAAAAATAATAAATCATAATGTTAGCTTGTGGCATCCATTACATACATACATTTTAGCTTTCACATCTACATATGGAGTAACGTTTGGAATACCCATCATAGTATATTCACTATATCTATGTGGAGAAACATTAACGTTTACCTACACCACGTTAGCCAATGCATTGGAGAGCTATCTCGGGCTCACGTATCCCTGGATAATCACGGAACCAAATTTATACATAATCAATGCCCAATAACCATAACATATTCATAAAATAAAAAACAAATATAAATGAAAGATAAAATTTAAACATTTCAATCAAAATATATCATTTCAAGATATTGAATTAATCAATGTTTTCTCAAAACCATTTTCAATACCAATATACACAAAAGGATTATATGGTATTTATTTTCCTTTTAAAATTATTCCAACATCTCAAGGAAGCCAAATATGAAATACTACTCACGGCAGCATAAATGTCTTTTTCACCACGTACGTTAAAAAGAAACATTCCCTTTGTTGTTTAATTAATTCTACATAGAAAAATATTACATTTTAATGAAATTAAAAGTCAAAAGGGTTTATACACTGTATAAAAGAAAGTCGTGTATAAATTAAAAATACTCCTCAATGAAAGGAAATTGAGACCAAGTCCCATAGATATAACATTTTGTAAATATAATAGATCGATTATGTGTATTAAATATAAGAACACATAAATCAATTATAAATACATGATAATATATAAAAATTCATTTGTCACAAAATCAATTAATGATATAAACAAGAAAGATCATATCAACCCACAGAATGGAAATAGGATTAAGAAGTCCCCTTGCCTCCTTTCTAACGTGACTCGTTCATTATTTAATCTCTTGAATAAAGAACTAAAGATAATTTCTACTTTCTTCAGAACATTTCTGTGTTTATAATTACTTTTATTAAGCTTATTTTCACGTTAACATCATTACATGATCATTTATGTTCATAACGGTTGTTTTGTCGATTTTTGGTACTTGAGTCAAAAAATGAACATCATATAATTACAAGTTGGCCATTGGTCACAATTAGATAATCTCCAGAAAGATATTCATGATTTAGATATCATATATATCATATATATTGAGTATATATATATATATGTGTATTTATAATAGTACATAACATTTGGATATAAGATATGAAATGCACCATTCATGGAGATGATAAATCGTACGTACGCATGACCGCTAATTTCATTTCTATTTCATATTTAATGGAAGGAAAACATAATGATACGTAGTAATATTATAATTCTATAATAATATCATATATAATTTCATTGAATCTATCCTTTATACATTCCACGTATGGCATGAACGAGTTACATATCTTTGAGGGGGCGGTAGTCTGCATTTCCTCAAATGAAATTATCCCATTTATCCATTATGGAAACCATAAAGTATGCTATAAATGAAAAATATAGAATCATAGAGACAATATAAATACAATATATATCACATATAAAATTATTTCCATCATAATGTCCTCCATGATAGGCGATAGAAGATAATTGAATAATCATAATTTCGTGAAGCAATAGCTTGTCGTCCATAGAAACAGTATGATTGTATCAATTAGATAGAGGTGTGGGGAACTGTAGTTTGAATAATTTTCATAACAACATCCTAGTATATTTAATATAATATTTTTTTTACAAATTAATGTAATAAATGTTGTTTAGGGGGTTGGATAATAAAAATAAAAGAAATGAACATGAGAGAAGACATTATCTTTAAATTGAGAAACTCCCTTTGGTTTGACACAAAAGGATTTATTGAATTATCTTCTACCAAAAGTAAGGATTCTAAGTGAAAATAAGGATTTTGGGAGCTTATTGGAGTAGAGTTAGGATGAGGTAATGGTCTTGAGAGGATTCATTTAGGGGATAGAGGTGGTGGCCTTTTATAGAAGGGAGGAGGGGCTTTTAAGAAATTTTTTGGAAATATTATTATATTATAAAATTATATTTTATTTCAAAAGGTCCATAACTCATTAAATTCTAAGAAAATATGAATAGAAGTCTAATTAAAATCATCCAATATAAATTTTATAGTTTTGGGATATTTTTTAATCCTTATCATATTTATTTAACCCTTTGTTAACTTATTTAACAATTTCCTTGTCTTCTTATATATTCATACTATATAGTTAATATATTTAAATTAAAATTACAAGAGACCAAAAATGTATCATTAATGAATATTTTCACATTATACATGTAATTGGGATGAATATTATATTTTTAGGACTATTTTATCATTAAATAAAATATTTATTGATTTAAAAACTCATTTATGTCAATTTATATATTATTCATATCATGGCATTTAAAAAAATCCAAAACAACTATATTATTCGGAAAAACATTAATTAATTAAAATATAAAAATTTATAATTATTTCTAAAATTCTTGTTTGATATAAAAGGTTAAAATAATTAAATTTTAAAATTTATAATCTCAGTTATTTTAAACATTAATTAACGAGGTAATCATTACATCCTCATTGTGTCAAAAATAATTTTATGTATTTATATCTAAAAAATATAAATAAAATTCCCTTAGATCGGAAATATTTTTATCTTTTCAATTAATATTTATACCAAAAAAGATAACTTATATAACCCCATATAAAAATTATTTTACTAAATGATATTAGTTTATGTAACATTTTCATTAACTTTGAAATAATTTTTATAAAATGTAATTTTCACTTACAAGTGGATCCATTGGGTCCCTATATCGACATTAGGGTGAACATGGTCAGACATGTTTCGGAAAATAATATTAGGACACGTGTTAGGGTAATTTAATATTATTATAATATAATTATTTACCTTTATTTACCAAATTTATTATTTTACCAGGGTAAATAAAATATTTACTAATGTTACTAATCATAATTTCTAAAAATAAATGTTACCTATTTACAAAATTTAGTCCTCATGATTACAAATATGTAATATATTTTTTAAAATTTAAAACACAAATGTTGTAGAAATTAATTTAAAATTTATTCCCATTGTCAAAATAAAAAATGTGTATTTTTGAGAAATAATAACTATCCAATGATTGACACGTGTTTATATCCAATTTCAATATTAAATTTCATCCAATGACAAACATTGGATTAAATAGTAAAAATATAAAACAATAACTCTTTAAAACCAATTAAAAATATAGTCTAATAATATAAATAAATTATATTAAAAGGTAGTATTGAATTTAAATACAGTACTTTTAACTATTCATTATCAAAATGATCATTATCAAAACAATACCAAAAATTTACCAAAATTAAATATTTATGTCCCACATATAAATAAGAATATTATTTTCTCAAATAGAACATATAAAACTAATTTTTTTTTAATTAGTTCTCAATCAAAATGTGGTAAAAAGACCTTTTAAAAATATTAAAGTATAAATGCCTAAAATAGGATTCATTATTATTTTATGCGTATAAATTTTATTGGATAATTGTAAAACCATGTAAAAACATTTATTATCCTAATTTAGTTAGTTATGTTTATTTCCCCCAGTACAATGGTTTGGGGTTAACTATCATTTCAGATAATTTTAAATTATTATTTTTCAATACGACTCAGCCTTATGTGCAACATTAGATTTTGGAGAAACCCATTGTTCTGTGTCAAGTACAGCATAGAATAGATCATCCCTTTTAATGTATAATTAATATTTAATTCACAAATTTTAATAAATATGAAAAGTTCATATCCTTTATTTACATTGTATGTTACACTATTGGGTTTAGGTGAGACCAATTTAGAGGGTGTGATATATCATGTCATAATCACTTACATAATTCTCATCATTGTTGAGAGTGGAGGTTGGAATAGATTTTCCAAAAGAATACTCAATGCATTATTGAAGGTTATTTCTAGCTATGGGTTGTGCTGGTTCATTTTTTGAATGGTGAAATTTACCACCTATTAGTTAATTGGTAATTTTTGAATTCAAAGACAAAATATAGTAGTGAACCAATTGTGGTGTGATAGTGGACCACATTAGAACTATGCTTGAGGAGCAATGTAGGAGGTTCAATTTAGTGGGGTTTTCAATTTTTAATGGTGGAAGAAAAAATCCCTATTATATATATATTATTAGAAATGGAGAATATCATTCATGACGAGAAGGGAATGAGAGGTGGTTACAATTTTATGTTTCCACACAAATATTAGTGAGTTTGGCATTAAATATTATTATGTTATGTAATGGAAAGTGTATGGTCTAAAAAGAAAAATATTTTTATTGTAGTGTGATAAAAAGGATGTGATAATGGTTGGGATTATCATATCAATCACTCATGAATGAACCTCATCTCATAATTTTCATGAGTGTAAATGGTAATAATTGCCACAATTTTTGTAAAAATTTCTGTTTCTCTTATGAAATAACAGACAACTGTTTAATGGTATTAATTTCATATTATAATATAAAATTAAACACATTGAAATATATTTAATAAAATAATAAATTTCATTATTAATGATTTTATTGAATATAAGGGATTTTTATTCATATATGAATAAATAATTATTTTCGAGATACAATTTTCTTCGTATTATATAATATTTTAAAATTCTGAATTTAAAATAATTATATAAAAAATTTATTGATAAAAAACTCATTTATATATTTTTTATAAAAATTAAATTAAAAAGTAATTATAAGCGAGACTCATCCAATAATAATTTCCTAAAGAGAATTGTTTCAATTAAAAACATTTTTTTAAAGATTAATTTTTATTATTTATATTAATAAATTTTAAAAAAATAATACATCTAAAAAAAGAATAATAATTCAAACATTTATTTCCAATTATTCAAAAATGAATATAATATAATTTTATATTCAAAATTGTTATTTAGGAAACAGTTTTGTATGTCTGAAATGTATCCTTATATTAATAAATCAAATTAATCACAATTTATGAATGATATAAAAAAATTGTAATATATTCTACCAACTAAACTAAAATTCCTCTAACAGATGATACTAGGTATGGAATGAGAAAAAATACATTTTTTAAAATAAACTACATTTTCCTTTAAAATAGTTTTTATGCATTATGTGTGTTGATATTTACATTAATACTTTTCACCTTTAAAAATAGAAACGTATAAAATCATTTTCATATTTTTATTGATCATATTAAAATTTTATTATAACATAAATTTTATTTTTGTTTATAAAAATATGTTATCCACATAAAAAATTATTCAGAGTAGCAAGGTTTAAATATTTAAAATGGTTATACTACAAGATAAGGCTGAAAATATCATTAAAACATGTATAAATTTTACTTTCTTAGTTGATTTTGAAAATCTATAATCATATAATTATAGATATTATAATTTTACCCACTTATTTGAGAATGAAATTAATTTATCTAAAAGTTATATATATTTACAAGAATGCCACCCTATATCAATTATAAAAGGATAACTTAAAAAATTGACTTATATTCACCCAATAAGCACTATATGTTCTCAAAAATATACAAAATACCCTCCCTAATTTTCTCTCTCATGTTATATAATTTTTTTCTTCCCAAAATAACAATTAAATATTTCTTAAGGAGAGGACATATGGAGCATATGCAACGTGTTGTAATTATCTTAATTGTGTTCTTTCAAGTTTCTTTCTTCTTCCACCTCATCCAAATATATTATAACCATAAAAATATAAGGAGATAAGTTTCATTATTTTAAATATATTTTATTATGTCTATCTAATGACCATTATAAATTTCATTTCAATCGCATGAAAAATGAAATCATCACCCATATATATATGCGAACTACCTACACTACGAAGCGACATATTGAAATTTTCATCCATACAAAACATGTATGGTTATAATAATGAATTCATGAATCAAATATTATATATAGAACATAAATATTATTTCATAAAATTAAATCATTTTTTATTTTCTTCCACTAAACTATTTTGAAAATGAAAATTTCATCCATGTAAACATGTAGACAACCACCTATACAAATGAAAGATTATAATATAAAATTTTTCAATACATTTATTATTCTATAAATGGACTTAATAACTAAATATTATATTTATATAATGATTTATCTCCTATAATATTTATATTATCATTATAACATAACATCTTCTTTCAAATTCAACCGATATAATGGGTTCTTTTTTTGGCATGTTTGATGACCTATATGAACAATGTTATATTTTTTACCATCAATAATTAATGAATAATATATACTATTAATATTATATAATAATGACAAATTTATAATGTTATAAATAATATTTTATTACAATATAATCATGTATATCTATTAATAAAATCAACTATTTCTTTGAAATGAATACATGAAAAACTAAATTTTTAAGTTTTCCATATGAATCATCAAAATAAAATCCATGAAATATATTTGGGAATTATAGATATATTAAATTAATAAATTAATATATCATTATAATTTTGGGTATAATGACGCTACTATCTAACACTTTTTATCATTTTCAATGTACCAAATAAATTGCGAGTAATAGACCATAAAAACTCAAGTTATTGATAAGAAAGATATTATACATTAAATGAATAAATATGATACCAAAGTGGAAAAAATCAAATAAACCTGAAATATTTTATCAATTAAATAATTAACAATCTTAATTGGGTTATTTTTTAGTTTCGATGAACACACCAATCATGTCCGATACAATGTAACTATTCTTTTCCTCATTTTTTTTCTTTAGGATATATTATCTATAATGAACGTACATTATTTTGTAATGTCTGTCCACTAAAAATTCATAAACATAATACCATTATTAGATATTGATTCTTGGTATGTAATGTTTTATATCAATTTATTTATTCCAAGGTAACATTATTTAAAAATTCTTAAACAATATTATTTAAATTTATTCTTTTAAATGATTTAATCTATATTATAAAAAAACATTTCTACAATCTCATTTCCAATATATTGATTTAATATTGTTGTTCTCGATAATTATAATGTTTTTAAGGTCATATTAAATTATTTTTTAATTTCATTATAATTGTTTTTAGTAATCATTTTAATTTTTCTAGGTCATTTTTTGTTGTCTTACAAAAGTTGGAAAATAATGTGTTTTTAATAATTTAGTACATGATTGATATTTATCATTATAATGAGTTTTTCTCATATTATTTCATTTGAATATTAATATGGGTTTTATTTAGAAATAATATTCATTTTTTTGTAAAATTTTCTTTATACAAATGTTATAAAAAATAGAGGATATTTTCCCATTTCTTCCCAATAATATTTTTATGATTTTAAATATGTATTATTCATCTATATCAACATTATTTAAAGAATAATATAAATTATTGTGGAAATATTTCAATGATATCACCTAATGTTTTCTTCTTGATGGCTTGTAATGACTTTTTATGCAAAATATATGGAAAATAATTTTTACAATTGTTAATTATTATATAATTATATTATAAATGATTTATTATTCATGTCGAACTCATACGTATATTTTCAATTTTGTGAATTGGGTACTGGAAATATATTTTACCCCAATTCCTTGCGAAAATATATATATCCCATGAGAAAATATGTAAGGGGGAAGAGAGTGAACCCAATACACTGTGATAATATATCTACAAAGGTTTAAAAGTGAATGGGGACTGAACCAAGACCCAAAAGTGACTCCTTCTACTCTGTGATAATTTTCCAAGATATGATCTTTTATAATGGAAATGATATTATATAATTTTTTTGTTCCATATGCTTGTCCCTATTCATTGTTTCATGTCTCTTAATTATTGACTCATGTTTTTACACTCTTAAGACTCATGTTATACCAGAATCAAATTCCATGACTCATATTTTATGATCTATGAAAAAATGAGTTAGATATTTTAAAATTATGATCATTTCCATCTATTAGGTTCTCATACCATAATGTTCATCTAATGAAAAATTATAATCATTGATGTTTGACTCTAATAATACCCCTTATATATAATCTTATCACACCCATTCAATTATTTCAATTTCCCACTATAATAATGAATTCAATATTGTTTTTTATGGATATAGGTGTTACATAGGTGAAAAACATCATTGGAGATGTTTAGGATCAAGGATAAATAATCATACTTTGTATTCAATCTCTAAATACACTAAACAATATTTCTTTTGGGTGTGAATTATTGTTAAGGGTATTGAATATTCGTCTACAATGATGTATTAAGTATTAATTTATTATTGGTTTCCTTAGTTAGTGTTAGATCGTGGTATGGTTATTTGTGGTATATAATACTAATAATGACAGAAAAATCCTAAAATAACCTATAATAATGAAAAAATAATACACAATTAAAATTAAATGTAATAGGTACAAATAATAATGCTATGAAAAAATACATCATATGTTTGATTTTCATAATAATATGATTGTCCACATTGATTTTTACTATTTGATATTGACAATAATTGTTTCCTTTTTGTAATTTATAAAACCTATTAGGAATCATGTTAATAAGGAACATGCCATACATTTTAATTACTTTCTTCATGATAAAAAAAATAATATGTCAAATTTTATGGAATAACATATTCTATTTCTCAACCAACTCTCCCAATATATGAACATAAACTAGAATCCGGATGAACAAAAAAATTAATGATGGAATGAAATAAATAATCATTTATTATTTCATACCAAGACTTCAGCCTTATTTTTGTGGTCATTTTGATCCTCTAATTAATAAATAATGGATTATTAAAATAGATAATATTTTTTCATTCTTTATTTATCAGAGCATGAAAAGTTTGTCTTATAATTTTATGATTTTAAAGATAAAAATGATAAATGGTGTCAACTTATAAAGGGAATGACCTCTGAGGATGAAATTGATTCCATGAAATGGGAGTATTTCAAGATGATGTTTTATAATAAATATTTCCCATGAACACTTGAAAACTATTATGGAGAGATTTTTTATATAGATAAAGAGGAAGGATAATGATTACATTTTGACCTATGATTTAATTTTTCCAATAATTGTGAGGTATGCTACTATTATAATCATAGGACTTGAAAGAAAACTTGACCCGTAATTCTGTTTCTTAAAAACACATATCCTACAAGAATTATCCATAATGAACATTAATAACCCTTAATAAATCATTCGATATTCTAGAAAGATTGAAATAATGACTGGGGAATCCAATTTTTCTCATGTTTTTTGTGATATGAAGAGAAAAATGTAGTACTGTGTAAATAAAAAAACAGACATAGAAAAAAAATTAATATTAATTTTTGAAAATAATGTGGTAAAAATCATAGGAAAATTCAGTTAATGTAATCAGTAAGTGTGTATATTGTGTAAAAGGAGGCCATTATTAATATGATTATTGAACATGCGTGAAGTGGTCGATAAATGAAGTGAAGGGAGGGAATGATCAGACTAATTCACCTCCACAGTATGATGAAATAGTTCCATTGTGTATGGGCATTATATACACCATTACTTCAATCCAAGTTTTAATAATGACAACTATTGTCAAAAACATCTTATACAAAAGGAAAAAAAGGAAATATCATGTAATTAAATCACCAAATTGTGTATTTGGAAAGAAGTGATAAAATATTCATTAATGATTCCCTTGGGAATTTTAAATATGTTATTTTATTCTAGATAATCTCATACAATTCCATATCAATAAATTTCCAAGATTATTATGTCACCACCACAATGATTAGAGTGTGAGTAATTAGAAAAAACATCTAATGGTACATTGATTTTATCAATGTTTGATAAATCATCTCCAATATAAGTTTGTAGAAATTTTATTTAAATAAATATTATTATTATCCCTTTTTTGGACTTTAGGTGATTATGTGAATGAATTGAATTTCATAATATTGTTCCCATATAAATTACTATGGTAGGTAAGATTCATGTAATATCCTGTTTTAATATTTGATCATTTATTTAATTAAAGATCACAGTGAAATCCAGATAGGATTTACACATATTATATGTGTCATAATAACTTTCCAAAATGGGTGTATATCTTAGAAAAATATTAATAGAATATATAGTTGATAAATTCTTAATATGTGGGAGTATGTTGATATGTTTACAGTATAATTTACTGCTCTTTTCCGGAACCACACAGACTCATTTTCCATATAAATCATATATTATTTTATTTATATATCAAATAAAACTTATATAATGGCCTGATTGATTTTCATAATTTGAATAAGTAGCTGCAGGAAAATATTGAAAAGGAATTCACACACCTCAGTGCTTCCTCATGGGGTAAATTCATTGATATATATATATATATATATAAATGAATCAATCCATTGATTATTGAGTAATTTAAAATATCTTAATAACAAACATGTATCAATTAACCAATATTGAGTAAATGATTGAAAAACTATAAGGATCTTAGAAATTATCAATGATTGAATATTGATTTGAATATTGTCAGTTCATGGACAAAATGGAGGATATACTTAATGCCGCCATCTGAATGAGGTATGGACACTAATAATTTATAGTGATTCCATTTTCTGTTAAAAATTTCCCCTCAAATTATAATAAATATAGGGAATATAGTCTTTATATATGACCTTAATAAATGTTTTCTTGTAGTTGTAGATAATATTCTTATATATTCTATGTGAAATGAAAAAATAATATGATCAATTGTGGAATGTGTTTAAAAGATTGAGGAAGGAGAAAATGTATTATACATTTAGAATATGTGAATTATGGATATTGTAGGTATCATTCATAGAACCTATAATCATGATGAAGGGAATATCAGTTGATCCGTCAAATGATGGAGTTATTGAATAATGTATTACACCAAACAAAATTATCAATAAATTGTTTTCCATATATTTGATGGTTACTATCGATTATTTGTAAAATGTTTCTCATAATTATTAAATGCTCAAATATAGTTGACTTATAAGGGACTGAAGTAACACTACATATAGGATTATAAGGAAGTGGTCAATGAGTTTAAGAAATGTTTGGTTACTATTATTATGAATGGATTACTCTATAGTGCAGAACTGATTGTAATATATAGTTATTTATCATATAAGGTCTGGTGATATGTAATTATTTAGAATGAAAAGGTACATTATTATTACTCGTGTTAATTAATGGATTATGAGAAAATTATGAAATATATGATTTATTGTTGGTATGAGTAATCATTGTGTTAAATATATGGTGGAATGGTCTTTGTGTATAATGGATTGATATATATATATATACTGATCACAAAAGAATAAAGCATATATTCATATTGAATGACTAAAAAATTTACCATGTTTGATGATTATATTTAATAATATTCAATGATTTATCAATACATTGTCATATAGGGAAGGAAAATAAGGTGGCATTTGGTCAAATTAGAAAGTATCATAGCACATTATCCTTTGATGAGGATTAATAGGGATCTAATTTTTTAAATATTAAATGGATGGATTGAAAAATAACAATGTAATTAACAAAATACTACCTTCAAGAAGTGGTTACTTATCCCACTATCCAACAATGATCCAGTAGGCCCAAAAAATCATTTTTTACAGAATAAGGAAGGAATTATTCCAGATTTTATCCTTAACAATGGTGGAGTTATATGGGTTTTCAAATTTGTATGTGTCCCAAAAAAACTATAATTTAAGAAGGATATTAAAACTTATTCACATTCTCATCATTATATATTAATCTAAGAAACAAAAATATCAATGAAGATCTTAAATAATAGTTCTGATGTAATATTATGAAAATGGTTTTTGTGGAGTCAATGTTCCAATAGGTGGTCTATTATAATGTTAGCGAAGAACATCATAAATCTAAGGTGATGATGCAACCATTTCTTATATGCTAATAACTTGATATTTTTAAAAAAACTATGTTCTCTGTTTTATATAGCACACAACACTGAGACAAATGAATAAAGAAATATTACTAGTTAAATATTGTTATTATACCATAAACATTAAATAAGAAGGTATGAGTAGGATTAACTACATTTTGAAATATATATATATATATATAGTACGCACACAAAATAATTTTTTCTATAAATGTGTCCTAAATAATCAAAAAACTTATAGTAAATTCATTTTATTCGTTAAAAAACCTTTTCCTCTAAAATGATTTTTATTACTTTTTGTGAGATAATATTATAATTTATTTTAAAAAAATGAGAATTCTTTTTCATAAAAGTGAATAATTATTTAATTAACCATATAATTATTATTCTAAGATGAATTTATTGGATATTTTCAGAAAAAAAATTATTTTCATTGAATAGTGATCATTAATTATTCTTCAAATACTGTCAATTATTTCATTAAATTAATTATTTCAAAAGAATCATTATATTTTTTATGTGGTCATAATGAAAATTTTGAAAATTTTTATTTTTAATAGTATAATTAGTTTCTTTTCAATCAGAATTTTTTTTTTTTTGTATAAATTTATCTCGGTTCTTGAAATACCAATTTTTAGAAAATTGTTTTTATGTGCATAAACACTGTCTAATTTAATTAAAAAATTATCCCCAAATAATGAAATATTTAAAATAAATTTATATATTATATATCTACTTATATTAATTTAAATAAAAATAGTGATTATTTACAGTCATATTTTTAATGTTAATAAATATACATAAAAATTGAATTTTAATGAAAAATAGATTTTCTACTCGCTTTGTGGGATTATTGTAAAATGGATATCTAACACACATAGTGATTTAATTTGGTAAAATTTATTCAAAACATGGAATTCAAATAATTAATGTTATTGAATACGATCAATATATATTTTTATGATAATGAATTATAAAAACAAAAAAAAAATCAACAAGGTAAAAGGATAAATCTCATTAACATTTATTAAAACTAACTGATAAAGAAGTCATTTTTCATATTCAAAATTATTGGATGAAGTTTTTTTATCCATTATCACATTATATTTTTTTAATTTGGGGTTGAAGCCACTTTTTTTAAAATGAATGGAATTTTCTCTTTATAACTGTGAAGAGGGAGATCCCTTACATAACTTGTATGCCCAAGGAAAATTGACCCATGAACATGGAACAAAACAGCAAGTGAATCATCATGCATGCATCATCATACACATGTCATCACCTACCTTTATCGCGCTGCCATCACCTCATGTCCTAAAAATCCTTAAAGGGGCATGCTAGTATTTGATCCCAGGACTTTTGGAAGTAGCATTATAGGGTTTACCACTCAAGAACCACCAAAAATATATTATCACCACGGTCTTTATATTTAATTGTTCTTGGAAAACATTTCCATAAATGTAACCTATACAATATATTATGTAATGAAAAAATAAATTTCCAAACTCTTACTATAATTTCTTAGGTGTTCACATTGGGACATAAGAAATATGGAAATGATTATTAATGTTTCCTCTAAATATTAATTCACTTTTTTTATTTAATTTAATATAATTTTGTACAAATTTTTAAATAACATATATTCTTATAAAATTATGACTCAATATTTTTATAATTTATAAGAAAATTAAATAAATGATTATTAAAATATTAAAATTAAGAAAATATTAAAATTAAGAAAAATTAATGAATAATTATGTTACAATAATATATTAGATAAATAGAACCCACTATAGGGGTATTAAAATAATTTAATTTAATTCCATATTTATATTTAATATTCTAAATCTAACTTAATAGTGTCAAAATCATCATTAAATGTATTTTAAAATAAATGATATTTTTTAAATGATTTATAATTACTAAAAATACTATCATTGGACAATTGATTTTTTATGTTTTCAAATATCAACTACAGACCATTAATGGACTAATGTTTCTTTTATAGTAAATATATTTACATGTAATTTTACAAAATATGAGACCATGGTAATTGTAAAAATGTTATGATATATAAGTTTAAACAAAAAGAAATTGTGAAAAAATCACCTAAAGATATTTAATTTTTATTGGAAAACATTATTTTTAATAATAGTCATCTTTAATTTTAATTTTCTCAATTTTATAGATCATTTATATGAAAAATAATTTATATTAGTTTTACACTTTGAGAAATCTTAGGAGTTCCTCACCCATTACTTATAAAAGGAACCTCATACCCTATGTTCTGCACACAAAGAAAACATTTTATATCAGAAATTACATACCATTGTCCCTTTATTAAAGACCTCAACATGTAATAGAGTCCTTTTTTTTATCAGAAAATGAACCCATGATGATATAATTTTAAACCATAAAAGTTTATTTTAATAAGTGGTATAGTTCTGAAACATTCATTTCCATTCTATTTCATAATATTCTTCCTATTAACATTCTTCAAACATGATTAAATAATAACTAAATTATAATCTTAATAATTATATGTTATTATTATGATGAAATTAAATATATTTATATACATAACTATCCACTGAAAAATTGAAGCATCATTCCTCTGTATAGTGGACTACCATGTTGCAAACTGATGTAATTATTTTTCCATCACCACATCGTATGGTTGGTTGTAGTAATTATTTAAATATTTATATAATAAATAAATTCATATTTTTTATTTTAAAAACATAATATATCATTTAATTTCATACATTTTCATTCACTGAAAAATGATAATGACATTCTTGAGTAGGTGTGTACTACCACCTCCACAAAGCGTTGTGATTCATTTTTCATTACCACTTCACATGGATGATATGTATAAGTCTATTTAGTAAAATATTTTTTAAATTATTTTCAATATATAATGATACGATTACAATTTCCTACTTCCTAACATGACCATTGAAAAATGGTGATGTCACTCATTTGTATCTACGGACTACCATCTTCGAAAAGATAATACAGTTCATTTTTCAAAACCATTAATCATGATTAGTTTTAAAAGTATAATTTATATATATAAATGATAATAATTGTATTTTTATATTAATTTTATTTTTAATAATGAACTCTTCGACCATAGTCAACCTACCAATATCATTTTGGACATATGATCCAAATGTCATAAAAACATGTGACATGAACATAATTAATAAAGTAATTGTACATACAATTATATTAAGTTACATGAAATAAATAATAAATAATAATTTTTTAATTAAGATAAAAATTAGCATCATTTTATTAATCAATAACATTTGTAGCACACATGACATTTTGTGTAGAGTGTAAGGGACTTTCATTTTAAAAAAATCATGTTTTAAATTTTCCCTTAAACATTTTTCTTCCATTTCCATGTCCATAAAAAACATTAAAGAAATTTGATATTAATCATTCAATAGATTGTAAAGGTAATTATTTTAAATATTATATTTATTCAATTTTTTTTAAATTTAATCTTTTTAATGGAAATCCTAAGGGACATTTTACATTAACAACATCAATTAAAATATTATAAATATTTTTTAAATATTTTTTATTTTATGATTGTATTTTTAAATATTATTTTATAGATGTATTTATATTTGAATAAATAACTGATAAAGTGAAGTTTATGTCAATGTTTGGTTTACTTCATTCGGATTGAAAATTACATTTTTTATATATCTTAAAAGGGTTGAATTTTTCACACTTTTAAAAAAGAAAAAATAATGTTCTATCATAACATATATGATGTCAACAAGTTTTACCACCACTATATCTATTTTTTATATTAGGATTTATTGATATGAATTAAATTTCTCTAGTTGAACCCCTTTTATCCTTTTGATATATGTATTTCAAAAATGGTTTAAAATGGAATGGATATTTCAATAACAATAAATTTGCTTCTTATGGGCCTATGGGATCTCTAAAAACCATTATTTTTATATGGGTTATGACCATTACCTTTCTGGATTTATTTCCCTCTCTATATCTCTTTAATGTTAGGGAATGACTCTAAATATTGTACATATGAATCTAAGATATATACCAATATTATTATCCCATCCTTTGATGGGGTTATTTATACCTTAAATCCTTTTCTCAAATTTCATCATTTTGAAAAATCCTTTGATCATGATATGAGACAATATTACAAAACCCATTTCCCTGGGTTGTTCATATGTTTTTTCGTTATCATAACCTCATTTAGTGGCTCACATGATCATGAACTAGTTATGATGGGTCCACCTATATATCAATAACTCACATTGGGTAATTATTATGTCTCAATATATTATTCTTATTGGATTTGGGTGTAAACCAAATCATATAATGGAGTTTTTCAACCATGTGATGTTGTCTAGTGAATTATACTTTAATTATGCTCGTGTAATTATTTTGTACCAAATTTAATATGTTGAGATGATATTATTAAACCATTTTTTATGTTATACTCCCATGTTAATGGTCATGAATTTTTTTTAAATGAATCTATATTCCACTTCTTAAGTTTGAAATATACAACTTTTTTTGAAATGTTTTTCTAATCTTATCATGATAAAAATAGAACCTATATATGTTTTATTCCATCATTTATGATTTCATATATATGGTTTTATGAAAATATTTGAGAAGAAAAATTGACTTATTTGGTAATAAAATTTTTATTTTGAGGGTAACGCTTAATTTTATAAAATAAAAAATATTGTATAAGTATTCATGAAATAACATGTTTATTTAATAATTTTTTTATGTCCCTAACTATAATGTTTTTGGTTATCCATCATTTTAAAAACGTTTTCATGGGATTTTAAGTATTATTGGGGACAAGGATGAGGTTATGATGAAATTTTTAAGAAATATCATGAAATGAAACCTTCTAATATCATAAATGTTTTTTATAGGGAATATAGTTACTAATTGAATGTGTCCACTTTGTGATGAAATATTTATTTATGTAATTGTTGTGAAATTTTTATATAAACAGTGAACCATATGGATCCTAAATTGTAATAAAATGAACTCATGATTCAAGAAATAATTTTATATAATGTTTAATGATGAATCCTAATTGTTATTTAAAGAGGAATGTTTTAGATAACAATATAGATCATGTGGTTTTATGTTATTTATTCATAATATTTATAGACCTTATCATGCATTTATAAGTTCATGGTTGATCATACGTTGAATGGAATAAAATAAAATTTTAGGTTTTATGTTATGGGAAATTATTGTGATTAATGACATTTTGGGAGAAATATTATTGATTTGAGGTATATGAAAATATTTTTCTCAACGCAAACTATTACTTATAGGATTAATTTTTTTCCATAAGTTTAATGGTTTTAATAAATATTAAGTATTAAATGTTCATTGATGATTAAGTTGATTAAATGGGTATTCATCATATTGTTTTCAAATAATAAGAATCATATAAACATTGTATTAGTAACATGGAAAAATAATCACATCCATCAAGGTTACAGGGCTTGAACCCATAGCCTATTTTAGAAAGCAGTGAAACACCTACCACTGGCCTACATGATGTCTTAATTATTATGTAGTATCCTTTTTATAAAATTTATGTCATATAGAAATATTAATGTCACTTTTGGGACATAATATATATCAATGATATAACCATGTTATTGAAAAATTATTTGGTAAATGTGTGATTAAAGATATTTCAGAATAAGATCACTATATTTTGGGTAAAATTATATGGTTATGTAAAATATAATATTAAGGGCTTTTAATTGATGATTATATTTTGAAAATTTATTTAGAGGCATATATTAAATTAATATGTAATTTAATATATTAAGGTCAATTATGGAAATTATTATAATATATTAAAGAATATATAATTAGTGAATATACATTTTTGTTATAAGACATTATGAGTGATTAAAGTTATTTGGAAAAAAAATCTCAAATTATTCATAAATGAATATGTGATAAAATAATTATAGAATATGAGATTCAATAATTTGGTGGAAATTTTTGATTTATTTTATTGACAAAAATTTATTTGATGATAGATGTTGATATTTGGGTGTTATTATTGTGTCTTAGGATGTTAATGTTGTGTTTCTTTAAATGATGACTTATTAATTTTTATAATTATTTTATGCTTAATATTATGGTTTTGGTGATGTAAGAAAATAGTTTCAATAGAAATCCATCATGTTATTTAATTATTTCATATCCTAGAAATTGATTTGAGAACATCATGCATAAATATATTTATCTTGATTACGTATCTTTTGGAGAAAGAGAATAAATTTATGTAGAAATTATTTAAGGTATAAAATTAAACATGTCAAGTAAGTATATTTTCATTATGATCTTTTTCTAGATAGTAAGTATTTATCAAACTCTTGGAAGTGGATTTGAAATGAATATTTTCTCATATTACCTTCATTTCTCATGAATTGATGGTACATTTCCAACCACTTATGTTTATTGTTTTCATGTCATTAACATTATTTTGATAATTCTATTTCTTATGATTAATGATCTCTATCACTCTACGTAATTATTTTTACATTAAACATTTCTTACTTTCCCATAATTTCACTTCCCATAAATGATACCCTATTTTTAAACCTAGTTATGTATTGATGGAGACAACATCCATGTTTTATTTTTACTATTGTTAATAGGATATTTTTTTAACCTTTTTATGATGTTAGATTTCATGAAAGGTATTTTAAAATGTAAAACCTATAATTACTAAGTTAATGGTAAAATTGTGAGGGAAAATATATTAAATGTGGGAGAATTAAATACAATTAGATTTTTTTTAAAATGTCAATGGTGTATATGAAATGAAACACAAAGCATAAAAGAAATATTATTATTTAAATAAGGTGATCATAAAAAAATATTTAAATTTTAGGGTATGAATAGGATTAAAAAATTATGAAATATTTATAAATTTATATCCATATATGTATTTATTGATTAATAATTAATAAAAATTCACAAAATGTTTATTAACAATAATTTTTCTTCAAAAATATGTTTTTATGAAAATTGATTATATTACTTCTTATAAGAAAATATTATAATTAGTTTATAGAAATTTTATAGATTTAATTTGAAAGAAATGATATCATTTTTAATATAACATTTTAATATTTTTTTGTATTTGTGGACATTTTTCTGAAAATATTTACTTTTTATTGAATAGTGAAATTTATTGATTCTTCAAATACCATCATTCCAATTCATTACATCATATTATATAAAATTCACATTATTTATTGTATTTCCTCGTATTTTTTAAAATGAAGAATTTTATTAATAATAATATATTTAATTTCATTTGAGTCACTGATTTTATAAATTTTTATATGTTTATTTTTATATTTATAAACGTCATTTTATGGAAATTATTTTTTTGTGCCTTAAATTTTTCCACTAAAATTAACAAAAATAATCCAAAAAAATAAATCTTTAAATGAAATTTATATGTTGTATATATCTTTATACCAATTAAAATTCATATAATTATGATTGTTTTTCATTGATTTAATATAAAATCATCCAATGCGTAAAATTTTTATTTTCATGAAAAAATGATTTCCATAAGGCTTAATGCATGGTTATAAAATGACTTTCACCCAAATATATATGCTATAATAGAAAAAATGTATTCCATATTTTTAATAATAATAATAATAATAAATAAATAATTTGAACATAATTTTTCGTCATAACGAATATAAAAAAATAAAAATAATTTGATCCAATAGTAAAATTGTAAATTGAGTTAACCATGGTTAAAATTAAGTGATAAAGAACATATTTATTATATTAAATATTATTGTATAAAGGTAGTTATATCATTATCACCTTATTCTTCAAATTTATTTATTTACTAGACACTTTTCCATGAAGTTGATCCATATAATATTTTATGTAATGAAACAAGAAAAATTACGCTCTCTTACTTTAAAAAATAAATTCTTCGATCCCAAATGGTAAAACAATGTTTTTAATGAATATAAATTGTTATTTTAAGTTTAATAGATTATTTACATTACCTTAATTTATTTATCATTTTTTATAATTTTATAATAAAGTCAAATACATATGAAATGCTGATAGAATATTTGTTGATTTTATAGAAAAATGAATTAAACGATTTTAATATTATTAAAAGTAATAAAAAAACAAATTAATTATTATTTTCAATGAATTTAATAAATAAATATAACATAATATTATTTTCTGAAAAAAATGTATATTAGTTTCCTCTTGGGCTTGATGTTTTTAAAGTGAAATTTAATAAATAGTTTCAAAATTGACATGAATTTTATTTAATAATAAATAATATTCTTTTAAATTAATTCAAATCCCAAAAAAATATTTATACCAGTGAATTTTATATGTTTATAAATGAAAATATTATTCCAATAATTTACCAAATTTCATTTTATAGTAACTATATTGACCCTTAGAGAGTAAAAACATCCTTACCGTGATAATTTTCAAAAAGGGTAAACATAATTTAAAAAAATGATAAGTGTGAAAAAATCACTTAAAAACTTCCATTATTTATTGGATTAAATGTTATAATATCATAAATATATTGTATTATTGTTTTTAAAATTTGGATATCTTTGAATTTGAAAATAAATTTATTTTAATTTAATCAATTAAAAAATTCCATTAGTACCCATACCCACAAATATAAAAGGCAGACTCATATCTTATATTAGTTACACATAAAAATCGTTTTTGATCAGAAAAAACATTCTCAATTAAATTATATAAAACCATATAAATTTCAAATATGCATTTTTTTCTAAAAAAATCTATGAATTTATTTACTGTAAACATTATGTTGATATTTGATAAAGATGTATAGTTCTTAATCAAGATGTTTTGTTTTATTTCTTCTTCTATATACTTAAAACCATTTTCAACAATTCTATAATAATGAAATCAGTATATATATATATATATATGTTCATTTAACTATATCAATATCCTATTCCATCGTATATGTAACGACCCGGACCCGGCCAACCACCCGAAAAGTTCCAAACGGGTCGGGTGTTACTACCCTAGGCGCACCTCCCTGAATGCCAATGGGGACCGACTAGTAGCGAGGGTCAGATAGGTATAGTGGGGAGGCTATAACCTCTTCGTGGATCATAATATGGGTACTGGTCTGAGAATAATAGTAAATATGCAGCGGAATAAAGTACTCAGTACACTCGAACCAGACTCGTAGAGAAGAAGCACTGTCAATATCAATAAACAGTAGAAGTAATAAAAATATTCAACAGCAGTGGAAAGTAAACAGAACAACATGATGAATATCACAGGAAACAACTACTGTAAACAATCAACATGCATCCATAGCATGTTATACATATCAATTTATAACGACACCAATGGCTAACCAATAGTTGCTTCATAATAATGTAAGCATGCCGATAAAGAAAGAAAAACAAAACCATGTAACCCCCAGCTATTAAATCCTCAAGGTCCATACCATATCCTTGTGACAACTAACACATCCCAACTTTTGAAGTTGTCCTCTTTCCTGCATGTAAATCCATAAAGTTTGAACGCATCCCGAAGGGCCCGTGCAGGGTGTGAGACAAATCCCAATAGGATGACACCCAACAGTGCGTACCAAATATATGTGTTAAGCAGTCATGCAAGTGTAAGGACAACTATAAGAAGTACAATGCAATAATAAACACAAACTCCTCTGGTGATCAGCAGCCACCATGGAGTGTCACATGCTTCGACCAATGCTGGAATCTCTACCTAGTATCCTGGAAACATGTGCACCCTAACCCCATGTGTCTCAAGTACATACATTTCGAAGGTATATCCAAGAAAAGTATCCTAGAACCATTTTCCTCCTAACACCTCATGTCTCAAGTACCGACGTCCCGAAGGCACGCTGTGATTAGTAACCCAGAGGAAAAGTGATGTCTACCCTCAAATCACAGTGAGCCTTAGCCCCCATCATGACAGTCTCAATGCTATCGCCTCAAGGCTCCTCACCTCCCACGTGGATTTCTACAGCAAGAACCCCGAACCAAAATACCTAAACACAACTATGGGGGCCTCTACCCACACAAGTGGTCAAAACCACCTCATCACGGAGTATCTTTGTTTTCACATTACTCAATGTCCCAGGTGAGAGGTAATCACCAAAATATCACCTAAGCCACCAAAACATCTGACACCTCGTGTCCCTATGGCCATGCCGCTCAAGTCTGATGGCATCGCCATCCAATTAACCTGGGTCATGCCCAACCTAACAGTTGTATTTCCCCAAGCCGATGTCCATGACGCCCAATCCCATGGTCAAAACCACCCAATGTAACCCGGGACAAGCCCGGCTTGTGATCATCATCACTCAAGCGTAACTGGTCCTAGCCCAACACAACCCAAAGGGTCCAGCATGTGCAATTCAGCAATTGCTTATATATCAAATTCAACAGAACTCAGAACAGAAAAACAATTTAAACTGGTGAATTTCCCCAGCCAAATGGCTGTCGAACAACACCATCAAGATCTTCAATGCCTATAACAACTTATAGCAGGCTTAATAAAATAAACTCAATAGTTTAACACATTAATATTTCAATTAAAACCATTTTGGCGTCCCTTGGCCAAAATTCCCCGATGAGGAATGGCCCATCACCCGGCCCCGCTCACGCAAACTGGTAACATGGCATACCCAAAGGCATCCCATAGGTCCAACAAGAAATTCAAATTGAAAGAGTAGAAAAACCGGTCCTGCTCAAAATACCTGAAAACGCGCCGAAGGCCGCGTTACCCAAACAACCACATAAACACAAAAGGATGTATGCACCACCTACCTGAGACTCGTATAATGCTACTTCTCTTGTAATAGCTGCCAATTCGGTCTAAAACATGGTAAATCTACAAAAGATTCAAAACCTCCCAAACCCATATAACATGTTCTAGAACGAAAATCAAACAAAATGGCCCCAGAGGAATCAAGGCATTACCGAGGGGGTTCCAACGCATCAATTGGAGTTCGAATCTGACTTTGGATAGACGATCGGGAGAAGAAACAAGGTCCACCCAGTTTGGTTCTTGAAACCTGGCCAAAATAATAGGTTCTGCCACAAAACAAGTCTACTACCCGTTTTAACGCAAAAAAAACTACACGGTGTGTAATTCATGAGTACATGCCATGTAGGTCATTTAACTATTCATAAGACGGCTGAATCCCACCACCTTACTTTCTGAACCTGCTGACATGAGTACACGGCGTGTACCTATGGGTACACGGCGTGTACTTGGTTTCTCTTCTTTTCCTTGCCGACTTACCCACACGCCATGTATATCCCTCCTACATGGCTATATTACCCAACATGTTGAAGGGGAACATGACGTGTACTTGGTTCTACCCAGTAAACAGGCATACAAGCCATGTATGGCCACCACACGGTCAGAAGGACATGGGGTGTTTAAAACAACACGCCTTGTGGTATGAAATTTCTACACAATCATTACACGACATGTACTCGGTGAGCACATGGTCGGTCATTCACATAACCTATACATGGTGTGTACTTATTGTACACTGCGTGTAGTCTGGAAATTTACAGAAACTTCCCGTTTTCTATAGTTTCCTCAGAAACTAGACAAAATTTCAAACAGGTTCTTGATTTTGACCAGTTCTAAAAACCCAGGTTCATACAAACTCTCCACCTTAACGTATCTCATCCCCGAGCTAACGAATGAATCCTGGAGATGGACCCAAACACGCCCATCCCTGTTAAACAACCAGGACTACCCCGGTCCCAAGGTTTAGGAAAAATTCCTAGAGGGACTCCCCACCTTAGGAATTGCCTCCTCAATCTCAACCAACAGACCATAAAACAAACAAGTTTTACTAACCTATATTATGGACACATAGTCATTATTTGATGCATCATCACCCTTGCACCACATTGGCACTCACGTGTCGTTCCCAACACCCAACGTAGCCCGCACCGCTTCGATGTCCGCCTCTACGATGTCCTGGTGGCTCGCACCTCAATTAACCCGCATCTTCGATGCCCCGATGCTCTCAGCACCTCATGTAACCCGCATCCTCGATGCCCTGATGCCCAGCGCACCTCAAGTAACCATAATCCTTGATGCCCTGATACTATGCATCACATACATATATATATATATATATATAATATATCATTCACCCGATATGGTGCCAATCCCATAGATTAGTATCTAGTCAGTCCACATAGATCTTGTGCACCACGTGCACTCAAAACAGACATGCCTCTACAGGTCATTCCAAAAAGGAAGCATGGAGATAATGGCTACACCACAGTGTACCTCTAACCATCATCAGCTCACCAGCCTACTCAGCCTCTGGAATCTATACAGGGTGCACCAGGCTTGATGTACGGTTGTCTGATGCCTGACCTCCCGGTAATGCTGCTCCAGTCACCAGCCACTGACTTCTCCATTGGGTCCCACCATCTCTGTCACGACCTCTATCCACAACTTAACCTCAACTATTGTCTCTGTGTACCGAACCTGAACCATCCCCAGACGCTAAATTCTATCTTGGTCCCTGCCTACCGGCTATTTGAGAAGGCTGCCTGCAAAACCTCTCCAGATGCACGTCCTGTTCACATGCTGAGAAATCCTTCAGAGGCCTATCGCACTGAGCCCTAACATGTCTCGGTTGTCCAAACTGAAATCAAATCACTGTAGAACTACAACGAGGTGGTCTGGATGAATCCCTAGCCAGACTTCCTAACTGGAACTCATCCTGTTCTCACTTCCTACTGTCCAACCCATCGCATGAAGCTATCACCCTACCCAAGAGAGACTTCTCTCCTTCATTTCCCTCGACTATGAGCACCTGATTCACCGCCTCGGAGAAGGAACCCATGCTGAAGATGTTCACCTGGACCGGAATGGGGTGTCGTAAGCTATCCTCGAAGCGCCTAACCCTAGCTGCGTCATCGCTTACCATAACAGGTGCGAAGAGAGAAAACTCTATTAAGGTAGTTGCGTAGTCCATGATAGACATGTCTCCCTGATGAAGACTCAAGAACTCCCGAGCTCTCTTTTCCCACAGTGTCTCCAGGTAGAAGTTCTCAAAGAACCTATCCTTGATGTCCTCCCATGGTAGTCCCTCGTGCCAACAAGCCTGAACCCGTATGTCTACCAATGCTTCGTTGGTCATCTCAGCATGTAAATCACCAACCTGAACCTCCTCCCAAGAGGCATCTCGAGCTACTCGAGGATCATCTTCATACTCTCTATCCATTTCCCATCCAACTATGGAACAACCTCACCCTAAAAAAGCAGTGTGTGTTGTGACTGAAACTCCCACGTCAGATACGCCATAGAAGGCTCTGTACCCTATGAACCTTTGTCGATCCCCTACAAGGCACGTACCAGGCTAGCTCAGAGTAGCTCGTCGAGCCAAGGTTTGAATGCTGCCAAACCCGTATGTTTTCCAGCCTGCACTGAATCCTAGACTCGCCTCTATCCCTGAGCCTGTCCCTACGGCTCGTGCTCTGCCTGTACTGAATCCTGAACCTAATCATGCGGCACTGTATCATCTCCTCCCTGATGCTCCATCAAGCCGTAAAGGAGTAACCCGTTGACTACTATAAATGGTTAGACAACCCATATATATATATATATATATATATTCTGCGCAGATAAGGAAAGTAGTAAAAGGTATTGCATAACTTCTTTCCTTACTCTCACCCACCGCAACCCATGCACTCGGCATACCGACCTCACGAACTCCTTACCCACCCTAAACAGATCCACATATAAATAGTACCTTGGGCCTTGCCCGTCCTGACAACTCACGTTTCCTAAAACCGAAGACCGAGTCACCCAATCCTGACAGTTACACGGCCTCATCCATAGTACATGCCTGCTCTCATAAGAGCCAGACCGATATACCCTACCACATGAAATCTACAATATATACAAAGCATGGCACAAAAATTGTAATATACATCCAATTATATCAGGAATTTCACCTTTTACATTTCAAATTATTTAAATCATGGAAATTGATATTTATTTCACATTGCATTATCACTTCAGAATGCATACGTGCAATTATGAAACTGAAATACCCTAAAATGTTCCTATCAAAATGCAAGCAACCAAGCCTTGCCATACCGGACCAAGGTCCAATTCTCCCTTACCATAGTGGGTCATGTATCACATATCACAATCAACAACATCACACATCAAGTGATCCAACGAGGTGGAAATCATAGAGACAATAATCTGAGGAAAAAGCAAAAATCATTTCCCACCCAAGGGAATTTGGTCCATCCCTCGTACTCGAGGCTTCAGGCACCCAAGAACAAGCTAGAAACCCAGTTCCAGTAACAACAACCTATCTTCAGTCTACCATATCCCAAATAGTAAAACTAGCAGAAATAAAACAGGAAATATCAATCTCTTTAGTATCCAGAAAAACACAACTACTAAATATTTGTCAAGAACTCCTCTTATACCACTTTGTAACGACCCGGACCTGTCCAGCCACCCGAACAGTTCCAAACAGGTCGGGTGTTACTACCCTAGGCGCGCCTCCCTAAACTCCAAAAGATGCTAACTAGCAGCGAGGGTCTGATAGGTATAGTGGGGAGGATATACCCTCTCGGAGGATCATAATATGGGTACTGGTCCGAGAATAACAGCAAAGATACAGTGGAATAAAGGACTCAGCAGACTTGAACCAGACCCGTAGAGTGGAAGCATAGTTAGTATCAATAAAAAATGGAAGCAATTAAAATAAACAACCGGAGAGGAAAGTAAATAGAACTACATGATGAATATCACAAGCAACAACTACTATAAACAATCAACATAAATCCATAGAAAGTTATACATATCAATTTATAATGTCGCCAATGGCTAACCAACAGTTGCTTCATAATAAAGTAATCATGTCGATAAAGAGAGGAAAACAAAACAAAGTAACCCTCAGCTAGGTAAGACCTAAAGGTCCATACAAACTCTATGTAACAACTAAAAAAATCCCAGCTCCTGATGCTAGCCTCTTTCCTAAACATAAATCCATAATGTCTGCACGCGTCCTGAAGGGCCCATGCAGGGTGTGAGAAAAATCTCAATAGGATACCACCCAATGGTGCGTAAAACATATATGTGTCAAGTAGTCATGAAAGTGTATGGAAAACAGTAAGTAGTACAATTCAAAAATAAACAATAACTCATATGGTGCTCAGTAGCCACCATGGAGTGTCACTTGCTTCGTCCAACTCCAGAATCACCGCCAAGTAACCCGAAAACATGTGCCCCTGAAACCACATTTCTCAAGTACCGACGTCCCGAAGGAACGCCCAATAATAGTAACCCAACACCATGTGCCACCTAAAACCTCTTGTCTCAAGTATCGATGTCCTGAAGGAACGCCAGGAATAGTAACCTGGAGGAACATCGATGTCTTCCCTCAAATCACTGTGAGCCTCAGCCCCCAGCCCGATAGTCTCAATGCTATCCCCTAAAGGCTCCTCACCTCCCACATGGATTTATATGGTAAGCACCCCCAACAAAAATACCTAACCACAACTACGGGTGCCTCTACCCACACGAGTGGTCAAAACCACCTCATCATGGAGTATCTCTCTGTGCACACCACTCAAAGTCCCAAGTGGGTGGTAATCACCAAAATAGAACCTAAGCCACCAAAACAACTGACACCTCGTGTCCCTGCAACCATGCCACTCAAGATTGATGGCATCGCCATCCTAGTAACCCATTCCATGCCCAACCTGATAGTTTTTCAATCTCAAGACGACGTCTATGACGCCCAATCCTGTGGTCAAAACCACCCAATGTAACCCGGGACATGCCCAACCGGTGATCAGCATCACTCAAGCGTAACCAGGCCAAGCCCAACACAACCCAAAGGGTCCATCATGTGCAATTAAACAATTTCATATATATAAAATTCAACAGAACTCATAACAACAAAACAATTTAAACAGTTGAATTGCCCCAGCCCAACGGCTATCGAACAATAGCACCGAGGTCTTGAATTACTCTAACAACTTAGAGCAGGCTTAATAAATTAAACTCAATAGTTTAACACAATAATATTTCAATTAAAACCATTTTCTCATTCCACGGCCAAAATGCCCCAATGAGCAACGACCCCTCACCTGGCCCCACTCACGCAAACTTGTAAAAAAGCATACCTAAAGGCATCCCATAGGCCCAACAAACAATTCAATATGAAACAACAGATAAAACGGGTCCCACTCCAAATACCCGAAATCGCGCCGAAGGCCGCATCACCCAAACAACCAATAAAACACAAAAATAGGTATGTACCACCTACATGAGACCCATACGATACTACTCCTCCAGTAATAACTGCCAATTCGGACCAAAACGTGGTAAATCTACAAAAGATTCAAAACCTCTCAAACCCCTATAACTTTTTCTAGAACAAAAATCAAACAACACAGCCCATGATGAATCGAGGCCTTACCGAGGGGGTTCCAACGCATCAATCAGAGTTCGAATCTGACTTTGGATGGACGATCGGGAGAAGAAACATGGTCTGGCCGACTTGGTTCTCGAAACCTGGCCAATAGAAGAGGTTCTTCCTCAAAATGAGGGTACTACACGTTTTAACACAAAAAAGGAAACTACACGACATGTACTTCATAACTACACACAGTGTAGGTCATTTAACTGTTCATTAGATAGATGAATTCCATTGCCTTACTTTTCAAACCTGCCGACATTAGTACCTAGCATGTACATATGGGTACCCGGTGTGTACTTGGTTTCTCTTCTCTTCCTCACCGACTTACACACACGCCATGTATATCCATCATACATTGCTAGATTACACGACATGTACAAGGGTAACATGGCGTGTGCCAAGTTCTACCCAGTCAACAGGCGTACACACCATGTATGGCCTCCATACAGTCGGAATTACACGGCGTGTTTAAAACTACACGCTGTGTAGTATGAAATTTCTACACGGTCATCACACGGCATGTACTCAGAGAGCACATGGCCGGTTACTCACTTAATATATACACGGTGTGTACATAATGTACATGGCGTGTAGTCTGGAAATTTCCACAAACATCCCATTTTCTTTGGTTTCCTCAGAAACCAGTCAAAAATTCAAACAGGGCCGGGATTTTGACCCGTTCTAAAAACCCGGGTTCTTATAGTATAGATTTCTAAAACATCATTCGTGTGTATAGCTGATAATTGCCTCACAAACAGATTTCATTTGGTTTCAACAACCTTTTATTATAACAAGTTATAATTATTTATTTATTTTATATTTTTATTATATTCATGAAATATTTATATTTCTGAAAATATAATTTAATATTTACTTTCTTTCCTTTCCAGTCATTGAAAAATGATAACATTGTTTGTTTTTATGTGTGGACTACCACCTCCATGAAGTGAGGTAATTTGTTTTCCATCCCCAAATCACATGGTTAATATATAAAAGTATATTTACAGAAATTATATGGTATTTATGATGTTATTATAATAATATATGTATTAAATAGTACAATCTTCATCCCATCATGATCACTGCAACATGGAAATGTTATCCTTGAGTATGTACAACCAATTGTATCCATGACCATAACTTAGTTCATTTTTCATACCCATAATTCATAATTGGTTTTAAAATTATAAATTTCTTATAATAAAAGTAATTTTGACTTGATTATTATTCTAGATAGAAATTAATAATTACCATAATGATGTTATTCAACCTACTGAATCCAAATTAGACAAAAAAGTCAAGTATCATTAAAACATGTCACATGATCATAATTAATTATGTGATTATATATGATATTGTTATATTTGAAACAAATGTAATAATTTAATTTTTAATGTTTCATAATAAATCATATAATAAATATATGTCTATTATTATGTAATATAAGTAAAACACCTCGCATATTGGGAACATGTAAATTGACTTCCATTAAAAAACCAGTTTTTATTTTTCCCTTGCAACAATTTTTCCCATGTTCATGTTCTTATAAATATTATCAAAAATATTTATAATTAAATATATTATGAAGGAATTTTTTTAAATTATTTTACATTATATAATTTTTTTTTCATAATAAAATCTTATTTAGGTTCCACATAAGGTATTATTTACTTTAATAACATAGTTTTAAATTTTTTTAAAGAGTTTTTTTATAAATATTTTTCTTCAATGACTATATTTTTTAAAATTATTTTAGTTAGTTATTTATATTTATATAAAATAATTAAAAAGTAAATTTTCCCTTCCTTATTAAATTAAATAAATCATTTTTAATATGATTCTTTTTACATATATTATAATGAAAATTTTTACATTCTTTATGAAATACAAACAAATTATTTTAATTTATAAAATGGAAATGTATTTTCTCACCACTAAAATAATTATTTAACATTTTTCATTATTTACGTGATTCATTAATTTCATTAAATATATACCACATTTCATTTTAATCTTTGTATTTTTATAAAAATATTAAATGGAATCTATATATTGATATATCGAAATGATTTACAAATCGGTTTAATGGATCTCTCTAAACAGCAGTTTTTCCATATAATATGATATTTTTCTATCTGACTTGGTTTCTTTCCCTCGATAATGTTATATAATACTTATAAATGCCATATGTATATCTCAATAAAATAAAAATATCTTATTCTTCCTTCCTTTTATGGGGTAATAGATTCCTTTGGTTTATTTATAAAATTCCATCATTATGAAATATCATTTCATTTTGATATGATGGAAGATTATGCCACCCATTTCCTTCCATGGGTAATTATAATGTTTATGCCTTTTGATGGAATTCCTTTTTTCATACACATATTCCAGAAAATTTCTAAATGTGTGTTCCCAAATAGCACTCCCAAGAATTTTATAAATCTTTTATCTCGTGATATATTATGTTTTGGATTATGGAGTAAACATAATCAATAATGGGATAGTATCCACCATGGGATGTAGTTCTAGAAGTAATCCTCAAATTATTTTTATGTCAGGTTTCATGATTCAACAACCATTACTATGATTCCATGATCATATGATACCATATACATCATGTTATGCTCCCATCTGATTACTCATGAGATTATGTTTAAAAGAATGTATATACCACTTTGTAATGGTGAAATGCATATTTTTTTTGAAATAGTTTTTATTGGGATTTAATGTTAACAATCGAACCTTTATAGTTATCATTTCAAAATTATGTTTATTATTATGTTTTTTTGTGGAATGTTTTTATATTAATGATAATTTATTTTGTAAAAAATTCATTTTTTTGAGAAAAATATTTTTTAAATAAAAATTGTTTTATAAGAATTCATGAACTAACAGGATTCTTAAATTATTTTTTTACGTCCCTTACTAATCGTTTTATGTTAATACCACATTTTAAAATGGTATCTATATGGTTTTAAAAATTATTATTGACAATGACAAGGTTTAGATGAAAATTTTTTAGGATATTCCGTGAATAGAAAACTTGTTATATCATAAAAATATAATATTGTTGGAAAATCAGGTACTATGTGGAAGTGTCCAATTTGTTATAAAATATATATTTATTTATTCGTGATTGCATAATTGTACAAAAATATAAATCATAAACATTATAAAATATAATAAAATTAATTCATGGTGTAAAACTCAAGATTATGTAATTTTTAAGGTCTGGTCCTAATATATTCCAAAAAGAAATTTAGAAAAAAAATTTGGATTTTATCACCAATATCACAAAAAATAATTAATTAATCAATTGCATCTAGGTGGTGCTGGATCACCTTAAAATTTTAGTGGACTACAATGATATTTTTGTTAAATTCATAGTTATCTAACTCTTTTCATTAATTATAAAGGATATGGTATTATTTTATGGTGGACCACTATCAATTTTATCTGATAGATATCCATGATTCAATCCAAAATTATAGAGGAATAATTAATAATGATTACATTCATATGTATGTTTTAGTATGGAATTTTCTTATCAAATATATTGTTATAATTAATGGACTATAAAATTAATAGAGGGCTTGCTAAAAACCTACTCAATATATTTAAAAGGATTTTTGGAACAAAATTTCATTATGATTGAGTTTTATTATAATAATACTTTCCACTAAAGTATTAAAATTCCACTATATGTGGATATATAAATAGATGGAAGTAATAAATGAAATATGTTTGAATGATGTCTTAGAAAGTATGTTATTAGGAGCCAATTTTTATAGGAAATAATATAAAATGTTCAAAACAATCAGTATTATATTATTTTTCATTAATTAAATCGAATAGTTATTTAGATAATCATCAATGATATTTTGAATTTGGATTGGGAGGCTTGGTATTCAATCAGATATTATGTAGTAAGTCGGATTTGAGGTCTGGTAATATATAGATGTTAAGAGTGAGATAAATTTATCTCTTCTAGATTTATAATAGTATAAGGATAATAGAATATCCCATAGTTCTTCCACCTAACCAGTCTTTGGAAGATTATGCATTATGTGTTACGCTTTTTAATAATTACATACAAGATTCATCACATGTATGAAGCGTGGAAGAAATAAAGTTGGAACATGAAATCTATTATGATATATAACCAGTATAGATACTTAACCATTCAGAAGAAGTACTATAGAACAAAAAAACCCACCAAGTCAACATTATTTAGTGAAATGATATGTTTGAGGAAGATACATGTGATCCATAATATACAATTATAAAAATTTACCCTTAAATATTTTTAGATGAGTAATTAATGGTTCATGGATTGAATTATTTTAAGTATTTCAATTTAACATCTTATAATTATAGTTTGAATACCACATTAAAAAACATCTTTATTGATATAATTTGATACATGAAACACCCAAATAAAGGGAATAATGAATTAAAATAACATAAAGTAGTTTGGGTACGGTTTAGTGGTAACCAGCCTGTAATTCTACATCAATGTTTGGGGTTCATAACCCATCCGATGTAGGTACTATAGTATAACTATAGTGGTAGTATAATGGCACTGTAGTGATGATGGACTGTAAAAACAGTTTCACTCTAGCGGTGGTAGGAACTATAGAAAGAACTGTAGTGGTGGCAGCATTATTTTAGCATATGTAATGTAGCCTCACTATTCATTATTTGGACATTGGGAATTAAATTGGGTCATATGGGCCTTTTAATGTTCTTTAATTCCCACATTGCATATAGGACATGTAACATGATTTGTTCCCAATAGGCCTACGGTCCATGTAATTAATAAATAAGGATTGATAGATGGGCTATCACATTAGGGTGCTATCACCTTCCTTTTCGGTCAGTGTGTGAGGTTTTTATGTGTGTGTGTGTTTAAATGATATTTTACCCTCAAGAACCTAATATATATCATATATTATAATATAATATAACGTGAAACACATTATAGGATATTTAAAAAAACAAGAGTTGTTAAAATAATTTATTTCATAGAACTAGAACGATTTTTTTTCATATTGGAATGAATAAATTTTTCTATGAAACTATATTTAAAGAATTATATAATTTTATTAAATTTACAAAATTTAAGGAATTATATCAACAAATAATATTGATAATAAATTCACATAAAATTAAAAAATGGATGAAATGATTAAGTAATTATACATAGAACTCACCAAATAATTCATGGCTACATCGAAATACATTGTTCAAATACATTTTAATAATATAAATTGATATTATTTTGATTATATAATTTAATAAATTTTAATATTTATAAATTTAAATAATTGAATTATAATTCATTAATAGATCATTAATAAGTTATTAGTGATGATAATAATATTTCATGATAGAAAAGAAATATATCATATATATTTTTTCAATATCTAATAATTTTTTTTTCACAATAAATGAAATTTAAAACTATTGATGAATAAATTTTGTAACATTTATTTAAAATATTTTAAATTAAATTAATTAAAAATCATATAATGTTATTTACTATGAATTGACTATGAATAAATTCAATGTATTATTAAATATTCAATTTGTCTAAAATTATTTTTTAAGTGAAATGTGCTCTAGAATTAAAATTTAATTTTTCAAATATTTATAAAATACATATTTTAAAATTAATAATAATTTTTTGAAACACTATATTCTTATTTTTGAAAAATTAAAATTTCAATTTTTTCAATAACAAAAGATACCAATGTAAATATTATATACTATAGTAGTGTTTTAAATGTGTCAAATTGTTTAACTAAGGTATTAGAAAAAAAATATCATAAAAAATATATAAATTTTATTATATGATTAAATCTTGATGACATATCATATTTTTGTTGAAATTTAGATATTTTGGTGCACCATTCTTTTATAATGACATGAAATAAAGTTTATAATAATAAGTATTTACCATAATTCCAATATTCTCACATATAAATGGATTTCTTCCACCCCACACATCTCCACAAAGCATAATCAGATATTTAGAAAACAATATCTCCCAAAACTAACCCAAAAATATTTGTCCCTTGTCCTATAGTATTTTATCTTCTAAAACCCCAATATAATGAGGCTTAAAGAGAGTCTATAAAAATGATATTAAGGGAAGAGATAATTATCCTAACCATGTTCTTTAAATATTATTTATTCTTCAAAATCATCAGAAAACATTATCATCATCATAATAAAATTACATAATTATCATTATATGACTAAAATGTTATTATTTTTATAGAAAAAAATTATATACATCATATTCATCCTTTGAAAAATGAATCTATCACCTGTTTCTACGTGCACACTACATCCTCTCTAAGGTAACCTATTTCATTTTTCCATAATGAATCACATGGGTATTTATAAATATGTACGTAATAAATATAATTGAACTCTAATGCATACTAATGTCTCCAAAAAGTAAAATAATTATCTATCTTATTTCCCTAAACACTCACAAAAAACTGACAATGTAGTATGTGTGTACATGTGTACTACAACCTCCATGAATGATGTTTTTTAATTTTTAGAATTAAAATAAATGGAAGGTTATAAACATGGATTTAATTCTTAAATAAGATATCTATAATAATATTATTATTTTATAAATGTTATATTTTAATTACACAATAATATGTTCTTAGTCACTCAAATTTTAAAATGTGTCCTTTTTATATCTAGTTTCACCACTTACAATAAAATTTTAATAATGGATATGTCATGAATGATTATGTGATTTTAAATGGTAGTATTTTAATATTATATTGAATTTATGAAGAATAAAAAATTATAAAATTTATATTTATATATATATTTTTATAAATAAAATCAATTATGATTATAGAATCAGAACATCTAAAAATTTAAATTTTATGATTTCTATGATAATTATAATCATATGTTTCATGAAGTTGATATATAACATCAATGATATATAAATAAAATGAATTAAATTTTAATTAAAATTTTATGCATGATAAAAATATTATATTTCACCGTTAACTCTGGTTAATATATCGAATCTGTTTTGAGATAATTGACTAGATAACCCCATGTGGCCAAGGAGATAAAAACTACCTAGTAAATAAATAAAATTTGATATTAAATGGGATATAAAAGTAAATATACTTATACACGTTTCTAAATAATGGTTTAAAAACATAATTGGGTAGTTTAGGTGTTTAAACACACTCACCATGTAAATTGGGACTTATTGTAAGGGTTGTTTCTCTTGATTTTCATTAATGGGGGAATGTTCTCTATTAAACACATAAATTATTATGTAAGGTGTGTATGTATTTAATTTTATATGTTATATAAATCCAGGTTATTTAAATGTTCAATAGATTGTATTTTCTTCAATTTATTTTTATTTCAAAATTTATAAGGTGAAATCTTTTAAAATTTAGGTATAAAAGTTTGGATGTTCTTTACCTAACTCGCATTCAACCTTGTCCATGTTCATTATATTATTAAAAAAATTATTTTAAATTACTAAAGTATTATTTACCATTATTTTCAGACATTTTATACATTTAGTTCAATTTTTTCAATGAAAATTTTTTAACATTTTTTGTATAGGTCAATGGTGTTTTTACACAAGAGGAAAAATAATATTATTTAATTTTTTCCTCTCAAAAAACATTTCACATACTCAATAGAATTATTTCTTATTAATTTGTCATTCTAATATTTATAGTTTTTTCAATGAAAATTTAATTTTGTTTTTTCAATGAATTTTTCATTTTTTTCAAATATTCCATAAGAAATGATTATTTTATCTTTATATTACCCAAAAACATTCTTATTCATTTGTGAAGTAATTTTTCGTCTATATCGGTATAATTTATTACTTGTTATAATTTATTGGGTATATTGTAACATCCCATGTAAATAAATAATCTGACATTTTCATATTTATTAATATTTTTGAATTAAGTATTAATTTTACTTTAAAAGGGTTTCTATGTTCAATAGCGTACCCGATACGCAACAACAGGTTTCTTTGAAATATTACGTTGCACACTAATAAAATAATATTATTATTTCAAATGGTCGTTAACTCCTAGTAGTTGTATTGGTGGGAATGAACAAAACTAAATACAATATGATTATACATGTTTGTTAAATGTAATTACATTTATCAAATAAATGATAGAGGCTTGAAATGTGAATGAATATAATTTTAAGCATAATTTACATTAAAAGGTCGATTTACCACCTTTTAATGGAGTATGCTAATTAAATATAGTTTTTGTCACTTTAATACATTATAATTGACCAAATATAATCCTTCTTTATAATGGGGACATCAAATTTTACTTTGGGTAATTTTTTGGTATTTTTCTGATGATGTTCATTTTTTAATGAATAGTGACAAATATTGTATTTTAATTCAAAAGATCCTTTTTATCTAATTTATTTATATGGTTAGATTTTATTTGTAAATGGTTTTTAAGTAAAATTAAAATATATTATTTCCATTTAATCCAATGTTGGTCATTGGGAGTAATTTCACATTGAAATTTAATATAAACAAGTATCAATCTTTTGATTGTTTTTGTTTCTTAAAAACACGCAATTTGTTTTGATAATGGGAATTAATTTTAAAATGAATTAATGACACTTCTTTGTTTATAATTTGTTAAAATAGAAATCATTTTTGAATTCAGAATATCAAATATATCTTAGGTTGAATTTTTGGTATTTTTCTGAAAAACTTCAATTTTTGATGAATAGTGAAACCACTTAGTGGTAGTTAAAAAAACTGAATTTTTCATTTAAATGACATTTTACCACTTCTGTAAATTGAATTTCGAAAATACGACATACATGGTTGTTATCAAGAAGTAAAATTTGGTTCATTAAGATGAAAATAATTTTTGGCGAATAGTAACTTTTGACTTTTATTTACCACGATTAAAGGTAAATAGGGTAATTCAAGGTTAAAAGAATGTTATAATAATTCAAAATTACATTAACACTTGTCCTAACATTATTGGTTGAGTCATTTACGACCATGGTCATCTTTGGGTCAATTTTGGAACCGCATTGAGCAACATGGGAGTGATAATGACAATTTAGATTAATTAATTTAATGTGAAGACAAAATTTACATTAAAAAATGGTTTAGTAATTAATTTTTATATGGTGTTATATAATTCCAATTTTAGACTATAAATATTATTTTTAAATATAATATTATTTCCTACATGTTATTAATATATTTATAATTTTTAGACATCGAATAAATTAAATTATTTATGACACAATAATGATATAGTATTTACATCGTTAATAAATGATTTAAATAAATAATCTTATAATGATTACCATATTATCCAAAACATGTCCAATTATGATTTGATAATTTTATTTCAAATATGAGTCATATTATCTTCGACCTTAATGATTTTTGGACCATTAGAAACCGAATATCATTATATAATAAAATAATGTTTTCACACTTTTCTAAAGAGCCCCTCCTCTCCCTTATAAAAGGAGACCACTTCTATCCAATTATTCACACCTCTAAAGCCATTTGACTCATCCAAACTCTACCCCACTAAGGTCCCTACATCCCTCTCCTCCTCATATAAGCATTACCTTAGGCAGAAGGCACTTCAAGAAGTCCTTTGGTTCAAACCAAAGGGAGTTACCCAAATTAATGGTAACAGTTTCTCTTAAATTGTTTTCATTTATTTTACTTCTCCAACCCCTGAACTCTTTTTATTTATTTATTTTGTAACAACACCAGTGTCCTCAATATGCTAGGATTTTGTTATGAGAAGTATTATAACTATACTTTTACACTCCTCCATCTAATGGATTATGAACATAATGTTCTCTGGTTGGAAAACTAACGCCTCAAAAAACAATGATTGTTCAATTACATCTTACCACCTCTCATGGTGGCCATTATGATGGAACTGTATTTATATTTGATATATATTATGTTTATTATTTCCTTATTATTCTGCACTTCTCAATTAAATCATTCCTTTATGGTTTCCATAGTGGTTAAATACGATAATCTCATTTTAGAAAGTACAGACTACCGCCCCCCTAAAGTGATGTAACTCGTTAATGCCTTATGTGGGACGTATAAAGGAGAGAGTTAATGAAATTATATATTATATTATACTGTAATTATAATATACCTACGTATAATTATGTTTTATTTCCATTAAAATAAGAAATATAAATTAAAGTAGCGTTCATGTGTACGTACGGCTTACCGTCTCCATGAACGGTGCATTTCGTTTCTTACCTCTTAATGTTATGTACTATTATAAATACATGTATATACTGGATATATTTGATATATATAATATCTAAATAATGAATATCATTCTGTATATAATGAACCTTTGACCACATGGACAACATGTAATTATAAGAAGTCCATTTTTGACTCAAGTGCCAAATATCGACAAAACGAACATTATTAACTTAAATGATTACATAATGTTTATAACATGGTAATAAGTAATATAAAAGGAATAATAAACATGAAAAAGGTTCTTAATCAAGTATAAATTAACATTATTTTATTATTCTAGAGATTAAATAACGATCGAGTCAAGTCGGACATGAGGTAAGGTATTTTCTTATCTCACTTTCTATTCCGTGAGATTTCCATTGTTCACCACTAATTTATTGAATGTGTTGTATTGTGTACTGTCATTTGATATATATTATCATGATTCTGTTTATATTAATGTTATTCTGTGAATCATTTAGTGGTTAGTAACTTTTGTTCATACAACTCAGCTGATTACAACATGGTAAAGGGTTTCATCTCACTTTTTATTCCCGTGAGATTCATGCTATTTTTTCCATTATTCCCTTTTGTGTGGTGTATGTACTGCCAATGATTGTACTCTGTGTGTAATATAATTTCATTTATGAGTATTGAAATATTCATTGTATTATCCTTCTTTCATGTGGCATATGTATTTTAAGTTACCATATCGGTAAGGGAACCTTTCACCCTCCTCTTTTTTAAAAGACTTTTTTTGTTATGACTTTTAATTTACATATTATTATGATGGGATATGTTCTTATATATCCATATTGATGTAAACATTAATTCCAAGGGTTGAGGTACCCGTTTTTATCTCATCAACTCAGTTTATGAATTTTAATGTGACGTCGTTGGGCTGTCTAATTTTTACAAGGGAACCTCTTAACCCAAATTCAATTCTTCAGGTTCAACTTGTAATTCTTTAATATGTAATCCTATGAATATGTGTGAATAAAATCTGATTATTTTATAATTAATACCCACTTATATTGGGTGTATTTATATTTTTCACACATAATTATGTGATTGATTTACCCTTAATTTAAGGATACCATTTTATAATGAATTTTATCTCAATTTACATTTCCATTGAGACTTCATTGATGTTATGCACCAATTCACTATTATATATATGGTGTATATAATTTCCTTTGAAATATTATATCATGAATCCATTTATTATCATGATATAATAATGTTCTTATTAAAATTTATTCTTTATTTATTAGTATTCAAGCGTCTCTCTTTTGGTTAAAAACTCTTTAACTAAAATATCGTTTTAAATGTTTTAAAGATATATTCTTCTAAATATTTCTCATTAATGTCCATGTTTTCAAAATGGTTTTTAGGATTTATTTATATGGAAATTAATGTTTTAAAATGATAATTCAATTAAAAGCTTCAAAGTGTTATGGGACACTTTGATTCAAAAATCACTTTTTAAATGGTTTTGAAAATGATTTGACAAAACATTGTTTTTTTCAATATCTTGATTTGATATATTGTAATGTGGAAATGATATCTTTCCTTTATACATGAGTCATATGTTATGATTATGTTATGGTTTTTGGGAATTGTTTACATATACAGGTGGTTCCATGGTAATCCTAGGGCGGGTGAGCCCGAGATAACTCTCCAATTCATTGGGTAATGAGACGGAGGTGAACGTGATGTTTCTCCTAAGATATTTAGGGAATATACCATGATGGGTATTCCAAGTGTAACTCCCTATGTAGCTGGGATAACTAAAATGTAGGTTTGATATGGATTCCATAAGTAACCTTTAAGATTTATGATTTGTGTGTGTTATTCATAAATCTTATGATTTCATAAGGTATGTTATGATTGAAAAGTATGGTTTCATTGATTTGTATTTATTGATGGGATAATGTTTTCTTTCGTTATTTTATAACCCTTACTATGATTTTTATGCTCATCTTATGTTTTTGAAATGTTTTTTCACAGGACTTAAATATGAATAGGGTCAAGGATGGTATTAAGGGAATGTAATGTTATCTATAACATGGAACTAGACATGTTTCTTTTTAAGAGTTTTTTACTTTATGAAAAAATGGATACTGAGTAGTAGTGTATTCTTGAAATATTCAACTTGTAATCTAATAGTTATGGCCTAACTCTCTAAAACACTAAACCTGAAAAGATCCTCAATGTGAATTATTCATTTAATTCAATATTATGTAATGTTTAAGTGTGGGTCCTTATAGTTGGTATCAAAGGTTGATTTTGATAACATTAGAGGTTAGGGAATTCTCTAAGCATTAGTGACATTACCATAATGGTTATGATTTGAAAAAGAGTCATAGTTTTTTTATATAATGTGAATGAGTTTAAGATTACATGAATATGCATATCTTAGAGTTTACCCTCTTCATAAGATATTATATGATGATTTTACTGATATACTCACACTGACCTTTTTGGTTTTTGTAAATGGCTGGATCTAGTAGGCACCAAAGTAATAGTGGATGTGAAGAAAACTGTGATGGTTTTCTGAATGAGCAACTGAATGATATGCGAGCTGCAATGAGAACACTTGTGGTTATTCTCAACCAACTATCTAGAGTCATGATTGACCACCTGAACCGTAGTGATCTTTACAAGGAATCACCTATGCGAGAAACAAATCCCTAAAGATGATCAGGAAATAATCATAAAGGTATGTATGTTCAAAAACCTATGTGTCAAATATGTGGAAAGAAACAGCTAGGAAAATGTTTCAAAGGGAGAGAAAGATGCTATATATGTGGAAATGAAGGTCATAAAGAAATAACCTGCCATAGAAAAAGGAAGCATCTAGTTGACTCTAGGAAAGGGAAAGAAGTCATTTCTGAGGGATCAATTGAATGTTTTAAATCTGGTGTTCATGGTCACTATGAAAACACATGTCCTACAAAGAAGTTTCAGGAATGGGATCACTTGGATCATACAAATATATTTTTACCAACACCTAATTCTATTCCAATTGAGGATGAAGAAACCGACAATGACCAATGAAAGGTATGGATTAATTCTTAACATATGTTTTGATATTATTGAATATTAGGATATGATTCATGATTTTTGTATGTAGGAAAGAAGTATTTCAGAATAAGATGGTAAAGAATGGTTAAGGGATCATGAAGAACGTTGAATGAGTAAGAGGTCAACAAATAAGGGATTCAAGAGTTATGGTAGATTTTAGGTTGGTGAAATTCATAAAATTATTAAGGCTCTTCTGATGATTGGATTACATTAGAACACTTTTTATAGAATGTGTTACCCTGATGTTTGATATATGAAAATTTTATTCAAGGAATAATTATCTTCACTTTTGTAGAGATAGTTATAAAGGACCATTTGGGTTTATATGATCCTTGAATTTGAGGCAATTACCAGTTATTACATTTATGGATGCAAAACAAAAGTTATTAGTTAACATTTATGGTTATTTTGGATGAATTTATCTCTTTTGTGGAATGTTATAAAATTTTGTTGTTTTTGAAAAGGGAAAACACGCAAACCGCGTGAAAACCCATCGCGTCGGAGGAAGATGATGGAATCGAACCCACAACCAAAGTGCAACTAGCATTTATTTCTTACCACTGGACTACGTGATGTCTCTTGTTAGTATGACTAATTTTTTTAGGTAGATTATCTTATGAATCAAGAATAAGTTGATTTTGGGTTATCTATGGAAATGATTAACCTATCATGGAGGATATGTGATTCGGTTAATTACTTTTCAGTATGAGACTTTAAGAGTAACTGATGTTATTTAGAGATAAATGTTAAGATTTTACTTGGATGACTATCCGATTAAATCCTTCAGAGATTTGGGTTTCAATTTTAGTTTGGATTACTTTGATGAATTTTAAGGATAACTGTTTATTTAATGGTCTTTCTTGAACCTTGGGTTCTTTTTTTGAATTTTAGAGATTAAGAGTAATATTTCTTTTTATAAAGGATTATCCTTTTGGTTATTATCTGATCTTATACTAAACATTTTGGTTTTAGATGATGTATAAATACAAAGAAAATAGATACTTCCCCTTTTGTGGATTATGTGATTCTCTAGAAGATGATTCTTGTGATTTTGATGTGACCAAGTCTTTTTGAATTCTCATCGTTTAGAGAAATGATTATTTTTTGTAGAAACTTATTAAAAAATGAAACTCTACTTGATGGTAAGTATATTTCCTTATGTTTCTTTCTATTTAGAAGATGAATTACTCAAAATTATGAAAAGAAACTTAAAACAAAAATGTAGCTGTTTACATTTCCTACTGGGTAATCAAATAACGTTTACACACATCATAAGTTTTTGATTTTCTTGTGGTCAAATTTCTCCTAATCGTGTTTCCTATCACTCTCCATCAGAACATAACACTTTTTTTCTCCTCCATATACATTTTTTCATGGAATCTTAGTATGGGTTAACTCGGGTGACCATTTTACTTCTCTTTTATTCATTTAAAGTGATAGTTTTACTGACTCTTTTTCCGATATGGGACTTTTAATAATGTTTCCGAGCCAAAATTTTAAAATTTCTAGGACACAATTCCCAAAAGGGGGAAGGATGTAACATCCCATTTAAATAAAGAATATGAAATTTTTATATATATTAATACTTGTGAATTAAATTTTAATTTTACTTTAAAAGGGTTGCTATGTTCGATAGCGTACCTGATACGCAACAATGGGTTTCTTTGAAATCATACATTGCACACTAATAATATATTATTATTATTTTAAATGGTCGTTAACTCCTAGCCATTGTATTAGAGGGATTGAAAAAAAATAAATAAAATATGATTATACATGTTTTTTAAATGTAATTACATTTATCCAATAAAATTTAGAGGCTCAAAATGTGAATGAATATAATTTTAAGCATAATTTACATTAAAAGATCAATTTACCACCTTTTAATAGAGAACCCTCTTTAAATATAGTTTTGGTCACTTTAATACATTATAATTGTCCAAATAAAATACTTTTTCATATTGGTGATGTCAAATTTTAATCTGGGTAATTTTTTTGTATTTTTCTGATAAATTTCATTTTTTTAATGAATAGTGAAAAATATTTTACTTTATTTCAAAAGTGCCTTTTAATATAATTTATTTATATGGTTAGATTATCTTTTTAATTGGTTTTAATGTTAAATTAAAATATATTTTTACCATTTATTCCAATTTTTGTCATTGGAAGTAATTTCACTTTTAAATTTGACACAAACAAGTATAAATATTTTGATGGTTATTGTTTCTTAAAAACTCTCTATTTGTTTTGATAATTGGAGATAATTTTAAAATGAATTAATGCCACTTCTATGTTTTTAATTTTGAAAAATAGACATAATTTTTGAATTTGTAATATCATATATATCATAGGCTGAATTTTTGGTATTTTTCTGAAAAACGTTAATTTTTCATGAATAGTGAAACCACTTAGTGGTAGTTAAAAAAACTAACTTTTTCATTTAAATGAAAATATTCCACTTCTGTGAATTGAATTTCAAAAATCCGACATACATGGTTGTTATCAAGATGTAAAATGTGGTTCATTTAGATGAAAATAATTTTTGGAGAATAGTAACTTTTGCCTTTTATTTACCGCTGTTAAAGGTAAATAGGGTAATTCAAGGTTAAAAGAATATTATTATAATTCAAAAATACCTTAACACTTATCCTCAAATTATTTTTGAGTCATTTACGACCATGGGAATCTTTGGGTTGATTCTGGGACAACATTGATCAACATGGGTGTGATAATGACAATTTAGATTAATTAATTTAATATGACAAAAAAATTGAAATTAACAAAAAATCGTTTAGTAATTAATTTTTATATGGTGTTATATAAGTCCTATTATCAACAATAAATATTCTTTGGAAAGATAAAAATATTTACTACATGATATTAATTTTCATTATAATTTTTAGACATCGAATAATATAAATTATAAATGACACAATAATGATGTTGTATTTACCTCATTAACAACAGATTTAAATAAATATGCTTATAAAGATTAAAATATTATACAAAACATGTCCAATTCTGATTGGATGATTTTATTTCGAATATGAGTCATATTATTGTCGAACTTAATGACTTTTGGACCAATAGAAACCGAATATCATTATATAATAAAATAATTATTTCACACTTTCCTAAAGAGCCCCTCCTCTCCCTTATAAAAGGAGACCATTTCTATCCAATTCCTCACACATCTCAAGCCATTTTTCTCGTCCAAACTCTAAAAAAAAAGATCCCTACATCCCTATCCTCCTCCTAGAAGACATAAATTATGCCTAAGGCACTTCAAGAAGTCCTTTGGTTCAAACCAAAGGGAGTTACCCAAATTAAAGGTAACAATTTCTCTTAAATTGTTTTCTTTTATTTTACATATCCAACCCCTAAACTCATTTTATTCTTTTCATTTGTAACAACACCAGTATCATAAATATACTAGGATGTTGATATGAGAATTAATATCACAATAAATATACACACCTCCATCTAATGGATGAAGAACATAATGTTTCTGTGGATGGGAAACTAACGCCTCACGAAATGATGATTGTTCAATTACATCTTACCGCCTCTCATGGTGGCCATTATTATTGAACTGTATTTATATATGATATATATTATGTTTATGATTTCTTTATGCTTCTGTACTTCCCAATTATATCAAGCCTTTATGGTTTCCATAGTGGGTAAATATGATAGTCTCATTTAAGGAAGTACAGACTACCGCCCCCTTAAAGTGATGTGACTCGTTAATGCCTTATGTGGGATGTATAAAGGATAGAGTTAATGAAGTTATATATTATATTATACTGGAATTATAATATACCAATGTATCATTATGTTTTATTTCCATTAAAATAAGAAATTGAAAAGAAAGTAGCGTTCATGCGTACGTACGACTTACCGTCTCTAGGAACGGTGCATTTCATTTCATACATATAATGTTATGTACTATTATAAATACATGTATATACTGGATATATATGATATATATGATATCTAAATCCTGAATATCATTCTGGATATAATGAACCATCGATCACATGATCAACATGTAATTATAAGAAGTCCATTTTTGACTCAAGTACAAAAATCGACAAAACGAACATTATTAACTTAAATGATTACATAATGTTTATAACATGGTAATAATTGATATAAAAGGAATAATAAACATTAAAATGGTTCTTAATCAAGTATAAATTAACATTAGTTTATTATTCTGGAGATTAATGAACGATCGAGTCAAGTCAGACACAAGGTAAGATATTTTCTTATCTCACATTCAATTCCGAGATATTTCCATTGTTCACCACTAGTTTATTGAATGTGGTGTATTGTGTACTGTCATTTGGTATAAATTATCATTATTATCTTTATATTCATGTTATTATGTGAATCATTTAGAGTTTATTCCACTTTTGTTCATGCTATATTTTCCACTATTCCATTTTGTGTGGTGTATGTTCATCCAATGATTGTACTCTTTGTGTAATATAATTTCATTTATGAGTATTTTAATATTAATTTTATGATTTTTTTTTTCATGTGGCATATGTATTATAAGATACCATATCGGTAAGGGATCCTTTTACCCTCCTCTTTTTTAAAAGACTTCATTTTGTTATGACTTTTAATTTAAATCTTATTATGTTGGGATATGTTCTTATATATCCTTATTGATGTAAACATTATGTCCAAGGGTTTAGGTACCCTTTTTTATCTCATCAACTCATTTTATGAATTTAAAAGTGACGCTGTTAGGCTGTCAAATTATTACAAGGGAACCTCTTAACCCAATTTCAACTCTTTGGGTTCAACATGTAATTCTTGAATATGTAATCCTATAAATATGTGTGAATGACCTCTGATTGTTTTAAACATAATATCCACTTATAATTGGTGTATTTATATTTTGTCACACATAATTATGTGATTTTTTATCCTTAATTTTAAGATACCATCATTATAATGTATTTTATCTCAATTTACATTTCTATTGAGACATCATTCTTGTTATGCACCAATTCACTCTTATATGGTGTATATAATTTCCTTTGAAATATTATATCATGAATCTCCTTATTATCATGATATTATAATGTTCTGATTAACATTTATTCTTCAATTATTTGTATTCAATCGTCTCTCTTTTGGTTAAAAACTCTTTAACTAAAATATCATATTATATGTTTTAATGATTTATTATTCTAAATATTTCTCATTAATGTCCATGTTTTCAAAATGGGTTTTAGGATTTATTTATATGGACATTTATTTTTTCAAATGATAATTCATTTAGAAGCTGCAAAGTGGTATGGGACCCTTGGATTCAAAAATCCCTTTTTAGATCGTTTTGATAATGATTTGATAAAATATTGTTTTTTTCAATATCTTGATTTTACATATTGGAATGTGGAAATGTTATCTTTCCTTTATAAATGTGTCATATGTTATGATTATGTTATGTGTATTGGGCACTGTTTATGTATACGAGTGGTTCCATGATAATCCTAGGGTGGGTGAGCCCGAGATAGCTCTCCAATGCATTGGGTAGTGAGACAGAGGTGAACATGAGGTTTCTCCTAAGATATTCAGGGAATATACCGTGATGGGTATTCCAAGTGTAACTCCCTATGTAGCTGTGATAGCTAAAATGTAAGTTTGTTTTGGATTCCATAAGGTACATTTATGATTTATGATTTGTCTATGTTATTCATAAATTTTATGATTTCATTAGGTATGTTATGATTGAAAAGTATGGTTTCATTGATTTGAATTTATTCATGGGATAATGTTTTCCTTCCTTATTTTGTAACCCTTACTGATCTTTTTATGCTCATCTCAATTTTTTTAAATGTTTTCCACAGGACATAAAGATGAATAGGGTCAATGATGGGATCAAGGAAAAGTCATGCTATCTAAAACATGGAACTAGACATGTTTCATTTTAAGAGTTTTTACTTTATGAAAAAATGGATGCTGAGTAGTAGTGTCTACTTGTAATATTCAAGTTGTAATGTAATAGTTAGGGCCTAATTCTCTAAAACACTAATCTTGAAAAGATCCACAATGTGAATTATTCATTTAATTCAATATTATATAATGTTTAAGGCTGAGTCCTTATATATAAGATCAAATGGTACAATATACATTGATCTATCGATGTACTATGATGTTGTTTTATGGAAATATTTTTGATATTATTTTCATTTAACTTGTTAACAAAGATATTATGGAATTATAAATGATATGATGTTAATGTGGATAACCTATATAAGATTTTAATAATTTGATAGGTGGTCCCAAATTTTGATAACCCTAAAATGTATTGGGTAAATCATTATATCTCATTAGGTAACCTGTAATAGATTGGGCATTGAAACTAATCCACTAAGGGACTCTGTTCAACATGCTTTAAAATGGAATGAGAATTGAATAAAATCTAATAAGGGACCCCATCAAATATGTGATGATGGAATTAGTTTTAACACCCAATATTTAATTAGAGTAACTAAAATATTAACTTTAATGAAACTTGAATAAAATTATATTTTTAATATGTGAATGCTTAGAAATTCTAATTTTGTAGAGTGAATATAAATTTTGATCTTACGAGGTCATAATAAGAGTAAAATTAATTTTTAAATTTTACATAAAAATATGATTTAATGAATTATTGAAAATGAAGTAATTTATTATTACACATTAATTTATATTAATTTTTATGATATTTATGAATAACCATGTACTGGTTATCAATTTTGTAGAAATAAATGCATGATCATTTTGAGGTTAAAAAGGGATATTTTTCATAAAACTATTTTTAAGTGTATAAAGTTTTACATTATTAATTTATTTAAATAATATTTCATAATTATTTAATTAAATTAAATTTATAGATTAGATTTTTAATTAATTTAATTTAAATCCCTATAATGGTGTATACTAGTCATATAGTTAATTTAAGGTAATCTAATGTTCGAAAAATGCATTTTCATGAAAACTATTTTTTCATCACATTTTCTATATTATTTTAAAATTTAATTATATACCTTATATAAATTGAATTAGAAAAAATTGGTTCCATAATATGAATCAGAATAATTAATATTTTGTAATAATTTCAACATAATTTTATATTCGTAGTGAATATTAAAAATTCTAAAAATTTATTTCCACAGTTAATTTCAAAATGGGTTTACCGAGGGTTAATCAAAAAAGATAACGGTTATAATTTTATAAAAAAAGTAAAAATACTTTTATGATTATATTTATATCATAACCTTATTACCTTATAATATGAGTCTTTTTTATTCATTATTCTAATAAATTTACATAAAAATATTATAAAACATTGAAAAATTAAAAGTGTGCCCCTCACCTTAATTATTTTTTAAAACCTCCTCAAATAAATTGTTAAAACCTATTGAGAAATTTATCTTAACTAAACCAATATATGATCACCCTCCAAAATCCTTTTAAAATTTATATAGGTGTCATTATTTCTCATATACTAACTCTTGGGTGCTTAAGAAGAGATCCAATGGAGGTTTCTCTATGAGATGGTAATCATCTTAATCATGCCCTTTTTTACATCTGATTTGACCACATAAATTTTTTTCTAGAAATTAAAATATATAAAAAATAATATTTATAATTTTTTTCAGATTTCATTTTTTTCTTGTAACAATATTTATCTATATCATTTTCTATCAAACCAAAACCAAACCATCACTTGTGTGTACATCGTACTACCTCCTCCCAAAATTATGTATTTTTCTATCCATCACCACCTCACATGGATATTTATAATGATGGAAAAAATAGATATATATATATATAATTATTAATTTATTTTTATTTTTTAAATTTAATAAATAATTTACTTCCTTTAGATTACACCCATAGAAAAAATTATAACACTACCCATGTGTATGATAGGCTTATCATCTCCATGAAAAAATGTTATTAATTTTCAATATACACCTTTGGATTATTATTTTTAAATTTTACATAATTTCTAAAAATGATATTTATAATATTAATATCATTCCTATGATGATGAAACAATAACATATTCTCAAGAATTGTATCATCTGTGAAGAAACGTACTTCAGAAAACTTATGTGTTCACACATGAAATAATGACAATAATAAAAGATTGATTAGAGCAGGATATAAGATGTTACAAGTGGATAATGTATCATATAATATATTAGTATATTGATACATTATATATAAATATTTAATAAAAAATTATTTTATAGTATTTTAAATCACATTTTACTAAGAGGAAAAATGAGATAAGGGACTTCATCTCAATTTCCACTTAATTAAAACATATTTTATATTTTGAACCTATTTTAATTTATATGTTGTATATAATAACCCAATTTTCTATTTATAGTGAATATATTTTTATTAATAATGATTACTTTTTAATTCCAAATGGCATCTTCAAAGGGTTTCAATTTAAAAGTTAAAAATATGCACGTATTTATTTTATAATACATTTTTTGGGATTTGTAATATTTTCATTAGAGGAATATTATAACATAACTTTAATAAACCAATATACTATTTATTCCTAAAAATATTTATGCAGTTTTTTTTATTTATTCCAATTTTTCCTATCTTTGGAACATTAATTAATTAATTAAACTATTAATGGAATATTCATTCTTATATCACCATTCAATCTAGTATATTTATATTTAATGTCCATATTATTTAATTTTTTTTATAAGTGTCCTCTTTATTTTTTAATATGATTTTTCAAGTATATATTCTTTTTGGAATTAAATATGAAATTATATGAATGAAAAATTTCAACTATTTTCTAAAATGGTTTAGATTGAATATCTTTACAAAAAATTCAAAAGTGCTTTCTATTTTTACTCATACTACATTAATAGATTTTCCCACCCCCACAACCATATTATTTTATTCAGAATAATCTATATTATATCAATTTTTTTTACATAGAGAAATACTATTTTAATATTATTTTAAATTTGAAAAGTAAATTTTCATTTATTCCTCAAAATACACGATTTTACAACAAAATATAATTTTCTAATGAATTTATTATAACATCAGGATTCATTTGGATGCCCTTAACGTTATTTGGAATCATTCACTTTGTTATGATAATATTTACCAAAAATTTAAATATTATTTTATCATGGATGTCTTTATTACCTAAATCATAAAACTTTTAAAAAATAGTGTTTCATAAGGACATTTATTCGATTTACTGTTGAAAAGATTGATATTCCATATTATATACTCAATATTGAGATTTTTTGATTATGAATATTAATTTAGAAATAAATATATCAATTTAATATAAGTGGAATTAATTTTTCATGTAGAGATTGGTGAGACCATAATTACATATCCCCTTGATGAAATTCTAGGTCTCATGAGGCAAATCAGTTTGCTAGACTTATTAAATGGGGTTTTGGTGTATACTTACACATAGTAAAAACTATTTTTGTATAATTATGTAGAATTAAATATATGATGTTTAATGATATCATAACATCATACATTGTACATTTATTTCACTATGAATTGATTTATTATTCTCTATGAGGTTATTCTATAGATATTATCAATAGATTCATTTCTTGAACATGTTATTGATTAAATAGAATTTTTTTTTGTATTTTATCATACCATATAAATTTTTTTATATATACTTGTTTCCTTCCTCTATATATAACACATAACAATAATTTGAGATAAACCATATTTTGTTCGATTCCCTAGAATATGAAGAAAGAATCATAAAATGAGTTCAATGACGGAAATATTTAATTTTTCTAATGTTTTATTGTTTATTTCCATTGTAATATTGCAATAAAGTTTATATATAGTTATTCAAGAATACTCGGATGATTATTCTCTATTATTGTGATCCATATTAGGATATTACTATCCAATAAATTAGACATCTAATCTGGGTTACAATATATTGGGTTCTTCAATTAGTATTAATGAATATTTAAGATATTCCATAGGATCAATATTTAGTAAATCATGGATAGGGGAACATATCCCATAAAATGTAATTGAAGAAATAACTAATTTATGGATAATATAATGAATGTTTTTGATGTATATATGATGTCTTTTCCAATAAATACATCCTTATCTGTACACTACATGTGGACATGGTTTTGGCACAAATGCTTCAAAGGGTAATAACATCGAAAAGAGTTGGTCAATTATATATTGGACATCAAAATGGTTCATAGTAATTAGGGCCATACTACACTCTTAGTTTACAACAACTATGATATAAATTTTGGTTGAATCACATTTTATTTCAAAAATATTATGAATATTTAAAAATATATTTTCCATTTATTGACAGACCCAATGAAACTATGTTTATATTTATAATATTATTACTAATTTTTGTACAAATTATTTTAATGAAAATCATATAATATAGTGTTTTAGAGAATTATTCTACATTTAAATGACTATAAATGTCTTATAGATATTATATACATAATATGTATTGAAATATTGACCATTTCATTGAAGAACATATTCCAGAAACCTTAAGAGAATTGGTTTCTCAAGATTTTTTATGATGTGATGAAATAAAATTATGTGCAATAAAAGTAAATATGGAATTCCCTATATCTTATATATTTATGGGAAATTATGTGTATAATAGTTTTATTTAAAAACAATTAAAAGGTAATCCATCAAATGTGATGAATTTAATGAATAAATTTCCCCCATTTGAAAATTATGTATATAACCAACATGGAAAATGCTTAAAGGGATTGGTAGTTTGTTACATGTATGAATATAATGATCATATGTCAAATGAAATTAAGGGATAGAAATAATCCCCTATTATATGATGCATTAATTATAGAAAAATAGGTTATTATTCACTCCAATGTCCCAATAATCAAGGGAACCTACCAAATAAGTGGTTGAGGGAAGAAGGTCAAGACTATGCTATCACTACTATTAGGGATGATGTTTCTATGGGTATTGTGATAGGAATGTTAATCTTATCCCCAAGTATAGATAACGCTTTATTTTTTTCATAATCTTTACACATATTTATATATTTTATTTGTCCAATATGATTTGATATTTTCCAAGAACATTAAGAAGGGAGTCCACGTTTAAAAATCCTGGTGTAAATATTATTTCAAAGACAATTTTTTATGCAATTACATTAATACACGTAGATGAACCATATATTCAGAATTTATTATCATACTTATGGTTTATTTTTATTTATTTCTTTGCAGGTATTTTCGTTTAAAATATAAAGAAAAATTAATTTTTAATATAATGAATTTACAATTTATGATAATGATATAGAAATACTTGACCTTAGTGGGGTAAAGTCATCATCTAGTTCAGGCCTATATCAAACTCAATAAGAACTTTTGAATGATATTTTTGGTTGAGTAGATAAGATATGATCTACATAAGGAAATAGAAATATTCAAAATGATGATTTACCAATTGTAAATAAAAATATTGTTGTATTTCCTAAAAAAATTAGCTAGAAATACACCTGAACATGATGTTGAGTTTTATATTTTGTAAATACATGATATGAGACCAATATCATTAAATACCTACATAATTGACACTTTTGAATTAGTGGTGTTGAAGAATAAATTGCATGAGTTGTGTGAAAATTCATTTATATCCACCAGTGATTCACCATGGGGATCCACTATTATTTTATTAAAAAAATTAAATATCTATGAGGTTAGGTAATGATTTAAGGTAAATAAATGATATTTCTATAATGAAAATGTATCATCATCCATCCAGTGATTTCTCATTCAATCGACAGCACTGATCTCAATGTTTATCACAAATTGACCTTTTTTAGGTTTATTGACAATTGTGAGTAATGAATAAATATAAAATTAAGATAACATTTCATATTCGGTATGAATATTAGGAGTTCACAACAATTCAATTTTTGTTAAATTATGAGCCTTATATTATTATGGTCATAATTAACTGAGTATCCAAGGATTGATATGATAATATTTTTGTGGTATTTTTTGATGATATATGTTCATAGTTTAAAAATATTTTAGGACTATAAGACTCACATGAGGATCAATCTAATGAAATACAAAGGAAAAGAGGTATACAGTAAATTTAGCATATGTTAATTATGGCATCAGAATGTTTATTTTCTTGGCCACATTCTCTCAAACGATGGAATTTCAGTTTTTTCAGATAATAGCCTACCTCAACGAGCATAATTGAGGTATGTAGTCTCATAGGTTTGGAAAATTTTATTTGAATTCTTTTTGAAAAAATTTAACTATTGCACAACTTTTTTAACCAATATTAATAATAAATTGTTTGATTTCGTATGGATAATGTGATATAAAGAATGTTTTGTTGAACTGGATTTTATATTTGACAATGATATAATTTTCACTCAAACATCAGGAAAGAATGGAAGATATATAAATTGTCACGACCCGACCCAACCCGGACTCGAGCCACAACTACCCCAAGCCCGCCTCCATAGGCCAGGGGCTGGCAACTAGCACCAAAGGCATAACAACTTGGGGAGGCCTTTGCCTAAGTATTTTCACACACACACGCAACACACTTAATGCAACAGTGCATAGTAAAATAATAGATGAGTAAAGAAAAGGGAAACTGCTATATATATACCACAAATGTGCATCGACCTCTAAATAGTACAAGTAAACTAAAGGTAAAAATAAATGGAAAAAAGGAAAAACACACGCCCAACCAGAAAAGTGCCACAACCCGGTAAGAGGTAAAAAAAGAAAAACAGATGGAAGGGTCCCCCACCTGGAACCTAACTCCGACCACCACACGTGTAACATCCCAGGTAAATAAAGAATATGACATTTCATATTTATCCATATTTGTGAATAAAATATTTAAATGACTTTAAAGGGGACGCTATGCTCGATGGCGTACCCAACACGCAACAACGAGTTTCTTGGGAATCTTACGTTGCACTCTAATAATAAAATAATATTATTTTTAAATGGTAGTTAACATGTAGCCGTTGTAATGGCGGGAATGGATAGAAATAACTAAAATATGATTATATATGTTTTTAAATGTTTTTACATTTATCCAATAAAGTATAGAGGCTTAAAATACGGAAAGAATTCAATTTTAGGCATATATGCCCTAGTTTTAACTAAAGGTTCACTTATCGCCTTTTGATGGCGAACTGTCATTAAATATAGTTTTGATCACACTTATACATTCTTTTGGACCAAATAAAACTCTTATTAAGAATCGGGACATCAAATTTTACTTTGTGTAAATTTTTGGTATTTTTCTGATAAAGTTCATTTTTTAATGAATAGTGTAAAATGTTGTATTTTAATTCAAAACCTCTTTTTAATATAATTTATTTATATGATTAGATTATCTTTTTAATTGGTTTTAAAGTGAAATTAGAAAATATTTTTACCATTAAATCCAATAGTGGTCATTGGAATCAATTTCACTTTGAAATCGGACTTAATCTAGTGTCAATCTTTTGATACTTATTGTTTTATAAAAACACGCTATTTGCTCTGACAGCGGGAATTAATTATTAAATTAATTAATGTGACTAATATGTTTTGAATTTTGTAAAATAGACTTCATTTTTGAATTCGGAATATCAAATATAGCTTAGGGTGAATTTTTGGTAATTTTCTGAAAAACTCCAATTTTTGATGAATAGTGAAACCACTAAGTGGTAATCAAGCAAACTGATTTTTCAGTTAAATGAAATTTTGCCAATAATGTGTATTGAATTTTTAAAATCAGACATACATGGTTGTCATTAAGATGTAAAATGTGGTTCAATGAGATTATAATAATTTTTTGGTGAATAGTAACTCATTAAGTTCTTAATCGCGATTAGTGGTAATTAGGGTAGTTTAAGGTATAAATAATGCTTTAATAATATAAAATGACCTAGACACATGTCCCAACCTTATTGGTTGTGTCATGGCCGACCAAGAAAAGCCATGGGTCAACTTGGGGACCCCATGGATCCACTTTTGTTGGGAAATGACATAAATTACTTTTTATTTAATGTTAAAGTGAAAATGACACAAACATAATATGGTTTGCGAAAACAATTTTTTAAGTGGGGTTATACAAGTCCAAATTTTTATTATAAATAGTAATTGGAAAGCTAAAAATATTTCCTACATCATAGTAATTTTTATATAATTTTTAGACATTATATAAATTAAATTATTTATGACATCATAATGATGCAGTGATGACATCATTATTTAACGATTAAAATAAATGGAAAGATAATGTAAAATATATGAACTACAAATGTCCAAAACCAATTGGATGAATGGATTTCGATGCCTTATCACCTTATCCAAGAATTATATCAATGTGGGACCTTTTGAAACCGAAACACATTTTCAAATAAAGTAATATTTCTTACTTTCCAAAAGTGCCCCTCCTCTCCTCGTATAAAAGGCCCCCACCTCTACCTCATTTCAAACACTTCTCAAGCCTTTGGCTCGGCAAAACCCTACCCATTTACTCTCTCCACATACCTATCCTCATCCTAGAGGACTCCCTTTGGGCAGAATCCTTTCAAAGTAAGCCTTTAGGCTTAAATCAAAAGGAGTTACACTTTTAAAGGTAATTCATTCTCTCATGTTCATTTGTTTTATTTTGCTTCTCCAACCCCCTAAACTCTTTTTATTTACTTCTTTTGTAACAACACCAGTATATTCAATATACTAGGATGTTGTTATAAGATTTATTCATGCTACACTATCACACACCTACATAAAATGGTTAAAGAACATACAGTTTCCATGGATGGTGAAATTCTGCCTCCCGAAACGATGATTGTTCAATACTCATTTAACACCTTCAAAGGTGGCCATTATTATGTCACTATTTTTATATATGATATATAATATGTTTATGTTTTATTTATTATTCTGTATTTTTAATTTTTGTCTTTCCTTTATGGCTTCCATTATGGGTATACGCGATATCTTCATTTAAGGAAGTGCGGACTACCGCCCCCTAAAAGTGATTTGATTCGTTAATACCATATGTGGGATGTGTAAAGGATAAAGTTAATGATATTATATATTTTATTATACTGGAATTATAATATAATCTTATATAATTATGATTCCATTCCAGAAAATATGAAATAGAAATGGAAGTAGCGTTCATGCGTACGTACGGCTTACCGTCTCCATGAACGGTGCATTTCATTTCTTACCTCTAAATGTGATGTAATATTATAAATGAATGTATGTACTGGATATATATATGACATATATGATATCTACATCACGAATACCATTCTGGACATAATGAACCTTTGACCAAATTAACAACAGGTAAGTATAAGAAGTCTATTTTTGACTTAAGAACCAAATATCGGTAAAACAAATATTATTGACATAAATGATTACATAATGTTTATGACATGGTAATAAGTGATATAAAAGGAATAATGAACTTGAAAAGGGTTCTTAATGAAGTATAAATTAACTCAAGTTTATTATTCAGGAGATTAAAGAACGATCGAGTCAAGTCGGACTCGAGGTAAGGGATCCTACAACTCTCTTTCTTTTGAAGTACACTCTTTTATGTAATTTCTTTTAAGCTCATCTTTCTTATGATTGGGATGTTATTTTATATTAATCCTACTGTAATTTTTATGTTCATGTGATGAGAGACCCTATTATCTCTCATCAATCCTTTTGGATGTTTTATGTGGCGCCGTTAGGCTGCCGAGTTTTCGTAAGGGATTTTTCATCTCACTTTTATTCCTGTGAGATTTATGCTACATTTGCCACAAATTCCATTGAGTGTTGTATGTACTGCCCATTATTCTACTCTTTGTGTAATATACTTTCGTTTATGAGTATTTACATCAATGATATATTGTCCTTCTTTCATGGGGTGTATGTTTTGAAAGATACCCAAGTCGGTAAGGGAACCTTTCACCCTCCTCTTTTTTAAAAGACTTCTTTTGTTGGGTCTTTTAATTTACAAATTGTTATGTTGGGATATGTTCTCATATATCCTTATTGATGTAAATTTTATGTCCAAGTGATGAGATACACTTTTTATCTCTCATCAACTCATTTTGATGTGATGCCGTTAGGCTGTCAAGGGAACTTTTTAACCCAATTTCGATTTCTTTGGGTTCAACATGTAGTCATTGAATATGTCATCTATTGAATATGTGTGAATGACATTTTATTGTTTTACACTTAATATCCACTTATATTGGGTGTATTTATATTTTTCACACATATTTTTGAGATTGATTTGTCCTTAATTTAAGGATACCTTCTTTATAAGGGATTTCATCACATTTGACATTTCTATTTAGGGTTCATTGTTGTTATGCACCAATTCACTCTTATATGGTATATATACTGTCATTTGGAGTATTATATCATGAATCCATTTATTCTCATGATATTATAAAGTTCATGCTAAATGTTATTCCTCAATTATTGTATTCAAGTGTCTCTAATTTTGGTAAAACCCCTTTAACCAAAATATCGTTTTAAATGTTTTAATTATTTGTTCTTATTAATATCCATGTTTTCAAAATGGTTTTAAGGATTTATTTATATGTATATTAATGGTTTAAATGTTAAAAGCTTCAAGGTGGTATGGGACACTTTGATTCAAAGATCTCTTTATTAAATGTTTTAAATGGTTTTGGAAATGGTTTCTTTTTGTATGGATTCATTATTTCAAAATACTAAAATGTTATATTGTGATTGAAATGTGGAAATGTTTTGTTTCCTTTATGCATGTTTTATGTGATACGTTTATGTTATGGTTCTTGGGAATTGTTATGAAAACGGGTGGTTCCGTGATAAACTAAGGGCGGGTGAGCCCGATATAGCTCTCCAATTCATTGGGTAACGCGAAGGAGTGAAATGTTAAGGTTTCTCCGAAGAGATTTAGGGAATATACTGTGATGGGTATTCCAAACGTAACCAAGAGGGTTACTCCCTACGTAAGAATGTTATGAATGCCTCAAGTTACCTTTATGTCTTATGATTTCTATGATTTATTCATGATTTGATGAGGTAGGTTAATGTGCCTATGTTTTATGGGTAAATTATGATTTCATTCTTGTGTATATATGAACTCATGTTTCCTTTCCATATTTTTATATCCCTTACTGAGCTTTTAATGCTCATCCCAAGTTTTTGAAATGTTTTTTTCAGGTCAAGGGAAAGGTACATGATGTGATGATAGTGCCAAGGATGTGTCAAGAAAGAATCCGTGTTTTATTTTAAATAGGTTTCTGTTGATGGGAAGAATGAATGTTGTCTTTTATGTAACCACTTTGTTTAAATGTGGAATGTAATTCACGTTTCATGATCTAATTATCTAAAACTCTAAACCTGAAAAGATCCTCAATGTGTAATCATGTAATAATTCAAGATTAAGTAAGGTTTAAGGCTGGGGCCTTATAGTTGGTATCAGAGGTCGGTTTAGATAACTTTAGAGGTTAGGGTATTCTTTAAGCATAAGTGACATTACCATAATGGTTAGGATTTCAGAAAGAGTACTAGTTTTAGATAAAGTGAATGAGTAAGTTTATATTAGTGTTTACCTTCCTCATTAGTACATGATGGTTTTGTTGATATACTCACACTGACATTTCTTTTTTTTTAGTGAATGGATGGATCTAGCAGGCACCAAAGAGACAACAGGTTTGAAGGAAACTATGGTGGTTCTCTGATTAAGATACTAGATAAAATGGAGGATTCAATGAGGAAACTCATGGTTGTTCTAAACCAAATATCAAGGAGCCATGATCAACCACTTCAACCTTGGTGAGTTCTCTAATGAATCATGTACGAGATGGCCAACTCGATGTGGAAATTCAGGTAATAATTATTATGGTAACCATTAGAGTTAATATGAACCTTACTTTTGAGGTAATTATGGGTTATTATATGATATGATGGAAAATGAAAGGCATGAGATAAAATTGAGGTTAAAATATGTTATGAATATTTTTGAAGATTTTATCTCGTTTTGGGGAATGTTTTGAGAATTATATAGTTTTGAAAAAAGGACAACACGCAGACCGTGTGACAACCCGTCGCGTCGGACAAAGCTGCGATAATCGAACCGACAACCAAAGTGCGACTGGTATTTATCGCCTACCACTGGACTACGTGAAGTCCCTAGTTAGTTTGACTGATTCTTTTTGGTTATATGATTTTATGAATTAAGAGTAAGTTGATTTTGGGTTATTTATAAAAATGATTAACCTATCATGGAGGATATGTGATTAGGTTAATTACTTTTCAATACGAGACATTAGGAGCAACTAATATTGTTTGGAGATAAATGTTACGATTTAACATGGAAGATTATGTGACTAAATCCTTCAAATATTTGGGTTTCAATATTATAATAGGTTTACTTTGAAGAATTTTATGGACAAATTGTTTATCGGATGGTCCTCGTTGAACATTGGGTTTTGTTGGACAAATATTGAAGATTAAGAATAGATTTTCTTTTTATAAGGGGTTATCCTTTTCTGGATTATCTGATCTTGTACTAACCTTTTTGGTTTTTGGTTTTGGTTAAAGTCTAAAGACATGGGATGCATATAGTTCTCTTTTGTGGATTAGGTGATTCTCTAGACGTTGATTATAGTACTCTTAATGTGAACAAGTCTTCCTAAATACTCGTCTTTTGGAGAAAATATGAGTTTGTGTAAGGAATATAATAAAATTTGAAAGTAAATATGATAAGTGATTATGATTCCTTATGAATAAATTCCTCAATAAAAAGTAACTTAAAACAAAAATGTTGTCTATTAACATTTCCTATTGGGGAATCGAATACCGTTTAACCCATCACAAGTTTGTGATTTTCTCGTGGTTAACTTTCTCCTAAACATGTTTTCTATCACTCTCCATCAGAACATGACCCTTTTTTTCCTCCATGTCCATATTTTCATACTTGGAATCCTAGTATGGGTTAACTCGAGTGACCTTTATACGTATCTTTCCTTATTTTAAAGTGTTTGTTTTACCGACTTTTGTTCCGATGTGGGACTTTCAAGGATGTTTCCAAGCGCAATTGTAAAATTGCGAGGACGCAATTCCCAAAAGGGGGGAAGGATGTAACATCCCAGGTAAATAAATAATATGACATTTCATATTTATCCATATTTGTGAATAAAATATTTAAATGACTTTAAAGGGGACTCTATGCTTGATGGCGTACCCAACACGCAATAACGAGTTTCTTGGGAATCTTACGTTGCACTCTAATAATAAAATAATATTATTTTTAAATAGTAGTTAACATGTAGCCGTTGTAATGGCGGGAATGGATAGAAATAACTAAAATATTATTATATATGTTTTTAAATGTTTTTAAATTTATCCAATAAAGGATAGAGGCTTAAAATACGGAAAGAATTCAATTTTAGGCATATATGCCCTAGTTTTCACTAAAGGTTCACTTATCATCTTTTGAAGGCGAACTGTCATTAAATATAGTTTTGATCACTCTTATACATTATTTTGGACCAAATAAAACTCTTATTAAGAATCGGGACATCAAATTTTATTTGTGTAAATTTTTGGTATTTTTCTGATAAAGTTCATTTTTTAATGAATAGTGTAAAATGTTGTATTTTAATTCAATACCTCTTTTTAATATAATTTATTTATATGATTAGATTATCTTTTTAATTGGTTTTAAAGTGAAATTAGAAAATATTTTTACCATGAAATCCAATAGTGGTCATTGGAATCAATTTCACTTTGAAATCGGACTTAAACTAGTGTCAATCTTTTGATACTTATTGTTTTATAAAAACACGCTATTTGCTCTGACAGCGGGAATTAATTATTAAATTAATTAATGTGACTAATATGTTTTTAATTTTGTAAAATAGACTTCATTTTTGAATTCGGAATATAAAATATAACTTAGGGTGAATTTTTGGTAATTTTCTGAAAAACTCCAATTTTTGATGAATAGTGAAACCACTAAGTGGTAATCAAGCAAACTGATTTTTCAGTTAAATGAAATTTTACCACTAATGTGTATTGAATTTTGAAAATCCGACATACATGGTTGTCATTAAGATGTAAAATATGGTTCAATGAGATTATAATAATTTTTTTGTGAATAGTAACTCATTAAGTTCTTAATCGCGATTAGTGGTAATTAGGGTAGTTTAAGGTATAAATAATGTTTTAATAATATAAAATGACCTAGACACATGTCCCAACCTTATTGGTTGTGTCCTGGCCGACCAAGACAAGCCATGGGTCAACTTGGGGACCCCATGGATCCACTTTTGTTGGGAAATGACATAAATTACTTTTTATTTAATGTTAAAGTGAAAATGACACAAACATAATATGTTTTGCAAAAACAATTTTTTAAGTGGGGTTATACAAGTCCAAATTTTGATTATAAATAGTCATTGGAAATCTAAAAAGATTTCCTACATCATAGTAATTTTTTTATAATTTTTAGACATTAAATAAATTAAATTATTTATGACATCATAATGATGCAGTGATGACATCATTATTTAACGATTAAAATAAAATGGAAAGATAATGTAAAATCTTTGAACTACACACGTCCAAAACCAATTGGAAGAATGGATTTAGATGCCTTATCACCTTATCCAAGAATTATATCAATGTGGGACCTTTTGAAACCGAAACACATTTTCAAATAAAGTAATATTTCTTACTTTCCAAAAGTGCCCCTCCTCTCCTCTTATAAAAGGCCCCCACCTCTACCTCATTTCACACACTTCTCAAGCCTTTGGATCGGCCAACCCCCACCCATTTACTCTCTCCACATACCTCTCCTCATCCTAGAGGACTCCCTTTGGGCAGAATCCTTTCAAAGTAAGCCTTTAGGCTTAAATCAAAAGGAGTTACACTTTTAAAGGTAATTCATTCTCTCATGTTCATTTGTTTTATTTTGCTTCTCCAACCCCCTAAACTCTTTTTATTTACTTATTTTGTAACAACACCAGTATCTTCAATATACTAGGATGTTGTTATAATATTTATTCATGCTAAACTATCACACAACTACATCAATTGGTTAAAGAACATACGGTTTCCGTGGATGGTGAAATTCTGCCTCCCGAAATGATGATTGTTCAATACTCATTTAACACCTTCAAAGGTGGCCATTATGATGTCACTATTTTTATATATGATATATAATATGTTTATGTTTTATTTATGATTCTTTATTTTTCATTTTTGTCTTTCCTTTATGGCTTCCATTATGGGTATACGCGATATCTTCATTTAAGGAAGTGCGGACTACCGCCCCCTAAAATTGATTTGATTCGTTAATACCATATGTGGGATGTGTAAAGGATAAAGTTAATGATATTATATATTTTTTATACTGGAATTATAATATAATCTTATATCATTATGATTCCATTCCAGAAAATATGAAATAGAAATGGAAGTAGCGTTCATGCGTACGTACGGCTTACCGTCTCCATGAACGGTGCATTTCATTTCTTACCTCTAAATGTGATGTAATATTATAAATGAATGTATTTACTGGATATATATATGACATATATGATATCTACATCATGAATAACATTCTGGACATAATGAACCTTTGACCAAATTAACAACATGTAAGTATAAGAAGTCTATTTTTGACTTAAGAACCAAATATCGGCAAAACAAATATTATTGACTTAAATGATTACATAATGTTTATGACATGGTAATAAGTGATATAAAAGGAATAATGAACATGAAAAGGGTTCTTAATGAAGTATAAATTAACTCAAGTTTATTATTCAGGAGATTAAAGAACGATCGAGTCAAGTCGGACTCGAGGTAATGGATCCTACAACTCTCTTTCTTTTTAAGTACACTCTTTTATGTAATTTCTTTTAAGCTCATCTTTCTTATGATTGGGATGTTATTTTATATTACTCCTACTGTAATTTTTTTGTTCATGTGATGAGAGACCCTATTCTCTCTCATCAATCCTTTGGGATGTTTTATGTGGCGCCGTTAGTCTGCCGAGTTTTCGTAAGGTATTTTTCATCTCACTTTTATTCCCGTGAGATTTATGCTACATTTGCCACAAATTACATTGAGTGGTGTATGTACTGCCCATTATTCTACTCTTTGTGTAATATAATTTCGTTTATGAGTATTTACATCAATGATATATTGTCCTTATTTTATGGGGTGTATGTTTTGAAAGATACCCAAGTCGGTAAGGGAACCTTTCACCCTCCTCTTTTTTAAAAGACTTCTTTTGTTGGGTCTTTTAATTTACATATTGTTATGTTGGGATATGTTATCATCTATCCTTATTGATGTAAATTTTATGTCCAAGTGATGAGATACACTTTTTATCTCTCATCAACTCATTTTGATTTGATGCCGTTAGGCTGTCAAGGGAACTTTTTAACCCAATTTCGATTTCTTTGGGTTCAACATGTAGTCATTGAATATGCCATCTATTGAATATGTGTGAATGAAATTTTATTGTTTTACACTTAATATCCACTTATATTGGGTGTATTTATATTTTTCACACATATTTTTGAGATTGATTTGTCCTTAATTTAAGGATACCTTCTTTATAAGGGATTTCATCACATTTGACATTTCTATTGAGGGTTCATTGTTGTTATGCACCAATTCACTCTTATATGGTGTATATACTGTCCTTTGGAGAATTATATCATGAATCCATTTATTCTCATGATATTATAATGTTCTTGCTAAATGTTATTCCACAATTATTGTATTCAAGTGTCTCTAATTTTGGTAAAACCCCTTTAACGAAAATATCCTTTTAAATGTTTTAATTATTTGTTGTTATTAATATCCATGTTTTCAAAATTGTTTTAAGGATTTATTTATATGGATATTAATGGTTTAAAATGTTAAAAGCTTCAAGGTGGTATGAGACACTTTGATTCAATGATCTCTTTATTAAATGTTTTAAATGGTTTTGGAAATGGTGTCTTTTTGTATGGATTCATTATTTCAAAATACTAAAATGTTATATTGTGATTGAAATGTGGAAATGTTTTGTTTCCTTTATGCATGTTTTATGTGATACGTTTATGTTATGGTTCTTGGGCATTGTTATGAAAACGGGTGGTTCCGTGATAAACTAAGGGCGGGTGAGCCCGATATAGCTCTCCAATGCATTGGGTAACACTAAGGAGTGAAACGTTAAGGTTTCTCCGAAGAGATTTAGGGAATATACTGTGATGGGTATTCCAAACGTAACCAAGAGGGTTACTCCCTACGTAAGAATGTTATGAATGCCTCAAGTTACCTTTATGTCTTATGATTTATTCATGATTTGATGAGGTAGGTTAAAGTGCCTATGTTTTATGGGTAAATTATGATTTCATTCTTGTGTATATATGAACTCATGTTTCCTTTCCATATTTTTATATCCCTTACTGAGATTTTTATGCTCATCCCAAGTTTTTGAAATGTTTTTTTCAGGTCAAGGGAAAGGTACATGATGTGATGATAGTGCCAAGGATGTGTCAAGAAAGAATCCGTGTTTTATTTTAAATAGGATTCCGTTGATGGGAAGAATGAATGTTGTCTTTTATGTAACCACTTTGTTTAAATGTGGAATGTAATGCAAGTTTCATGATCTAATTCTCTAAAACTCTAAACCTGAAAAGATCCTCAATGTGTAATCTTGTAATAATTCAAGATTAAGTAAGGTTTAAGGCTGGGGCCTTATAACACGCAGTCCAAAATCCCAAGCTCCTAAGCTCCTCTGACGTCACGACCAACATGTCTGTCGTCTGCAAGGGCACACCAAGTGCGGGCAAAGCCCAAGTAGGTGTGAGTATAAAAATACTCTGTAGGATACCCCGAAGGCTCGATGGAGCATAAAAGGAGGTACTGAAGGGTGAGAAGTAGATCGAACAGGGAAAGTAGAAAGGTACAACTGAGAGTGCAGTATAGAGTACAGTAAAGAGTCCAGCTCAACCCAACAAGAGGAAAGAAGGTAAACTCGTCCAGACACAAGGAGCTGGAAAAGGTGAGAAGGTGAACTTCCCATCGAGCCTTCGCTACTAATAGAAGGAGAGTAGACTCGTCGGACCATGAGAATATAGACACAAAAAGCACGTGGCATACCTCGTGCGTCTTTGCCTCTCCTGGAAGGAGAGTAACCAAACCCAAGAAGTGGGTACCAGAACAAGGTATATACATAACTATATGCTCAATCAAGAATCCCGAACAAGATCATAAGGGGATCTCTATCCCGTAGCTTAGCCCAAGAAAAGTGAGTCGCCAATAGTCCCAAAAGTAAACGCCATCGATGCCCAGCTTCCCGCACGTCTTCCCCGAACTACAAGTCAAGGGCTCATTCACAGCACCACGACACTACCCACTTTGGGCGGCACTGACTCGCCCGCACGGTTTCTCGTCATGTCACAAGGACGCGTCTCAGTGGGGAAAGTGTTCCTCATAAATGAGAGTTCTGGGGAAACGTCAAACCACACCACGTCACTACCCTGCAGTCGATAGGTCTTCTCAAAGTCGACATGCGACCCCCTACCCAGCCCCGCTAGAGGGTCCCTAGAAGTCAACGGGTTCCCACTACAGGGAAACCTGGAAAGTCGACGGGTGCCACACTACCTAGTCCCGTAACAGGGTAATCCACTGGAGGGAGACCCGACTAAAGTCGACGACTAGACCACTGCCCAGCACAGCTGGAGGTAACCTGACATCGGGGACCACTGCCCAGCCTAGCAAGAGGTAAGCCCGGCATCGGGGACCACTACCCAGCCCAGCTGGAGGTAATCCCGGAACTGCTCTGGCCATCCCTGCTGGGTGGTACTACTCGGTGAACACCGCTGTACTGGACATCCCTGCCGAATGGTAACACACTGGCGATCCCTACTCGAAACAACCTCAGCCCTGCTGGAAACAACCTCAGCCCTGCTGGAAACAACCTCTGCCCTGCTGGAAACAACCTCATCCCTACTGGAAAAAACCTCAGCCCTGATGGAAACAACCTCAGTCCTCCTAGAAACAACCTCATCCCTGCTAGAAACAACCTCCTGGGTAGCGGATCGGTGCCCGCGTAAAGTGTTGGTCACATCGAATCCACAATAACTCTACCAGGGAACACAGGGTGACGGTATAAACTCCCCAGGCCTCACAAGGTGATCCCACTCTAATCCCCGGAGTCACTATCATTGTGGATTGAGACATCTCATTCCAGAAAGTGGGAAAACACCCATGATGTACGAGAACATGTAGTCGCAAATGGTACCATAGTCCGGTGAAAGGGTATGGTATTGAAGCCCCTCACAGATGAAGAAACATAGGAAAAAAATCATCTCTGTCGGCTAAACCATCAAGAACGAAACTAGGGGGAGACCACTCAACCCTGCTGGTCAAACAAAAGAGCACTAGGCCAGGGGAAACTCCACACTGCTGGTCAAAAAAACAAGAACAGAGGAACCCTCTACGTCGCGAGAGGTCAAAAGTATGTAAAGCAGAGCACGACACGCACATGGGGCCCACACTACGTGTGGCCCCATGTCAACCCCAACTAGGCACACAAACATTCTCAGGTACCAACATCCGCATGTACCTCCCAGTGCTCACGTATACTCCCAGAGTATACCAAGTCTCCATCCCAAAGGCTAACGTGCACACAACACCCAACGTCAACATGAAGGCGTAAACGTAACAACTCCACCTCAAAGGCCCAGGCATGACCAACCACATCTTGTGAATCATTTACAACACTCTCCCAAGAGTGTGCGATCACACGCCAAGAGTCCGCTACAACACGGTAAAAGAACTTCCACCGGGGTATCTTTCACATTTCCCCATTTAATAAGATCGTCTATGAGGCTCCGCACAACCAAACGGATCGTACCGTTGTAATCCTCGCAAAAAACGCGTGAGATAGACTACTTACTCGCCACAAATGGGTATCCAACGGAAAGGTTGCCAACACCGCCTCACACCCAAACGGCGTCCCGTGATCCTGAGCCTCGGCCACAAAAACAGTCGGGCGCATCGCACCATTGCAATCCCCTCAGAAAAACAAGTCAAAAGAACTACTCACAAGAGTGCAATGAATATCCGGAGAAAAATATTCATTCTGGAGCACCGCACATGAGCGGTGCTATGTGGGACCCGAATCATGGTCCTGAAACTCAACAGATGGATTGCACCATTGGGATCCTCTCGAAAAAGTACACAAGATGGACTATTCACTTATCCAAAACGGTCGCCCGGTGATAGAGATGGGAAATCACCGTCAATGCCCAAACGACCCTCATGGGGCCTGCACCATCATGCAGAATTAAAGCGGGAAGATTGCGCCAACACGATGCCCTCAGAAAAACACAGAACAACGACTGCTCGCACGCCCCAAACGGACGTCCGATGAAAAAGTCGTGAACCGATGTACGCAGCTCGAAAGACGGGCCGTGGGGCCCACACCTCAAATTCTACCTCAATGCCTGAAACCACCCTGGAAAGCTTCGCCCTGGCGCTAGGGAACCAACGCCAGTTACGGCACTCAAAGCGGACGTCAGATATGTCCTCGCCGCTCAAAACAAGTCCCCCGGAAAAACGCCAATTCACTTAAAGTAATTGTTGTCCCTCTGAGGCCCCACGTTTTGGGAATTAAAATTTCCCGAAACCATCTCAAAAACATTTTCTTGACAAGAGCTCCACGCTGCCGAAGACGACACTCAAAACGGACTCTCGTAGCCCGAAATACAGGTGTCCAAATATTTTAAGGGTAGGGACCCTCTTGTGCCGGACCGGCCCGGTCCGCCCCGCTCCGGCCGGCCCGGTGGGATCGTGGCCAAGACACCTCCCGCGAGTCCCGCACTGTGCGCGGGTCACCCCACTGACCAGCTGGTTGGCCGGTCGCGTCCACGCGGAGACCCACGTCAAGCGGGTCTCTGTCTCCCCGTAGGGGTCGCGTGCCGCGACACCGCCTCACCGTTGCGCCGGCGGTGCCTCGTGATGCCTCTCCCGCCGACGCCCGCCCTGCTACCGCCGTGACCCCCCCCCCCCCCCCACACCCCTGGCCACCTGAAGCTCGGCCGAACCACCGCGCCGCCCTGCTGAAGCCGCCGGACCACCATGCGAGCCGCTGGAAAAAAAGGAACTCGTTGGAAACTTCGAAAACCCGCAAACTTAGGTGGATGATTGTGGAATCCAGGCAGCTCGGAGCTTCCTCCTTCATTGTGGGGAGCTGCTGGCACTAGGGTAGAAGAGGGGAGGAAGGGGAAGGTGTGTTTAAATAAATTAATTAACAATTTAATTAATTTAAAACCCTCGAAAAGACCCGCATCTGAACCTCCTGACAGGGTCGAGGTTAAGACTCCCCTAGGGTAAACACCACCTCCCGAGCACAACGGCAGTCTTGGAATTTTAATCTGATACCCCGTTCAAAAGTTATTAAACGTAGTGTGTGAAGTCGCCAAATTACGAAAACACCCCTGGGGCCATTTTTCACAGACGGGTCGTGCCCGCAAAACTTACACCCCTCCCAGGGTAAACGACATGCTCCGAACTCAACGGTGCACTCGGTTTCCCAATCCGAGCTACCGTTTAAGAGATACTTGAGTTTCAACATTAAATGAATAAATTAATTAATTAATTAATCCGTTTAACGTTCCAGAAGCAGGAGAGGGGTCCAAATGTCCCGCGTCGACAAGTTTTATGTCGTTCCTAGGGTAAACTCCCCATTTCGGACCCATCCGTACACTCGGATATCTGATCTAGATCACCATTTAGGACTTATCACATTTATTTGGCGTTTTCAGTTTCAACACACTGGAAATTTAATTCTGTCCACTCCGGGGCTCGGAATCGCACGCCGTCTAAATGCGCTGCTCTGGAATAACATCAAGAATATTCCAAAGTCCTTCGCAGAAAAAACCGGGTTCTTAAATCATTACCTCCTTCAAGATTTCCGTCCCAAAAAATCAAAACTAGGGAGTAACACAGGGTACTAAGCCTACACCTAGCACTCCCATACCAATTAGAACCATTGCACAGCTCTGCGCCACCACAAACAGACCAAAGGATTGATCTGTTCACGCGAGGTCGGCCCTTGCCAATGTCATGCACCCACTGCAGACTTTGAGGTTAGGGCAAGGCATTAGGGTACCTCGTCATCCCTTTGTATGGTCTCAAACGGCCTGAAGGACCTCGTGGGTAGCTCACCTCCCCGGTCGAACCTCTGCGTCACACGCCGCGACTGGAATCACCTCCCGCACCTGGAACAAGGCCCGGTGATTGACTCCTTTAGAATATCCATATGGTGGAACACCCAAGGATATCTGGTCACACAAGATTCCACAACCGATGTCCCACAACCAAGGATCTCTTACACGCTCGAAAGGAGAAGGAGTAGACACCATCGACTAGTGAAAAAGGTCCCACACCTTTTACCTTACTAACACAGGGTTACACCCGACACCCTACGTCACCCTGGTAATACATCAAACAAGGAGCAGGGAGGAAAGCAGTTCACACACAGAGTCTAAAAATTCTACTGAATAAAGGTAGAAGAGCTATAGAGCTTACCTCTTATCACCTCATGCTCAGCAGGATAGTAGACATCCAAAGCTCATTGCTCTCCTCAGTCCCAACTGTCAGCTCTCGGAGCATGTCGTGGACCACCTAGTGGTGATGGGAAGAGCTCGTAAATCCATCCCCCACTCCCAGCTCCTCCCGCTCCTCTGCTAGAACTATCACCCTGGGCACTATTCCGATCACGGTGCTGCCTCTATCATGGTGGCGCACCTGCTGCCTGCCCGAAGCTCTCCGCATGCCTGGTCGTGCAGTCTCATGCCAGGTGACCTCGCCCATCACAAGAATAGAACCGACTCTCTTCGGGCTCCACTGGTGCCCTCCGGCGCCACTATGGTGTACGACCACACCCCTTAGTCCTGTTTTCAGAAAGCCACCTGCATCGAGGTCCTACTTGCCGACGCCCACTAACTGTGGCAGACGTCTCGGATCCAACGTGCATGCTGCCACCACCAACTCCAGAATGTGACAGGAATCCCTCTATCAGCAGCACCTACTCTAGCACCCTAGAATTTGTGGAAATGCCCAAGGGTACTACGACAGCACAAATCTCTCAGTGGAGACCCTGATCAAACATCCGCGCTCGAAGGTTGTTTTCATTGACCAAGTTCGGGTAAAAGCGTGCACGGTCTACGAAACTAGCCGCGTACTCAGCCACTGTCATCCTTCTGTGCTGAAACTGCAGGAGCTCCTAAATCTGAATGGAGAGCAAGAAGGAGGGGAAAAATCCTCACGGAACAACAACTGGAAGTCGCCCCACGAAAGCGATGACTCGTCAAGAAGTTGAGTCACCGGACTCCACCAACGCCAAGCTGCTCCACGAAAAAGGGTGGCTGCCAAAGCCACTCTCTGATCTGTCAGCGTCTGCACAAGCCTGAAAAGGAGAACCACTACCTCGAGCCAAACCTCTGCGGCCTGAGGGTCTGGCTCACCACTGAACCTCAGTGGTCTCTACCACTGGAACTCACGGAGCACTTTCAACCTGCGGTCAAGCTCAGGCTGCTCTGCTGAAACGGCCTGCTGCTCAACAGGTGGGGGTGCTGCTACCGGACGATCTGGAGAAAGGGTCTCACATGATGGGTCCTGGACTGTGGCCTCATAGCTCACACGGTCGTTGTCATGAACCAAAGCTGGTGTCCTAGCTGGCTGTCTTCGCTGAGACATCCTGAAAATTCTCATGGAGTGTCGCGGTCAGATGAGCATATATGTATATTCCAATAACAACAATGATGGGGAGCTAACTCAAGAAGGACAGTCAAAGACTCAATCCTATGTGATGCACAAACAAATTTTTCCCTACAACGAGTGTATCGGCATGCCGAGTCTACAAGCGGGTTATCAGGGTCCTGGTGAATGGATACGTCGGCCGCCGCACCATCACTGGACTCCTTGGCCTGAGAGCCGCTCTTTGGACACGTTAACACCATTTCCCTAAATCCCAACCAATTCCTCTTTTAGGGATGTCCGCACAACATCACAAGGATCGAACCACCTCTGATACCACTTTGTCACGACCCGACCCTACCCAGACTCGAGCCGCAACTACCCCAAGCCCGCCTCTATAGGCCAGTGGCTGGAGACCATCACTGAAGGCATAACAACTCAGGGAGGCCTTTGCCTAAGTACCTGTACACACACACGCAACACACTAAATGAAATAGTTCAGGGTAAAAGAATAGATGAGTAATGAAAAGGGAAACTTCTATATATATACCACAAATGTGCATCGACCTCTAAACAGTACAAGTAAACTGAAGGTAAAAATAAAAGGAAAAAAGGAAAAACACGTGCTCAACCAGAAAAGTGCCACAACCCAGCAACAGGTAATCAAAAAAAATAACAGGAAGGGTCCCCCACCTAGAACCCGACTCTGACCACCACTCGCGGTCCAAGATCCCATGCTCCTAAGATCCACTGACGTCACGACCAACCTGTCCGTCGTCTGTAAGGGCACACTAAGTGTGGGCAAATCCCAAGAAGGGGTGAGTATAAAAATACTCAGTAGGATACCCTGAAGGCTCGAAGGAGCAACAAAGTAGGTACCGAAGGGTGATCAGTAGATCGAACATGGAAAGTATAAAGGTACAACTGAGAGTGCAGTAATGAGTACAGTAAAGAGTCCAACTCAACCCAAGAAGAGGAAAGAAGGTAAACTCGTCCAGACACAAGGAGCTGGAAACAGTGAGAAGGTGAACTTCCCGTCGAGTCTTCGCTACCTATAGCGGGAGATTAGACTCTTCTGGCCATGAGAATCTAGACATGGAAATCACATGGCATACCTCGCGCGTCTTCGCCTCTCCTGGAATGAGAGTAACCAAACCCAAGAAGTGGGTACCGGAACAAGGTATATACATAACCATATGCTCAATCATGAATCCCAAACAAGATCGTAAGGGGATCTCTATCACGTAGCTCAACCCATGAAAAGTGAGTCGCCAACAGTCCCAGAAGTAAAATCCATCGATGCCCAGCTTCCCACACGTCTGCCCCGAACTACAAGTCAAGGGCTCAATCACCGCACCTCGACACTATCCACTTTGGGCGGCACTGACTCGCATGCACAGTTTTAGGTCGTGTCACAAGGATGCGTCTCAGTGGGGAATGCGCTCCTCATACTTGAGAGTTCTTGGGGAACATCAAACCACACCACGTCACTGCCCCGCAGTCGAGAGGTCTACTCAAGGTCGACAGGCGACCCCCTTCCCAACCCCACAAGAGGGTCCCTGGAAGTCAATGGGTTCCCACTACAGGGAGACCCGGAAAGTCGATGGGTGCCACACTACCCAATCCCGGAACAGGGTAATCCACTGGAGGGAGACTCGTCTAAAGTATGTGACAGTACCACTGCCTAGCCCAGCTGGATGTAACCCGGCATCGGGGACCACTGCCCAGCCCAGCTGGAGGTAATCCCGGCATTGGGGACCACTGCCCAGCCCAGCTGGGAGGTAAGCCCAGAACTGCTCTTGCCATCCCTACTAGATGGTACTACTCGGTGAACACCGCTGTACTGGCCAGCCCTTCTAGATGGTAACCCACTAGAGAGCCCTGCTCGAAACAACTACAGCCCTGCTGGAAATAACCTTAGCCCTGCTAGAACCAACCTCATCCCTGCTGGAAACAACCTCAGCCATGCTGGAAACAACCTCCTGGGTAGAGGATCGGTGCCCGTGTAAAGTGTTGGTCACAATGAATCCGTAAGAACTCTACCGGGGAACAAGGGGTGACGGGAGAAAATCCCCAGGCCTCACAAGGTGATCTCGCACCAATCCGCAGAGTCACTATCGAAGCGGACCGAGACATCTCATCCCAGAAAGTGGGAAAACACCCATGCTCTATAAGCACACATAGTCTCAAACAGTACCACAGTCCGGTGAAAGGGCATGGTACTGAAACCCCTCATAGCTGAAGAAATAGAGGAAATGAACCATCTCTGTCAGCCAAACCATCGAGAAACCAGGGGGAGACCACACAACCCTGCTGGTCAAACAAAAAGGCACTAGGCTAGGGGAAACTACACCCTGCTGGTCAAACAAACAAGAACAGAGGAACCCTCTACGTCGCAAGAGGTCAAAAGTACATAAAGAAGAGCACGACACGCACATAGGGCCCACACGACGTGTGGCCCCAAGTCAACCCCAACCAGGTGCACAAACATTCTCAGGTACCAACATCCACATGTACCTCCCAGCGCTCTCGTATACTCCCAGAGTATACCACGTCTCCATCCCAAAGGCTAACATGCAAACGGCACCCAACGTCAACATGAAGGCGTGAACGTAAAAAATCCACCTCAAAGGCCCCGACACGAACAACCACATCTTGTGAATCATTTACAAAACTCTCCCAAGAGTGCGCGATCACTCGCCAAGAGTCCGCTACAACACGGTATAAGAACCGCCACCGGGGCATCTTTCACATTTCCCCATTTAATAAGATTGTGTATGAGGCTCCGCACAACCAAACGTATCGTACTGTTGTAATCCTTGCAGAAAAACGTGCAAGATAGACTACTTACTCACCACAAATGGTTATCTGACAGAAAGGTCGCCAACACCACCTCACGCCCGAACGGCGTCCCGTGATCCCGAGCCTCGGCCTCGAAAACAGTCAGGCGCATCGCACCTTTGAGATCCCCTTAGAAAAACATGTCAAAAGTACTACTCATGTGAGTGCAACGGATATTCGGAGAAAACGATACATTCTGACGCACCGCACATGAGCGGTGCTACGTGGGTCCCGCATCCCAGTCCCGCAACTCAATGGACGGATCACACCATTGCGATCCCCTCGAAAAAGTACATAAGATGGACTATTCACTTGTCCAAAACGGTTGCCCGGTGATAGAGATGGAAAATCACCGTCAATGCCCAAACGACCCTCGTGGGGCCCGCACCATCATGTGGAATTAAAGTGGGAAAATTGTGCAAACGCGATGCCCTCAGAAAAACACCCAATAACGACTTCTCGCACGCCCCAAACAGACGTCCGATGAAAAAGTCGTGAAACGCTGCACGCAGCTCGAAAGATGGGTCGTGGGGCCCGCGCCTCAACATCAGACTCAACACCTGAAACCACCCTAGAAAGCTTCGCCCCAGCACCAGGGACCCAACGCCACTGATGACACTCAAAGCGGACATCGGATGCGTCCGCGCCGCTCAAAACAAGACTCCCGGAAAAACGCCAATTCACTTAAAGTAAGCATCTCGCCTCAGAGGCCCCTCATTTTTGGAATAAAAAATTCCCGAAACCATCTCAAAAATATCGTCTTGACATGAGCTCCGTGCTTCCATAGACGGCGCTCAAAACGGACGCACCTAGCCCGAAATACGGGCGTCCAAATATTTTAAGGGGGGACACCCTTGGGCCGGATCGGCCGGTCCGCCCCGCTCCGGCCGGCCCGCTCCAGCCGGCCCGCTGGGACCGCGGCTCGGCCACCTTCTGCGAAACCCGTGTTGTGTGCGGGTCGCTCCACCGACCGGCCAGTTGGCCGGTCGCGTCCATGCGGAGACCCGCGTCATGCGGGTCTCGGTCTCCCCGCAGGGGTCGCGCACCGCGACCCCGCCTCGCCGTTGCACCCGCTAGCGTCGGCGGCGCCTCGCGCTGCCTCACCTGCGGATGCCCCCCTTCTACTGCCATGAGCCCCCCCCCCCCCCAGCCGCCTGAAGCTTGGCCGAACCACCGCGCTGCCCTGCTGAAGCCGTTGGACCACCATGCGGGCCGCCGGAAAAAAAGGAACCCGCCAGAATCTTCGAAAACCAGCAAACTTCAGCAGATGATTGCGGACGCCACGAAGCTCGGAATTCGAATCCGAAAGATGCATTGGAAAGGGAATAAACTATAATACGCATTCATGGTCTTTGTTCTAAAATCCATCTGCAATTAGATAGGATTAAATAGGCTCAAAGTAGGTGTGGGAAAACAAAATAAAAACGACAAATCCTACCTCGATGGGCTTCGCCCGAAGCTTTGCCACGACCCGTCGGAGCCGCACCTTGCCGAGGAGGAGGAGGTGATGGAGGGGAGCTTCCTCCTTCATTGTGGGGAGCTGCTGGCACCAGGGGAGAAGAGGGGAGGAAGGGGAAGGGGTGTTTAAATAAATTAATTAACAATTTAATTAATTTAAAACCCCCAAAAAGACCCGCATCCGAAACTCCCGACGGGGTCGAGGTTAAGCCTCCCCTAGGGTAAACACCACTTCCCAAGCACAACAGAAGTCTTTGAATTTTAATCCGAGACCATGTTCAGAAGTTATTAAACTTAGCGTCCGAAGCTTCCAAATTACGAAAACGCCCCTGGGGCCATTTTTCACAGGCGGGCCGCGCCTGCAAAACTTAAACCCCTCCTAGGGTAAACGGCACGCTCTGAACTCAAAGGTGCCATCGGTTTCCCAATCTAAGAGAAAATTTAAGATATACTTGAGTTTCAACATTAAACGAGTAAATTAATTAATTAATTAATCCGTTTAACGTTCCAGAAGCGGGCGAGGGGTCCAAACGTCCCGCGCCGACAAGTTTTATGTCGCTCCTAGGGTAAAAACCCCATTCTGGACCCATCCGTACACTCGGATCTCTGATCCAGATAACTATTTAGGATTTATCACATTTATTTGGCGTTTCCAGTGTGAACGCACTAGAAATTTAATTCCGGCAACTCCGGGGCTCGGAATCGCACGCCGTCTGAAGGCACTACTCTGGAATAACAAGAATATTCTAAATTCCATCACCGCAAAAACCGAGTTCTTACATATATATTTATATACGTGTGAATAAAATAAGGGATATGGCCATGTCCATATTTGGAATGAAAAATTATTACCTACGTTTCGAGGATGTTAAATCCCCATGAATAGAACTATCTATCTCATGATATTAAGTTAGAATCTATAATATCCATTGATGATTTAGATATAGTATCTATATGATGAGATATATGAGATATATATATTCCATAAGAGTCTAAAATACAACTTTTCCTAGAGATATCTAAAGAAGATGAAAAGACTATGGATCTAAATTCTTATGGATGTTTATTTCCCAATAAACTACCAACTATGGAAGAAAAATAATGTTGCATATTCATTAATTAGTAATTATCATGGTGTCCTCACAACAATGTTGATTTAAAGGGTTAATATGTTCACAGATTTATTGAATATGTATATGGGATTTATTAAGGATGTGGAAATATCACTCCATTTTCAGATGATTGCCCAAAAATATCTATTATAAATGATAAAAATTCTTAAACATGATGATGATAATTTAAAATCAAAAATTAAATTCCTGAATGATTTTAAATTGGAAGTCATTATTAAGGAATATGGTGTTCTAAAATTTGGAAAGAGAAAATATGATGCACCAATACCATAGTCAGAAATGGAATTTTTTGTTAATTCGTATTTATTGAATTTTGGTATACACCATGTTGACACCAAGATTTAGTGGTAACTGAATAAATATTTTTAGGGGATAACATAAAGCATGAAATTATGGATTGTGTATCATGATACATGGTTTATCAATTGACAAAGGCTATGATACGATATCTTATAGGAATAATGTAACATGTATGTATATATATTGAAATGGGATCATATTAATATGTATATTGTTACTGAATAACTGGACTCAGAGAAAGAATGATTACATATGTGATACTATTGATCACCTAATAAAATCTATATATTTCTCACTGTTAAAAAAAATTACCTCATTTCTTCCTAGAATTGATGTATATTTATAATTTGGTAGGACTTCATGGTTCACCACTTTTAGTTGTTGTAGATCCAGATCCGCAATTTACATCAATGTTTTGGTACCTGTTTTATAAATCTCTTGATACAGAGCATTATTTCAGCATTATCTGTCTTTCTAAAATAGATGTGTGGTCTAAAAGGACCATTAAGACATTATAATACAAGTTTAGGTGAATTTAATTTAACATTAAATGTTTGGTGGAATATAATTAATATTTGGTGTTGTATTCTTATAACAAGATTCTGTTAACATATTCAAATGGTGTCGTATAACGAAATATATGGCATAAGATGTCATACTCATATATATTATGATAATTTTGGTGATAGGAATCTTGTATTCCCATAACATGTTATGGAGAAAATGATGAAGGTAATGAATATTTAGACACATCATAAAGATGATAATATCTGGAAAAGGTTTTATATTGATAACCCAAAAAAAGATTTGTAATTTAAGGTGCGAGATCACATTTTCTAAAAATTACCTCATTGTAGGGGTGTAAAATGCTTTGATGAGAACTAAAAATTGAGACATAGGTATATCATAACTTCTGAAATTATAGAATTAATTTGAGTTATGGATTTTTTTGGAAATAAAATTGATCCTCTATAATGTAAATGATCTATTCAATATCTCATTATTTAAGAATTATATTATATACCCAATACATGTTATCAGCTATTATGAAATGGTATTAGATCCTAGTCATTATTACTATGAAGTTTCTATAATGATTCATGACCTTCAGGAATAAGTCTTTTCAAATTCAATGATTTAATTGGTAATGGTTTTTTAGAGGAATCAAAAAATAGGGTCGAAAATATGGGAACTTATGCACATTATGAAGAAGACACACCATCAATTTTTTAGAAAGTAATATCCCTAACAATTTTGTGTATAAAATTTTTTATATAGGGAAGAATGTAACAACAAAGGATCGATTATAGTAATTGAAAATTTTATTTTAACTAAACTATAATACAATGATTATTTTTATATTTTATGCCACAATAACTATATCATGATTGGTTGAATATCAAATTTTAACATACTATATCAATATTTTCCATTAATAACTATTTGAAATTTGGACTTTGAAATAAGATGTTATGTATAATTAAAAATGTTGTTTTTAAATATTAAAACATTTTATGTTAATTTTTTATAATATGTAGAAGTAACCCTATTTTTAATGTATGTAAAAACAAGAATATTTTTCACAAAAATGATATTTTTCAAAAAACCATTTTTAAATGCGTTATATTTCCAATTTTTTAAATTATAATAATATTTAATGAGGAATACTTTAAATTAATTTTATATACTATATATCATTATATATTAATTTTAATATATATAATGATTATTATTAGTCCTATAGTAAAGGTATGATCATACTATTCTTAAAAAATGAATTTTCATTCAAAACTGTTTTTCCTTACATTTTGTGCGTTTATTTTTGAATTAAATTAAACAAATTATATGATTTGGATTTTATAAAAATGATAAAATGTTATTAATTAGAATAAAAAATGTATCTCCAAATTTCTCCATAATTTATGGTTATAATGAATATAAAAAAATGTAAAAATAGTTTACCGTGGTTAATGTCAAAATGTGTTTTAAAAAGAGTTTTTCATAAAAAATGGTTTAAATCCAATAAAAACATTATTAAACATCATTGCTTGTTTTATTTTCAAAGTAACCAAAAATAATGAAAATATCATTCATTTTGGATCCATTTTATCCATGACTGTGTCTTTAAAATATATAAAATCATTCAAAAATTACAAGATTACCACTCACCTCAATTATAAAAAGTAACCTCCCCCACATAATTATTTAATACTCTTCATATATGTAGTTTGAAAAAACTCAATAAAAATAATTCCCTAACACCATTATACACATTCCATATTTGATGTTATTCCTGAAATACAAACCCTATAAGGTATCTCAAAAAAGAAGAAAATCATCTTAACCAAACTCTTTCTTTGTTGATTTTTATTACACCACCTTGAAATTATGAACTAAAAATTAATATATAATAAATAATGTAACTAAAATATAATTGTATGTAATTTTTTTGATGGTGTAATATGAATATATCTCCTTGTCCATAAAATACAAACTAAATCCATCGCTTATGTGTATGGTGGGATACCACCTTGCGAAACAATGTTATTTTTTTGCATCACCATCTCACATGGATAGTTATAATGAACAAACTATATAATTTATATAAAATTAAAAAGATATAATATTAATTAAATAAGTTTAATAAATACATTACTCCCTAACACATTCATCTATTTAAAAAATGATAATGTCACTCGTGCATATGTACGACTTAACGTCTCCAGAAAGAGAAATGCTTCATTTTTCGTGTCCACCATTCAAGAATGAATATAAAAATGTATAAAATTTATAGATATTTTGTTTATAACATAACTATAATTTTTGGAATGATCCAACTATAACTTATTCATAGTAACATTCATGATGAAACATACTTGAGAAAATTAAATAACAAACCCCAAAAACAATGATAATATTGAAATATTTTTAATGAATGGGGAGTAAAATGTTATAATTACATCATATATGCTATTATAGATACGTATATATATCTAATGTGTATGTAATACAAATATATATTTATTATATAGGAGGGCAAACCACTATCATCTATGGTTAAGTGTGTATTAAAGGGAATTATCTCAATTTCCACTCCATTGAGACATATTTGGTATTTTGATCTTGTTTTACATTAGATGGTGTATATAATATCCCATTAATATATTTAAAAGTTTTATATATTTATCCATCATGATTGAATTTTCAAATCATGTTTTCTCTTTCAAGGGGTTACAATTTAAAAGTTACAAAATTGGTTGTAATTACTTTTAAAAAAATTTCAATTTTTGTGAATGATTATATTTTCATTGATGTACCTCATAATATTTATTTTAATAAAAATACTTTTTTAGAATAATTTAAATATTAAGGGATATTTAATCTATTATTCAAAAATTATCTCCTTCTATAACTTGAATCCAGTAAATTCATTTCTAAAAGAAAAAAACTGTTCTTGTTTCTCTTTTTGATCAGTTATATTTTTCCTTCATGTCCATTGCATCGATAATTATTTTACAAATATAATTTTTTTAAATGATTTATTAAGTAAATATTATGTTGTCCTTTAATTATATAATATTTAAATTAAATATTTCTAATGTTTTCCAAAAGTTCCATTTTTGGCTATAATTACAAATAATCAAAATGATTATTTTATTTTACCATATAGGGTGTTAAGGGATTTTCCCATCACCATAATTGTTTTATTATATTTATATTACTATAAAATATTTAATTATTAAAAAATGAAAAATAATTAATTAAAACGTTTGTTAAATTTTTATCAACCATCTTATTCTATTCGAAAAAACACTTTTTATTAAAAATAAGTCTACTTTTATCATTAATTTATGTTCATCGTTCAGTTATTAGTTAATTTTCTGGACATTATATTTTTCTTCTAAGATTAATATTATTATAATTAATATTTATTATATATATACATATTATTTATTTAATTCATTTTTCCAATTCTATAACAATACATTGTTTAAAAATTAATGTTTTTACTATGAATTTTTTGTGATTTACAATGGAAAATCATGATATTTCATATTACATACTAAATAAAGATCTTCATTGAAAATTATAATTATTTTTGAATTAAATTGATTATTTAATATCTGTTGAACGAATTGGACATGTATTTGGGAATAATCCAAAAATTATATAGCTTCCTAATTCATTGAAAACTACCAAGAGTCAAATTAGTTTCCTTAAATTTTTAAATGGGGTTTTAGCATATACATTTTTATATTTTAAATTACATTTTGTATACAAGCTTGAGGGTAAAAATATCATGATGTTTGAAGAAATGATTCTAAACCTTATGTATTTCAATCATTGTGAATTCAGTTATTATTATCCATGAGATTATTTTATTGATATTATCCAAGGATACATTTAATAATCATGTAATTGATTAAATGAATTGTATTTTCAATTATTTAACATGACATTTTTATTCATCCTTTTTAACATCTAATTTATTCCAACATACATTTCCGTTACTGAGAATATCTTCTCACCATTATTTTATATTTTGTTTCCCATGGATATAATGATGAAATATTTGAATGATTTCATGGATGTATAATATTTAATTTTTTTATTTTTTATACTTCATTAACTATGTAATATGGGAATCTTATATTTATCTTATTCTTCAAAAATAATAATCTTATTAATCATTGATGATGTGATCCCTTGTACCCTATGACTATGTAATATAGTAGACATTAGCTCTTGGTTACTAGAGTTGAGGTTGTTCTATTGGTATTGACCATTGAAAATGGAAATTATTTTATATGCATATGTATCTACCACCACCACCAAATCTTATTATTTAAATAATAATAGAAAGGTTAAATAGTCTTCTTCAATAGATAGTATTCTTAGATAATAAATCTGGATTCTCATAACTTGTTTAATCCTTCATGATCATTAGTTGACACTAATAAAGATGAGCTATAATAGTCTAAAAACATATCTTCTAGATCTTATACAATATGGATATTCCACAAGTTCTTCAATTACTCAAATAGATGAAATATTTTTCTTCTAATATTTCTATAATTTTAGTCCTCACATTTATACACATAAATATCAACACTCTCAATTTATTCCTTCATATAGGATGTAATACCTCTCCATTTTTACACTAACTCATTACACCTTCAATACAAAAATATATTTTAGAAGTTCTGTGTTGGTTGAGCCACAACCATTTCACATTTTTGTGATATCATGAGAAGTAATCCTTCAAACCCCATAAATGTGAAATATATATATATATATATATATATATATATATATCTGTGTGTGTTATATTAATAATAATAATATTAATAATTTCAATGTAATTTGCTTCGCATAATTATTATTATCTGTCATAGTCTTCGCACATATCCAAGATCACCATTTAGTGACTTCGAAACTCCTTCTCTTTTAAATATGCATAATACTGGGATATTATCATGTTTATTAATGTGTTATGAAAAATTTAGTAATGATTAAAAATCATCATTAATATTTATCAAAGACATAGGAACTTCTTATGTATATGTTGTTCAGATGATTGCAATTTCCAAAAATCCTCACATTTCACAACTTCAATAGTGAGCTGTAATGTGAAAACCAACAAGTAATAAACACAAAATTAATATGGATAAGTGGTACATGTGAAAAATTACTTCACAAATTCATCTATGTGGTATGTATAGGTACTTATAAGACATTCAATGTTGATTTATTATATAAACGATCATATAAGAAATGTAACATCCCATGTAAATAAATAATATAACATATTCATATTTATTAAAATCTGTGAACTAAATATTAATTTTACTCTAAAGGGGATTCTATGTTCGATGGAATACTAGATACTCAACAATAGGTTTCTTTGAAAACTTACGTTGCACGCATCGTTGGGTCATACTGAAAAATAATAATATAATATTATTTTAAATCGTAGATAGCTCCTAGATATTGTATTATTGGGAGTTGATATAACTAAATAAAATATGAATATACATGATTTTTAAATGTTTTTACATTTATAATAGAAATTTTAGATGCTTAAAATAATAAAGATTCTAATTTTTTGAATAAATACTCTAATATTTATTAAAAGGTCAATTTAACGCCATTGGATGGATACCCCTCATTAAATATAGTTTTGGTAACTTTAATATGTTCTATTTGAAAAAATAATGTTTTAATTTATAATAGGGACATCAAAATTTACTTTAGATAACATTTTGGTATTTTCTAATAAAGTTCATTTTTTATGAATAGTGAAAAATACTGTATATTAATTCAAAGTTGTCTTTTAATCTAAAGTTTTTATATTGTTATATTATCATTATAAATGGCCTTAAAGATTAATTAGATTATGTTTTTACCATTTAACCCAATTTTGTTTATAGTAAGTATTTTCACTTTGAAATTGGACATAAATAAATGTAAATCTTTTGATAATTATTATTTCTTAAAAACACGTTTTTTTGTTTTAACAGCATGAATGAATTTTAAATTAATTTATGCCACTTTTATGTTTTTAATTAGGAAAAATGGATTCCATATTTTTAATCCATAGGTCTAAATTATATATATATATTACTTTTTTTGACATGATAAATTTTTACCTTAGTAAATATATTATTTATCATAGTTAATGGGTAAATTTTGTAAATAAGTGTAATCAAAAAATATAATAATAATATTAAATTACCAAACATGTGTCCTAATACTATTGGTTAATAAATTTCCATCCGTGAGATTCCTTTAGGTTGATTTTGGGACCCCATGAAGCCACATAAGTGTGATAATGAAAATTTATATTAATTATTTCAAAGTAAAGGAAAAAATCACTTAAACATATATCTTTTAGTAAATCAATTCTTACATGGGTTGTATAAGTTATCTCTTACACTATAAATATTCATTATAAATCTAAAAATATTTCCTACCTAATAATTTTTTTTATAATTTTAGACATCATATAAATAAAATTATTTATGACATAATAATGATGTAGTATTTACCTCGTTGATGAATTATTTAAATAAATAAGATTTTAAAAACAAAAACAATTTACGAAACTGGTCCAATACTTATTGGATGATTTTAATTCAGACATTAGTCATCTTATATTCGACTTTAATGTGTTTTTTACCTTTAAATCCTGAAAATCATTATATAATAAAATTATATTTTTTAAACATTCCTAAAGAGTCGATCCTACCCCGTATAAAAGGCCCTCACTTCTAACTCATTTCTAACACTTTTCTAGAAACTTGGATTATCCAACCTCTACCCAATTAATCTCCCTACATAAATATCCCCTTCCTAGAATCCTTCCCCAAGGAATAATGCAATTCAATTAAATCATTTGTTTGAAAAAAAAGGAGATACTCGATTTAAAGGTAACCTCTTCTCTTAAGTTCTTTTGTTTTATTTTACTTATAAAACCCCCTAAACTATTTTTATTAATTATTATTATAAAAAGAATAGTATCATAAATATAATATGTGGTTTTTTTGAAAATTATTCTAACTACACTTACACACACCTCCACCTAATGGTTAAAATAATACATTGTTTCTCTGGACGGCGAACAACTACCTCATAAAACGATGATTGTCCAATTATCTCGTACCGCCTCTTTGGTTGGCCAATATGATGTCACTCTATTTATATTTGATATATATTAAATTTATATTTTTTATATGCTTCTGTATTTTCCATTTATATGATACCTTTATGGTTTCCATAATTTGTAAATGTGATAATTTAATTTGAGGAAGTGCAGACTACTGCCCCTTAAAAGTGAGATGACACATCCATGCCATACGTGGAACATATAAAATATGGAGATAATTAAATTATATATGATATTATAATATAATTATAATGTAAATATTTATCATTACATTTTCATTCCATTAAAAATTAAATTTAAATTAAAGTAGTGTTCATGGTTACGTTCGGCTTACTGTCTCCATGAACGTGGCATTTAATTTCTTATCTGCAAATGTTACATACTATTATTAATACATATATAGTAGATATATATTATATATATGATATCTAATTCCTGAATATTATTCTGGAGATAATTTAATTTTTATGACATGGACAATTTTTAATTATAACAAGTTCATTTTTTACTCATGTTGTGAAAATTGACAAAATGACCAATATGAACTCAAGTAATTAACTAATTGTTATAGAAATGTAATAAGTGATATAAAAGAAATAATGAACATGAAAAAGGTACTTAAGAATGTATAAATAAACTTAAGCTTAATATTCATGATGAAAAATGAAAAAATGAGTCCAGTCTAACATGAGGTAAGGGGTTTCTTATCTCACTTTTAATTCCATGAGATTTCCATTGTTCTCCACATATTTATTGCATATGGTGTACTGGGCACTGCCATTTGATATATATTATCATATTTATATTTATATTCATGTTATTATGAAATTAATTTTATGGTTATTAACTTTTGTTCATACGAGTCGATTGATTACAAAGTGGTAAGGGTTTTTCATCTCACTTTATATTTCTTTAAGATTCATGCTATATTTTCCACTATTATATTTTTAGTGGTGCATATACAACCCATGATTGTATTCATTGTGTAATATACATTAATTTATGTGTATTTGCATCTTCATTTTATAACCCTTATTTAATGTGGTGTATGTTTCGTAAGTTACAAAATCGTTAAGGGAACCATTCACCCTCCTCTTTTTCAAAAGACTTCATTTATGTTATGTCTTTTAATTTCCAATTTCTTATATCGGGATATATTATTCTATATACTAATTGTTGTAAAATTTGTGTCCATGTTATGATATAACCATTTCTATCTCATCAACTCATTTTCTTAATTTTCATGTGATACCGTTAGGCTGTCGAATTTCTGTAAAAGAACTTCTTACCCCAATTTCTATTCTCTAAGGTAAACTTATACTTATTGATTATGTCGTGCTATGAATATGTGTGAATTTTCTCTATTTGTTTTAAACTTAATATCCACATATATTGGGTGTTTTATTATGTTTCAAAAATAATTATGCCATTGATATTTCGTTAATCTAAGGATATGATAATTGCAATGGACATTGTCTCAATTTACATTCCTTTGTAACTTATTTATTTTTATACACCAATTAAAATTTATATGGTGTATATACGTCCCATAGATGTTTTTTATCATGAATATCTCTATTCCTATTATATAATAATGTTTGATTGATGTTATTCCTCAATTCTATGTATTTATATGTCTCTCATTTTGTAAAAATCATTTTAACTAAAATTTTGTTTTATATGTTTTAAATATTTATTCTTCCAAATATTTCTCATTAATGTCCATGTTTTAAAAATGTATTTTATGATTTATTTATATGGACATTATTTTTTAAAAATTTACTTCCTTTAATAGATTCAAAGTGGTATGGGACACTTTTATGAAAAAAATCTCTTTTTAAAATGTTTTAAATGGTATTTTAAGTGCTTTGATAAAGAATTGATTATATCTATATCTTGAAATCTTATGTTGTGATTGAAATGTGGAAATTTTATCTTTTCAAAATTCTTGTTTTTTGTGTTATGAATATGTTATGATTATTGGGCACTTTTAACGTATATAGGTGGTTCTGTGATAAAGCTATATCGGGTGAGCCTGTGATAGTTCTCTAATGAATTGGGTAACATAACAATGGAAAATGATAATGTTTCTCCTAAGATATTTATGGAATATACTGTGATGGTATTCCTATGTAACCCCCTATGTAAATTTGATAGCTACAATTTATGTAAGTTTTGTATGCCACAAGATACCATTATGATTTATGATTTCTATGTGTTATTCATGAATCTTATGATTTCATATGGTATGTTATGAAGGAAAAGTATGGTCCTATTAAATTGTATTTATTGATGGGATAATGTTTTGTTTTCTTATTTTATAACCATTACTGATCTTTTTATGCTCATCCGAGGTTTTTCAAATGTTTTCCACAGGAAATAATGATGAAAAGGGTCAAGGATCGGAACATGGAAATTTCATGTTATCAAAAACATGGAACTAGACATGTGACTATTTTAGAGTTTTTATTTTATATGAAATGGATACTGAGTAGTAGAGTCTATGTGTAATTTTCAAGTTGATATGTAATAATTATGGCCTAATTTTCTAAAACTCTAATCTTAAAAAGAACCACCATGTGAATTATTCATTTAATTACAGATTATATAATGTTTTAAGGTCGGGTCCTTATTGTTGGTATCAGAGGTCGGTTTAGAAAACATTAGGGATTATGAGTTTTCGTTAGACACATGCTTAGTACCTATATCTATTAATTTAGTTATATTATTATTTTATAGATTTTTCAAATCAATTAATGTTGGTTATAAATGGAATTAGGAGGATCTCAAACTACGTTTCTATCTCTTCCTAATTACATGCTTGCAATAATTATAGAAAAGTTAGGTTCAGATGATTATGAAACTTTTTCTATCTTACAACTCACTTGCAAGTAGTTTTTTGAGATATCAAACACCTCCACTATACCTCAATATCATCATGGATCATGGGTTGTATTTAATCAAATCATATTTTCTCAAAATTCTCATATTTTCAATATAGGTAAATATTATCAAGTCATTTTTAAATATTTTACCTTAACACAAGATTTTGAATCATATTATGATTTTGAAAAATGTACTGAATAAGGAGACCCTTGATCAACCTATTTATATTTCCTTTTACAATATATTCTCTCAGCATATACTTATGGTATTTTAAAAGGACCATTTATTGAATGTTTTGAATCAAATTCTGTTCGACGATTTTATAAAAATAATTTTTTATCAGATGTTTCGAAATTATATTTCATACATGATTATTTTTCAAAATTGTTTTTCTGTAAACACCTATATGACCCAAGTTGTACAATGTTTATTTGGATGAAGGATGAAAATTATTTTCAAGTATCTCTAAATCATTGTTGAAATGCATGGAACTTCTACCTACATGAAACTGATGATGATGAACCCATATGAACACCATGATCATGGTGTGATGTACTTTATAATGGGAATAGTTTTATTTAATCATATGGAGGAGAAAAAATTACAATATATAAGATGATGAGGTCTTAATGTATTGGGATTAAAATGAAAGGTATATGAAAACTATTGAGGTTAAAACATGTTAAGGATATTTTTAGTCTTATAAAAATGACAACCCATAATATTGGTGACAACTTGTCGCATCTATAAATGCCACATGAATCAATCCCACAACCGAAGGGCGACAAGGGCGTATCACCTACAACTGTCCTACGTAAAGTCCCTGGTTAATATGAATTATTATTTTAAGTTATATGATTTTATTGAACAAGAATGAGTTGATTTTGGGAACTTATGTTTTATCAAATGGATATCATTAATATAGGAAAATGTTTTTGAGATTAAGTTATAATGGTTATTTTGGAAGATGTTCTCTCTTTTGGGGAACACTATATGCATTAGGGACATATAATACTTTGTGATCTCATTTTGGATTAATGGTTGAAATTTTATTTTGGAATAATCAATATTTTTAATATGAACTTATAGAAATTTGGGTTATTATTGGAAATGATTATCCTATCAATAAGAATATTTGATTAGGTTAATTACACTTTAGTATGGGACTTTAAGAGTAGTCGATGTTATTTGGAGATAAATGTTAAGATTTATTATTAAAGACTATGTGATCAAATTCTTATGAGTTTTGGGTTTCAATCATAGTTTCGATTATTTTAATGAATTTTATGGATAATTGTGTATTGAATGGTCTTTGATGAACCTTGGGTATTTTTTGTCGAATTTTAGAGATTATGGGTACTTTTTCTTTTTATAAAGGATTATAATTTTTGGGGATTATCAGATCTTGTACAACCTTTTTTATTTTGTTTGAGGTATAAAGACAGGGGAAATACATATTCCATCTTTTGTGGATCACATGATACACTAGAAGTTGATTATAGTGATTTTGATATGACCATGTCTATTTAAATATTCTTCATTTGGATAGAAGATGATTTTTTTGGTAGAAATATAGTAAAGGATTAAAGTCTACATGAAAAGTAAGTATGTTTTCAAATGTTCTTATTCAAGTGCATATATAAATTCCTCAACTTTATGAAAAGTAACATGAACCAAAAACATTTTCTATAAACTTTTCTTACTTGGGAATCAAAGACTGTTTAACCCATCATATGTTTTTAATTTTCTGGTGGCTCCAAATCATGTTTTCTACCTCTCTCCATCAAAACTTAATGGATTTTTTCTCTTCTATATCCATATTTTTATACCTAGAATCCTAGTATTGGATATCATAGGTTACATTTGTATTTATCTTTCATGATTTTAAAGTGATATTTTTATGGACTCTTTTTCATATGTGGGACTTTCAATGATGTTTCCATGCCCAATTTTAAAATTGGGAGGATACAATTCCCAAAAGTGGGTAAGGATGTAACATCCCAGGTAAATAAAGAATATAAAAAATTTCATATTTATTAAATTTTTTGATTCAAATATTAATTTTACATTAATGGGGATTATATGTTCAATGGCATACCCAATATGTAAAAATGCTTCCCTTTGAAATCTAACGTTGCACACAACATTGAGTCATACTAAAAAATAATAATATAATATTATTTAAAATGGAAGTTAATTCCCAACTGTTGTATTATCAAGAATTAACATAACTAACTACAATTTAAATATACATGTTTCTTAAAGTTTATTACATTTATGCTCTAAAATTTAGAGGCTTAAAATAAGAATGAATCCAATTTTAATCATAAATAGTCTAATATTCATTAAAAGGTCGATTTTGCCGCCATTTGACGGACAAGCCAATTTAAATATAGTTTTTCCACATTTATATGTTCTATATGAAAATATCATATTCTTATTTATAATCGGGATATCAAAATTTAATTTGGATAAAATTTTGGTTTTTTCTGATAATCTTCATTTTTTATGAATAGTAAAAATACTGTAATTTTATCCAAAACTATCGTTTAATAAATTTTAATAATATGGTTAGATTATGTTTATAAATAATTTTGAAGTTTAATTAGATTATAATTTTTAAATTTAATACTATATTCATCATTGGTAGTATATTCACATTGAAATTGGACATAAACAATTGTTCATCTTTTGATAGTAATTATTTCTTAAAAACGCGCTTTTTATTCTAACATCGTGAATTAAATTTAAATTAATTTATAACACTTTTGTGTCTTGAATATGGATAAATGAATTATATATTTTGATTTGGGAGGTCTATATTTTTTATATAGTAAAATTTTATTTTTAGACATTTTAAATATTTACCTCAGTATAGATTAAATTTACCATGGTTAATGTGTAAATTAAATAAAAAAGGGTAAAAACTATTATTAAATTAATATTAAATTACCCTAACATGTGTCCTAATATTATTGGATGATACATTTCCAGCCATGGGAATCCTTTGGGTCAATTGTTGGACCCCATGGAGCCACTTAATAGTGATAATGACACTATATATTTATTAATGTAATGTAAGGTCAAAAACTACTTAAACATATACCTTTTAGTAAATAAATTCATACGTGGTGTTGTATAAGTTATATATTCGACTATAAATATTCATGAAAATTAAAAAAGGTTTCCTACAACATTATTGTTTTTTATAATTTTAAGACATCAAATAAATTAAGGTATTTATGAAACAATAATGATGCAATGTTTACCACATTAATGAATGATTTAAATAAATAAGATTATAAGAATTAAAAAAAATATAAAAAACAAATCCAATTATTTTTGGATGATAATATTTCTAAAATGATTCATATTTACTTATACATTAATGAGTTTTGGACATTTGGAAACCGAAAATCATTAAAAAATAAAATAATATTTTTAAACATTCCTAAAGAGCCCCTCCGCCCCCTTATAAAAACCCATCAATTCTAACCCTTTACTCACATTTTTCAAGCCCCATGTATCGTCCAACCACTGAGAAATTAAGCTCTTTACATCCCTCTCATCCCCCAATAATCCTTCCCCTAGGCATAAGGCAATTCCATTAAACCTTTTGGTTCCATCCAAAGGGTGATACTCGATTTATAGGTAACGTCTTCTCTTATGTTCTTTTTTTATTGTACATATACAACCCCCTAAACTCTTTTTATTTATTTATTTTATAACAAAACCAATATCCTAAATATAATAGACTGTTTTTATGGGAATTATTTGAACTAAACATATTCACACCTTCATCTAATGGTTAAAATAAATACTATTTCTGTTGATGGTGAACTACTGCCTCACAAAACGGTGGTTGTTCAATTGTATCCTACCGCCTCTCATGGTGTCCATTATGATGGAACAATATTTATATGTGAAATATGTTATATTTATATTGTTTCAATAATTCTTTATTTTACATTTATATAAAACCATTAAGGTTTCCATAATGGGTAAACGCGATAATTTAATTTGAGGAAGTGCGGACTACAGCCCCCTCAAAGTGATATCACTCGTTCATGCAATACGTCAAACATATAAAGGATGGAGATAATTAAATTATATATTATATTATACTAGAATTATAATATACTTATTTATCATTACATTTTCATTCCAATAAATATTAAATAGAAATGATATTAGTGTTCATGCATACGTATGACATACTATCTCCATGAACGGTACATTTAATTTCTTATCTTCAAATGTTCTGTACTATTATAAATAAATATATACTATATATATATATGATATATATAATATCTAAATAATTAATATTATTTTGGTGGTAATGTAATTTTTATGACATGGACAATTTGTAATTATAATAAGTTAATTTTTGACTCACGTCTTGAACATCGACAAAATGTCCAATATGAACTCAACTAATTAACTAATTGTTATTACAATGTAATAAGTGATATAAAAAGAATAATAAACTTGAAATATGATCTTATACAAGTAGAAATTAATTTTGTTTTATTTTTCAGGATTAATAAGGGGCCAACAAGTCAAGTTGGACACATAGTAAGTGGTTTCTTCTCTCTTTTAATCCCGTGACATTTCCATTGATTGCCACTTATTTATTTCAAGTGGTGTATTTTTCACTACCATTTTATATAAATATTAATTATTATATTTATATTCATGGTATTCTTTGATTCATTTTATGGTTATTAACATTTGGTCATATGACTCGATTGATTATATTGTGTTAAGGGGTTTTCATCTCACTTTTTATTCTCTAGAGATTGATGCTATACTTTGGACTATTTTTTATGAGGTGTATGTACTGCCCATGATTGTATTAATTGTGAAAGTTAAATTAATTTCTGGGTATTCACATATTCATTGTATGACCCTTCTTTAATGTGGTGTATGTTTCGTATGTCACAAAATCGTTAAGGGAAACTTTCACCCTCATATTATTTTAAAGAATTCATTTATATTATGTCTTTTAATTTCCACTTTCTTATGTCATGATATGTTATTCTATATACTTATTTATGTAAATTATGTTTCAAAGTGATGATATAAGCTTTTACCCCTCATAAACTCATTTTCATTATTTTAATGTGACGTCGTTAGGCTATTGAATTTCTAAAAGGGAGCTTCTTAACCCAATTTCAATTTTTGGGTTAAACTTATAATTCTTGATTATGTCGTGCTATGAATAAGTTTGATTATCCTATGAATGTTTTACACTTAATATCCTCTTATATTTGGTGTATTATTAATTTTCACCCAAAATTATGTCATTTATTTGTCTTTAATCTAAATATATGATCTTTGCAAGGGACTTTGTCTCAATTTACGTTCTATTGAAAATTATATATTATTATACACCAATTCAATTCTATATGGTATATATACTTCCCTTAGACATATTATATCATTAATCTCTCTATTCTCGTGATATTATTATATTTTATTGATTTTATTCCTCGATTATTTGTATTCGGGTGTCTCTCATTTGCTTAAAAACTAATTAACTAAAGTATCAGTTTAGAGGTTTTATAGAATTATTCTTCTAAATATTTCTCATCAATTTCCATGTTTTAAAAATGGTTTATAGTATTTATGTATATGGTCATTAATGATTTAAAATGTTAATTCCTTTAAAATCTTCAACGTTTTATGGGAAACACTGAATTAAAAAACCCCTTATTAAATGATTTAAATGGTTTTGAAAATGGTTAGATAACGCATTGATTATATCTATATCATGAAATGATATATTGTGATTTCAATGTGGAAATGTCATATTTTTTATTCTTGTTTTATGTGTTATGAATATGTTATTATTTTTGGGAATTGTTTATATATATGGGTGGTTCTGTGATAAACCTAGGGCGAGTGAGCTCAACATAGCTCTCCAAAGCATTGGGTAACATGAGAGTGGTAAACATTAATTTTTATCCTATGATATTTAGGGAATACACAGTGATGTGTATTCAAACGTATCTCCCTTTTTAGATATGATATCTACAATGTTAGTATGTTTTGTATGCCTCAAGTTACCTTTATAATATATGATTTTGTGTGTTATTTATAAATCTTATGATTTCATTTGGTATTTTATAATTGAAAATTATGGTTTCTTTGAATTGTATTTATTTATGGGATAATGATTTTTTCCTTATTTTATAACCCTTACTGAGCATTCTATGCTCATCCCATGTTTTTGGAATGTATTCTACAATACTAAAAGAAGAATAAGTTCATGGATGGGATCATGGAAAATAAATGTTGTCTAAAAAACAGAACCATATTGGTTACTTTTTAAGAGTTTTTATTTTATGAAAAAATGGATACTAAGTAATAGTGTCTAAGTGTAATTTTCAAGTTGATGTGTAATATCTATGGCCTAATTCTCTAAAAATATAAACCTGAAAATATACTCAATGTGAATTCTTAATTTAATATAAGATTATGTAATTTTTTATGGTCGGGTCCTTATAGGAAATGATTATGTGTATGAATTAAATATTTCATTCCAACCCTAAAATAGTTACATTGTTTAAACTAAATTAATCATCTACTTGGCTTATATCTTAGAAACTTTGTATATGTAAATATCATTTGAAGTAGCCTTATAAATCTATATTACCCATGATTGTGAATTTAATCATTTTACAAATTCTCCTCACTCATGAAAGTGGAATTATATGGAAATTTATTTCAAATCTTATATATTCATAATTTATTCTATAAACTCATCCAAATTATTATATTCATCAGGTGAAAATTATAGATCAAATAGTTTCATTCGTGAAATATAAATAGAAGAATATCATTTCTAATAGGTTTTTAAGACTCAACTGCCACATATATGATCAATAATTCAAACATAGATGGTTTAAAGGATTCATGTTGATCTTTTTAGCTTCATCAATGGTGCATAATGGTGCAATAATGATGACTTTTTTATACATGATCAAAGATAACTATATATTAAAATAAAAAAATCATATTAATGAAGTCAAATAGCTATTTTTATATTCATAACTCATTAAGTAGTATAAATATTGTATCTATTTGCATTCCCCCTAATTGGAAATTCATACAGTGGAGCACTGTAATATTAGTTAATCGGTGCTTCAACCGTTTCAAATTGGATGTGGGGAATCATTTCATAGGACACAAAAAAAATTTCATGGGCTTCACTGACTCATTCTAGACCTCCTATAACCTATTCAAAACTCATGTGTGTGTTCTTTTAGGCCTATATATGTCCCACTCAATCCATTTTCCTTGTCGGAAAGGTTGGTTTGTTCGAAATCATGGCTACAAAATTTACCCCAAATATTTTTCAAGCTAAATAGCATGGTTTTCATGGTTGACCAATTTATTAATATACAAAATCAAAAATACATATCTGAAAACTCATATAAGTAGATAAAATAGTTCTCATTAATTGCTAATCCACAAGACAATATCCATCTAGATTTTTTGGCTTAAGAATTTTCATTTCTTCTTTGTAATATTATTGTGAAAAAAAATTCAAAAAAACTCTTCAACTTTTTCTTCATTTTTAAAAACAAAATGAAAAACACTGATACAATTTAAACATGTATTTAGAATTAAATAATAGCACATAAACCCTCTCAATTACATGTATAATTTATCAGGATTGAAATCCAATGGAATCATGTAATATCATGAGAATTATCCAATAATCAGTACTTCATTATAGCTCACCAAACATCATCAACTAAACATATTGAACATTTTTTCAAAAATGAAATACTATTATCATAACATGGTAACATCATAATTTAATACAATATACAATGTAAATATGGTACATAAATTTTACTGTATCAAAGAATCCAAATTCAGATAAAGAAAACCTGTGTGGATTGAGAAACTCATTAATAAAAATATATTAAATGAAGGGGATTTTAATTAAAATTAATTAAAAGTATTAAAATATAACTCATGATATGATATCTCAAATAGTTTTTATCTATACCAAATAAATGGAATTTGGTGAATAATATTGAACATGTTCCAACGAGGGGGAATTGAAATTAAACCACATACATTATCCCAATCCATTCTAATCATGAGGTAGAAATACTGAATAGTTAAATTAGGTTCATTGAGTATATATAAAAAAATTTTATTCTAGACTATAACCACCTATATTCCTCATTTAAAATCATTCTTTACATATACATTTTAGTTATTCAGTACCTGTTTTCAACACCCAATTCAAGTAATATTTATCTTTTGAAACTATTTTCAATATTAAGGTGTTGGTATCTAATATTTTTCCAAATTCCATCACAATTAGATTATATAATATAATTTAATATGTGTTGAAATATTGTTTAAAAATCAATTATTTCATTTCATGTTAGTTTTGGTTATAAACAATAAAGATGAAATCTATGATGATCATGTTTTGGTTATTCTTTATGAATAAATGTTGTTTTATTAATTAATGAATTAATTGTTTAAATAATAATCACATAATAAAAAGTGATTATTTATATATTTTTTCATATTAAACCACTAAATAGTTTCTCAAATTCATCCCTGATATAATGTATTTTATTGTTTAAGTGGGTGGCTAAACTGACAAAAACATGAACCTACCATGATTAATAGATGATCATGAGATAGTATAATTATAAAAAAATTATAAATTAAGAATACTGATCTTATTTATTTTTTATTAGTGTGATATATCATAATTATAAATAATTATAAATATAATATAACTTATATAATGTCATTAGTTATAAAAAATAGATCATTTTCCACAAAGTTCAATCATTTTAAATGATTAAATTTATAATGATCATTTTTTCTTCATATCATTAATAGATTGTATAATTTTCAATAATAAAATTAATCATATCATCAATATCATGTTATCCTTTATTTAAATCATTTTATTATTTCTTGTAAGGTGGTGATGGAAAATTAAACGTGGTGAGTCATTTAATCGGAAGTCAGCATAATGGATGGACAACTATTTTGTTTTTCATATAGAATGTGGTAAATTAATATACAGTTATTGTAATATTAATATATTATTATTACATTATATAAATGATATTAATATCCTTATGTTAGTGTTTCTATAATAAATTTCTAAATATGATTATTATAATGAAAAACTAGGTAGTTGACAATATTTATATTAGGGATTTGAATTTTCCTTCTATGTTTCATTGAAAAAAATACCTTGTTATAGATAACCATGACTAGAAAAAGTTTAATGTTTTATAGGTTATAGTTTATTAAATTTATCATATTTTTAAGATGAAATTTAGAGGATATGGATTCTTGACGTGGTGTTAGTGTTTCCCTTTTATTAATAAGGGACATGTAGTTTTTTGGGTAAGCTATACATTTAATATATTGTACGATAACTAGTCATCTAAAAAAGGTCAAAATAAATGAACAAAATCAGTGATTAAAATTATTATGTATAAAATATCATAACAAAAACTCCTTTGGGAGACATGTTTTATTTATTGTTTTCTTTCTTTATTTATTTTTTTACTCTTTCCTCTTATTTTTACCCTGGAAATTAAAATCTAACCTACATAATTAAATTATTAAAAAATATTAATATTGGCCATTTAACCAAAAAAAATTCATAAGTATTTAAATATGGAAAAAAAATTATCGAATAAATTTTATAAAGGGGTGAAATGTAAATTTTATAGTAAACGAACTTAATCATGTAGAAATGTTTTTCAGAAATTAATGTTTTTTTAAAAATTAAATGCACATATAAAAAAAGATTATATTGGATATTATTTTTAATTACATTGAAGGATTATTCATAAAAAAATGGTATGTGGATTTAAATGAAATTCAAAATATAATTTCCCCTGAAAAATAATTTATCGAGAGAAAAAAACCAAAATAAGATTTTATACTAAAGTAACCTTTTAATTAATTATAAAAAGGTTTTCTATAGGTATTCTAAGATGAAAAATAATTTTACATTAAATATTTTTATTAACAAAATTAATATATTATAAAATATAAGGTTTTATAAATTTATAGGTCATTCTTATTTGACAACAATGTCATACAAATTACATGTTTCTTGAAAAAAATATTTTTAATCTAAAATTAATCCATTACAAACTCAAAAAGGTTAAAATTAATTTTTTTAAAAATTCGGTTTTTGAATAAAATCATAATTTAAAATTTAAAACCCATTATAATGGTAAAATGAAATATTAAAATATTATATGATATTATTTTTATTTCACATGATTTACCCACTAAATTGGTTCTGACAATTATTATTAATAGAATTAATTTATCCTTAATCACATGTTTATTGTAATATAAATTCATTTAACGTAAAATTATTTCTTATAACGATTCATTTATATATAATAAAGGATCATGTATGTCATTTGAGGTAAAATTACTGAATTTCGATCATATTAAATGTATTATTTTTCTCTATACATATATTTCAAAAATTGGTTGCTTCTATTCATTCCTTTTAACTCGATGCATAGGTTTTAGATATTGTATTTTAATCATTTATATTGTATAATAATATATTGTAGTTATTTATTCTTGAGGTTTTTTATGGAGAAAAATATTATTTTATTATTATTCTTTAATGTTCATCATGTATTATAATATTGGGTTGTTATATTTATCCTTTCAATAACTAATCATATCTATTATCCCTTATATGTACTTGGTGAAATTATAATAAGTTGGGATGCCATGTATATATGTGTTTTATTATAGTGTAATGTATTATAGATCTCAGGGTGAGATGATTGATGTTCATAATAAAGGTATATTCCCTTTGGTATGATATGAGTAGAGACCCTGAGGGGTCTGTGAAGGAATTCACTTTCTTAGAGACAAACCATTGTGGTGAGATTTGTGTTGGTAAAATTATTTAATGTGTCTATAATAACCTATATGGTGTTTTCTCATATACCATAGAATAAAGAACTACTTGAAAAACTTATATCTTGAGTTTATTTATACAGATGATCTTGGATGATGGTGTCTGTTTTGTGTGGCATAAACATGAGAGTAGTGATTCTCTATGGGCAGTCATGTGTGGGTGTTCCCGTGAGAATTGATTTTGTTATAGATTTTTTATGAATTTTTTTTAATCATTCCATATGTTAAGACACATAAAATTTCTATTGTGGCTTGTGCGACTATCTGGTTTGCTTGTGACAATGTAATATATAACACCCCATGGTAAATACCCTATAGTGGGTGTTTTTGAATGGTGATGGCGATTCAATTTTGAGATGAGTACCATGTGTTGTTGCTATATATTTATAACCCCAGTGAGACCTAACCTATGTAAAAGGTGTGAGACATATAGAATATAGACATGGATTGAACATTAGTAGGTCGGTGTTAGTTTTCATATGAGGCTAACCAGTGAGGTATGTTCAGTAGATTCATGTTCTCTTATAATATGGAAAGAAAATATTGGTTATTTATCCAAGATCATGTCATATTAGGGGATGAAGTGTTTTTGGTATCGGCATGATGTTGAGATGTACTTTTTAGAATTCACCATCAGTGACATAATTTTTTTACTAGATTGTGTGGTAAGTACTATTTGAGTTCGTACCCCTTTATTATGGATAAAATTTTAGTTGGATGAGATGGGACATAAATGAATATGGTTCTGATAAATTTTTTGTAACCTGAATACACACCATATAACATTATAAACACACAGTGAGTGTCCCCTATTCCACAACAACATGGATTTTAGGAAATTATAGGGATTTATCTATCTGTATCCCTCCAAAATTCCATTTATCAATTCCCCAGGTGGATGAGCTATGTAGTGGAGCACACAGGCATGAATATTTGAGGGATTACACTGCCAGGAAAATGGTCGTGTACCGAATTTCACAAACATGGATTCAAGACACAGACAATGTTTGGATATAGAATCATAAACAAGAACCCTAGTGGGTACCTAGTGGCATGGGAATTACATGTATATTACCTAAAAACTATGTATTCGTACATGTTTGGTGATCCAAGTACTCCTAGGGATTCGAATACATGATAGATCAGGACCACATGCTATGAAGTTCCCCTCACATATACCCCTTGGATCCTTTTTAGGAAACATCATACCCATGTACCTATTTTATTTGGTCTGTAATTTTGGTATACGAGTGGCTTATCCTATGTGTAATTCAATGTAGAATGTGATGGTGACATTAATTGGCGATTTGAGGTACAACATGAAATTATTTGTCTGGAATGTTTTTTAAGTGATGCTCGATGGTAGAAGTTATCATGCAGGATCACTAAAGGAATTCCAATTGGAGCCCTCCATCTTGGTTGGGCACGGTTCCTTGATGAGTATTGAGGAACCCCCATGTTGGCACATTACATGGTTCCTCTATTTACTCCAAGAGTCTAACCCTCTAGATGGGATGGGCATGGGTCCTATACCATTATATTGGAACCCCCTAGAACTATTGGAGACAATTTTCTTGATTTGTAACATGATATCCCCTTTCTATATATTTTTGGATTTATTTACTCAGAATATATATATATACATACCTTTATATTTGGTTAAACTCCTTCCATGGGTTGTGAAGACTTGCGGGGTATGACACATGCTATTTAGTTTTTTCTTTCCATTGTAGGATAAGGTTACTCTTCAACTATGGTAGGCAAAGACATGACATGTAGAACATTTATACACTATTTTGAACCCCTTGTTCATGGATTGGGTTACTCATTCTATTATATTAGCTTTCCCTATTTTCTATATACTATCTACTATCATTATATTAATATTGAATCCATTACTGTTAATCCTTAATCATTTGAGAAATCCTAATGGGTATGTATATACTCACCCCCTCGTGGTCTTTTCCAACAAATGTCATGTCATATGAAGCCAATGGACAGGTTAATGGTGACATGAGAAGAGTTTAGGGATACTGTAATTCTTTGGATAGTGTATGTTGGTCATAACATGGATATATTGAGACAGTCTCACTAAGCAGTTCACCTTCTAGTTTTGGTCAGGTTCCGACATATTTCTGGTTGGGGGCGTATTTTTCCCCTTTCATTTTCAGTTTGCACGGTCATACTATTGTACACCCAAATGGTTTTTTATTCTTGGGTTACATTATTTTTTTCATTATATTTTTATTATTCCTCTACACTTAAGCATTGAGATGGTCATTTTTGTGCATACATGTAAATTATGAAAAGGCCTCTCTTTTAGGATATGTTGTTTGGAGCATGTGGCCACCCCATTCCTATGGAGGTTGGATTGTAGTAGTTGTGAATCGATCCCTAATTAGGGTCAGGTCATGACATATTGGTATCCGGGTATTTCATTCCTTGGGAAGATGTCTTTAGTAGTACCCTTATGGGGATTTTGGTTATGATTAGGGAAAGTGTTTCTATGTGTTTTTAGTGTTGTTGATAGGATAGGGAATCTAGTGATGGTATGGGAAATTGAACAATAAATTTCCCAAGACCTTGAATACATTCTTGTCATGTCAACATAGAGAGACATTAGTGATAGGGATTGATGGTACCTTCATCTTATAGGATTGAGTCTTAGATTATCATTTCTGAGTCATCTCCCCATTATAACATATATATATATATATATACACACGCTCATCTAGATATAATAAATGTTGATTAAAATTTTGGGTTGAATCCCTGAAAAAACATCCAGAATACCTATTCGGGATCCTGATAAGGATCTGGTTAGTGAAGAAGTCCTAGTTTAGGGTACATCTCTTGAGATACTTCCTCCATGATGGATGGTAGAAGCACCTCCAATTTTGGAGAAACAGGTCATCATATCATAGAAGGATGAGGATGTGTCTAGGAATAGTTCACTACATGAGTGATAGAGCCAAGGGCCGCTTATGTTTTGTCGTGATATAGATTCATAGGCAGTAATGTATTAGATTGATTCAGTTTTCCTTATCATATGGATAAGACAAACAATGACAGATCATGTTGTTTCCCTTGAATCTATCCTTTTCTATGTAGTATTTAATCATTGGTTGAGTATTGTTTCCCATATTCATGATGAGTCGACACTCTCATGGATTAACCTCTAGAATAATTTCCTTGAGGATTACTACACATAATGTTTTCACTTAATTAAGATTCCGGATATTTTGGAGCATTATAAGTATGGGGTGATGGTTGATGTGTATTAAGTGAGGTTCGCAGACCATGCATGGTACTCAATTTAAATGATCTGAGATGGATAAGTCCAAGAGTGGAAGTATGAGTTGGGAATTAATAAAGAGATCCATGCCATTGTGATGAACTTTTATGTTCCCACCTATGTCACAGTGTTAAAAATGTAATGTGTGATTGAGATAGTTTTTTAGTGGGATTCTAGGTAGTCAGATCAAGAAATTAGAGTCACTGATCTCAGTCATGGGAAGTAATTAACCTGCACCAATCAATAGTGTATCATTTATGGAGATCATGTCATCATTAGACAGAAATGCATGCTCATACAGGATAGGGACATCATCGAGGACATGGAAAACCTGGAAATGGGAGTTTCTTTTCATGTGACGTTCAAATTCACAATGTACATGACTGCTCAACAAGACACACTATGTAGTAAATACAGATAGCTTGTGGACCACAATGATAGAGACAACATTGTGATCAATGATCTCCCAAGAGAGATTAGGAAGGCCCCAGGGTGGAAGAGGTACAATATGAGGAGGAGGATCTATGGGTGGTGGATGATTATTCTATGAGATCCTTTCACCAACACCACCACCAGTAGGTAGTCCATATAATCCTCAGGGTGATGACTGTTGGGACCACAGAAAGATAGTCTCTGGAGTCATATGACCATGCATCGTATGAGATGATTAGAGGTATGATTTTTATGTTTTATAATATTTTGTCATTGTTATTATATATTGGTTCCAATCATTATTTCTTCTATATACTATTGGCTTGATATCTAGAACACCCATTTAAGTAACATTCCCAACATCTTCATCTTGAGGATCTTATAAGTGACACTTCTTCTATATATAATTTCTGTCATTACAGCGATCTATCTCTTGGTGGATAGAGGTTCACATGGTACCTATTGGTCATTGTTATGTAACACTATTATTTCAAATTGGGTATGGGTTGGTTCTCCATAGTTTGAAGCTAGATTTATTTTCACCATTGATTAGTCAGATTCATTCATAATGATGGGACAAGATTCACCTTTATGGATGACATACATCCCATGGAGTTACGAGTGGGTCCACAAGCATGAAGATGTTTCCCGTGACCAATTAATTTCTGAATATATCCCTTAGTGTAGCAATCTCTTCAGGCATCTATATAACTTTATAATAGTAAGACTTCATTTATATCATCATTGAAGGAATTCGTGGACTACCACTATGGTGTGATATAGAGTTTTTCATCAACTTGTATCTTGATACTACTTTGATATCTTTTATGACATATCATATGGCCCCTACTATGTTCAGGGAGATGTGGTTGTAATTGGAGTACCTTGTAGATAATGGTTTCATCAATCCCAATGTGTCCCTCTTGGAAACTAATGTTTCATTTTTCAAAAAAAGGATGTAGGAATATGGATTTTCAGGGATTATTTTCAATAGAACGAGTACATAATAATGAATAAATACCACTTTCCAATAAATGATGAAATCTTTGAATATTTTTGATGCATGAGATGGTTCATAAAGATAGATATCAGGTCTAAATACCACTATTTTAGGATTCATGGGGATGATATTCTGATAGAAACATTCTGATTTTTCTATGGACACTATGAATTCCATGTTTTTCCCTTCAGTGTGATGAATTCCACCACTGTGTTTATGACATTAATGAACAAGATATTCCAAAAATACATAGACCAGATTGTAGTAATCTTTATCAAATTCAAGATCATCTAATCTATATTAGAGGAGGAGTATGATGATCACTTTAGGATGGTTCTATATTTTCTTTGAGACCACCATCTCTATGCCATGTTCATGATGTGATAGTTCTGGATTCATCGAGAACACAGTCTAATGAATTTCGTCATTGAACATGGTTTATCTCTATATAAAAAAAGCTAAATGATGTTTTTTCTTATAACCCATCCAAGATAATTTCATAGGTGCCATGTTTTCTTGTCGTGGTGGGGTACTACTAATAAACTTATTTGGTATTGAATCCCCTCTGACCACCCTAATGTGGAAAGGGATGAAATTTACCCAAACTGAGAAGTGCCATAGGTCCATCAAGGAGTTGAAGTGTAGGATGAATACATCTCCAATATTAAGACTACTAGAGGAATATGTGTAGTTATTAGTTTATTGAGATCCTTATATAGATGTGCTCTGTTGTGTTTTGATGTAGGGACAAGAAGATATCACATATGGGATGAGGATGTTGAGAAATAATGATTAGAACTATGAGACTCATGATCTATAACTAATAGTAGTATACTTTTACCTATAAATATTAAGGCACTAAATTCAGGTAGATACCATTCTATTTTACTTAGACCATCTGATTATTAGGTACGTTCTTACAGAGAGTGACTTGAACTTGAGACAGCAACGCTATATGTAGTTCCTACAGTACTATGAATTTGAGTTAGTTTATAATCCCATGAAGTGAATGGTTTTAGTAGATTCTGTTATTAAGAAATAATAGGATCTCATGGTGTAGGAGTCTTAAGAGTATATTAATTTTATGCTTTTGACCTTGGTTGAGCAGGAGGGTACACCATTTCTTTAGTCAGTGGTGTTGACTCCAATTCTTCCTGATCGGGATAGAGAGTCCCAGCAGGGAGACATCTATAGTGAGGTATTTCTTGACACAATATCTATAGGGGACACACCATATGGTTATTTTGAATAAGGTAATCAACATTTATTTTTCATGGGATGAATGATGGATCGAGTCATGATACAGTAGGAGGGGATGCAGTAGTTCTGCACTTCTCCCTTTGTTGTACATACGGGTTTGGGGATTATTTTTTGGGACAACCAATGGCAGTTTTTATGTTTGAGAATGAGATGGAGTGTTTCTGAGGTCTTCTCTCAGTGCCTAACCAATCATAATGTGAAGGATGTGGAGCATGTTCTGGAAGGTTTCTTAAAATCCCTTCAGATCATGGAGTAAATGTACGATGAAATATCCATGTAATTTATGAGAGTGAGTCTAGGGAAAGAGAAGATCCATGATGCCATATCAGTGATTGTTTATTGAATCGTAAAATTGGGACACATTAATTATATCTTGGAGTAGGGTTTGGGGGAGTTTTTGGGAATGTTGTATGTATGGAAGATTGTTTGGATATGTTTGGTTATCCTGATCATTGTCTCACCTCAGGATTAATGGTTTGTGTCATGGTTTTGTGGAGGCCTGCATGAGAAATTTGGGACCCAAATGTGGATGAGAAAAAACAATAATTCCCAGAAGTATGGGCAGAATGGTCTCACTATCTTGGCGTATGAGGATATGTTGTGGTCTTTTGTGTAAGACTTACATATGAGTTTGGAGGGTCACTTAACATTTGTAGTGTTTTGATACAAAAACAACAACCAATATACTAATTAAATAGAACATATTTATCCCCATTACGGGAGGCCTTATAGGTCACTGTTATGATAGATAGAGACTGGGGTCTTTTTGGGACTATAGTGGGTGTGGGTTATTATGGAAAAGGTCAAGGTTATCCTTGACTAGATGAGGATGGCCTGGAGTTAGAAAAAATCATACACAAATTTCCATTGTAGTCCATTTAATTGTGTGCAAGTATAGAATGTTTTTTTGATAGTCTTCCCAGGATGAGGATTATGGTGGTTTGATTGGAGTGATGAGTTATCCATGAGGAACATCTGGCAATTTGAGATCATATATAAGGTTGTAGAGGTTTCACAACACCTCTTCATACCCCTATTGTTGGAGTAGGTTCATGATTTCTTCCACATGTTGTATTTAAGGAGAAAAACACATAACCCAATGCACATTATCTAATGTTGTGAATTGGAAATCGAAGATAGATCCTTCTTTATGGAGAACCTGGTGGTGATCAAGGATCGATAGGAGAGGACTCGGTGTCGATGGACAATCCATTGGGTTTTTTTGAACCTTGAGAATGTGAAGGAGATATCCTTTAAGTGGGACATCCAAATACAGGCTCAATATTCTAATTATTTATTTATTTATTCATTTAGGAGATGAAATTCATGAATAAGGGAATGATGTAGAGACCTATTTTTTCTTCATTGTACAATATTGATATATTCATATATATATTTCTAGATCCATGTTTTAAGATGAAGTCCGATTCTGAGACCCAATTTTTCTAAAATTAATTATATAAATATACTAAATATATTTTATACTAGAACCATTGTTTATTAATGAAAATGAGAGAACACATAAATATAGCTTAAATAATAAATTTGAGAACATGGTTGAGTCCATAATGTGATGATCACCATAGGTGTGTCCTATAATTTTTAACAGTGGGGTGTTCATACATCTCACCCGTTGGTGGTACATTCAGATGGTTAATTAATAAAAATAATCAAAATAACTTATTATTTTTCAACATGACTAGAATATCAATAAAATGTTCTCTATGAATAATCCAATAAGGTATTTCACATAGACCCTAGGTAGATTCTAGACCTTCCACATCCTCCTTGCATTGGCGGTTCACATCAGATGATGAAGAATCTATGGATTAGAGAATATAAAAAAACAATAAACTCAATGACTTCCATCAATCATTTTTATCATGTTTCTTTGATGATAAACGATCCAATATCTTGGTAGGACTCATAAAACTATCGATCACACCCCTTCTGGATACATTTACTAAAAATAATAATTCATTCTACGGTCTTCACCGATTTTAGGATCATTTCATATGATTATGTACGGATTTAATTGATTATTCATTGGCTTTGTAACCCTATATATATGATTTCTTTTACTTTGGTTAAGCAATCTTACCAATGACAATTTTATATTATTCTATTCCTTTACCCATTAATTTCTAGACGTGCGTCCCCAATTTGAACTCAATGTCCCAATTCAACATTTTTTAGGAGGTACTGATCCCTACTAGAACCCTAGAGTTTTTTGGTAATTTCATATGAGTGATATATCAATGAATTAAATATAAATTTGGGTTGTTTTTAAGTTGTTATTGATCAATTTATTGATGAAAAATCCAAATCAAATATGGAGGGTGATGGTTGTTCATATAAAATGAATGATGAACACCCACATAATGAATGAATTAGATTTCTGGGAAATGACTGCTAGAAATGATAATCTATGGGCATATCCTCCATTGTATCAATAAAATGAGGCCTTAACAAAAGTGTAAAATCATGATCTGTAGTGGATAGTTCAGATGTGATAAACTATAAAAAACATGAATACACTCCATGTATCATGATAAAAACAAGGTCTATATCCACTAAACTACACAAACAAGGGTTTTGGGAATTAATAAGGATGGTATGGCATGTATCCGTCCTACATGGCATGTATCGCTTCCCTGAGTGGATAATCCATGTGGCAGAGCACACAGGTAGGACCCCATGTAGAAGTGTATGGACATGTTCATGGTAGTGTGACAATGTAAATGAATATTTCGTGAGTAAGCATACGTGGGTTGGATACATGATAACAACCAAAAACATTGGTGATACCTTGAGTGGCATTGGTAAACCATGTATATCACCTACACACAATATATCTCTACACAGTTAATGATCTATGTACCTCTAGGGACACGACCAGGTGATTTAGCATCACCATCCACCGTATGGGTCCCCCAAAACACTATATAGCCCTTTTTTTCTTTTGAGAAAACATTAAATTCTAATATCTATATAATTTGGATTCATATTTTTACCACTAGTAGACTATACATAGTGTTTTTCCACATATAACACGATGGTTTCAAAAAAATGTTGCTATTGATTTGTGATGTGAAATCTATATGCATGGGACTTATTTATAACATAATCTAGGGTGAGAGTGATAACAAGGGTTCACCAAGTTAATTTTTAGTGCAACTGTCAAGGTGGGTTGGTCATTGGTCCTCGATGACTAGAGTAGAACCCTCCTGCTGGAATAGGGCATCATCCCTTTATTGACTCCAAGAGTGGAACCCTCCATCTAGGCTAGTCATGGGTATTCTTCCATTAGAGTGAACCCTTATTATTAGAATAGAGAATTGGTCCTTTATCATCTTCTAAAGTGGATCCCTCTAGCTGGTCTTGGTATGGGTCCTTTAAGATCAATGGGTAACCCTCCCACTGGGTCGGGAATGGGTCCTCCTTCGATTATAAGAGTGTAACCCACATATCGAAGTAAGGTATGGGACCTCTATCTATTTTTTATGTGGAACCCTCCAGTTGTACCAGGGAATGGGTTATATTCCTAGAGACTGTGGATCCTCATCTGTGTGGTCCAGTGAAAATGAATGTCATGAAATTGATGGTTTCTTCTAGGAATATGTGCAAGATGATTGGCATGGTTGTTGGACTTCTAGAATATTTGAAAACTCTTTTTATTAGCTGTGAGATGAGATCTCCTTTCTCTTTCATTTGAAGATATTTTTCTGAACATATATACATAAATTTTGATTCAATGACTCTCCTACAATGGGATTCAATAATTCCTAGGGTATGACACATACTATCTGTGTATTTCATCTCATTGTTGATTGAGCTTATTGTCCTTCAACGGGAGGCAGAGACTCAACATATAGCTAATCTAAACACAGTGTTGACCCCATGTTCTTGGATGAGGATATTATTTATCTTTCATTGTATTGAGGCTCATCTTCTTTACTTTCTACTATCTCTATTTTCTTGTTTTATCACTTTCCAGTCCCCCTATTGTTTTGTGGTGTCCTATTATAAATGTATATACTCACCCCGACATTGGATTTCCCTGCATGCATCTTTTCATATTCAGAAAAAATTCAGGTTAGTGGAGACATTAGAAGAGCTTAGGGATTCTGGGTTCTTTGGACTACATATGTTTGTCGTATCATGGATATCAGTAGATAGTCCCTCTTAGAAATTTACTATTCATTTATGGTTATGTTGAGACATATTTTTGGCTGGGTGTGCATTTATCCCCTTTAATTCTCATTATGGTCCATTTTCAAATAAAATTTAATGATTGGGTCCAATTTCAGACAGCTTTTATAGATTAATTACCACGAGGTACCTATATTCCATCAAATTGTGCACTTGTAGTATCCATAGAGGTATGAATTTCTTGGAAAAACCAAATAATATATACCTTATCAAATCATTATATTGTTATTCAATAAGTATACTCAAATTATATAATAGGTTTATGTTCCCTAATATGTGGTTCCATAAAACTAGTTCCAAATATTTATACTACACATTCTTTTATACCTTATATAATGACCCTGAGCCAAGTGGCCTGCAGTCTACGTCATACATTATTATAATAGAATAGAAACATGATTCACATCCGAAAAGAATTAACAATTCTCGGAAATTGTAAAACTAGAAATATACATGATCTACATTTAAATATTTTTAATATAAAATGATATCATATACCTATAAAAATGAATTTCATCCTGGAAAACTCATTCCATGATTTCTTTTAAATTACCTAGGGAAAATTATAAAAATATGGGTGAGCTCAAATGTTCATTAATGGATATGAAATGTGGAATATATAGTGAATCCTCAACCATAATAAACATTAAATATAGGTAAATTGACTCACACCCATTTAAATAACATGAAATTCATGGTTATAAAAGGCTGAATCAGTACGGAAATGTAACTAAATGAAAAAACATTAAATTTTTTCAAATAACTAATAATAAAATGCATACCTAGTTAATTCCATAGAGGAAGTATGCTGGATGATATTAATTGATTAATTCTCAATGAAAGAAACTCATAATTATTGGTTTCCTTGTTTAACAGGTATATGATTCATTTACTACTAAGACTATTCACATGTCCGTCTGAACACAAACTGGGTAAAAACCCTTCTAATTTGGCCAATTGATTCATCTCCTAAGACAAATGATGCATTGAGGGGATTATAATAGAAGTTCCCCAAGTTATATTATACTGGAATAAGTCATTTATTATGTATTGAATATATAATTTAATTCATAAACAACATTTCATATCATCTACTATATGTATTTAGTGATGGATACATATTTATCAATATATCCCTAGTTAATCCAATAACATTAAATGTTATTATCATATGTAAAAACTATATATAGTTTAAGAAATAATTATATTAATAATTAAATAATATGAATATATAATATTAATGTAATATACAATGAAATATGATAGCAAGAAACTATTTTTTTCAAGATAATGTTAACAATCAAAGTATAACGTGATATTTCACAACCATGTTTACCAATTGGCAATGTTCATGTCATATCTGATTTGGTGAAATAATAAAAATTGAATTTCTTAATAAAAGGAATAATGATTTATCCATGACATTACATGTCAAATGGCCAATATATACATCATATAAATTATATTATGTGCATAATATTACAATATGAAAAAATGAAACAAAATTGAGACAAAATATCTAAGCTCACATGTCCTTTGGGTTAAATGTGATGTAACCTATTAAATAGTGGTTTTAAATATGTTATTAAATTATAAAATGGAAATATTATTACTCTTGATATCCAATATTATCCTTTCATAAAATCTAATCAATAATTCAATTTTCAATATTTCTTTATGATCATTGTTTCGAGTGTTAATTGTTTGGTTTTTCTCAATCATCCATTATTATAAATGCTCTGGGTCTTACGAAAATTATAATGTTCAATCCTATCCAAAATAATAAACATGATATCATTATCATAATGATCAGTTATAATTTTAAAACCATTCATTCTAGATGGTTATGAAAAATAAATGACATTACGATTGTGGACATGGTAGGTCATGCGTACGTATGGGTAACGATTTTATTTTTCAAATATCATTATAGAAATGTTCTAAGTAATATCATTCTTATTAAAAATGGACATGATATCTTAAATCCTATATAATCTCATTAAATATACAGACACTTATATGAATATATATATATATATATCTTCTATGTAGTGTGTTGATGAAAATAGAGGCATATGACTTCCTGAAGGAATTATTCCACATTTACACAAATGATGTTATCATCATAAAATGTAATAAAAATAAAATGGTATATTAAATTTAAATAAGGATGAATATTCTAGGAATAACATAATAAATTCTTTTATTTCAAATATAATCATTAACATTATTACTTATCACCTTCAAAGTATATCATTAGTGAAAGACGAATCAAATTGCTTTGTGAGGTAGTAGTCTTCCATACACACAATCTATGTTATCATGTATCATACGAAATGGAATTTAATAAGTTATGTAATATATAATTAATCTATAGGTTTAATAATTATAAATATAATATATATATATATATATATACTTTAGATCCATCATAATAACCAACCATTAGAGGTTGTAATGGAAAAATGAACGATGTTATTTTGCGAGGTGGTAGTCCGTTATACACATTAATGGTGATTTTGTAAACCATTTGATGGAAGTGTAGATGGTTCTAGGGAATGAGTTATTAATAAAATCATAACATTATATGGAATAAACTAGGATATTTTATGATAATTATTTAATTTTAATTTAATTAATTAGGGAATCAAGTTAAATAAAGACGCTTGTTGAATAAGAATACCTTTTATTCAGATATCATCATTTGGGTTGCACTAAACACATCTTGTGTTGGATTTCATAAAAAATATGGATTATAATATTTGGTTAGATATGTTTTTGACCAATTTTTGTAGGTTTTTTCTGATCCAAATTTCTTGAGTGTTGTTAATAATCGAGTGGAGTGAGTTCCATTTTATATTTGAAGAGGAGTGATGTTCTTGGAAATACATAATATTAATCAGTATTGTGGGGTAAATATTACATAAAGTGGGAAAAATTGATAATTAATTTTTTTTATGATGACATGGTGGATAAAAAATCTCCACCACACAATTGAACACATGTTTTATTCATTTTATACATTAACATATAAGTCTCCATATTTTTTCCATTTATTGTTATATCTATGATTACTAATATTATTTCCAAGGTAATTTATCCATTAACACAAAATTAATGGGAGAATAATTAGTAAATTTAGACCAAATGATTATAAATATTTAATCTTATTTATAATATAAAAACCCAATATGTGTTAGAAATTAATTTTGAGGGACATGCATATGACGAACAAAAAAAACCACTTTAACCTTAAATGTTCTTACATAGTTTTTTACTATTTATCAGTCAATATATTCATTTTAAAACAAAATTTTTTCCATTAATATAAAATAGAGGATATTATTTATCATTTAAATACGACATGGAATAGTATATAAATTTTTATAAATTTTAATTATTTATACAATATAATTTATCATACAATAACATTAATTTAATTTTTGACATTATTAATTTAAATTGAATTTAAAAATATACTGCAAATTATAGAATTCCATTTTATTGTTAATAAAAATGAATCGAGATATATTCATCTAAATTATAATATAATTTAATAATTCATTCAATTTACATCACTTTTTATATTTTTCACATCATTAATTTTATTTTATTGTCAACTAGATAATTACTATATTTTCATTTCATAATAATTTAATGTAATTATTTCATCCAGAAAAATTAAAATAAATTCAAATAATAAAACAAGACATTTATCATTAAAAAATTTATATATAACTGAATATCATATGTTTTTCCCTTTCCCATGTCTTTATAGATATTAAAAGTAATAAACCTGTATTTTTGGTCTTTTGCATCACATAACTATTTATATGGGATAAAATCATATTGGAGTTGAGAGGAATTACCATATTTTATATAATTTTATTTCCATGATATAAAAAAAATTAAATAAAGTTTTGATAATATTTTAGGACATTTCACTCTTATCATTCTAGTTCAACGACTCGGTATATCAATTTTTACCCTTTCCTCGGTAATTAATTCCATTCATTCACTGTTTATTTTGATCAAAAAATATGTTATCCATATTTTAAATAATTCAAATTTTTTATTCCAATTCCAATTAATCGACAAAAAAAATTTAATTTTAATTAATCGGGTAGACGTGATGAGAAATGGAGTTTTTTTTGAAAAAATGATCAAATGTTTTAAATGGTTTTATATCCAAAACAAATATAAAATTTATCACAATAAAATAAACATGATTAGTTGATGTGTAATTTAAATAATTTAAATTTTATGGAAATTAAAAATATAATTTACCAATTATTCATCGATCGTAAACTATTAAGGAAATTAACTTAATTATAAAATAAATATATTTTATAATATTGGGGTATTTAAAACACACTCAATATATATCTGAGGTTATTATTTTAGAAATTGGTGAATTTCATGAGCATCCCAAGGATAAGGGATATTTTTACATGATTATTATGGATGTGGTGACCCAGAACATTAGATTAAATAAAATGAGTTCCCTTTAGAGATGGATATTTTCTAAAAATAGATTATGAATAGTGATATATTCATTTTGGGATTTTCAGTAGGTGATGACTAGGATGAAATAACATGTATTGGAAGGATGGGTATGCAATATTTGTGTTGTTACAAGTTATGAATTTTTTGAAGTGTGATTTAGTTAAAGTCAAGTGGTAGTGGGTACACCTGTGACTGATAAAGGGTAATGAATTTCTTTTTGTTTTGTAGATCAGTGGGTGGTGTGGATAACATTATCTTGAGCAAGTGATGTGAAATTAATTGTAAATTCTTGTTATAGATCAGGAATGAGTAGTTTTAGTCATGTCCCTCCATTACATTCGGTGATGGATATGGCATGGGAAAAGATGATCACAATTTGATCCAGTGGGGTGACAACATGTTTAATCATATAGTGAGATGTGTGAATATGTTCATAGAGATATTACCTTTATTATAGAGATATCATGGATGAGTGGAACTTATTATTGGATGGTTCTTATTGAAATTGGATTCCAATGAGTAAGTGGATTAGAGTTCATATGGATACCTCAATTAATTCCATGTATAAATTGAAAATATTGTGTTGCACAAAGTCTGATCATGGGTTTCCTACTTGGGATGGTTTATATTTATCTAAACATGATCTTGTCGCTGTTTAATTATTTCTATCAGAAAGGACTAATGGTGGAAATATAAAATGTATTGTTTAACCTTGAAATAAAAATAGATATTTTGAATGGGATTTATTGAGAATTCTAAAACAATCGTAGAATGTCATTGATCTTAAAAAAACCTGATCAGGTGATTTGGTAATGTATTAGTAATTGGAGCCATGAATTTTCCGGAAGTGTTGGCCATTGGATGTCCTCCAAGTGTTTTTCCAGATATGGAATGTGGAGAGAAAAAACCCATATCAGGTCTATATTTATGGACATGATGGGTGTCTTTTGGGAATCTGTCTCAACCATTCAATGAAAAGAAAAATGTTATCCTGTTGTGTTTGGGTGAATATGGATCCTATATATTTGTTGGAACTTGATGATGTGGAGTACTATGAATGTGTCACTAGAATTTTTTTTTATGTTTAGGTGCGATGACTTGTAACCCATGCTGAGTGTGATGTTAAAATTAATGTACAATGTTTGAGAGTGAAATTGTTATGGATAATCTTCCTAAATATAGGAATTTAGTTATTATGAGCTTATAATTATAGTGGAAATCACCATATTCACAATGTAAAAAAAGGAATATTACATGGTCATTCCTGATGTGAATGTCTTTAAAAATATTCATTCATGTGTTTGGAATGGGTTATAAATGATGTCCCATTGTTCGGTTTATATATTGACATAGTTTTTAGGTTTCACTTTAGAAGCGTGTTTTGTGTTTTATATGGGAATATAGCTATTTGGGGACCAATGGATGACCATGGAAGGTTGAAATATATGGGTTGGTGAACGACTAGTTTTATATTTAGGAGATTTTAAAACACCATATTTCTATGTCATTTAGTGTGTCGTGGGAAGAATAAATTTTCATCTAGTTGGTGGATCAAATATTTATATGAATTTCATATGGGGGTTTAGAGGAATAAAACAACTCAAAACTGGTGTTATAGACATTTTTTGTTCTTCAAAAAATATCCAACAGGCTTATATGAGGCTTGAAAGTGGTTGTGTGATTACTATTGATTTGGAATCTTTTTTTGATGATTTAACATGGATTAGGGCAAGGTATATGAGATGGTCCATTAGGTTACCACTAGGTTTCTTCATCTAATGATGATATAACTTTTGAGAATTTGGGCGTTTTTAAATTTGGTTAAAATGGTTTAGTTAATTATAGTTTATTATAATTAATTATGATTAATCTATGGATGTTGTGAAGGTTTATGGGAGCACATGTGGTTGCTAAAGGAGCCAACAGGATCTCAGGCGAGGTCAGCTTTCTATTTTTGAGGTGGTGTAAAAATGGAAAAGTGATTAAAATGAGGAATGTTGACTAATAGACTATCCATATAAAATTCATGAATTTTTGTGATGGAGATGGTGTGGGGTCACTCCACAATTTGTGTCTACATATTTAATTTAATTATTTAATTTCAATTGTGATGCCTTTATTAGGATGAACAAGTTCCAATGCCCAAATAGAGCTTGGTACTGGTTGGTTCTCCTCATCATCTGATTGTTGAGGCCTTGGCTTAATGATTAACATGAGACATGTAACCCAACATTTGAGGTGTAACATATGAGTCATATATAAGTTAAACCCCATTGTGGTGACCTTTTATAGGATCCTTATGTATCCCAATCATGGGATATTGGTTAAGTTGTATTGCTCATCCCTTATGGTTCATATATTCGATGATTCCCTAGTCATTATTATTATATTACAATCTTGGGGTGACTGTTCCACGCCCATTAGATGGGACTAGGCCTAGGTGGATAGAAAATATGAATAATTGGATCAGTTTGGGTGACTAGACCACCCTAGTGAGACTTGATGTCCTATATGGGTTATGGGATATATTTTTATTGATGATAGTGGGGATTACCACGTGTATCGAGAAATGTTGTGATATAATGTTGATGATTTCATGGGTTGAGTTATCCATAGGAAAAATTCTGTAGAAAAAATTCTTATGATACTGAGGACTCCATTTGGAGTTCCTCTCTATGGATTGACCATGGGTAACCCAATCTTTGCACCGTTGACAGAATGGCACTATGCAGGTATGTATCGTCATGGGTAGGGAGGCATGTGGTTGTGAACATAGAACCCTAGTCTTGCTGTGAAGAGAGAATGCCTTCATAGATGAGGAATGACTATCATGAATTTGTCCACCTGTATTTACATACATTTCAATGATACATGTCATACTTCTTACAGGTGATTATGACATTGTTGTTCTGGTACCCAATCATGGAGTGGTCTTCTTTCGATAACTGGAAGATGTATATTTGGTGGATCTATTCCACAATGATGGGTAAAATACCCCAAGATATTTACTCTAACATAAAGATGGGTATACTACCATTGATTGGATGAGCCCAAATTTCTAATGGATTGTTATATTACCCCCAATAAAATGTTCTCTCAGAATAGCCTAGGTATGGGAATATTACCACCTAATGCTTGACTACACCCATGTGAGGTGTTTATTACCCCAGTAGGATGAGCATATAAGTCAGGGTTATGAGAATATTACCACATTTTTTCTATGGTCTTTGAGTGATATGGGGACAAGTATGTTCTTGTTGATTCATATGACTTTATTGGATAGACCATTCCCATATAGGGATCTGACCGATGGACAAATTAATAGGAATATGAATCATGACATGCTTAGAGATACCCAAGCACTGTCCAGATAATGCATTGTTGATCAGGGTCTCATACCCAAAATATATTCACTGTTTCCTCAAATGAAACTTGAATTATGATGTGATATGAGAAACTATGACATTGGGCTTAAGTAGGAATATTTAATATAAATTATCATAGTTACTCTAGATATTTTTGGTTAGCATGTCTGATTCACATTGCACTGCATTTTTTATTAATATGAGACCAAATTCGTGGTTCCATTCTATTTTTTGTACTGAAAACCTACTCAAGACACAAAACACAAGGGTATCTAATAATATATTCAATTAGTTATAAGTAAATGTTAGGATGAGGCATGGGTTTGATCGAGCTTGGTGTATCAGATGAGTAAATAGAACATGGGATGAGGTGAGGCTTGGAGATGTAGTGGAATCCTTTTTTAAATTCATTTATTATTGTATATATATGGTTACCCAAGAGAGAGTTTTTTAAAATTTATAACATGGTACATTAGGAATTTCCTTTATTTAATTTATTATTCAATCAATATGTTTTTATCCATTTTTTATTACCATATATTTTATGATGTTTTGATATTTAGCGAATTGAAAAATTATTTTTCACTCTGATATTTGGGTTCAAATTTATAGACCTGCATTTTCCATTTAATGTTTTTAATTATATAGTATTATTAAGAGTCTGAAAAAATTGAAGGTGCATGATTCTAAGGCCCGAGGTGCTCGAAATTAATTTTTGAACATTTTATTATGGAACATTTATTAAACATGCGAGTGGTGTTTTCTAAATTTTTAACTGGTGCTCAGATTAAAAATATGATGGAATAGTTGAATCCACAACACTGGGATTCGCATAAGGGAGTCTTCAATTCGACCGCAGTAGTTTGGGAGAGAAATATAGTTTTTTGGGACATCTAAAAGAATAATAAAATAACAATGTTATTTTATTTCTATTTCTTCTTTTTCTACAACGGACGAGCAGTGGTGGCGGGACCAACGGCATGTCAAGCCATTTAATGTCTTGACTCCCCTTGTTTTTTTGTAACCACACCATTGGAATTTGAATGGGTCATTAATTAAATGAACCTCATGAATTCTACGTGGTTACTCACCCTTCCCCTCTCCAATTTATATGGTGCTCGGGGATGAGTGTTGGAAGGACTTCACCAAGTGACGAAGCTCTGGAAAAGTACCACGACTCCAACAACTTGGAGGAAGAGACATGTCCCAATGACCAGTGACAAGCCCCACCGAATCACGATCCTTTGACAATGACGAAGGAGGTTCTGTCGACCATCATCATTGAACGTCTCTTCCATATAGGGGATTGTTTAAAAGTTATCATTGATGTTTTACCTTGCTTCCACATTCTATCACATTAACATGGAGGGCACGGGAAAAACAGACAAATCCTGGACCCTCCGTCGATTTTCTCATGCTCTTTTCAATGGTAACAGGTTCCTCAGAATGAAAAAATGTGAAATAACGGGTCACACTGTGAATATGGTAGCGCAAGAGAGTCATAGGCACAGAGGATACCAAGAACGGACCACCGAAACACGTTCATTGGCCCACGGATGAAACTGCTAGCACGACTTTTTAGCGGCGGTTGGCGGAGGCCAGAGAAGACCCATGAAAACTAGCAGTGGGCGGTTGAAGGAATCACATGACGGTGTCTAGTGGTGGTTGAAGGTGGACTTCCCGAGAGGGCCGCACAAGATAAGGATAGCACCTGCAGGCACCGACGGTAGGGCAATGAGGTCGTGACAGAAGGGGGGTAGTGCGGCCCCGTGTAGCGCTGTTTGGAGGAGCTCAGTTAGCCAAACGACCGACTGTTCACCCAGTGGGGAAGCTACCCATCAGCTAGAAAAATAACCCAACAATCATGGGGCCAGTGGGACACAACGGTCCCCCCTACGGGCGGACTGTGCAGGATTCTATCCAGCCATGCGGGCCTAACCCGGCCATATGCTGCACCCATGGCATAGTGGGCCGGCGCGGGTGGGTCGAGCCCCACCCAGCGGGCCTGGCCAATCATAGCTCGAGCCCGCCAATCTAATCTGGCTGACCCCGATGGGTAGAACCATGTAAATCGGGCCAACCTTTAATGGGCCAGACCCTAGTGGGGTTAGGAAGACCCCGGGACCCGTTGTGTTGGGACAGACTGACCGAGTCGAACTAGGACCAGACCCAACCAGTTCCCAAATAAAGAAATTCCATTAACTAACGAATTGGATGTCCATACAACACACTATCATTGGCGTTGGGATATCTTTTTGGATGAAATTATTATGGCATATTTTGATGAGCCGGAACGAGCCGGGCAGGAACGAGTTGAGATCACCCTTGTATCATGGAATGGGATGTATCATATAGACCGAGCATCCGAAGGATGCACCGTTTGTGGCATAAGGAAACTTGGGACAAAGAAATCCTTTTATGGTACTCTAAGTGAGTTTTGACAGGGTTTAATTTGTGACATGGGTGGGATCAGAATTGTATCCAATCTGTCCCTTTTTTACAAAACTGCCCATATCTCACAGAATATGCATTTAATCGATGTGACATCTGTCACGTTGGGACCCCGATGACAGAGTGGTTCCTTGGGTATGCTTTTTTCGGGTTCTTGTAGTGGTTTATATATGATATATGGATTGAGGAATGGTTCTCCCTGAATAAAATGAGATATGAGCGGGAATCTGATGGCTTATTGCCAATTGAAGAGTGACACTATGTGGATCAGTATCGTAGCGACCCTGTGTACATATTCATTAGAGTGACCCTATGTGGATCAGCATCGTAGAGACCCTTTGTGGATCAGCATCTTAGCGACCATGTGTGGATCAACATCCTGGAAACCCTATGGGGATTACCATCATAGTGACCCTATGTAGGTCAGCATCATAGAAACCTTTTGTGGATCTGTAGTGCGTTACCCAGTGAGGACTAGCATTAGTGTGGTCCATCTTGGATTAGTGACACATGGCCCAGTGTAGACTGACAATGGATCAAATTACTCATGGATTAGTTATGGAAATTTTTAATGGGATAAAATGATATAGCTTAAGACTAATCATCTTTATTCTCGATCACTAAGTTTTATACCTGGTGTGAGCAGACTATTGCATTGTGCATTGTGATTGAGTTCTTACTTTGTGGTTTCTCCATTGTGGAACTCTAGGAGACCATTGGGGGTCTCGTCATCCCTAATGATTATTTTTATACTCACCCATGTACGGGCTTCGACTGCACCTTTTTGTGTCTTGTGCAGATGACGAGCAGTTGGGATGAGACTTGGGGGAGCCAAGACCAAGTGGTATACAATGGAGAGAGGCTGACATAGAGTACTATGGATACGATCAAAACCTACATTTCAAGAAGTTTCCTCGGTGGATGATCTAGGAGCTATTTTTTTGTTTCATTTGTATGTTTACTTTTCAGTTGTGCTTGTATTTCGTCCCCTTTACATTTAGATAACTTTTTTACTAAAGAAGTTTACTTCATGGTTGATTCTTGGTGTGTTCATGGTTTTTCAGTTTTTATAGGTTTAAAGGAAATGTCTTCCAATGATTGGGATATGCCTTTTGGTGCTAGGAGCCAACCCCTGGCCTATGGAAGGTGGGCTTGCGGTAGTCACAGCATGAGCCCTAGGGGACAGGTCGTGATAAAGTGGTAAAAGGGGATATTGTTCCACCGAAGAACTAGGGATCTGATAATTTAATGGAGTAATAGTGTTATGTGTTTTGAGTGTGTATTTATGTTTGGAGAGACTAGGGATTCTGCATCGGCCGACGTATCCATACACCAGAACCCTGAATTCCGATTTCGTACTCAGGGCACGAAAACACTAATTGCATGTATTTTGGAAATTTTGTTACTAGAACTATTTTGAGTTACCTCACCATCTATAAATTATTGACTATGGTGAACTTGTTACTTTTTAGGTTGTTATCACCTAGAAAGCCATCCGGGATTCCTAAGAGAGTACACGATGACGGCCCACCGAGAGACGAGGCATCAGTGCAGGGCCCTCTTACAGATATAGTACCATCAGGTGGTGTACCTGTAGCACCACTACCAGTTGGCAGTCTTTTCCACCATCCCCACTAGCAGACTGCTCATGACGACTGAGTGCATTGCACAAGTTACAATGGTAGAGGCCTCTGAGGTTCTGAGGTGATACGGATCTGCAGGCAGCTGAGGACTGGCTGGAGGTTGTTCCAATAGAACATTGCCTAGTTGGGACACCAGACGACCTAATTGTGATCCTAGTTGGAAGTATTTTCTAGGGAGCTGCAAAGAGATGGTGGAGCCTGACGCTCCAGACACATGACAAGGTATCCCTTGCCTGATCATATTTTGAGGGTCTCCTTAGGGAAGAGTTTTTTCTAGTGAATCAAAACTCTTTGTGTGTATATAAGAGATTCTTTACTTACAACAGGGCAGCCAAACCATGGCCATGTACTTGGTGAGGATGACCGACCTCTCATGCAACACCACCAACATGGTGCAGTACCCTTTATTCTGAGCCTGAACCTTCAATCAGGGACTCCGATGTGTGATTTGAGATTATATGTTACTCTTATAATCATAACGCATGCCGAAGTGCTTAAGAGAGCACTCTTGGTGGAGAGCTTCCTTGCTGAGTAGACTCTGATGACAAGACCCACCACCGGGCGACGCGTTGCATAGTCATTTGCGGTTGGTTGTAGGCTGATGACACAGTGTTCCAAGCAGACCAAACCTTCGGGTGGACGACCCCAAGAAGTAGGGTCAGAGATTTGATTCTTAAGAGGTAGAGTAGGTTGGGCGAGGAGTAGATTGTGCTTCATGTGCAGTGGGCAGGGTCACAAGGATCACGACTGCCCCACAAACTACACTGACAACCAGTAGACGGTCGAGGGACCACCAAGATAGAGGTAGGGTTCGAGCAAGGAGGTCTGAGGGAATTGGACATGGTATGGGAGTTGGTTGTTCTATAGGCAGTGGGTGGCGATTTGAGGTTCTACCGCTGCCACCTCTTGGTGGTCCACCCCGACCAAAGTGAGCACTTGGATTGGGACGAGCTCATCTCCAAGAAGCTTAATCCTATGACCCTAACACTCTAAATATGATTTGAGGTCTGATATGTGTCTAATAAACCTTATTTTTAGTACATATAGACACAATTTCCAGTCACTCATTCGTTTCCATAGCTCTAATTCGGAGCTCGGAGATTCTGGTGGAGTCGTTGGCTTCATCCTTGATATTTGAGACTCCTACGGGAGAAGATTCGATGATTACACACTGGTGTTGGCAGTGTGAGATTACTCTAGGATGCAAGAGCTTCGTCTAGGATATTCTATTAGCAGCTTCAAGGCCTTACGATGACATCTTGGTTATGAATTAGTTATCCACATTCCATGCTCAGATTGACTATAGTATGCACAAAGTGTGCTGTGTCTGTGAGGATGAGACCAGGTTTTCCTTCATCAGGATGAAGGGAACCTTAGCAGCACACAATGGACTTACCTGAAGGATGGTTTGACTAATCACTCATCAATTGGAAAGCCTTACACTCAGAGCAGTTGATGTTGAGATTTCGTGATATCCAGTAGTGTTGGACCATTATGTCGATGTCTTCCTTGATGATGTTCTAGGACTAGCTCCTCACAGAGAGGTGGAATTATACATAAAATTAAATCCCCAGACAAAACCAATATCTAAACCATCATATCAGATGTCTTCTATGTATCTTCGTGAGTTACAGGTAAAGGTGGAGGACTAGTAGAGGAAGGGTTTCATAAGGCCGAGTGATTATCCATGGGCAGCCTTGATTTTGTTCTCCAAGAAGGAAGATGGTTTTTTAAGGCTCTGTGTGGATTATCAGTTCCTAAACCATGTGGTTGTGATAATATGTATCCACTTCCAAGGATTGATGATCTCTTTGATCTGCTGAAGGTAGATCGTTGGTTTTTTATGATAGTCATCAGGGCAAACTAACATCATCTCATGGTACGAGATGAAGATGTGAAGAGGAAGACCATCAGATGTCGGTATGGCCATAATGAGTTCATGTTTATGCCATTTGGATTGACCAACACCCCTTAAGTACTCATGGGACTCATGAACATTATCTTTCATCCATACCTCAGTCACTTTGTGGTGGTATTCATCAAAGACATCTTGATATACTCGGCGTTGGTGGATTAGAATTCCTATCATCTACATATTGTTTTGGATACACACTGAGAGAACCATCTATATGGTAAGCTCTCAATGTTTCAGTTATGGATAAATGAGGTCAATATTCTAGGACATGTTATCTTAGAGGCTGGGGTTGTAGTGGATCCAGCGAATGTAGTGGTTATGTTTTATTGGGATCCTCCTAGGAGTGTGACCAAGGTGCAGAGTTTCCTGGGGTTTACTGGGTACTACCAAAGATATGTACCTTAAATTTCTGAAGTTGAGGAACCCTTTTTATTATTGAAGAAGTAGGGACATCCCTTCACATGGACATAGAGAAGCCAGTAGAGTTTTCAGGAGTTGAGGAAATGACAGACTAGTGCCCCCATTTTGAGGCAACTAAAAGAGGGTGTTGCGTAGGAAGTCTGCGATGGGACATCTGGGACTAGGCATAGATGTTTCCTGATTCAGGAGCGAGCAGTGGTCACTTATGGATCACAATAGCTAAGACAACATTATAAGAACTACGCTAACCATGACCTAAAGTTAGCAGCAGTGGTCTTCACCTTGAATATGTGGCAACACTACTTGTTTGGTGAACGATTTACTATTTACTATGATAATAATATCCTTAGGTATATCTTCTCACAAAATAACTTGATCATCAGGCACTGATGTTTCCTAGAGTTCCACTAGGAATATGACTTAGAGATAGTCTATACCCCTAGTAAGGGGAATGTAGTAGCAGATGCACTCGACAGGAGGTCTGGTCAACAGTTGATGAGTGAGGTAACAGAGTAGCTAGCTACGTTGTAGATATCCATTCTGGATAGAGATGGATTAGATTACTTCTAGTCTATGACAATCACTCCCCCACTTCTTTAGTGAGTTCAGGAGGCACTGCCTGCTGACATTGACTATGTGGTACGACGTACTATGATATCCTTAGGACATACACCTAATGGATCTTCTAAAGGTGGGGAGCATGTCTTCCTCTTTAGAGGACACACCATGGTACTAGTGTCACTATTGGAGGAGGTATTGAGGGAGTTCCATATGTACCTTCTAGAAGGAAATTATATTGTGGTGATGATGTACTAGGACCTCCGGTGTCAGCACTTGGGGATATGGATGATGAAAGTAGCAGAAGAGTTTGTTTCATGATGCCTCACTTGTTAGCAACTTAAATCTGAGCATCAGGTTCCAGCCGGCTTATTGCAGCCTTTAGATGTTCCAGAGTTGAAGTGGGATGATACTTCCATGGATTTCATGACTGGGCTACAATGTAAATCTATGAGCCATAATTCCATTTGGGTGATCCTTAACCGACTCACCATGTGGACCACTTTTACCCAACCGAGAGTAGGGATCAGTAGAGGGCTTGGTAAACCTCAACATATAAGAGATTGTACAAATTTATGGGGTTCCATCGATGATCGTCTCTTATCATGACACACATTTCACATCCTGGTTGTGGATGGGAAATCTAGAGGTATTCAGGACTCAGCTACATTTGTGCATCGGCTTTCATCCTTTGATGGATGGTCAGACAGAGTAGACTATTCAGACATTTGAAGAAATTATTCATGCTTCCATCCTAGATTTTTGCTATAGTAGTGAGGATCATTTTCCCATGAAAGAGTTTGCGTACAACAATAGCTATGACTCCATTATCGGTATGGGACCTTTTGAGGCCATCTACAGCTGACCATGAAGATCACCTCTATGATGAAAAGAATCAAGGGAGTCATCACATATGGGTCCAGAGTTGGTATGGGATACCCCTGAGAGGTTTTAGATCTTCCAGGAGTAGATAAAGACTGCATAGAGTGGGTAGAAGTCTTATTCTAATAGAAGGCGGAGACCATTGGTGTTCGAGGAGGGAGACCATGTCTTCTTATGGGTATCACCACGACGAGGTTTGCAGTGATTTTGTAGGGGCGAAAAGCTATCTTTGAGGTTCATCGTACACTTTTAGGTCCCCAGTATAGTTAGCGAGGTGGTGTATCACCTAGATCTTCCCCCACAGATGCAACAGGTGCATGATGTTTTCCATGTGTCGTAGTTGAGGAAGTACATTCATGATCTATCAGACGTTACCAACTAGGGCCTGCTAGGAATTGATGATGGGGCAATGTTTATAGAGGTTCCGTTGGAGATTGAGGATTGACAGTATCAAGTCCTTCTTTGAGGATCGATAAATCTAGTGTGTGTTCGATGGACACATGAGAACTTATAGGATAATACATGGGAGGGGGAGGCTCATATTTGTGGTTAGTACCCCCACATGTTCCCTTATTATTTGTTTTGGATTTCAGGGATGAAAATACCTAACGTGAGGAGAATTTAAAAACCATGATTTTCCATGTAATTTTTTAAATTATATATAATTATTATGATTATGCAAAAATGGACGGCATGAAATTCCGAGTATTGTGTACCCAGAATGAATTTCTGAACTTTTAATAAGGTAAGCTCAGCAAACGCGCGAGCTGCGTTTTCTAACTTTTGGTCTGGTGCTCAGATTTAAAAATAAGAGGGCACCATTGAATCTGCAGTGTCGGGATTCACTTTTTGGAGGCTTCACTTCAACCGCAGTAGGTCTAGAGAAAAAGATAGTTTTTGGGTCATTTAAAATAATAATATTATAACAATGTTATTTTTTTCATTTTTTTATTTTCCTCCAACGGACGAGCGGCAGTGGCGGGACTAACCACACGTCAATCCATTAATTCCCTTCACTCCATTTAATTTTTTGTAACTGCACTATTGGAATTTTTAAGGTTCATTAATTATATTATTCTCATTAATTCCATGTGTGTTACTCACCCTTCCCATCTCCTATTTATATGGAGCTCGGAGTGGAGTGTTGGGATGACTTCACCAAGTGACGAAGCTCAGGAAAAGTACCACGACACCAAACACGTGAAGGATGAGACCGGTTTCAGTGAGCGATGACCAGCGCCACTGAATAATGAACAGAAGATAATGACATTGGGGGTTACATCAAGCTACATCATCTAATGTCTCTTCTAGGTAGGGGATTTTATAAAAGTTGTCTTTGATGTTTTACCTTGCTTCAACATTCTATCACATTAATGCTGAGGGGGTAGTCTAAATGAACAAGGCCCTGACCCTCTGCCCCTTCGCTCATGATATGTTCTTCAGGGATGGTTTCCCCAGATTGATGGAAACATGAAATAGCTAGACATTATATGATGAAGGTTGTAAGGGAGAGCCGTATCCACAGATTGTACCAATAACAGACCACAGTATCTTGTTCGGTGGTTTGCGAAAGAACCTGTTGGCGCGCCATGTTGGTAGCAGTAAGCAGTGGCCGTAGGAGACCCGCGACAACTGACCACGGGCTGTGTAAGGAGGCACAAGAGGGCACACCGCAGTGGACGAACAAGGCCAGGCCGAGACTTTGGTGGAGGATAAGTGTAGTGTGAAGCAGCCACGACCAGCGGGGCACGAAAAAAGGGGGGTGGGGGTGGAGCACCCGTGGAAGGAAGGAGCGGCGCGACCCCACGCCAAGCCATGTTGGCTAAGCTTGGTCGGCCAAATGGTTGACCATTCATGCGTCGGGACAGTGCCCCACCGGTTGGTGAAACAGCCCCGTAACCACAGGGCCAGTGGGACACAATGGTATGAATTCCGGAAGACCTAGCCGGACGTGGGCCGCCCAAGCGGGCCAGACCCACCTAGTGGACCGGACATGCATCCCTGCAAGCCAGTGCTGGTGGGACGAGCCCCGCCATTCGGGCTGGGCCAAACGCGACCCAGGCCCACGAACTGAATCGGGCCGACCTAGTGAATGTGGTTGACCCTTAAAAGGTTGGACTGGGGTATGGTCAATTAGACCCTGGGACCTATTGCATCAGGACATTCTAAAGAAGTCGGACCGGGCCTAGACCCAACCAGTCCCTGAAAAAAGAAACACTCATAACTGATGAACCAGGTGTCCATTTGACATGCCATCAGTGGCATTGGGATCCCTATTTAGATACAGTCCCTTTGGCATATTCTAGCAGGCCTGAACGAGCCGGGATGGACTAAGGTGCGATCACCCCCATATCATAGAAAGGGTTGTAACTAACAGACCGGGTGTCCGAAAAATGAGCTGTTTGTGTAATAAGGACCCTTGTTACAAGGTGGTCTTTTGGAGGGATTCTAAGTGAGTTATGCTGAAGGTTTATGTGCAACCTGGGTGGGATCAGACCTGAATCTAATTGGAATCTTTTTATAATAGTACCCATATATCAAAGAAAGAGCAACTGATCGACGCGTCGTCTATCACGTTGGGACTCCAATGACAGGGCGGTCTATTGGGTATGATTTTTGTTGGACATTGTACCAGTTGAAATAAGACTGATGGATTAAAGAGAAATTTTTATAGAATCACACGATCTATCATCGGTAATCCTGTGGATGGCTATCAATTGAAGACAGACCCAATGTGGATTAGCATCCTAGAGACCCTATGTGGATAAGAATTATAGATACCCAATGTGGATCAATATCTTAGCGACCTTGTGTGGATCATCATCATTGCGACAATGTGTGGATAAGCAGTGTGGGACCCAGTGAGGACTAGCCTTAGAGTGGTTCGTCTTGGATCAGCGACACACGACACTCTTTTGATCGAAAATGGAACAACATATTCATGGTTCAGTTGTGGAACTTCCTAATGGGATAAAATGTTATAGATTTTAACTAATAATATTTATTAATGATCACTGAGTTGTATACTTGGTGTGAGTTGACTGTTACTTTGTGATTTGTGATTGGGGTCTTGCTTTTTGGTTTTTCTTTTGTGAAATTCTGGGAGAACATTAGGGGTCTCTAGGTCCCTACTGAGAATTGTGATAGTCACAACATCACAAGATTTTCCCACACCATGTGGTGTCTTGTGTAGAAGATGAGCATCTGGGCTAAGAATTGAGGGAGCCAGGACTAGGCAGTATACAGAGGAGATAGGTTGATATGGAGTGTTTTGGAGACGATCTATACCTAACCTTCAGGTAGGATCCATAGTGGATGATCCATGAGTTGTTTTCTCTTTTAATTTGTACATGTACTATTTAGTTGGGTTTGTATTTGGCCCCCTTTACATTCAATACACTTTTTACTATAGTAGTTTACATTTTGTTTGCCTCTTTTTGAATTATTTGGTTGTGTGTTTGTACAGGTTTAAAGGAAATGACTTCCCATTATATGGATATGCCTTTTGGGTGCTAGTCACTGACCCCTGGCCTATGGAAGGTGGGATTTGTGTAGTCATGACACGGACCCTGGGGGATGGGTCATGACATCTTCTCTCCCTTCGGTATCATCTTAGACATTTTGTAATATTCAAAATCCTCGAGCAAGTGGGGATGCACACTTATGGTTACATGTCGCAACTAGTCCACTTATAATTTAGTGTATTCCAAGAATGTATGTTTCATACACAAATTAATATATCTTTTTAAAATGTTTATTATATGATATTATATACAAAAATATAATTTATTTATCAGGTCAGCATCATTTTTTACTTTTGTTTTGAATATACTCACATCATAATCATGAGCCCTAACACCAAATCTATTAGTAACACAAGATATGTATATTTCAATAATCCTTGGAACAATTTGAAATATCTACAATATTATTTCTATTTATTATTCAAATAAATATAATTATATCATTAAAACTCTTTGATAGTGTGGTAGACAATAATTTTTCAAAATTCATTATATGAATTACCCCACCTCATTCATCAGATTATCTAATACTCTTATAGATACCTATCCATGTTTAACTAAAATATCACAATTGAATAAGACAACTTAATACTATTAGGATCAATTATAACTTCCACTCCATATAAAATATAATCCCTATGTTCACTATTTTGGAATGACTTACCAATTTGAATCATTGATCTAAATACATATGTGTGATTTGGAAGGAATGTATCACTTTATATTTATACTCATCTAAAGATCTGAAGAAATTATGTATCTTATGACCTCCCTATATGTATTCATGCATCTAAGGATTTAATTTTTAAATTTCATTATTTAAACTAAGCTATTATGTATTAATTTTTTTAATTTATAAATCTTATACATAAATTGATTCATGTTTTAAATTTATAATAAAGTGAAGGTCAAAAAATATATATATATATATCATATGATTAATTTATATGATATATTTTTAATGTAATGAATAAAAATAACATTAAATCCAAATCATACACTCAATTATATAAGATGTTTCATTAATAAAACCCATAATTTTATAAAATTGGTAGTATGTTATCATGTTTTGTGAGTTTCAGCCAAAAATATAAATATCTATAGATTAATAGTGAATTAGAATCATAGATTGCAGTATAATTTTAATATCAGGCATGAAAGAGTAATGATAAAAAAAATTATGAAGAAATTAGAATAAAAAATCATTTATATTGGTTGAACGAAACTAAATATTATATTACATCTAGTATTGGGCACATTAAATGTGTGACCTAATATTTATAATAATAAATTTAATAATATATATTAAAATATATCAATCTTCTTAATATAATAATATTATAACAAAAATTAATTAAAAAATTCAATGAGTCATATATTTAAGAGAGTGAAAAATTATACCATTTTATTGATCGACATATCCCATATCATTATCCATGGTATATTCCAATCTTGTATCTCTATTAAATGTTACATTTCACTCTAATACCATTTCCTTATAATTAAAAAAAATCATTGTTATAAATAATTAATGTTTTCTACTCATAACCAATATATAATATTTGTCATGTCTCAGTCGTGGGAATCAATATCATAATATCACATTTATTGAGAAGAAAAAAATATGATTTTAAATATAATTCATGTGTGGATATGATTATATTTCTACAATAATAAGGTCCCCTTGATCTATATTTCCACTAAATCATAATAATTTTAGAATTCTTAAAATAATTGTATCAAGTTTTGCACTATATTTCATTATTATTAAATGATAACTTATTCCCTCAAAATTATTTATCATCATTGTCTTATATAACATTATTAATCTTAACATATGTTTATAATTACTTATATAAATGTGATATATTATATAATATTTCTAATAACTGATAAAAAATGTCACTAAGTTGTTAGGAATTCATAGAGTAACTTCATGAAATTAAAAAACATGATAAAATGAAGTGTTCGTCATTTTTTTATTGTGTGTTATGTCTGGTTAAGTTATATCAAGAAAAAATTTCATAATTTTATTATATATATTTACCGTCCATGAAGTTTTTTCTACGACACCATGGAGGGTGAAATGATATTACATCTATTTTGGTGATTGTATTGGTCATTGTATACAATTAGTGAAATGAATACTTTGGGTGATTCTTAGTGATACTAATAAATCATCATGATTGGTATATATTTTCTATCTACTATGAGGTGCACATAGTTATATTACTATTTATTTCATTAAAATTATTCATCTCTTAGATAATGTTTTTATAAGAACCTATACTCCATTGATGTATGTTCATGTTTTTTCTATTCATTGAATCCCTTAATGTATATTAATTAAATGTTTATCACGTGTATGAGGAGGCTCGGTATGTCATGGGGGCTCATGACTTGAGAAATAGAGAAAATTCTACATCCAATGCATATTTCATGGTTGGTACACCGTTTGGTGTAAAAGAGGGAAGAAATAATGAAATCCATAATGCAGGGTACATGGTTAGGTAAATCATAAAAGGGGTAGTCCAAACCATGAGATCATGGACATAGACACATTTTTGGTTGGTACATAGTTTGTAAAATAGTGTGGGATCCCCAAGTTACCATGGAAGCTTTCCCCTATTACAAAAATTTTAACGCATGGTTTGGAAAACTGTTCTACCAACATTGTACCTCATTATATGTGGGATTTGATAAAATTTTCCCCTTCAATATTTATGTATTCTACTGAATATTTCCTCCTAATTTCATTTCCAAAAATCCTAAGGATTAAATCAAATTTCCAAACATTTTCATGGATCAATATCTTTGGATTCTAATAAGTTTGGTCTGTAGTTGGGTGTGAATCAAAGCTTCGGGTAAGACTAATACTCCCCTTTCATCTATTAACAGATTATGGCTTGTGTGGTTGTTATTATTCTTCTGAATCCCTAAAACCCACTTTTTACAGTGGATCTTAGGTTGTGGCTTTAAAGGGTGTTCTAATCCATGTCACGAACTATTTTTATGTGATAATTTGTCATCAAAATCGAGGTATGTGTTATGAAATCCATATCTCATAGTCTTAAGGTCATTTTATTTTAATATTTGATGATATATGATGCATTATAATAGTTATTTAGGTGAATTTAGTGGGATTTTGTATATTGGTGGGTTAAATAATTAAATTGATCCCTCGTGATCCATGTGGGATGCCTTGAGGTTGATTATGCTAGTTAAAGAACCACCCATGGAGTGTTACCTCACCCTAAATATATAGAATTTTGATTATAAGAAATTAATTGATTTGATATGAGGTAGTTCCCATGGGAAACATATTGAAATGATAGCTGGGATTGTAAAAAAGAAATAAGGGATTTTTTTGGGTTGATAACTTGGAATGGTGGGGGATACTTGGAATAATGTGATTGGATGAATTACATTAAATTGAATGTGTTAAATTACTTATGAGTTATAATGGAAACATGAAAACGAGTTATGTCACATGAATGGGAATTTACGAATGGGAAAATGATTACTGATGGTTTATGTATTTAATGAATTTTGAATTTCGAATGATATGGGTCTTTCTTGATAAAGGTTTGTTGAAATGTTATATATGATGAATGGTTATTAAATAATGTGTACATGGATTGGTTTTGTGCGTTATAATGAACTAAGGCTCCACCCATAGGTCAAGTTATTCAGAGGCTCTAAAAACCACCCCAAGAATGCATGTAATAAGGAGTTGGACTGAGGCTCTCGGTCCCTGTCATTTTCATTTGATAAAACTACCTTGAATGAGTCCAGAAGGTATGTATGATGTATTTTGTGTGAAATTTTATCCCCTATTTATTTAGGGAATGTGACATAACCCCTTATTCAAGGAATTTTTTTTACATTTTCAAGATTAGAATTAATGAAAATTCCTAACCCTTGAAAAAATAATGAAAACAGATTAAGAGAACTTGTAAACTAATAGAACCATGTTTACCCTTCTTTATATTGATGCATATTTTTAATAAATTAATACACTATATGTAATACTAGATATTTTGGAAACACTATTTAGTGTTGTCCCAATTAGTTGTATTGAATCCCTGATGAGGCTGTTAATGGGTACCTGAGCATTTTTCATGGTTGTAGATCAGGAAAAGGGAAAAGGCCTTATGATAGAGGGTCAATTGGGAATGGTATGTGCATGGATGAGGGTCCTAGAAATGTATTCGGGAACTATTTTATGGATTCATTAGTTTTTCATCGATTTGGGTTTTCATTATACATGGCACTATATCGACATTACATAGCGTGTTTACTTTTAGTTGTGGTATGGTACCCAATTTTGGGAAATGGTTGCTAATGGAAGATTTTTATTGTTTATTTATTTCTCTACTTATTATTATTTTTAGTTTTCGAACACTCTAATAAAGAGGTTAGTGTCTTCCCACATATTAATTTAGACCCTTGAATCTATTCGGCAGCCACTGGTATATGGGGAGGTGAATTTGAGTTCATGTGGTGACATGGCTCAAGGAACCTGGTTAATGGACTATGGGTTGATGAAATTACAAATTTTTATCATAGGGTTTGTTTTATTTTCACTTAATATTATTGTTTTGGTAGAAGTGAGATTATGATGTGTTGGGTCTTGGAATTGATCTTATACTTGGAAGTAGCTAACCCATGTACAGGGGAAACCCAAGTGCATAGGGTGGGATTGCTGTTGTTGATATGTGTTGTTGTGGTTGAATGTTATTTCAAATTAGGTGAGACACATGTTATGTGATGTGACTATCTTATGATATTTTTCATAGGGATGGAATGGAAATATTTTAAGCATTCATGCATCATTTTAGGCACCCTAGGATATGGATGGAATTCATCATGATAGGCACACATAGGGAAGATGTGTGAGATCTGAGGGATAAACATCATTTCATTTTACTTGAAATTTTTAAAGAAGTGGTGTTTAATTAAGTTAATGTAAATTAATAAAAATATTCAAAAAGGTATCCAATGAATGTCTTGTTATTATACTAGTTGGTTAACACCATGAGGACCATGACCTCTGGCAGGGTTGGATAAAGGCAGTGATAGAGCTGTGATGACACCCATTTGGATAGTGTATGTAGAATGAGATTCTTAGTACTACTAGAGGATTTATATTATTATAACTATTGATGTTTTGTGCCATCTAAGCCCAGATATGCATGTTTCGAATCCTAGGAATATTCCATCATGACTTCAACTTCCAGTTGGGTAACAAGAGGATATTGCTGATAATTCTGATCCAGTGAAAGAATCACATAAAACCAAGGTATTATGAGAGAGGAGTAGATTCATGAGAGCTTCACAGATTTCATGCAGATAACGGATAGAGACCTAGGGAAGGTTTTCCAAGTATTTTTGAGTTGGATTGGGAGTTTTAGTTATAGAACCCTCCTAATTTTTCAATAGAGGGTAGACATGATGTAGTTGAGTTTTGCATAGAGTCGATTAAAATACTTATTGATTAATCATAAAATCATCTAGAGAAGATAGTCATGATGGAATCTTACATGATAGAGGGGTCAGAAAAATCATTGGTTAGATGTTGTTGTTCAGACCTAGCAAGCGGACGATATGATATGGAAGGATTTCTAGGAAATTTCTTAGAATATTTCTATCAAGATAAATTATCTCAAAAGAAGGCTGTAGAGTTTAAGAGGTTTTCCTAGGAGTCTATGTCAGTTATCGATTATGGTGTCCACTTCACTGACTCGTAATGCTTCCTCCTGACATTAGTAGGGGATGAGGAAGCTATATAATGACATTTACAAGATGTAATTAGACATGATATTATCTCCATGGTGAATATATTTCATTCAAAGAGGGTTGATAATGGGGTAGAGTGTCACGACCCGTCCTCGGGGCCTGTGCCGTGACTACCCCATGCCTGCCTTCCATAGGCCAGGGGCTGGCGACTAGCACCAAAGGCGTAAATCCCGATAACTGGGAAGGCATTGCCTTTATAAAAGTAAACAAAACACCACAGAGTACAAGAGAAAGTAAAACACTAAGTACAAAAAGGAAGTTCTAAAAAGTAAACGGGCCAGAATACAAAACCAATCGAAAGTACAGCTACAACTGAACAAAAGTACAACAGAAAAGACAAACAGCTGGAAGAATGGAAGCAGATCCTGGGTCGTCCTCCTCGGATCCTACCTGAAGGGTAGGTACAGATAGCGCAGCTCCTGGATCGTCCCCCATGGATTATACTTGAAGGGTAGGTACAGATATCCTTCACAATGCTCTCACCCGTCAACCTCCTCCGAGTGTAGTCTCGTCATGAAGTCCACCACCAGATATTGTCTCGTCATGAGGTCCACCTCCGGGTACCGTCCAGTCCTCGAACACTCGGCCTCTGTCTGTGCTGCCCGTCGTCTGTAACCAACACAATGAGATACGGGCATAGCCCGTGCAGGGGTGAGTATAATGATACTCAGTAGGGACCCTGAGACCCTCAAGGTCTCACTAATCCAACAAGTTTAACCACAAAGAATATCTCAACAGATAACCTCTACTTAGGTATATGCCCATACATATACTCAAGTTATCAAGTAACCCATCTCAATCATGATGAAACACAAAGATTATGAAATCAACGGATAACCACTACCCAGGTATATACCCATACATATACCTAAGTTATCAAGTGGCCCATCTCAATCATGAGGTAAATAGAAGGTCATAGACTCAGCTCAAACCATGATTTTCATTATCAAAATTGTAACTGCTGATGATCCCCGTCTCTGGAGTGTACAGTGATCTTGTCACGACTCTGAGGTACTGCTCACAACCGTAACTGCTGAAGAGCCCCGCTTCTGCAGTGTACAGTGATCCTGTCACGACTCCGAGGTACTGCTCACTAACCTAAGACTGCTGAGGTACTCCTCCTTTCATGTACCACGAGTCAGCCACCCAAACACAGTAATGCTTCCCGCCAGGGTATGCCACCAAAACACAGTAGTGCATCCCCCCTAATAGCTGGCAGAGGTACTCTCCAGTCGAGTACCGCAGGTCTGCACTGTCACACAGTAGTGCTCCGTCCACCATGGGTCTGCACCTAAACAAAGTAGTGCTCCGACCACTGGGCTAGTCGACTCACTACAAGTCGAGTCGGTCAAGCAGTCGTCAGGTCTCAGCATGCTACACTGTCTCCATACTCCGTACGCTCGCCTCCAGGAGGGTCCACTCCACGAGCTACAGGTCGATACTCCACGTATCTCAAATTCCCACGAAGAAGTATCTCAAAGGACCGCCTCGTCATAGGGGTCTCTATGCAATAGACGGCGCGTCAATCAGACGCCCGACATGTGAGTTATTAGCCTTTTCGTCCTAGGGGCCCGGTTGGTTTTGTGTACGAACCAACCTGGACGCATCTCAACTGTACCCAGAACTCTCATAGGGTATACTCATAGGTACCGTTTCCCAACGTGAACACCAACGCCGCTGACGGTTCGTCAAACGGACGTCCAGTCTGAAAGTTATCAGCTTTTCTGTTCCAGGGTCCCGGTTGGATTTCGGGTTCAATCCAACCCAGCCACTATCTGTATGCATCCAAATCTCAGGAGAAGTATTCCAAAAGTTCCGTCTCATCAAGAGGAATCCAACCAAGTCGACGGCACGTCATTCGGACGTCCGGAGCTCAAGATATAAGCGTTTCCGCTCCGAGGGCACTTTTGATTTCGTGTTCGTACCAACCCGGCCATACCCAAAGTTCTCGAAAACCCTGAGAGTAATATACGGAAACGATTGTCTCGATCCAAGGATCCCATATCAACTGACTATGCGTCGATCGGAGGTCCGTAGCCGATGTTATGGGCAAACGACTGAAGACAGTCCGAAATGGGGGGTCTGCGACTGGCCCGGCCCAGCCTGGGCAGATGACTGGCCTGGCGCTGGCGCGGCGCGGCGCCCGCGTGGCCAGCTGGTGCGGGGGGGGGGGGGGGGGTTACAAACCCCCGTGGTCGACGAACCGACACGGCTTTATGCCGCGCCGCCCCAAATCCGGAAGGGCCGTAGGCCGTTCCGGTTCACATTCAACCGTCGCGGCTCAGCCACAGCGGTTAGCTCCAGCGGCGCGTCGCCGCCTTCTGCGGACCACCGGACGCACTCCGATGGTCCATTTCGCCTGTCGCCTTCGCCAACAGTCCTCCTGGGACCCGATATTTATTTCGAAGAGATTCAAATACCATTTCGGCCCAATTCTTCATCGCCCGTAAATCCTCACGTCAATTAAACAATCGTTGAGTCTTCGATTCACCTTTGCGGCCCCGACTCCGGTCGTGGTTTCGTTCGGCCTCTACAGCGTGGCGCAATTGCGCCGCGCTTCTTCGCCGATGATCCTCCTTGTTTCTGCGTGGTGCCTTTGCACCGAGATGCCTTATTTCGAACTGCAATATCACAACAACAAATGTGGGAGGAGAGTCGACCGTGTTCGTGCGGTCCAACCTCCTTCCGTTAAGTTGATATCAAGCGGCCAAAATACACTGACGAAGAATGGTAAAGGATAACTCATGAACAAAAGCAACTAACCCCTACCTCTAAAAGACATCGCACATCATCGAGTCGCGGAAGTCGATTATCGCGGTAGAACGGTATCGATTCTGTCGTCGTTGGAGTGACCCGAGGAAGTGACATCTCCTCTCTTGTCGTGGAGGAAGAAGAGGATGAAGAACTGTGATCGTCGAGTCATTCCATGTCGAGGGGTCGATGTTCTTTGTCGGAGAAGAACCATTCTTCATGAAGAGGATGATGTTCTTCCACCCAAGAGGAACTTCCTCCTTCCTTTACACAAGAGCTCCATCCCTTTTCTTCCAACACAAAGGTGCCAAAATAAAATAATAGGTTCATTGTTTTATTTTATTAACACAAGTAATTTCAAATTTTCAAAATTCAAACACTTATTTAATTAATTTAATAGGTTAAATTAATTAATTAAGGTGTGTTTTGGGGAGAGTTAATGAGGGAGATAGAGCGAAAGTGAAGGGTCACCCCATTAAAGATGAGTTTACCAAACTTAAGTGGGAGCTAGGGAGTTTAAGAGGAATGTGAAGGGTTTGGGGTTCGTGTGGGACCAACCTCTCCTTTATTCTCTCATTCATCCTCACATGGGTAGTTAGGTGTCACCCCAACTTCCCCATGTAGGATAAAACCACCTTAGAATTAAAAATAAAATTGATTCACAATTTTATTCATTTCTCATTTAACCCACAAATTTATCTTCTCCACCCGCACAAACGCAACTCTGGAATAGGTGTTAGTAAGGGTTTTCTAAAGGAAATAAGGAATTAATTAAGGGATTCAGTTTGGTATTTTCTATACTAAAGGGTTTTCGATATGTGTGGGGGAGAGGTGTATATGTGGGATTTTATATGTGAGTTGACTAGAACACATGTAATTTTTGAAAAAAGGTGTACCCACATTTTCACATTCCACAAGAAAATAAAATTAATAATAATAAATAATTTAATTTATATCAAATTTATATATCTATAAAATATGTATTCAAATTTTTTTTTTCATTTTTAACACCTACATATATAGTTTACCCCCAGTGAACCCATTTCTACCCCAATCACATGGAATAATTTTTTTCTGTTTTTATTATTCGTTATGGTCAATAATTATACATAAATTATTAGATAATATAAATTATGAGGATTATAATTATGGATTCCATTATTAAAAATTAATTTAATATAATTGGATAATTTAATTTATAATTAATCTCAATGAAATAATGAGAATGCACATTTTTATTGAAAAAAATGATCAAATATTCAAAATCAAATTACATAAATATCATTTGGAAGATGTCTCCAATGAACAAAATTTGATAAATTGATATATATTTTTGATATTATTAATTATAAAATGAATTTTATTTTTTCATATAAATTTTATAATAGTGGAAAAAAATTAATTTTAAATATATGCGTGCCTAAAAGTGTAAAAATTACATTTGATAAATATAATGTTTTTTAGAGTAAAATTAAATTTATTTTTCATATCATTAACAAAAAAATAAGATAATTTTTAATAATTTTATTGAATGTATACATTTTATTAAAATCATTCAATAAAAGGTATTTGTTTAATTTGATGTAAAAAATCTCTTTTTGTGTATATAAATGGATTTTTATAAAAGGTTTTCATTATTTTAAAATTGTTATTATTTTCATTTATTATTAATTTTTCAACAAAAAATACATTTTATATACAAATGTAAACCATATAATTTAATTTGTTTTATTAATAATATTCATACCCACAATTACAATGTATTGTTGATAACTATCTAAATAATATTTTTGTAGTATGTCTCATTTTTTTTAAACTCGGTTTTGTGTTTAAAAATATATAGGAATAGTGGTGTGTGTAACACAAGATAGACTCATTAATAATTTTAAATAAAAATATTGATATAATTAAATTTATTTGAAAAAACTGTTTAATAAAATATCAAGGCATTATATTTTGACCCTATAAAATGAATTTTAAACTATAAATTCATCACTTTTCTACCAACAACTGAGGATAATTATGCATCATTACTAGATTATGTTCAAAAATACCTTGTCTAAGATAGTAGGTTCACCAAATAACATTTACTCTTTATGTGGTCTTGTTGAATATAACATTCTCTATTCGATCCAGAATCTATACCGGTTATTTCATATAAGAAATATCATTCTCTTAAAGTACATACTATGATTTTAGAACATGTGATCGATGAGTTTTGTACTAAATCAAGAGAGATACATAAAAAAATCATGAACCAGAGAAATTTTCAGTTGAAGTAGCAATCAATAGGCTAAAATCCTATTATGATCAATATTTTAAAAGGGACTGATATATCTTTTTTTAGATTTCCATTGTATAATAAACACAATTTTATCCTTTCATTGTTTTTCGATCAATTTTCACATCATCTCGTACTCCATGAAACGAAGATAACATTTTTTATGTCTGATATACTAATGGATCACATGTTCTATAATATAATAATGAGTAATTCCTTGTATGTCACGTTATGGAAAAATGATTAGATCTGGTTATCTGATATGGATAAATCTTTACATGGTGAATTAATATGTTAATCTTAAAAAATCTAATCCCAAGATAAAATTAAACCATTTCATAAATGTTTATACATATTACCTTTCAAATATATTAAAATAAAAAACATTATAGGAAATTAAAAATCTAAAATGATATTATAATGATTCCCCAAACAACATTAAGTATCTTTTAATTTTAACATAACAAAAATGTGAATACCTTCATCTTGTATTTTATGAAAAAATGGTAGTGATATAAATTTCCAAAAATCATTTTTAAAAACATAAATGCTTCCACATTCCTCACAAAAAGCATAGATTATTGGATATATTTATTACACCCAAAAATGTTTTAAACTCCATAAGTAATAGCATATACCACTTTGTTAAAAATTAATTAATCAATAACAGGGTAATATGTACTATAAAAATAAATTTATCTATATCATTCATCCCTTTTTCTAAAATAAAAACCATTTTTAGAATGAGGAATATATTAATGTCAATATTTAATTAATAATTATTTTTCACTAAAAATCACCTCACCACTATAAAAATATTCTTGGTCATCAGTACAATTCCTCATATTTCTATAAATCCATAATTAAAAATACAATATAAAAACATTATATATATTTATATATATATATATTGAATTATATAAAAAAAATTATAGAATTAAAATACATAAAAAATCAATTATTCCACATCATTCTTATGACATAAAATAGGAATTGTCATATTTTTCTTTGAGGCCTCCTTACATAAATATTTCATTCATAGTTTCTTCATCATCAAAATAAAATACATTACTATTAAGAAAATTATTCTATTCATGATCCTTCCATTTATGATACCAATTTACAAAATACCCATACATTCCACTTTGGGATCATTCAAAATTAGTGATATCATAGGGAGATGATTATTCTCATAAATTCTGTTAACAAAACATTTTCATTTTCTCTCTACAATTACATGATTTATGTACTTATTTTATATACATAGAACATATTATATTTCCATTGATATATTCCCTAGAGTGCTTCTTCCCACATTCTGGACATATAAATAGCTGAATCATCTTTCATCTATGGTCTCCACTACCCAAAGAATTTATTATATATATATTTCCTTTATTAGGTCAGTCTAAGATTTTTTTAATATGAATGTTGTTAATCATGATCTGTTATAGTTAATTTGGAATAATCAAAATATCATTCCCTATCATCATCATCATAGTTTTATTACCATTAACATATTATATATCACATTCTATTATATACTAGTTCAATCTGGTTCCAACCATAGTCTAAAACCAAAAATCATATATTCTGAGAAACTATAATCATATTGGGAGACTACATAATCAAAAAATAACTTGATGGAATTCTAAACCATGAAATCATATTTTTAATCAATGAAACCCTAGGATTATCCTAGAATATTCATGGTCATTAAATGAACCTTCTTTATGGTTCATATAGAGTGTTAATTTACAATGCATATCCCCAAGTAGTGTCAATCTTAGTGCGTATCAAGGCCCTTTTACATACACCCAGTGGTGATGTAGTCCATCTTAATGAGTCCTTTTTAGAATAATTTCTCATAGGTACCTCTATACTAGAGACACCAAAAATTATAGTATCCATACATGGATCTCATTTCAGGAAAAAAATATCACTATAATTTACTAAAACATTATGATATTTTAATATAAATTGATGCATCCTTAGGATTATCCTGAGTCATATCCTTAGACTTCTCACTAATTTTATATCATCATAATTTTATATGGTTTTCCCTACATATTTATTTCTACATTATAGATGAATATTAAACACATATTTCAAAAACATACCTAAAGACTATAATAGTTTAGTGACTTTGGATACTATGTACAAAATTGTATAATTTGGTAAAGTATCATAAAACAATCCAATTAATATATTCCCTTTATATAAACATCACAAAATACCAAACATAAAACCATTCATCATAACCGAATAAAATGAATTAGAAGAAATGGTGAGCTCAGATACTCAGTTAGAATAAGAATGTGGGATATCAATGATCAAATAAGAATGACATGATCATAATGGTATGTTGAAAAAAACTTAACATTTTCCAACCATACACTTCATATCAATGATCATGATATTATATGAATAAATCTTGGATGTTTATTAGTCATGAATCATAATGTAATCAAAGAACATGATGTATTATATCATAACATTAGAATAAGACAAGGAATTATGGAAATTAAATAAGCATATAGATTGATTTCTATAATATCCTAGGAACATTTCCAGGGATATCATTGTGGAATTGGCTAACTCCCCAAACAATAACAGTATTCAAGGTTCACTACCAAGCCATCATGGTAGATAATTTCCATTACATAACTAGGTTCACTACCCAATCCAGTCTTATCAATTTGATGATATATAAATAATTACACAATTAATATGTGGTACATGTAGGTCACACCCATATCAGATAAATCATAACCACCATCAATGGTTATAATAAAACCATAGTGACATAATGAATATCATATATAGTTTTTTTCCACAAGAGTATACAAAATTCATCAATATTTGAACCTATGAAAATAAATAGGCATAGAAAAAATTCAATCATTACCTAACCTATGGAAAAAGAATCAAATTCATAATTATATTCATTATTTCATAAAGGTATAACTAGTGAAAAAAGAAGAATGTTTCATAATAAGTTGACCATGGGATAACCCGTTCAGCTGAAAAGGGTTCCATAATGATCTTGTAATTATAAATACAAACCTTTCAGAGAAAGAAAAAAAAATTAACTATAGATTATATCCCAAATATATCATAAGTAACATCAAAGGATTTCATATTTTATGGAAATTGATTTTGAAATAAAAATCACTTTGAGTATTTTAGACGAAAATTAAATTTCTGCATTGAAAACCAATTGTTAAGACATAAAAAAATTAAAACAATTTTCATAGAAAATATCCTCAGAATATAATAATGGAATAATTAAATATTATTTAAAACACATCATGAGTAAAATAACCTTTATTTAAAAGAAAAAATTTTGAAACGAAAAATTATTTAAACTTTTTTTATATAATTATTATTGAAATTAATCTTTGAAACTCATAATGGATTCAATAAAGATTATTTGAAACATTTCTTGAATAAAAATACCTTTTTTTAAATTAAAATTTTAAAATAAAAAAATCATCAAAAAATCATTTATTTTCATAAAAAATAAATTTTCATGTTATGAAGTATTCATTATAATGGATAATTTGTTCAAGATATAACAAAATTCCATCAATTTTATTTATGTTATAACAAATATTACATTCACATTTTGATAATACTTGAATTGGAATAGTTTGGAAAATTATATAAATAATCATATAAAAATATTTTGTAAAAATAAAAAATAGATAAAAAATTGTTTAATCAATAATTTTTAGATTGTTAAGTAATTTTTTAAAAACCTGGATTAATATGTAAAAGGACTTTCGACCATAGAGAGAAATAAAAACAATTTTTCTTAAAGACAACTGTTTGAAGTCATACATATATAAAGACAGGAATATTAAGGGGAAAATATATTATTAACAAATGGATATAGTAGAATAAAATATACAAGTTTCATGAGATTTAAATTTTATAATTTTATGTATGTAATTATAATTATAAAAAATCTGGACAAATAAAGAAATTTTAACATAAAACTCATATCACATTGGTAACATTAAATTGTAATCTCCTTAAAGAATAAAATTATTTAAAAATAATAATATCATTAAAAAATTATATTCATGATATATAATTTCAATTTTAAATTATATTCACCTCATAGTAGAAGATCGTATCATAACATAACTTAGGTCTCATGAAGGTAATTTGAGACAAAAATCCCTTACATCATTGGTAACATTTGAAAAATAAACCTTCAGAAAGAGATATAATAAAATATATAAGTAAAACAACATAATTTAATTTAGAATATAAAATATCTTCATGTGAATTATATATACCTTGTAAGACAAATATGTGCAGAATATGGCATGTGTTTCATAGAAGTAAAAAAGTGAGACGAAAATGCATTACCTTAAGTCTCGACTTCCATCATACATATTCTACCCCCTATATAATATATTATATTTTTCCTTTATAAATATATTAATGATAATTATTATTATATATAATAACATATATGATATAAATATACCATTTTATTACCCATTTTAAACATTCCTTGCTAATGTTGTGTTTTTGGTAATAACTACATTATTTTTCATGTATGTTTTGGTATGGTGTTTTCCATCATTTTTATTTTATCATCATTATAAAATTTAATAATTTTAAATATGATTTAAATATCATATATATTCATAATATAAGTATTTATAGTAATCCATTAGTGTTATATATGAAATGTAATTACTGAATTCAGGGAGATGGTTGGACGTACGTACAGCTGAACGATGATTCCATTACATCGATGGATGAAAGAAAAAATGATAAATAATAAATCACCATTTAAGAATAATTATTATCCCCATTATATCATACATATATAATATTTATATCATATATATTAATTTAATCTATCAATATTAATATCCAAGTAAAACCAAAATGTAAAACTCATCACATCTGTTAGTGAGTAAGTACACCATTGTGCACATGAGCGATGTCATTGTTTTATGATGGGTAACAATTCAGGAAGATACATGTGATATTAAATTTATCGAATTATTTTTAGTCTATAATTATCCCATATATTAATTAAATGTATCATTATTATGGTCTGCATAAAGGGTATGTGAATAATGAATCACATCGCTTCAAGCGATGAATGTTTACCATACAAACGAGCTACAATATTGCTTCCCAAATAGAATTGAAAATAAAAAAGGAATATGTGATATAATAATTATGTATTTTAAATTATTTAAAAAATATCTTTCAACTAAATTAATTCCTTTATCATAAAAATCTATGATAAATAGTAATGGAAAATGAACTACGTCGGTTCACAAGGTGGTAGACTTCCGTATAGGTGACATCCCAAGTAAATAAAGAATATGAAATTTTCATATTTATTAATATTTCCGAATTAAATATTAATTTTACAATGAAGGGTATTCTATGTTCGTTATCTTACTCAACATGCTACAACAGATTTCTCCTAAATCTGAGATTGCATACAATGTTGAGTTATACCGAAAAATAATATAATGTTATTATTATTTTAAATGGTAGTTAATACTTGGCCATTTTATTGGTGAGAATGAACAGAACTAACCATATTATGATTCGACTTTTTTTAAATGTTTTTACTTCTTTCCAATAAAATTTAGAGGCTTAAAATGCGAATGAATCCAAATTTAATCCTAAATACTCTAATATTTTTTAAAAGATTGTTATACCACCTATTGATGGAAAACACATCTTAAATATTGGTTTTTTTACTTTTATAAGTTTAATTTTACAAAATAAACTTTTTTTATAATCAGGATTTCAAAATTTTCTTGGTGAAAATTTTTCGTTTTTTTTATAAAATAAAATTTGTAAAGAATAGTACAAAATACTGCATTCTTAGTCAAAACTATCTTTTCATATGATTTATTTATTTGGTTATATTATCTTTTTACATGGTATTAAAGTGTAATTTCATTATATTTTTACCATTTAATCCAATTTTGGTGATTAGAATTAATTTCACTTTGAAATGGGACATAAACACATTCTAATCATTTTGATCCTTTTACTTCTTAAAAATATGCTTTCTCTTTTTGGAAATGGAAATTAATTTTAATTTAATTAATAAAACATATATGTATTGAATTTGGTAAAATAAACATCATTTTTGAATTTGGAATATCAAAATAATCTTTGGATGAATTTTTCGTAATTTTCTGAAAATGTCTAATTTTTTATAAATAGTGGAAAAATGCAACATAGTAGTTAAAGAGACCAAATTTTTCATTTAAATGAAATTTTACTACTTATGTGAATTTAATTTCAAAAATACAACATACAAGGTTGTCATCAGTAAGTAAAATGTGGATAAATTGGATGAAATTAATATTTTGTGGATAATAACCTTTGATTTTATTTACTGCAATTAAATGTAAATAGGGTAATTCAAGATAAAAAAATATTATAATTATATAAAATTACCCTATAATATGTACTAAGTTTATTTAATGAGCCATGGACGACTAATAAAATCCTTGGGATGAACTTTTTCTATTTTAATGGCACTTGGGTAAGATAATTACTTTAATACCTTTTATTTAGTGTAAAAATTAAAATATCATTAACATGTATTATTTTTCTAAAACAATTTTTATGTGGGGTTATATAGTTGATATCCTTGGAAATAAAAATTTATTAGAGGGATAAAAATATTTCCTATATCGTGGTGTTTTTTTATTGTTTTCAGACGTCAAATAAATAAATTTATTTATGACACAGTGATGATGTAATGATTACCTCATTAGTGATTTTTTAAAATAAATGAGTTTATAAATATTGAAATAAATTTATTTCAAAATTTTTAATTCCATAAAAGAATTTTATGGATGATTAAGAATTTTTATATTTGAATTTATTAATTTTTTTTCTAATTTATCGAGTTGTTATTGATTTTTAAAAATGTGTGATATGAAAAGTATGAAAATTGAAATAAATGTGTTTTTAAATTAATTATTATTTTATTAAATGATGAAATAGAGATAAAAATGTAATATTTAGAGAAAAGACATATATGATGGTAAAAATATCATTAATGTTCCATTTTGGGTTTCTTGGAATTTTTATTAAATATATTCACCATTTATTATGAATATAAAAGAAGACATGGTAAAAAAATATATAAGTTAACAAAGGGTAAAATAATAATGATATGGATTAAAAAATATAAAATATCTGTCCAATTACTATTGGATGATTTTATTTACACTTGTATTCATCATATTTTTTAATTTAATGATTTTATTTCTTTTGAAATTGAAAATCATTTTATAATAAAATAATACATTCAAACATTCCTAAATTGCATGTCCTCCCTCTTATAAACGATCACCCCCTCTAAACAATTATATACACCTATCAAGCACACTAGATTGTCCAAAATATTCCCAATTAAGATCCCAACATCCCTATATTCCTCCTAGAATCCATATCCAAGGGAGAAGGGAATTCAAGAAAATTGTTGGGTTCAAATCAAGGGGAGTTACTCGATTTAAAGGTAACGTCTCCTCTCAAGTTCTTTTATTTTATTTTCCTTCTCCAATACCTATTCTAATATGATTCCTTTAATAAATGACAATGAAATTATCCTAAATATACTAGGTAGTTTTTATGATAATGATTATAACTAAACTAACACACACATTCATCTAATGTGTATTAAACATATTGTTTCTGTGGATTGCGAACTACTGCCTCACAAAATAAGTATTGTTCAATCGTCTCCATCCACCACTTATGGTGGCAATTATAATGGAAGTATAATAATATATGATATTTAGGATATTGATTTTATATGTCTTCTTCTATGATTATCACTTAGAACATAATTTTATGATTTTCATGTTGTATATGTACAATAACTTCATTTTAAAAAATGTGGACTACCACCCCCTCAAAGTGATATGTATCGTTCATGAAATACAAAAAACATATAAGGAATGGACTTAATGATATAATGTAATATATATAACCTAGTTATTATACTTGAATTATAATATACCTATGTATCATTTTGTTTTCATTCTTTTAAATATGAAATGGAATTCAAAGAAACGTTCATGCTTACGTACGGCTTACCATCTCCATAAACAGTGGATTTGGTTTCATATATCCAAATGTTATGGACTATTATAAATAAATATATACTTGATATATATGATATATATGATATATATGATATCTGAATCATGAATATCATTTTTAAGATAATTTAATTTTTACCACATATATAATTTTTAATTATAAAATGTTCAATTTTTACTAATGATTCAAACATCGACCAAATGTCCGATATGAACTCAAAATAATTAACTAATTGTTATATCAAGTTAATAAGAGATATAAAAGGAATAATAAACATAAAAAAGGTTCTGATGTAAGTATAAATTTACATAAGTTTATTATTCAAGAAATTAGAGAATGAACGAGTCGAATTGGACACGAGGTAAGGGACTTTGCCTGAATATACTTTCATTGAGGCATGCTTTCCTAATACAAAACTCCTTTTATACATTGTATAATAGTCCCCTTTGACTTTTATTTTTATTCAAAGGGAATATTTTTTCAATGTAAAAATTTAATAAATGATAAATGGAATTTTTTATCATTTTTCGGGACAATGACCTCTCGGATGTCATAATCATTATTTGGATTCCACTATAAGACATAATGTTTCTAAAAAAAGGAAAATAAATCTCTTATTCCTTTTTTCATGTTTTGGTATTGAAAATGGTTTTTCAAAAGGATCGATTATTTATATATCTTGAAATTGTATCTTGTGATTTCAAATTACATTTTATTACTAAAATGTTGATATTTTCAATATTGAATGTGTTTTTATTATGTAAAGGTACATGGAAATTTGATGAGTGATTACATGATAAACCAAATTGTAGGTGGTTACGTGATACACCAAGGATCGGTGGTTACGTTATAACCACCAATTAAATGTGTATGGATGTCAGACACATGGAAATTCCAATTTGTGATATGTGCGGAAGACGACGGTATGGTTATTCCATTTTCATATGTATTTGTCCTAACTCACCTATATATGTTATGTGTTCTTTTTATGGGTTTTATAATAATCATTTGGTTAAAAAAGAGTAAGCAAAGAGCTTTTGTTCAGTGAAGAGAGTTTACTACATCATAAAGGTGAAAAGTATTAATTATTGTAATGTTTTCATGGTTTACCTATTGTTTTGAAAAAATGACAGATTTCCATTTTTGGTTATCCCTTACTGAGATTTTTATACTAGGCCTTATTTTTGAAAAATTTTCACAGGACATAAAGTGGAATAGGGTCAAGGATGGGATCATGGAAAAGTCATGATTATTAAAACACATAACTAAACATTTCTATTTTCTTTTAAGAGTATTTATTTGATAAAAAATGGATGATGAATAGATGTGTCTACTTGTAATATTAATATTCTTATGTATATGTTATGGTCTACTTCATTAAATATCTAAACTTGAAAAGATCCTTAATGTGAATTGTTGAATTAATTCATGATTATGTAATGTTTATGGTTGGGGGATTATAGTACACATGATTGATGGTTTTTTTCCCATTTAAGTAAATACAAGATGTATTTAGGTCATGAATTTAACATAAGAACATATTATTATTTGTAATATACTGATTTTAATAAGTAATAAAGATTTAAAAATAATTTTAGGAGTTGGATGAATAAGTATAATGAAAACAATCCATGAAGAATGATTCGTCTACTTCAGAATGCTTCATTTAGTATACATAAAAATTCTCATTATGATGGATTTATAGAATAAAACATAACGAATATATAATAAGAGGAGGGAATTTATGATTTTATTTAATTAGGTATTTTCTAATACAACGGATTTGAAGGAACCTAGGCCACCCTGAGAGGGGGTGAATCGGGGTGTCGGAATTTTTTCTTCATTACTGGATCTTGTTCCCATTGTAATAGGAAACATTTTTAATACATATATGATGGATATTTTTAGTAATTAAAACATTCACCTGAATAAGGAAAACACAACACTTTTTATATGGTTTACTACCATGGGCTATGTCCAAGGAGTATACACCCACATGTTTTTGGTCCTACCAAATTCTACTAATATTCACTACTTGTGGATTAAAAGAGTTTAGCATATTCACTTTGTGATAGGCGCACTGCCCTTACATTATTTTAGGGATAACACACTGCGTCCCTCGGATCACATCCGCACACTCCACCTTGCTCACTATGTTGGAAGAATCTTTCTATGTTTAAAAACTTGAAGGTCGCTCCAATGGTTTGACATTATTTCATGCATCCTCAACTGTAATTTGATGAACTATTGATGTGCCATAATCACAAACAGATATAATTTATTTTCCCTTAAACAGATATGTTACGTAAATTAAATTCTCAAAATATGTTGGAAAGTTTTTGATCTTATGTGGTTGATCTGCGTACTACTGCTATTTTTCTGTATTGTTGCTATATCTGTGTACCCTCTAGCTGTTTTTGCATATTTCTATTGTTTCTATGTACCCTCAAGCTGTTTCTGCTTACCTCTACTGTTTCCGTGTACCATCCAGCTATTTTTGTGTATTGCTACTATTTTTGTACCCCATCTAGCTGTTTCGAAATACCGCAACTATTTTATTATGCCGTCTAGATATTTCAACGTACTGAAACGGTTTCCACGTACTATCTTGTTGTTTCCAAGTACCGTTCAACTTCTTGTATACCACTTCTATTTTCACATATCGTCCAGCTACTCCACATACCGCAGCTATTTTCGCGTATCATCCAGCTTCTCTACGAATAGTCCATCAATGTGTACTCTCTTACACTACATAATGCTCCTCTCCCCCGGGTAATATCTTTCTCCATCACATACTGCAAGATCTAGTTGCATCAATAACACTCTATTCTACATATTATTTTCCTTAAATGAACGATTCTCTTTGCGTACCTTCTTCTCCATCGCGTACCACTTTAGAGTTCACCAAATTTCTTCATGATATTTTAATATCCAATATAATTCCTAAACAAAAGGGACAAATGTTCCTTAAATAGGCACATAACTCAACAAAATTCGTGTAATATGATTTACCAAAATTTTGGATGTGCGATAATCTTCACTATAAATTGACCTCCATCTGCGTACTTTTAGCCTCCACCGCATACTACAATCCTCTAAACTGAAAATTGTTATAGTATACTACTAACCTTTCGTTAACTGTAAGGCTATCGGTGCACACACTACAACTAATCACTACATACCATCAGGGAAAAACATTTTCGGTAGCATTTAATGTACCGCATTCCTTCACCGCGTACCATCGATGCGAAATATTTTCAGTTATGCACATCATTTTTCGTACCACACGGTTTTGCCTCATACCGTTGCTACGAACCATTTCGAAATAATTCTGTGAACTGCATGCCTTCAATGTGTACTATGTTCCTTCATCGTGTAACGAGCTGTGAACAATTTTCCACACCATTCTGCATTCAACAGGCCTTCACCACATATTTTTCCACATACAATGTACCATCCTACATAACTAGACCTCTGTTTACAAAAACGCCCATATCCACCAAACTGCAAGACGGATTGACGAACCATTAGTGTCATTGATACCCTACTGATGATTCTTATCTTTTTTATGCATTCTGGGGACTTTCATGAATGTAATTGTGTGAAAAATATCTTGTGTAGAGGTCACCTTCAATAGTGCTTTTATACTCAAATGTATGACACAATTCTTTGCATGTTCCCTAGTCATCCATGTGCAGATTATCTTGGTAATGTACTACAACATCCATGTTATCCAGCAACATCAGTCATTCTAGTAAACACTGAATATTATTGGGTTTATCTTCTTATATTTGTATGATCATTATTAAATATATAAATCTCCACATGATCCCTCATGAAATAAGGAATGTCTCTTTAACTAGGCTCTTTCAAGGCCTCTTGGAAGAGTGAGATGTTGCATGATCACTTTATAACATGAATACCCTAATCTCCTTCTTCATTTTTATCTTTATTAACAACTATATAAAAAAATACAACCTTATACAGAATGTAGTCCCCATAATATTCCCCTTTGTATTTTATTTCAATAGAGTAATTTCCTCCTCAAATTAGTGTATCAATATCAAAATGAGAATATTCTCTCTCAAATTTTTTCCTTTTCTTTATACATCAATTTTCAAACATTCAATTCAATTTCTCTCCCCCTTATTGATAAGAAATTAAATGTTTCTGTGAAAAGGGTATCAGTCCTTTATAAAGAAATTTTCGATAAATCATTTCACTCTAAGTCAACATGAGCAATGCACGGTGTTTAAAACAAAATGATTTGATTTAGACAACAAGGTTTTACATTATTCACTGATCATGATACCTCATGAGATGAGATATCATGTGATTTGTGTTCACGTTTATTCCACATTCATTCTAGGAAGCTGAAATTGAATGTGATAGTGAATAATCAACCTAAAAATATGACACTCACTTCATTAAACAACGAAAAAACAATCACGAGCTATGGGTCAGATACGTGGAATCAGGTATCTTCCATTATTTGAAGGTTTCTAATTAATTCAGTTACTACCCCATTGTCTAATGATCTTCATTATGAGTAACCAAGGAATATAAATTTCGAAATGACATACATTTTCCAATGAAATAGTCTTTAGGCAATATCCATGGTAATTGAATTTAATACCAACTGATGTAGATAATGATTGAAATAATAATTCTAGAAGCTTCGTCATTTTTCTCCCACAAAGGGAAACACTCCTCATAGACTTCATCAAGGATAATCTTTTATCATTTTAATCATTGGATATCTATCGAAGAATCTTACATAGATAGAAACATCTTCTTCGTAGTTGTCATGATTTGACAACATTCACTACTTCTCAGGTTATCCCCCTGAGATCAGGCGTCACCTTCAATTCCCAATATTATCATCACAAAAATAATACACAAATGATTAATTGAATATGGCAGTTCCTCCTTGATTCATCAATATGAGATACATGGTAGAGATGCTTTTCTCAACCGTGTTCCTCCATTTACTCCAGTCTTTATGCTTGTACATCTAAACATATTTTCTAATCCGTGTTGATTTGTCATGGATATCTTCACATTCACTTCTGAATTGTGTCGATAGTTTTCATTCTTCTTAATATCCATCATGTGTGATAGATTCCTACTTCTATTAAGTAATGCTTATTTCACAAGTATTATGGTTAAGGAACCATTTTCAATTTAACCAGATTTCATTCATCTCTCACACAGAACATTATTAACACATGTATTTCTTTTGGTTTTCATTCTCTCATGTACTTTATCTTCATCACGTGAATGTTTTTCTTTTCCTGTATCACCAGTCTTTTCCTTTTAATATTCATGCTTCCATATTTTTTTCAAATCATCTGGATATTTGACCAACATGTGATTAAAGATTGTTGTAGTAGGTTTTGATCATCTACATGGTTTTATCTAAGTGTAATCCCTCTTAGTTGCTATTTTGGATGAATTACCATTAAATTTCCTGGATCTAAAATCTAGGGTCATCTTAGCTTCCCTACATGGGATCTTATTGGGGAAAATGTGTGTTCACAATATTCTTCTTATTCCATCCCAAGGTAGTTGCTTCATACATAGCTGGTATCAGAGGTTGTCTTTTCTTATCAATAATGAATGCATGTTGAGATTTGAATGTACCAAACTTCTGACCACTTTCATTTCATACATCACAATTGTTATTAGTAATTCAAAATTTGTTTACAGTAAACTGATGATTTTAGTCCTGAGGATGTTCTTTCTTCATCTTTGGATTTCTTACCTTTGATATAGGATTTCTCTATTCTTTTTCATTTAGATGATTATACCAAAAAAAACTACATAAAGCCCAAATATTTTGAAGCACCAACATTGACCAACAAATCATATCTTCGTAATATGTTCTGTAAAAGGTTGTTGGGCCTTCTTCTTAATGTGTTGTGCTCTCTCTTGGGAACCATATTCCAGTTTCTTCTTCCTGTCCACCCTAGCCATGGTGGATGGTTTCTTCTCTTATCCTTTCCTCATCCAAAATTGTTTATATTTTTCCTTCCATTCTGCACTTTTTTATAGAAATATATTTAGAGATAATAGAACAAGTTGGTACGGATGGTGCCTTCACATTATCAGCTACTTGTGATAGATCAATGAGTGATGCCATGATCCTCTTATCACATGTTGGATGAATTCTGATAATATAATCTTCTAGATATAATTGATTATAAATCGAAAATATTTCTTGATATGGATAATAAAGAGTTTCCATAATTTTCATTTCACATGTTGGGGGTATTTTAGCATTAGTATCCTCTAGTTAGTATTGAGTACCAACCGAAATTATTTATTTATTTTTTGACGTATAAATCTGTTTCTTATCAATATTGGTCAACAACGCATCCAATTATAGACATTTCATATTATGAATGATCGTCTGATCTTAAATCATAGTCATCTTCTCTTTACAAGCCTTCTTCATTATAACTACTTCTTCATAATGAAACATCATTTTTTTCTGAATGAAAGTGTAATTTTCTTTGATCTTATTGGATATCCGTAACAATTGTAGACCCCTCACATCAGCATAATTTCTCAATTTTCCTTCAAGCACATGGATATTTTATTCAAGAACCTTTCAAAATCTCCATTCCTATTCAACTTCTTTTAATCATTTTGATGTATTTATTTCATGTTTCATCTTTTTTTCATCAAAGGATTAAATAATTCTAGAGAGCATATTGCATTTGGATATTTTCATTACCAATCCTTCCTCCATAGAGTCTGCATATTTTCTTAGTTGAGTGATTTCTTTTTGCATACATTGAAATATTCTACAAATTTTGATGACTCTATCTTCAGAGATATCATAAAGGTAGTTTCATTGTCTATTAATTTCATCTGATGTTTAATATTGATGAAGGGTGAAAACACATACCTCCCAATCTACTTTCTCTTTTCCTTACAGGCTAGAAACATCCTCACTTTTTGAATGACATGGAGAACTAGATACTACCTCTTATTTAGATAAGAGGGAATTCGTCAACTGTCTCTTCACATTCATTTTCCTATTCATCATGGTCTTGTTGGGTAAAGATTTTTTCTTAGATATAGTTGAAATTTCATCAAGACTGCTCTTCATTATTGATTTCGGAAAAAAAAAATTCAATTTCTCTTCTATATTGAATTACTAATGAGTATCCAATATATGAAAAATTGGATCTTATACCAATTGAAGGGCCTTAGACCACCCTGAGTGGGGGTGAATCAGGGTGTCAAATTTTCACATCCTTACTGGATATTGTTCCCATATTCGTAGTAAACATTTTTAATACGTGTATGATGGATATGTGTAGTAATAAAAACAATCAAATGAAGAAGCACAACAAAACTGATTTTACTTGGTTCACCACTAAGGGCTACATCCAAGGAGCATACCCCGACAAGTTATCAGTCGTACAAAATTCCACTACTCTTCACCAGTTATATATTACAAGAGTTTTGAACAGTCATTTTGTGTCAGGCGCACTTCCCTTACATGGTTTTAGGGATATCACATTGCGTCCCTCAGATAACCTCTGATATCTCCTCCTTTCTCACTGTGTTGGAAGCAGCTTCACTCTGTTTAACTACTTAAAGGTCGCTTTAATGGTTTGGAATTAATTCATGCATCTTAAACTGTAAATGGATGCTCAATTGATGTCCCTTAATCACTCACTAATGTAATTTATTTTCATGTAAACGTGTATAATATGGGAATTAAACTCTAAAACTGATTTGGAAAATTTTCAAGCATCTATGGGTGTTCTGCGTAGTACTGTCGTTTTCGTGTACCACTTTTATTTTCACATAACATCATGTTGTTTCTACATATCACTACTGTTTCAGCTTAACTTCTAGCTGTTTATGCATTCCGCTTCTGTTTTTTCATATTGTCCAACATTTTATGCATATCGCGGCTATTTCCATATATCATCCAGGTATTTCCACGTACTTTAACTATTTCTGCCTACTGTTTAGTTGTTTTGGCATACTATTTCTATTACTGTGTACCATCTAGTGAATCCGCGTTCCACTACTATTTTCGTGTATCATTCAACTTCTCTGCGTACTGCTGCTGTTTCTATGTATTGTGCAGCTGGTCTACAAAGGGTCCTTCTCTGTGTACTCCCCTACACCGCATACTGCTCCACTTATCTGTATAATTCCTTGATCTGTTACGTAATGCGAGAGCTACCTGCACGAACCACACTCTCTTCTATGTACATTTTTCATTACGTGGAATATTCTCTCTAAATACCATCTTCTCCACGACACACAACATTGAACTACACTAAATTTCATCCGAAAATTTTAATCTCAAATTTCTTCCCTTAACAAAGGGGATTATTGTTCTTTAAATAGGCATGTAATTCCAAAAACTTCAATAACATCATTTACACAAATTTTCAATGTGGGAAAATCATCACTATAAACTGAACTCCATATGTGTACTATTATCCTCCACTGCGTACTTCAATCCTCTGAACATCGAACTGTTATCGTGTACTGTTAACCATCCTTGTACCGTATGACTGTTAGTCTGCGTACTGAAACTCATCACCGTGTACAGTTGCTGCAAACTACTTTCAGAAGCATTTTGTGTACTATAAACCATCACTTCATACCATCACTGTGTAGTGTTTTCAGTTCTGTACATCGTTCTGTGTACCACATGCCTTCACCACGTACCGTTACTGCGAACGATTGAAATGGCATTTCACATACTGCATGCCTTCGCAGCTTAAGGTGTGCCTTCACGGCATACCGTGATGTAAACTTTGTTCGAAACCATTCCACATACCGAATGCCTTCACCATGTACCATTCCACATACTGCATGCCTTCACCGCATTCCATTATGTGTAACCAGCCCCCCTGTTTACAAAAACACACGTATCTTGTAAACCACACGTCCGATTGACGAGCTATTTATGGCGTTGAGACCCTTTTGATGAGGCAGATCACTTTTTATTCTTTATGGTGACATTCATGAAAGTTGTGATGTGAAAAATAAATTTGGTAGTAGGGAAATGCAATACTTCTTTCAGTCTCAAGTGTATGAACCCATTCTTTGCAAACTCCCAAGTCATCCATTTGCAGATTATCTAAGGAACGTACTGCAACTTCCCTATCATCCAACAATATCAATCTATCCAATCAAACTGAATATTACAAGCATCATCTTCGCTACTTTGTAAGATCATTATAAAATCTTCAAATCTCAACATGATTTCTCATGCAATAAATAATGTCTCTTCAAGTAGGCTTTGCATGGTCTATTAGAAGAGTGATATTTTTCATGATCATTTCATAACATGAATCCCTTCATCTACTTCTTCATTTTGATCTTCATTGTCAACTGTTGTCAAAAAATAAAACCTAATACAAAAAGTTGTCCCATTTGGGTTTTGGATGTGTGTAGTGTATTGGAGAATGGATGGAATCTTATTAGCGAGGTAAGTGGCACACATGTAATTTTTGAAAATAAAAGGGTGTATCCTCAATTTTAACATGAGAAAATGATATAAAATAAAAAATATTTTATTCTCGATGATATGAGGTTGGAATTTTTCCATAAGCAGTGTTTTATATGTTTTGGGTCATTTCTAACCCTTAACATTTTCGTTTACCCAAGATAAAGACATTTTTACATTAAATGTGGTAAATAATTTTTACTATTTTTACTATTTATTGTAGTAAATAATCATTTTTACTTTATTTGATGTTTTAAATTTTTCTGATATCTAAAAATTCAATATACTTTTTCTAATTCAATTAAATTATTTGAAAAAATTATTTTATAATTAATCCTAATGACACGACGGGAAAAGTATTTTTGAATGAGAAAATTTATTAAATTTTTGATGAAACATCACAAAACAATTCAATGTGAAACTTATTTCAACCACAAAAATTATATTAATTGATATATTACTGAAGTAATTTTACTTCTAAACACTTTTTTATAAAAAATTTATCCAGATATATTCTTTAAACCAAAAGGATGTTATCAATAAAAACAATCATTTTTAACTGTTCATTGAAAAATTAATATTTTCATTAATGTTAGAAAAATATAACATATCATAATTTTTAAATGATTAATTACATAATTAATGTTATTCATTTAAATATATTTTCTCAAATAGATGAAATTTAATTTTAAAAATAGGCCATAAAAGTTGACAAATCTATTTCTTTGGAAAATATAGTTTCTAAGCATATATTTGGATGATTTAATATAGGTTCTCTAGAATAAATATAATTTTATTATTAAAAATATGATTTAATATAAAAATGTTTTTAAAATTTTACAAAAAAAATTATTACTTTAATTTTTTATGTAATATCTGTTTTGTTTCATAAAAAAGTGTTTTAGATTAATATTTCTTTTATTTTAAAATTGTTTTTTTATATTTATAATCAATTAGTCATAACATAATTAATTTTATATAAATGTATAAACCACATGTTTTCATAATTTAGATAGCACTATTTATACCCTCAATTCCAATGGCTAGTACGTTAATATCATTATAATATATTAATAGAATGTCACATTTCTTCTAATCTCAGAGTTGCATATAACAAAAACAAAACATAGAGTTTCATGTAATGAAAGAAAATATTATGACAAGTGTAATGGGAAATATAAAACATATAAAATCGATGTGAAAAAATATTTCAAAAAAACAATTTTTGTCACACAAGTGAAGAGAAAATGAACATTAAACCCATGTTCTCACATGTTCTGATAGTGTTACAGTTCTTCCCACATAAAGAACCCTCTTACACATTTATATGGGTATTTTACGGTTAAAAATAAATATTCCTTCCCTAATATAAATTTTTCTTGTTTTCATTGTACTACCAAGGTATTATATATTTTCTCCTATTTGCATATAAGAATTCATTTCCTTCTTCTTTTTAATTGTACGTGATTGTTTCTCCATTTTTATCATATGTATACACAATAGTAAACACACTCCTATTTTACTATTATTCATATAACTATAATTATTTTTATTATCCTCTATCTATATTTTCTATTCAAATTAATATTTATATAGAACTTTAATTCTCATTCCCCAGTCTAATTCAATTCTCATCAAAAAAAAGTATTTAATTTTTTTTGTCATCAACAAATAATATTTCTTCTATGTAGATATATTGATTCTCTTGTAATATTTGAAACTGTAATATTCTTATTCATTGTGTATTAAATATTCTACAAACAATATTTTTTATCATTTACCTAATGTATATATATATATATATAATAATATTACTGGTTACAACATTGGTTACATTTTTGGTTATCACATTAACCTTACAATGTTTACTTAGTGTCACATAATCGTACGATTTAAATTACCATAATTTTTTATGGTTATATTCCTCCTAAATCATTAACCAATGCCTTTTCCCAGATTCATAATTCACGTTCCCCTAAAACCTATAAATAAAAACGATGTATATTTGAACTAATCCTTTTATATACTAAGTAATTGATGTAGCTATTATGAATATTATTTGAAACTTATAATTCAATATATGATATATTCATTATATTTAAAACATCTAATTATGTGTAAATAATGATATAAATATTTATAAACATATACATTCATGTAGTAACTACGGGCCTAGATCCATCCTTGAAGTACTAGGCTCGTGCTTCTCCTCCTTTCTTCCAAATACATGCATGATATTTTGTATAATAACTCTTGCATTCCCCCTTCTTTTATTTCATGTGTCTGGAATGGAATTGTAAGTATATATTTTTATTTATTAATATGACACCTAGAATGGACTAGTTTTAGATTACTTCTAATTCTAAAAATATCCTCCTAATAGCCAATGTAAAGATGAATGATGTTTACACATATGATTTTAACAGAATGATATTTACAAAAATTATTTCATTATATTACAATATCAAGTTGATATTTTCACAACCAAAACATATTTTTATGTAGAAAACACATGATTCGTATATAGTGAAAATATTATAATTATGATGATGTTTTCATTATAATTACACATGTCTCTAATCATCTCATTTATTCTGTAGATATTCTTCAATGATTTAACTTCTGAGTTAAATCTTCCAAATATAAATTTATGATGAATGAATTTTTTTCTCAAACCATTTATTATAGTAATTACATGGAATTATCCATAACTGGAAGAAATAGAATTCTTAATGAAGAATACAAAACTCGGCGTCTTTGTTGAGGAAGTGCACATGTGTGTCTATATTTTTTAAATGGATAATCCTAGTGGGTATTTTATGAATCCCACATTGGAAAATCATTCATAACATTAATAATAAATATTATTTTATTACTCCCCAAATGTACCTTAAAATCCCATTTAGATCTAGTGCCCTCTAGGGGTGTACTATGAGAACCAACACAATATAAGATAAGAAACACCTACTCTTTTGACTTAATGTTTCAATTCCTCCCCTCATAGGGGATAATCAAAAAAATATGTTTAACTTGTAAAATATCCAATTCCCCTCAAAATTGGATTAAACTCTTATCTTTGGTCAAGGTGTCTTCTAATTACCTTGGTATCTTGGGTGTTAGTTTTGACTTATTGTCTTGTTCTTGAATTTTTTCTAGACTCTTTTAAGATTTCCTATATAAAATATAAATATTCTACACTCGATATCCATTAAATGTCCCTTATTAAATAATTTTATATTAGATTTCATTATTAAAATCTTCATCCAAAATTAATAAATATATGTATATTCTCCACATATTTATTTGATACAACTACATACTCATGTAAGCTCATATTTTCTCCATAAGTATTCTCATTTATCCAATCTACCCACCATATATATTCATATTCATGGAAATTCAATACTACTCACACTATCTGGGATAAAAAATATGTCTCGTCCAATTTTTTTTAATATCCATAATATTTTTCATTCCGATATCTACTCTTCCAATGATATATTTCTCAATAATATTTCCTTTCATCTTCATTCTCTCCATTTCATGTCATATAGGATATTATAAGACTGTATACATAATAAATGTTTCATAAACCATTTAAATATAAGCCTATATGATCCATTCTTACTATATAAACAAGATTATATGATTCAGATTACAATGTTTTTCATTATAAATTCAATTTTATACCAACTGAAAATGGAAACTCATACCGTTCTCAAATAATACCAAACAATATTAGTTTAAGATAATTTTTTATTCCAATTTAGATACAAATTTCTCATGAAATATATTAGATATAATTCCTACAATCAAATTAACACACAGGTAAAAAATATTCACAGAAAGTACACAAGATGTAAAAATATCCAATTCATCTTGAAAAATACACATTTATGTCATTTTTTTAAATTATTATTCTCGTCATTAATTTTAAAACAATATTTTTTTACCATGTTGGAGAGAATAGAAAAGTTATACTATATTAATGAAATCATATTTAATCATATTACTTAAGATGTTAATATTTTCATGAGACTGAATTGTCGGAAGTTTCTTAATTATTTTTTACAGGATCGTCCCTCAAGGATAAATTTCAATAAGTCTTCGTAAAGTAGGATATCTTATTTAGATATATATAAATATAATAAAAATATAGATTACACTAATATGGTAATGTACCTATGGATTTATATATTTTAAACCTCAATATATTTATTTAGGATGATCTTATTCAATTCATTTTCTTGATAATAATTAATAGATTATTCCAAGATGGAATTGATATCATCTTTGAATCCACTATTGAAAAGAATAACCCCACCTCTGGTAATAATCAAGAGACCACGAATCACCTTTAATTATTTACTTTGTAATAAAATAAATACAACACATAAAAGTAATGGAATAATGTGTATCTCCAAGTTTCATTATGAGAAAATCATGGTTGAGTGGATCTTCTCAACCATGATTCACCACTATTCATACATCCAAATATATTATACAAATAATATTTTTGTTATAATGATTGGTCCTCTAAAAAAATTTCTCTAATATTATTAGTGTTCATTTATTATAATCATCCTTCTAGTATAATGAAACATTAATCATCTTTAGCCATCCTCTTGTGCTTGGAATATAGTTAAAATATATTTTTTTATTATGTAAATATTTATTAAAACATTCACATCTATTTTATTTAACTGTATGTATATCATTTATTAATAACCAATCCATAAATCAAGCATCAATATATGACTTTTAATACTCACATTTATCCCTTGATATAATTTTTTCATCAATTATTTTTCCCTTTCCAAAGATGAAAACCAAATTACTAAATAGTATTTGTATAAATATATATGATATTTAGTGTTTATTCCTATATTTTTCTTGGTAGTGTTTTCATTATCATTATGTAGTTCAAATATTGAGGACCTCTTGAAATTATAGGACATTATACCCAAGGGTCTCTCAATTTTTATCATTTATATCATTTGGGAAGAATTGTGTTTTTTATATTTCATAATATTTTGTCCTAATTAAATTTCTACATTCTTCATTGACTTTTGTCGTAAAATTTTTCAATTTTATATTAATATATAACTATATAATAATTCATGAGTTTTAATATTGATACACATTCTTTTCATAAATAGATATTACATGTTTTCATATAAATATTCATTAAATTACACAAAAAAATGAATGAGGATTGTAATGATATAATGCCTTTAAAAGCATAGAATTGTAAAAACCTAGTTAATATGTCATTGATATAATATCCAACTAATTTATTTGTAGTTATCATCATTCATATATATTTCATACAAAATAAATTTCTTCATAGCCAGTGGAAAGAAAAAAAATAATGTTGGAGCTCAGATACTCAACAATAGTAAACAAGGGATATATGTAAGAATAACATGTGAATAAGTGTACGAGAACACGATAAAAAAATTATAAACCATAACATACATATCAATGATATTAATATTGAGTCATTGAAAAAATTTATAAAACATGAATCATATAAAAATAAAAGAACACGTGTCATGAGAGGATAACGCTATTATATGACATTTAATTGTATCACACAAATAAGCATTGAAAATCATTTACATAGTATTCCAGACTCATTTCCTAGACTATAATAATGGATTGGTTTCAATCCCCAATCCGTCGTTGAAATAAATGTTCACCGCCAAGACTATCATAGTGGCTTGGGATTAGAACCCAAACCATCTTAGTACTCATGTTTCACTCAAGTACCCATCCTAGTGGAAATATTCCATTAAATTTTGTTTAACTCCACATTATAGTATTATTTATCTCATGATATATAAACAATTACATAATTCATATTAAATAGATATATCTCTCACAAGTTACACTATTAAAATCATTCATACAAACTGAAACAACATCATAATCATTTCATCGTATCATAACGAATGAAAATAATTAGGGTTCATAATTATTTCATGATATTATAACATGTGGAGAATGAAAATGTCTCATATTAAATTCCTTATTTAATAACAACATATCCGATGGAAAATGAATTAGGTTTAATAATAATTTTATTATTTTATTTCCTGTGGAATATGAAAATGTTTCATAAACATAAACAATTTGTAGAAAGGATATGAATTTAATCCATGGGAAATATTCATTGTAATGATTAATTAACATCAAATTAAAAAATAATTGATGGAAAATGATTTTGAAAGATCCCTTCAAAAATTTATTTAGGAAAACATACAATCTACTTTGAAATTCACTTTTTACTAAAAAAACTCTTCCAAAATCAATTTTTATTAAAATTTCTAGGAAAACATATCAAGAATTATTAAAAGATCAAATAAAACATTTCATGGTGAAAATAACATTATCACTTTAAGAAATATTTTTAAAAAACATAAAAATCTAAAAATCCTTTTATTTGAAAATATCATTTAAAACTTATGAAGGATGATTTAAATAACATTTAAAACATTTCATTAGGAAATAACATTTTTACCAAAAGAATATATTTTAAAACATAAAAAAATTTCAAAAAAAATTTCTTAAATTATAGAATCTTATAAAGGATGAACTAAAAATCATTTAAATTTGGTATGGAGGAATATAACATTTTCACTATGATTTAAAATTAAGGCATAATAAAATTTCAAATAAAATTTCATTGTAAATAACATTTGGATCTTATAGAGTAATATTTAATTATAATTTTTTTTTTTGAGAAATAACCTTTTCACATTGAGCCAAAATCATTAGAAAAATAATCATTTTCAAAATAATTTTCATTAAAAATAAACATTGAAACATAAAACGCGTTATTTAAAAAATTGAGAGGTCCTAGCGGTGAGAAATTGTGTCAATCTTCTTTATGTTTAAAAAATGATTCCTTTCACATTTTTTGTAAAATCAAATCATTCATTTTTTAAAAAAACTTCTTAAAATTATTTTTAAATATATTTTTTAGGAATTGAAATATTTTTTATAATTTCTATATTAAATTTTTTTTGTAATATTCAAAGAAAATTTAAAAAAAACTAGAAACCGTTAATATGGAAGAAAAAGGGTTTTCAACATAATAGATAAATGAATATGTATTTTCATTAAATCATTATTCTATTATCATTAAATTTTTTAAGAGAGGAAAATAAAATTAATAAATTAATTCTATGGAAATAACCAATTTTGAAGAAAATACATGAGTTTATTGGGATTTGAATCATAATATTTCATTACCGTAACCATTATCGTAGAAAATATTAAAAGATGATGAGATTGTAAAATAAAACCCTAACCACATTGGTAACATTGAATTGTAATCCCCATGAGATAATAAAATTAAATGATACACATAATTTCATTATAATAAAAAAATCATGATATTACATGTCAAAGGCTATGTATAAACACCTCATAAAATATTATAGTTGAATAATATATCATATGTCCCATAGAAGACTCATTTAAAGACAAATTCCTTACCACATTGGTACTATTATAAAATTTAATCCGTATTAAAGAATAAAGATAAATAAAACATTAAAAATCATTAGCATATGTGTATATTTTTTATTAAATTTCAATGGGGAATTTTATACACCACAAAGAATAATCGATAGGTGAATATAGTATATGTCTCTATGAAATGAAAGAGATATTACAAATCCCTTACATTATTTCTCAAATTCATTATTAAACATTTAAACATTATATTTAATAAATATAGTGTTTTTAGAAATAAATTAATAAACTATAATTATATATATCATTTGATATTTGATTTTTTCTAATTGTTTATTAACAAGTCCATGTACAAATCTTGTTTCAAGTAAAAACTGATTTATTTTTCATATATGATTTGATTTTTTATTTTATCTCCCCTTAAATAGATCATTTTTACATCATATACAGAATTTTAAACAATATATAACAATAATATATATTCATTATATAATTATTTATAAAAATCTAAAAAATATTGAGATGTTAAATGAAATACACTGTTCATATAGATAATAGTCCATCTATATACTTGAAGTTGTTTCCATTTTATTGATTGATAAATGAAATAAAGGTAAATGATATAATACTTTTAAAACATTATTCTATATATATCATTTAAATTCATTAAATTAACCCTTATTACCATCTATTTAATGTGTAAGTTAAAAATGAAACACATCGCCTCACATGGAGGTAGTCTGTTGTACACATGAGTGACATTATCTTATTTCCACATAATTGAAATTTAGAAGGTATATGTGATATATTAAATATATATTTATACTTACATTTAAAATATTACATATATTCATTCATCAAATCCTTATTAAATCCCATGTAAAATGTAAATGGGAAAAACATTTCACATCGGTTCCTGAGGAGGTAGTCTGACGTACACAAGAGTGATGTTACATTATTCCAACGTGTTAGAAGTTTAGAATATATAAATAATATTAAATTTAAAAATGTATAAAAATATCCTAAATGTAATATAAAAATATTTAATCTATCATTTTATCCATTAGTGTGAGGTGGTGTTGGGAAATGAACTATAATGTTTGGTGAGACAGTAATCCATCACACAAACGATCTAAATATTTGTTTCCCATTTTACAGAAGTGGAAATGGATATAGATTATTACATAAACATAATAAAATATTATTATTTTATATATATCTGTGTTATTGTATTGAAATTATTAATACATAAATAATGTTGTCAAGATTAGTTAAAATGTAGAGCTTAGTGAAGACAATAACATTCTCTTAGGACAACCTCCTTTGGCTCTCTTATTAAATACCATGGGGTTGGTCTTTTGGGATCATAAATAGATCAGGAACACGAATAATGATGTTAGTTATTACCATATGTAGTGTTTCATTATCCAAAAATATTTTGAGGTGTGAATTAGTGAGTGGGGGTGGTGGTATTTTATAATGCGTGAGGAGGGGAATTTTTGTAAATACTCAAAACTATTCAATAATGGAAGTCATGGTTACCTATGTGACAAAATGATTGGTAAAAAATGGGGTGGGGAATGATATGGTGTATCAATTCATCCAAATAAATGAAAAAAATTCATGTTTTAAACATGATACTCTTTAGCCTTAAATATAACTTAATTTTACCGTTTCATTTTTCACCATGATGACTTGTATCATTTTAATTACCTTTGTAATTTACCCATTAAGAATAAAATAAAAATGAAACATATTAGTTAAGTTGGATCCACATAATCTATATATAGAATATAATTTATTAACTAAAAATCATATCCATGTTTTTTATTAAATTTAATAAAAGTGTAGGTAATTCGTCGAACCGTATTTTAACCTTAACTATGGTAATACGTTCTTATTTTATTTATTAATATTTGTGACATGAAAATAATTTTATATTATTATATAAAATAATTTATTCAAATTAAAATTATTCATTAAATGTTATCAAATTCAAATCACATAATTTGGTGAATTTACTTTAAGATTAATCACGTAGACATGATGAAAAAGTGAGTTTTGAAAGAAATTTTTATCAAAAGAATAAAAAGTTTCTATATCAGAATTAAATATTATGTTGATTACAGTGTTATATATTGGAAGAATTATAATATAATTTACAAATTTATTTTTTCAATACATTTTTAAATAATATGAATCCTTTAAACTCGTTAATAAAAAATCAGTATTAAATAAAACCATTATTTTTCATTTCTCAAAAAAAATTAATCATTTTATAAAATTCAAAAATATTCACCCAAAGATAATTTTAACATTTTGATTTTAAAATTATTGTTAAATTTATCAAATAATGTTTCTGAAAATATAAAAATATAGCTTTATTTTTTTTCATAAATAGAAATAAAAGTAATTTTTTATAGAAAAATGAATTTTAGAAGCATATTATGACATAGCTATAAATTAATTTATTTTCTAAAAAAATTATTTATATAACAAAATAACACTTAATATTTAAATTATTTAAATTCATATCCATACCAAAAATTTTAATGGCTATGTTATTTTGATCATTTTTGAGTGTTAATATAAATAATATATTGCGATTCATTATAGCTTTTCATTATGTGGAATGAATAATATAAAATAAATAAATTTTACTTGATATTTTTTTTCATAAAGTCTAGTTATGTTTCACTCTACCCCCTGTAAAAAATTCACCTCCAAATTTTAATTTGTTTCTATTGAGATTTACATTTTAAAATTACTTCATAGTAAACCCAAATTATAAAAAAAGTCATTAAAACAATCTCATGACATGAAGGAAAATAAATTACGAAGGTCATCTTGAATAACACATAAATATTTTTCCAAATAGTTGAATATTGGGAAGAAGTGATGGTATGGAGGTTTAAGATAATTGTAATTAAATATTGATAGTAATAGTGATCATTTATAACTAGGAATATTATGGCCTAAAAAAATTTAATGAGCACAAATCCAAAAAAATATTAATGAGTGAAAAGACAATGGGTTCTATAGAAATTAACATACTAGGGTAGTATATTTTTCAAGAACATTTTTTATATAGATATGAAAATTTTTATAATCATGATATTGAATATAGGAATATATAATTACGTTATTTCATTCCATTGAGGATTCACAGCCTCATCCATTGGTTTTGTTTTGATGAATTTTAACATCATATCTATTTCAAATAAGTAAATATGAAATTGTATTATTCCCAAAGCAGCAATATATCATAATATCCATTAAATAATGATATGTTCTTCATTATATATTTGGTTATTATAAAGTTAAAATATCATTTTATATGTTATCAAATATGAATAAATATTCATATTGTGAAATAATATATAAAAAATTTTCATTAAATCATTATTATGTTCCCAGTTAATCAATAATATCAAATTTAAATTATCCATATTAATCATCTCATTATCCAAGTATTATTATACAAACAACATTTTCTCAAAATTTGAAACATATAAAGGGTTACCTTTCCCTTAATCAAGAATTGTTTTAAAAATATCACATTTTAATTAAATGACTTTTCATGATCATTAGTACCATTCAACATATTCATTGACATACTTAATGGAAGGATTATATAGAAAAATAATTATATATTTAAAAATTATATAGTTTCATTAAAAATAATATTATCCCTTCAACTTAATTACTAATCCATGAACTATGATTCGTAGTGTTATTACATAATACCTCATTCAATTAAGAAATCATTTGTAGAATCATTACTATAATATATACAATTATTCGTTCCACCTTGGTGATCATCATCTAGAGCTTTCACACCTGTAAATCAATTTTCATAATACCCTTACTATTCACCATTAAAGCATTAAAAAAAATTATTCCTGAGGGAAACCACTATTCAGATACATTGCATAAAAAATATTTTATCATAGAAATTACCTATCCTAAACCCTTATTCTCCACAAATAAACATCTTTTATTTCTTTGATACATTACCCTGAGTGATTATTCCCACATTCTCAATATACGTGACACTGAATCTTATTTCTTCAATGGCCTCCATCCCCCGAATATCCTCTATACTTATCTTATTTAGTGAATCTATGAGTCAGTTATGTTGAATCTTGTTAATAATATGTTATTATAACTAATTAATAATAATAAAAATATCCTTCACGTTATTCATCATCCCACTTAGTTTCACTTATAAAAATTTAATACCACTTTTTTCTTTACCTGAGTACACTCTGGTTTAATCTATTTACTAAAACAAAAAATCATAGATTTTGAAGTGATATATATAGTGGAAAGCCACATAATAATTAAACCACATAATAATGATCTATTTAAATCCATTATGATGGTTTGTAAATAGGTTTTTATTTTACAATGAATATCCTCCATGGGTGTCAAACTAATTGTGAAACATTTCCTACTATCATGAATTAGGTGATGATCGAGTCTATGAAATGTACAATTTTATGAGTTATTACATATAGATACATTTTTTCCCAATCCACATCATCTTTTAGTATCGAGACATGGATGTAATTTTTTTAAAACAATTGATATATCTATCACCAAAATTCCTTGACATCTTCATATACCTTATCTTATACTAATACATATTATTCGGAATATAACTACACATATCGTTATACATATCCCTATATGTATTAGTAAATTTATTGCATATAATATTCTTAATGTTAAATAATCGTATTCTCAAATTCAAACTATAGTGGTCTGGAATTATTTCCCATACACTACAATTGATACCATTATGTTAAATACATGGGCGGATACACATCTTGATGGGACATAACACTTTCCTCAGTGTCATCCCTCTACACAAAAAGCCTTGGGATGAGAGAAATGCATTTTCCAGGGTAGACCTGTTTTGGTTTTCAAGGATTAGATTGCTTCATTTTCCCCTAATACCAACTAGTGAAAACTAGGACACTCATATATAGAAATATACCTTTTATATAGGAATATTAATTTGATAACATAGTTACATGCTTGAGGATTGAAAAGGTATAGTGCCTTTGGAACCATGGATGCATAAACAAGAAGTTAATATGTGAACTACTTCATCTCCTAGTATGTTCTTCCTAATTAGAACCATTCTTATAAATATCAATCATAAGTAATTTATTTATAACATGGATAATTGAAACATATGAAAGTGTGATCTCAGATTCTCAATATGGGTAAAAAATATAGATACATAATCATAACATGATAATGACTATAAGAGAAAATGATAATGACATTTGATAACCATACCATTAATATAAAATATCACAATATTAAGTCATGGTATAAATATTGGAAGTTCATAAGATATGAATCATAAATAAATGGAAGAACATGATCCATGAGAACATAATATTAAATAAGACTTGGAATATTGGCATACACATAAGAATAGATAATCTATTCCTTAGTACATAGGAATGATTGGAAAGAATATAACAGTGTATTGGGATCACTCCCAATAATATCATTCTTTGTTGGCTTCACTCTCTAAACCATCTTAATAGTCATGTTTAACTCCCATGACTATCATATTGGAAGGAGTTACTTATAGAAATGGGTTCCCTCCCAATTTCAGTTATGTTTATCTTATGAGATATAAATCATTACCCAATACAATGTAGGGAGATATAGGTCTCACTAATCACATAATGAAAATCATAGAAACATTTTCCACAAGATCATAAATCATTTGACATATCAGAACACATAGAAAGAAAAGTTGTTTATACACATTTCATCATAGAATAACCCATGTAAAACTATGTGGGGTTTATAATAATTTTATCATTGTATAACATATTTAAGAGACTTATGTTTCATAAACATTATGTCATCATAAAAATAAATCATTCACGGAATGGATATGAATGGTATCGTTTAGTCATATCCCCTGTAAATAAAAAGTAACATAAAAGTTTAACCTCTTTTAAGGAAGATGTTATTGAAAAATAACTTGGAATATTTCTTGAAAAATATATCCATTCAATATTTAATGTAACATTTTAACAAATAGGGAAATTTTTTAAATCATTTGAAAAATAATTTGGAATCTAATGAAGGAATCTTAAAATATCATTTAAAACTATTATTGAGGAAAATTAATTTTCTATTTGAGAAAAACATTTTATAAAATAAAAAAATTCAAAATCATTTGGATGAAAAGAATATTTGAATCAGTTGAGGGAATATTTGAATATCATTTATAACATTTACTAAGGAAAATAAAATTTTTACATTGAAAAACACTTTTCACGACAAATAAACATTACCAAAACCCCTATCATTAATTTTATACTTGGAAAATTATGATAGAATTTTTAAAGATAAAATAGATTTATTCATATTGAAAATAATATTTTCACAAAAAAAATTAATAAATATCAAAATTTTAAAATAAATTTAATAAAAAATAAATTTGGAAACTTATGAAGGAAGATCAAAAGATCTATTAAAATACTTATTTATGAAAAAACATTTACACTAGAATGAAACATTATAAAACATAAATCATTTTGAAAATACTATAAATTTAACATTACAATTAAATGTCATAATGTAATATTTATAAAAGTTATTGGTCATGATGGTAGGAAAATCATTTCATGTTGTACATTTTAAAATAATGATTCCTTTCAAATATTTAGTAAAATCCAAATGTTCATTATTTTCAAAATGAATTGAATATTTATATTACAAAAATTTTGAGAATGTACAAAATGGATAAAATATAAATTAATGAATCCTGTATACAGTGTTTAAATTTTTTTTGTAGTCTTTTTTAGAAACCATGTACTTGGAATAAAAAGGGTTTTTAACCAAAGAGAGAAATAAAGTTGGTTTTTCAGAAAAATATTACTTTGGTCTATTTAATTCATTAAGAGAAGAAAAATAAATTAAAATATTTATTCTACTAAAATGACAAAATTAGAATAAAATAGAGAAGTTTCCTGAGTGCTATAATATAATATTTCATCATTCGAAGCAGATTCATAAACAATCCTGATAAATGATGATGGTGTAACATAAGATCCTTACCACTTAGGTAACATTAAATCATTAGCCCCAAAAATATTCACATTAAATGAAACATATAATCTCATGAGAATAATAAAATACATGATATAACATGTCAAATATTATATATATACCATTTAATAGAACATAGGTTCATTGCGTAATGTCTGTCCCAAAAGGAGTAAATAGGGGAAAAAACCCCTTCCCACTTCGATAAAATTTTTATTGTAACAACAACTAAAAAATAACATAATTTGACAATTTTAATATCATTAAATTATGTAGATTAATGATATAACCTTTCAAATTTATATTTTATACAGAATGAATAATAATCTAGTTGTTATTATGAAATATATATTCATGAAATGGAAGACTAACTAAGAATCCCTTACTTTTAGTCATAACATCTATCATACTTGTTTGAACCTCCTTTATAATAAAAAATATGTTTTTAAAAATCAATTACATAAAATTATATATATATATTAAATTACATAATATTTATTCATGACATTTTATTACCTGTTTAGAATAAATTATATGTTAAAATCACATTTTGTGTAATAACTTCTTTGTTTTTCATGTATGTTTAGATTTAGTATGTTTGGTCCTGTTACATTGATCATGGTTAAAAGAGAAATATAATTTTATCCATTATATTAAAAAAAATTCATTATATAATTATATAATTAAATTTATAAAATATAGATATAGAAAATGAAATACACAGTTCATGGAGTTTTAGGTCATATGTACATATAAAAAATGATCCCCTTTTCCAATTGTTTGAATTGAAATAAGGTTAAATAATATTCTACCAATATAGAAGAAATTTTTTAATATATCACATATATTAACTAAATTTACCAATATGATTTTCCATTTAATTCGTATGTGAAAAATGAATCACATCACTTCATTAGGTGGTAGTCTATGGTACACAAGAGCGACATTACATATTCTCACAAAATGGAATGTACATGTCACGAGGTGTCCCCCGGGGCCTGTTCTGTGACTACCCCAAGCCTGACTTTTATAGGCCAGGGGCTGGTGACTAGCACCAAAGTCATAATCCCAAAAACTGGGAATGAATTTCCTTTATAACCTGTAATCTCAAGCAACCAAGTACACAACAAGATACGAACATGAGTAAACTAAGTAGTGAAAAGAGTTTGTACAATAAGTGAAAGGTTCCAGAATCGAATCCCAACTAGAAAGTACAATAATACTAGAAAGTAAAAGAAAACTGAACATCTCCTCTCAACAACCACCATGGATCCTTCTTGCAGGGTAGATATAGCTCTAAAACATTCGCCTCTGCGGTGCACCTCATCTAAGGTTCACCTCTAAGCTACCTCTAGTCATGGTACCCTCATCCTCAGCCAGTGCTATCCACCATGTACACAAAACACAATAAGGTGTGGTTGTAACCCGTGTAGGGGTGAGTATAATAATACTCAGTAGGGACCCTGATACCCTCATAGGTCTCACAAAATCCACAAGGGATAAACCAGAAACCATGTAAGTAACTGAAAGCACTACTTAGGTATATTCCCATACATATACCTAAGTTATCAAGTAAACCCATCCCAACACAAGTCCCAAACCCTTAGCCAAATTATAACTGTTCCTCGATGGAAACAATACCATGAAGGTTACCACCACAAAGGTAAGTACCACAAGGTTAGTCCACATGGAAGAATATCACAATGGTATCACCATGAATGTAAGTACCTCATAGGTACGCCACACCAAAGTATACCACAAAGGTATCACCACGAAGGTTTTTACCACAGTGGTACGCCACATAGAAGAATACCAAAAAGGTATGAACATGAAGGTAAGTATGAAAAATGTACTCCATATAGAATATTACCCTAAAGGTAATGATTCAGCTCAAACCAGGTATAACATAGGTATGGTAGAAAAGATGATTAGATGTAACTAATGAATCATCTTACTCTGTTAAGAGATAGACACACATAGGATATTAGTATAGCAGTCCCATGTAAGATCTTAGAGTAGTCTCATGCAGATTCCTATAGCACATCCAAGTGAGACTCTCGAACACAGACCCACATTGGATCGCAGATCACATGCCCACATAGGATCCCAAAGCACAGACCCACATAGGATCCCAAAGCACAGATCCACATTGGATCCCTTTCTCATGTTACAGCCAGCTACAAGGTTCCATATCTAAGCATGTTTGATTCCTGGAGAGTCCACTCCTCAAGACAAATTTTGATACTCCAACTGCCACAACATCTCATAAAGAAGTATCCCAAAGGACCGCCACATTAAAGGGGTCTCAACGAGATAGACGGTGCGTCAATTGAATGCCTGGTCTGTTAGTTATTTGAATTTTAGTCCAGAGGGCTCGGTTTGATTCATGTTTGATCCAACCCGGCCATACCCCAACTATATCCAATATTCTTGTGGGGTATACCAAAGGACCATCTGGATCCAAGGATTCTGGTGCAATAGACATTTCTTCAAACGGACACTTGTAGCTCAAGATATGTCTGAAAGATCAAAAAAGGACGAAGTTTTTATGGGTCCGGCCCTCTGTCTGACCAAGCCGGCTGTGTCCGGCTCGGCCCACTAGGTCTATCTCGGCTCTTCGGTGTGGCCTGGCCTATGGTGTAGCCCGCTGGGCAGCACGAGTTGGGCGGCCCGTGGTGCGGCGGCCCACTGGGTCTGTCGGCTGGCCGGTTGAATAGCCTCCTCATCCTCGCAGCGTGGTCGCGCGCCACACCTCCACCGGCAGCCGGTTTAGTCGGCCACCCTCCCTTCTCTGCCACAACACAATGTCGCAGCTTCTGCACGACGGGCGGTGCAGACGCGTGCAGCCGTCCCCTTCGCATGGCCAGTTGGAGAGCAAACTACTGCCCTTGCTCCATTGCAGCCAACGAGCTGCGACTCTTCTTCGGCGGCGCAGTTGCACCGCTGTCATCTTTGCGGCCGGCAATGGTTCTAGGAACTGCTTCCAAGTCCCTCAGGTGCCAATTTCTTGCACCAGTCATCTTCCTCCTCCATTGTGATGATCACATCAAAACCACAACCATTTCAGAGAGGTCAGGCAATGTTTTTTTGGACAGAAACCTCTGCGTTATAGTGGTAGAAAGCGGATCATGGGGAGAGGTTAAACATAAACTAAATTTAATGAAGGTAAATCAAAACAACACCCCTACCTCTAAGGATCCATTGGAGATATTCCATGTTTAAAGACGAATGAAATTTTTCGATCCTGAAGGAAGCCTCCTTTAACGATGCTGCTTGTTTGACAACCTCCATACATCAGTTCTTCCTTGTTGAGAAATGTTCTCCCTCAAGAGGCTCGTCCAATAAAAAAATTTATAATGATTCCCCCAAAACCCAAGATGTGAAAAACCAACTTAAATTAAAATAGTTTTATACTATTAATTTACATTGGAAAAATAATTAAATGGATCTATTAAATGGCACTATTAATTAATTAGATAGTTGGCACAATTAATTGGTGAATTCAAAAGTTCTTCTCCCAAATTAATGAAGGGTTCGAGTGGTCCCCACCATTGAATTCAAATGGAGGTTACAATAAAAATAAAAATGTTAAATATTTTTTATTTTTCTATTCTTCTACGAAAAAGTGGACAACTAACTTCCACCCTCAACCAACAGCGGTTTAGGTGAAGGTCTCCTTAAAAAAATATTTCCACTGTGAGTTCAACGCTATCTTCAAATTTCAATTTTGAGCATCAGTTCAAATTTTACAAAAACCCACTCAAACATTTACTGAACATACCCAAAAAAATTTCATAAATTCATTCCAAGCTCTCTGGGCCTCAGAATCACGCGCCGTAAATTTTCTCGGTCTCATAAAATTCCAATATAATTAAAAAAAAGTACATGGAATTTCTATGTCTTTACATTATCTCCATCTCATGGCTTTACATCCTCGAAAGCCACATCACAAAAACATGGAAAACAAGTGGGGGTACTGAGCACAAATCTAATCCTCCCAGTCCAACGTGCACTATAGAAGGTTCATGTGCTGCCAATATACATGCACTAATGTTATTAATCACCCATGAATGACTCTATCCTATTGATCGTCAATATCGACTAGAACCTCCATAAACTTCTACCCATCATCGATGTCCTGCTCTCTGTGGTCGATGACATGTGATGGGTCATGCACATATATCCTCAGCTAGGATATGTAGAAAATGTCGGGCACCCGGTGCAACTAAGGTGGAAGAGATATGTGGTAAGTCACCTCGCTAACTGTACTGAGGACCAGAAATAGTCCAATGAACCTCGGAGATAACTTGACATGCCGAACAAATATCTGCAAACCTCATCAGAGTGAGACTCGTAGGAAGATGTGGTCACCGTCATCAAAATCCAGAGGTCTTTATCCCCTGTCAGCAGAAGACATATTCCTGCTCTGTGCAGTCTTCATCCACTCCTAGATAATCTGCACCTTCTCTATGGTAGCCTATACCATCTCCTGTCCCATGAGTGCGGACTCCCCTTGGTATGTCTAGCACAAAGGCGATCTGCTAGTTTGGTCATACAACACATCAAAAGGTTCCATTCCAATGGTGTAGTGATAGCTATTGTTGTATGAAAACTCCCCCAAGGGCAAGTGGTCCTCCCAACTGTGACTAAAGTCGATGACGCATGCACGTAGCATGTCCTCGAGGGTTAGAATGGTCCGCTCAGTCTGGCCATCCATCTAAGGATGGACGGTGGTTCTCAAATGAAGTTTCGTTCTGAATGCCTCCTACAACCCCCTACATATCCACGAAGTGGAATGTGCATTTCGATAGAAGACATATTTCGAGGGTAATCCTTAGAGCCGCACAATCTCCTTCACATAGAGGTGTCCCAAGCTCTCTACTGAACCATACTCTCTGATCAGTAGAAGTGGGCCGACATGGTGAGTCGGTCAATGATCACCCAAATAGAATCATGACCCATGGATGTACATGAAAGTACTATCATGAAGTCTATGGATATTCTATCCCAATTCTACTCTGGGACCTCTAAAGGCTGAAATAAGCCTACTGGTACATGATTCTATGACTTCACTTGCTGATAAGTGAGGAATCGAGAGACAGACTATGCTAATTCTTTCTTCATTCTCAGCCACCAGTGCTATCTTCGGAGATCTTGGTACATATTCACCACACCTGGATGTACCGCTAGAGGGGATGTGTGGAACTCCCTCAATACATCCTCTTGAAGTAACTCTGGTGCCATGGTTTGTCCTCTAAAGAAGATGATGTGCTCCCCACCATCAAAAAATCGATTAGGTGCATTACCTGTGGATATCTGAGAACGTCGTGCCTCACAGTCAGTTTCCCCATGTTGCACCTCCCTGACTCGCTGAAGAAGTGGGGGAGTGACAATAAGTGACTTAAGAAAAGCTTCTTCATATCGATCCACAAAGGATAACTGCAAAGTGGCCTTCTTCATCATCACCTCACCTAGAAGTTGTATAACAGATCTTTTGTTGTGTGCATCTGCTATAATGTTCTCCTTCTTAGGAGTATAGACTATCTCAAAGTCGTAGTCCTTAAAGAACTCAAGATAACATCATTGTATCAGGTTCAGGTACTTATGAGTGAAGATATACATGATACACTTGGGATCAGAGTAAACTGTAAAATGATTGCCCATCATGTAATGTCGCCACATCATCAAGCCGAAGACCACTGCTGCTAACTCCAGGTCATAGGTAGCATATCTCTTCTCATGCTATCTCATTTTTCGAAAACCATATGCCATCACTACTATCTCATGCATCATAACACATCTGTGTCCAGTCCCTGATGCGTCGTAGTAGACTACGTACCCAATACCCTCCTCTAGAAGCCTCAAGATGGGGTCACTAGTCAGTCTCTACCTCATCTTCTGATAACATCGTTGGACTCTCTCCAACAACACAAAGGGTTTCCTCTTTTTCTTCCTTGGTGATAAGGGTTCCATAACTCTTGAATACTCAGGCACAAACCTATGGTTTTAACTCTCCAAACTCAAGAAACTCCACAATTCCGTCACACTCCTAGTTGGATCCCAAGTAAGCACAACCTCAATCTTCTATAGATTCACTGCAACTCCAGCCTCCGAGATGACGTGTCCCTGGAAGTGATCCTGTAGGATCCGGAACTGGCACTTCAAAAGCTTACCATAAACTTGGTTCTCTCAGAGTGTGTCTAGAACTATTTGTAGATTATATGCAATATCCTCCACTGTCATTGAGAATATCATGATGTCATTGATGAAGAATACTATAGAGAGATCGAGGTATGGCTGGAGGATCATATTGATGAGTCCCATGAACACTGTTGAGGCATTGGTCATGCCGAATGACATAACCAAGAACTCATAATGTACATTCTGACATCTAAAGTCCATCTTCTACACAACCTCATCGCATACCCTGTGTGGGTGATAACCTGATCTGAGAACTATCATCGAAAACCATCGTTCTCCCTTCATCTAATCAAAGAGGTCATCAATCCTCAGGAGTGGGTATTGGTTCTTCATGGTCACCTGGTTCAGGTGCCGAAAATCAACACAATGTCTCAAGCTCCCATCCAACGTCCTGTAAAACAAAATCTGGGCTTCCCAAGGAGAAAGACTCGGCCAAATGAATCCCTTCTCCTGCAAGTCCTCCTATTGTACTTGCATCTCACGATGCTCCGTAGCATCCATCCGATATGCTAGTATAGATATTAGTCTCATCCCAGGATACAAGTCATTGTAAAATTCCACCTCTTTGTGAGAAGGTAGACCTCAACCATCATCAGGGAAGACATCTTCTTTCTCGTCCACCACTATAGGATAGCTCGGACTCTCCACATCAACCGCTCTGTGGGTTAGGCTAGACAACTGATGAGTAATTGACTACACTATCCTCTGGGTAAGTCCATCCTGTGCTGCAAAGGCTCCCTTCTCACCAGTTAATGTAAACCTAGTCCCATAAGTTCAGACACACTACACTTTGCGCCATATATTGTAAGTCAGAGCATGGACTGTAGTTAACGAGTCCATACCCAAGATGACTTCATAAGGCCTCGACACCACTACTATAAGATCCTAGCTGAATCTCTCACCTCCTAGAGTATGTTCACACTGCTGGAACAAGTGTGTAATAGTCTAATCATCTCCCCTAGGAGTCTTCAGCCGTAAGGATCGAGCCAATGGCTCCACCGGAATTTCAAACCTCCGAACGAGGGCAGTGGCAATAAAAGAATGACTGACACATGTGTCTATAAGTACTAAAACTAAGGTGGAATAGGCATATATCGTACCATGTATCATCACAAGAGCGCCATGGAAATAGGCCTTAGCTGCCTGGAGCTGAGCTCGCCCTAGTCCACCTGCACCCTGTGGTCAGGGTGGACCACCTGGTGGTGGTGGTGGTAACACCTCGAATCATCCCTCACCACCAGATGCACGTCTAGATCCTCTGCCATGTCTGCTTTCTCCCTAAGGACCTCCTTGGTCGAACCTCTATCTCTAACTAGGTGGTCCATAGACCATCTACTGATCATCTGTATGGTGGTTTGGGCGCCACGAGCCATGTGACCATGCCCGCCGCATGTGTATCACTTCCTGCGCCTCAAATGACTAGCTCTCTCTCTGGTGCCCCACACAACCATCCCTGAATCATGTGGTCATCCTAATGTAGGTCTAGTCCTCTTGGACCTTTGTGACATATGTTTTCCACCAGCTATAGAAGACTCCGTTAAGTGACACCTGGTGGTGGGTCTTGCTGTTGGTGACTGCTCAGCAAGAAAACACTTTACTAATAGGGATCTCTCTAACACCCCCGCCTGTGTCGGGATGCTGAGCGAAATCATTGAATCCCTGATATCCCATTTGAGTCCCTGATCAAAGGTACGAGCCCTAAAGAATGGGTCATGCACCATATCAGTGGAGTAGTGTGAGAGGCCAGTTAACCTCGATGAGTATTGAGACACAGTCATGCAGCCCTACTGTAGCTGAAGACAATTTTTTATGTGCACTGGGTGAAGGGTCACTGGGAAAAACTATGACCGAAATAGGCTCTTGAAGTATACCCAGAAAAGTGTAACCTCATCGTGAGCCTGGAGCATCATGATACACCATCTACCTAATGCTCCTTGTAGAAGACTGGCGGCAAGGATCACCATGAGATCAGCTGAGGTCCGTACTAGTCAAAAGACTCTCACCACAACCTCCAAAAAAATCCTCAACTACCTATGGGTCCATCTCACCCATGGGCCTATCTGGCCTCTAGCGCTAGAACTCATGCAACGCACTCAAGCGGTGTGCACCCTCTGGTACTGGGGATGCTGGAATCAGTGGCCCAATGGGTAATGGTACCGCTGGTGTCTCTACTGATAAAGGGCCCTGCACCGAGGCCTTGTCGCTCGGTAGGCTAACATTGTGTACCATACCCAGAACCCTAGCAGGCTATCTATGTGGAGGTATCCTGAAAGGAAACAGGTGTTCCATAGTTAATAAGTTATACCCGGTGATCTTACTCAAATATATCACAAAGAAAACGTTTCAAAACCCACACAAAATTTGGGTTTTTGTGCACTAAGTCAGAAATCAAAAGTCCGGGTCTTGGTGTATGGATACGTCGGATGCCACACCAACACTAGATTCCCTAAAGTAATAACCACAGACACTACACTTGACCCTATTACCATTAAATGAAATATCACATTCTAATGTTCTACTGTATAATTGACTCCTCTGATACCAATTTTTCATGACCTGTCCCCCGGGTCTCATGCCATGACTACCCCAAGACCGCCTTCCATAGGCCAGGGGCTGGTGACTAGCACCGAAAGCATATTACCTAAAACTGGGAAGGCATTGACTTTATAACCTGTAAACTCATGAAACCAAGAACACAACAGGATACGAACACGATTAAACTGACTAGTAAAAATAGTGTGTACCGTAAGTGAAAGGGGCAAGAATATAAGCCAAACTAGAAAGTACAAGAAAATTGGAAAGTACAAGTAAACTGAATAGCCCCTGTGAACACCCGCCAAGGATCCTACCTATATGGTAGGTACATCTCTCAAACAGTCGCCTCTATGGTACACCTCATCTATTGTCCACCTCTGATCTACCTTCAGTCCTGTTACCCTCTTCCTCACTCATCGTTGTCTGTTATCTGCACTAAACACAACATGGTGCGGGCGTAGCCCGTGCAGGTTTGCGAATAACAATACTCAGTAGGGACCCCGAGACCCTAAAAGGTCTCACAAAATCCAAAAAGGATAAACCAAAAAGCATGCAATCAACAGAAAACCCTACTTAGGTATATGCCCATACATATAGCTAAGTTATCAAGTAAACCCATCTCAACACAAGGCCCATCCCCTTAGCCAAAGTACAACTGTTCCACAAAGAAAAGAGTACCACGATGGTAACCACCAAGAAGGTATGTACCACATAGGTACGCCACAATGAAAAATTTCACAAAGGTATCACCATGAAGGTATGTACAACAAAGGTAAGCCACATAGAATAATACCACAAAGGTATCACCACGAAGGAATGCACTACAAAGGTACGCCACATAGAAGAATACCACAAAGGTATGATGATGAAGGCAAGTACCCCAAAATTACGCCACACATAAGATTACCACAAAGGTTAATATTCAGATCACACTAGTTATAACATAGGTATGGTAGAAAAAATGATTAGATGCAACCACTGAATCATCTTACTCTGTTATGAGGCAGACCCACGTGGGATTCTAAATCATCAGACCCACATAGGATACTAGTATAGAAGACCCACGTAGGATCCTAGAGTAGTCTCACATGTATTTTTAGAGCCGATTCAAGTGAGTCTCTCAAACATAGACACACGTAAGATCCCAAAGCACATACCCAGATAGGATCCCAAAGCACATACCCACATAGGATCCTTTTCTCATCTTACAGCCAGCTTCTGGGTTCCCTCACAAAGCTCGCTTGATTCCAGGAGGGTCCGCTTCTCAAGAAACATGTCAATAATCCAACTCCCATGAAGTCCCGCTATGAATTATCCCAATAGACCTCCACATTGAAGGGGTCTCAACATGACAAATGTCAATTCAGTCAGATGTCTAGTCTGTTAGTTGTTGGACTTTTTGCCCTGAAGTCCCGGTTGGATTCGTGTTCGATCCATCCCGGTTGTACCCCAAACTTATCCACAACACATGTTGGTTATACCAAATGTACCATATCGATCCAAGGTTTCTGGTGCAACAGATGTATCGTCAAACATACTATAGTAGCTCGAGATATGGCCGAAAGAATGAAAATGGTCGAAGTTGGTCTAGGTTTGGTCCGATCCAGTCGGCCGATGCGTCCTTGGCCGACCGGACCCGTTTCAGTTCCAACCCTACCTGGACCACCAGTGCAGCCTATTGTGGTCTAGTGGCTTTGTAGTGCGGTAGCCCGCGGTGGTGCAGCGACCCTCTGGGTCGGCCGGCTAGCCGATTGGCCAACCTCCTCCTCGGCGCGGCGCGATCATGCACTACACCTCCACCGGTGGCTGGTTAATTCGGTCATCCTCCCTTCTCCGATATAGCATAAGGACACAGATCCGGCATTCCTGGTGTTGCTGACGTGTGCCTTCATCCACTTTGCTCGGCCGGCCGGAGTGCCGGCCGCCAGCCTTGCTCCGCCGCGGTCGACGGGCCGCGGATCTTCTCTGGCAGTGTGGTTGCATCGCTACAGCCTTCGTGGCCGGCTGTGGTGCCTGCCGCCGCTCCCAAGTCCAACCAGTGCCAATCAACAACACCGGTCACCATCCTCCTCCTTTCCGAAGATTTAATGAAATCCCCAAAAGATGCAGAGAGGTTATGCCATGTTCATTTGGCCCACACCATCCGCCTTAAAATGGTAGAAAGCGGATCATGTGGAGAGGTTCAACATAAAATAAATTTAATGATGGTAAATCAAAATCACACCCCTACCTCAATAGTTCCATTGGATATCATCCGCGGTTGAAGCAGGATTATTGTTTGTCGATCCCGAAGCAAGCCTCCTCCAATGATGTCGCTTGTTTGACGATCCTCTGTTCTTCGGTTCCTCTATGGTGAGAACTTTTCTTCCTCAAGAGGCTCCCCAAAGAACACCCTTTTCCAAAGATTCCCCCAAAACCCAAGAGGTGAAATGCCGAATTAAATTAAAATGGGTTTATACAAATAATTTACGTCGGCATAATAATTAAATGGCTCAATTAAATGGAACTATTAATTAATTGGAGAGTTTGAACAATTAATTGAGAAATTTTAAGGGTCTTCCCACACATTAATGAAGGGTTCGGGTGGTGCCCAACATTGAATTCAAAAGGAGGATACATGAAAAATAAAAATGTTAAAAAAAATTTATTTTTCTATTCTTCCACCAAAAATGGAAAAACTAACTTCCACCCTCGACCTATCGTGGTCGAGGTGAAGATATTTTTAAGCAAACACCGACGCTATGAGTTCGACAGCATCCTCGAATTTCAATTTCAAGTCCCTGTTCAAAATATACAAAAACCCTCTCACACATTTACTAAACCTAAACAAAAAGAAGTTCAGAAATTCATTCTTGGCTCTCCGGGCCTCGGAATCACGCCCCGTCAAATTTTCGCGGACTCGTAAAATTCCCATATAATTGAAAACAATCACATATACTTTTTGGGTCTTTACAGTAAGAATGAATATGTGAAATATTAATTATATATATATGATTTTTTATCTAATCTCATATTTATTCATTCAAACTATCCTTATTGGAATCCATGTAAAATGGAAATGGGAAAAACACATTACATCGGTTTATAAGGAGGTATCCGTACGTACACACGAGGGAAATTATTGTGTTCAAATATATTGGAAGGTGAGAATGAAAATGTAATATTATTATTAAATATGTATAATAATATAATAAATATCATATATAAACATTTTATCCAACATTATATCGATCTGTGAGTGGTGGTTATAGAAAAATGAATACCTTGATTCGAGTTGTGGTAGTCAAGTGTACACACAATCAAGAGTTTCAATAATCAATTGATGGAATATGAGTTAAATATAGTTTATTCACTAAAAATAATAACATAATTGTATTTAGATGATTTGGGATATCTTCTTAAGGACACTAGGGTTGGTCTTTTGGGAAAAAAATAAGCTCTATAAAATGGATAATAATGTTTGGGATGGATTTTGGATGAAATTAGTAGAAACAATGGGAATACGAGGTGTGATGAAATTAGTGGAGGTGGTGGCCATTTATAAAGGGGGAGGAGTAGCATATTTGTAAATACCCAAAACTAGTTAATAATTGAATGAAACTATCACCCCAATTCAAAAAAATACTGATAAATATTATATTAGAGTGTTGATATGGTCTAACCACACCTCTAAAACAAAAAAAAATGGTTTTAATCATGTGATTCATATTCCATTAATTTTACATAATTTTACATTTAAATTTTTCACCAGGGTAACTTCTATATTTTTTTTACATAGGTAATTTACACATTAAAAATAAAACTAAAATTATAATTATGAGATAATTTGGTTATAATTATTCCTAATAAGAAATATACATTATTAAAAAAATTATATTCAGGTGAAAAATTAATTTAAACATAAGAGGATATATTGCGCAAAACCATCTTTTAAAATTTAATCGTGGTAAATAATGTTTTATTTTATTATTAATATTTTTGAAAAAATAGTATCAACTTATTATAATATATATATATATATTATCATTTTCAATATTTTGGAATTAGTTTTACCAAATTCAAATCATAGAAGTGGAATAATTTAATTTAATATTAATCTCAAAAAAGTGATGAAAAAGCGATTTTTGTATGAAAAATTCTTCAAAATGATAAAGAGTTAATATATAGTAATTAAATCATAAAATTGTTATATTGATCCATATTAGATTAATTTATATATATTATATATAATTTTACTTTTGTAACCATTTTAATAAAATGGTTCCTTAGGAAATCATTATACAAAAAGCTGGTTTTCTTTAAATATTAATATTTTCTCCATTAAATGAAAAATTCGCCCCTTCGTAAAAACAATTCATATTTATATAATTTTTCCATGTTGATTCTGAAAATTAATTTCATTTTTTCAAATAATTTTTATAAAAGTGGAAAAAATAATTTTATTAATTTTTTGAAAAAAGAAATAAAAATCATTTTTTGAGAAAAAGAGATTTTCAAAGCATATAACAACTTTACCAAATTTTAAATACTTTTTTATAAATATTTTTTCCATACATAAAAACATTTTTTATTACTATTACCATACATTTTAGTGCCTTGGTTTTAAATGACTTGATTAAGTGATAATATAATTTGTATATTTTGGATCATTAAAACATGGTGTTTTGTGTAACGGAAGCTATCATAGAAATAATTTTTATATGAAAAAATTATTTCAAAACATATTTAGGTGTTATATTTATGACCAAAATAATTTCAAACATTATATTTATTTATAATCACATAAAACATATAGGTAAAAATAGTGTTTTCATAATCGGTGGCTATTATAACTTCACTAATTTTCTCCCCCTTGAATCGGGGCCCCTTTACACTTTGGGATCAATGGATTATACTAATAATCCCATTCAAAATTACATCAAAAATTTAACCACTATTAAATTCCTTCAATTCAAGGTCTTTCAAATTAACTACATATTATCTTAAAATTAATGATTTCAAGGTATGTTTATTTTCGGTTTTCTATTTTACCGGGTTGTCTTCAATTCTTGATTCATCACACATAATCCTTATTTGGTCCACCATTGAATTTTTTGTATTATTCCATACATTTTTACTCAGAAATATTTTTATACAATTTTTTTTAACCTATACTGTTATAGAAAACATATTTCATAAGGACAAGAAAATTTATTATATCTAGATCTATTAAATTTATTTATAAAGGGAAATAATCAAATGATAATATCAATTTAATATTTAAAAATTATGGATATATAATTTAGCATCAATCATATGTTGAGTTTTATATAGAAACACCAAACATTCTCTAAAATTCATATGAAGACTGGACACGTATGGTCTCATGATTTTCCACCTTAGTAAAAAGTTCAAGACATCTCCTGTTTAGATTTTTTTAATTTTTATAAGTCTTAAAATTTCTTCATATTTATTATTAAATCTTTCAACATCCCGATTAATCAATTTTATTCTTTCATGCAACCGTTTGTTGACATTCTTAATCAAATTTCCCCTGACTTCCATTTTATCATTGATGACAACAAGATCTTCTTCAGATACATTGATATTCTTATCAAATTATTTAGTAGCCTAATATATTTCTCAAAATATATTCACTTGACCTAATTTAAATCTAAAGTATCTCTACATATTCTACAAAATCATAACTTCTTTATATTTATCATTTATTTAGATAACATTATGATAGTTAATATTTTTCATATAATACCTTCTATATATTCTCTCAGTAACCACAAGCTATGTGATTTCCTTCTATTTCAAGTAACCAAAAAACAAAAGAAACAATTTATAATGAAAAAAATGAAGTGGTTCATTTAATTCTTCAACTAATTTTTTTTTAATTTCATCAGGATACTAAAACATGTATCTTCTTGAGGACAATATTTCTATGAATATTTACATATCTCTTGATCATATATATTCCTTGAATCAATTATGGAAGATATTTAATCCATAAAATTGTTGATTGGTTACAATAATTTTCAGATCAAATTTTAGTTAGTTAATACTATTCTTTTAGGTGGATGATAATTTACCTTTTACAGACAAGAGTAAAAAATTCTTAATATTCCTTTTATCCTTATTTCACATTCTTATAATGTATTTTGGAGACTAAATTAATAACTCATATAAATAATTATTCTCTAAAATTATACTTCCTTATAAATTTAGGTGAGATGATAAAATATTCAGTAGGTAACAACATATGAAATAGATAATCTAATTGGATGTCAAAAACGCTCTAATAAAAATTAAATGTGACTTATTAAAGATGAAATCAACATTTATAGGGTAGGGATTAATTAGTTTATGTGACATTAATATAATTTAAAAATATTATCCATTCCTATTTTTCATATGTCACCTTTTAAGGTGAATAGTTCTCCTAATCTCTCTTCATACCCTCTTTCTTGTATGAAACACAACTGAACACTTGTAAAAATGTAGACATGTGACTAATAAGGTTTACCTCTCAATGTGAGATTTATAGTTTATATTGTGATATGTATTCCTCCCACATTACCCTACTGACTAAGATCATCCATCAAGTATAAAAATTAGGGTAATATTTTGAATCATTTGTTGTCAAATTTGATGATAGCCTTTTAATTCCATAAATAATTAGGTTACTACTTTACCTTTGAAAAAATAGTATACATGTTTATACTATAAATTCATTCGTCAATTTATATTCATCTCATTATCTATGTGCTTCCTTCATCTTCATCTTCTTATCTCCCTTACACAATAGTATAAAATATCGTCGTCTTTATAGTTTCAAGTGATGCCTACTACTTATTCTCCATATATATTTATAGTAGTGTACAAAAACATTTATCCACTTATTTATAACAAGGAATTATGTTATATTATTCATATACCATTCTTATTATCCAAAATTGAATTCACATAAGCCTCTTATTTTTCTTACTAGTTCATCATTAGTGTATAATAAAAATTAAATATAATTATTCTCTAAATGTGAGACATAATATTTCTTTAATCTATATTTATTGTTGTGTCTCATAAATTAATAGACATTGAAATATTTTTCCTATAACCCATATAATAACTCTACATAACAATTTCTCTCTACATCCTATAATATATATAGTGAGACCCACTTTTTTATTTCATAAACCATTCATTACATGTTAAATAATTTAACAATAAAAAAATCATTTGAGGATTAGTTTATTGCAAATACTAACAAAATAAATTAAAAGAATAAAAATTCATCTAATTCACTAAAAGTACATAATCATATGTTCATCTTAAGTTACTTTTAAATGAATCTGAAATATGGGGGACATATATCAATTAAAGGGGTGATCATGAATCCCATTAAGTGTATAGATAAATATATTACATGGAATCTGAATTAGAGGCATATATAATATATATGATCATATGATCATGTGTATGTTCATAAGAAAAATAACATCAATTAACATGGAAATTCATCTACATCAAAAAAATGTGGCATTCATAAGCATATTGGCAAGGTGTGTCACTATAATGTCATAAATAATAATAATAAATTTTATTCAGCATTGAATCATAAAACATGTCATCTCTAGATATTAAAATTGTAACTAATGAATTATAGAACTATCAGGGAACACCATTCATATTTATTAATTATTTAGATACAAGTTGATCACAATAAAACACTTCATAAATAACCATAGGACAATAAATAATAGGATAAAAATGGAAATATTGAGTACATAAATTCTAAGATTCATCAAATTTACATTATTGTTTAACCTACCAAAGAGTAAGGTGAGTTTCATAAATTTAAATTTGGAAATAAGAATATCTTATTTACATCTTTCTGAATTCATATGGGTGTGGAACGGGTTTGGGTATTTTGAATATAATAATATTTAATAAAAAATTTCATTAATAAATTTCGGCAACAATACGGTATAAAACATAGATTAAAGGGATGTAATGATAAGAGGAAAATATGGTATTATATTGTGAAAACAAAATATTTTCAAGTATATAGAGGACCAAAATTCGGTAAAAATACAAAATATTTTATATTTAGAGCACTCTCAAAATAGGATTACTTGAATTAAAAATGGAGAAGAATGGAATTTCCTTACATTGAATATTTTGTTCTTAAATCATGATGGTAGAACTATGAGACCTTGGAGAATACATGGAGGGATTATTTTGGGGGTAAATTGAAGAAAAAATTATGTCATGTAAATTTGTATCGAAGAAGACTGGGAATGGATGGAATTAATACATGAGAAGGGGTGGGATTAAAAAAATTAATTACTGGTTATTTTATTTTAAAATCGAACCACTTGTGGGTTCATTCAATTACAAAAAAAAAATTAGACCACTAATGAGTGTGATAGTTTTTATGGATTTTCATGGTCCTACAATACCAAACCACACCTTCCATCAAACAAAATTAATTCTATAAATCCATAAAATATATTTTATTTCAAGAAAAAAATTATTTTGAAAATAAATAACACCATAAAAAAAGGAAATTTAAATTTAAATTTTTTTAGTCATTAAATAGAAAAAATTTTGATTAAAAGGATTCATAAATTTTTTATTCATGTTAACATAAAAACTATGTCATAAAATCATAGTGCTCTTAAAGACATAATTTTCAATTTTTAACCAAAAAAATAAATTTTTTAAAAAAATTCACTAAAATAATCCTAAGTAATCTTTTATATGATATTTAAAAAAATTAATTTAATTCATAAAAATATTTCTCTGTTGATGTTAATTTTATTTTGTAAATTAATATTTATTTTAATGATAAATAATAATTTGTTTGGAAAATAAACATTCTAGGATATATAATAATTATATATGGATTTTTTAAAATAGATTATCTTTTAAAAATATTTTTATAGAAATTTTAATGAAATATTTTTTAAAAAACACTTATACATAAAACATATTTTTAATTGATTTTAATATTTACTCTATAAATAAAACATATTGGATTATTTAAAAATCTCGATGATCATTACAATGTGTCGATGTAATGAATATTAATATTGAAGAACTATTTTATTGACTAGTCATTAGGAACTTGAAAAATCCTATTAGCTAATAAACATAAGGGTGGTAGATAATATTTACACATAAATACATTATCATTGTGATAATTTATCATTCACATTGATTATAATCACACATCAAAGTAGTTTCCAAATTGAACACTACATTACTGGCTCTAGTTTCTCTTATTGTAGTGATGTTCATGGATATGATGTTTTTAGGGAATTTAAGAAGTCCAAATTTCTATATTTCCTTTTATTTAACCTTTAATTTTTTTCCAAATGCAATATTTTGTATATCATCGGTTGTTTCTTTAGAGTAAATGTAACATTATTAATGAAATAAGGTGTTCCTTGTTTCATGTATGTGTTTTATTTGACATCAAAGTTCGTAGTGTTAATAATCCAAATCAATAATTTGTTATAAATTTTTAAATGAAAATAAAAGCCTTTATATGTTCTCAATTTGAAATACATAACAATTTTTTGATATGGATTCAGATCCATTAGGAAAATTTTAATTTTTCTGGATCATTACATTCTTCCCCCATAATAGAAGTTTTTACCTTAAATTTGTGTCTATACTCAAATTATCTAATATACTATGTACTTTTTTCCCTTAATCTACATTATATTTGAGAAATTGTTAAAAATGTGATCAGGCTCTCCACACTTTAATCAACGCAATGAAAGATGTTTTATAACTATCATTTCTTTATTATTTGTATAAAGGTATGTTTTTATTATTTTCCCTATAGTATTTTTAAGATCTATGTCTATGTTTCTTGAATTTATTTCACTTCATAATTCCGTGAAGATTACTCCCTATGTTCATTTTCACATAATTTCCTCACAAGTCATTTTGTAATTTTTTTATTTATTCCATTGTTTGTATCTTTCCCAATGGTTTAATGAATCCTTGCCTATTTATCATTCTTCTAATGGGACCATTTTCCATCTCCAATATCCATTTCATCATTGGGATCACATCACACTATACATTCTAACTCTAATGATCTTGTATATACAAATCATTTTTAGATGGGGCCCCACTCTATAAATGTATCAATCTATCTTCCCTTACCAATTGATGACAATTCTAGATTTGTAATAAAGATTAAATTTAATGTTTATCTCATAATTTCAAAATGATTAATTTTATCTTTAATTTATATTTTGGTATTATCTCTCTATTTTTCGGATTGTATAAGGAAAATACATGGTGCACAATTCAATATTAACATCTTCACATCTCATGGTATCCACTACATTCCTTTTTTCATTTTCATTATCATTTTACACCACTGATTAACTTCTCCCAACATGGAATATACTGAAAATGTTCCAATCTCTTGATCATAATAATAGAGTACGAAAACTTTCATTCCTACAGTGTTGATCCATTATTTCCAGAATAGTGGTTCACTGGTTCCGATAAAAAAATGTGGTTTATAATTCTTAAAGGGTTCAGCTACTAGTTATTCCACTCTTGGTGTAGTATAGTTTTAACCATGTTTTTTGTTTTTTTCATGAAATTAGTTAACTATTCATCATCAACCAGAAATTTTGAACTCTATCCCCCCCAATATTGGTAAGGTTGTTATCACAGGGTTTATTGCATTGATTTTTTACACAAGTCTTTCTATTTTTTATATAAGGGGAAAGGAAATGTGATACATTTTTCACTATTTTGAATCTCATAATAAATATTATAAAACAAATATTAATCCTATAATTTTCTAATATCATTATTTTTGGAATATATTCTAAAATCTTAAAAAATGGTTTACATTAACTTTATAACTATAATTTCTTTAAATAATTTTTATTAACAAAATAATATTCCTAATAGGGACAAACCAGGTGTGCATCAAGGCCCATGATCATTCACCCATTCACTATCAAGTATAGCTCAATATGATATTTTTTTTGTTGTTAAACCTTGCTACATCTATTCTAGAACCAAATCCCCTTATAGTTTCCTGACAGGGATGTTTGTACTTTGAAACCACTTACTCCATGAATAAACAATAAAACATAATGTTTTGAAATATTTACACTTATCCCTAAGGTTTTTTATTATGTATTATAGTCCTATTTGAAAAAATAACTAAACCATCCTTTGATTCCAACTATGGAGACCTGGTTTTTTATTTCATAAATATTTCACTACATGGTAACACATTTGACAGTTACATTGAGATTTTGAGGTTTAGTGTCTTCAATGTTGGAAAAAATACATGAAAAACATAAACAATTCATCTAATACACATAAAATAATTATTACTAGGTTTATCCTACGTAACCATTACTCTATCTCAAATCTTGGGAACCTACATCAAATAAAAATATGAGTATAAATCCTAGTAAGGGAATAAACAAAGGATATACATTGAATGCGAACAAGAGAAATATCAGATATAAATGATCATAAAAAAAATGAATAATATCATAATTTAAATAACATGATTCATAAAATAGAATTTATTCTACAACATAAAAATTGGACTTTCATAACTGTGTCCTAAAATTTTGTCCCTATGGTTTCATAAATTGTAATTAGCAAAGTTATTTTTAGGATATCATAAATCATATAATCATTGGAGAATAAATCTTTACCCAATACAATGGAGTTCTATAAGGTAAAACCCTTAACATTTATTAATTCATCTTAGCTACATTGATCATCAAAAATCATTTCATCAATAATCTAGGGAGAATAAATAATAAATGTCAAAACAATGAGTATATAATGGCTAAAAGCATTGATAATTTCATATGTTTTTACTCTAGAAAAAATAATTTGAGTTTCATACATATAATTCCACAAATAAATATCTATTTTTTACCTCATTGTGATTTTTAACGGGTACGGATTTGTTTTTTATATTCATAAAATAATTATATTTCACAAAAAAAGAAAATTTCTGTAAATAATTTCAGCAGCTTTACTATATAAAAATAGATTAAATTAAAGGAATAATGAGAAAGAAAAATTTAACACATGGGTAAAAAACTATCATTATATATATGATAAAATAGTTAGGAAAATATATAATCTTTGAAATTTATTTGAATCAAAAAATAGATGTAATCGAATGAAAAAGGTAGATGTGGAGAATTCCCTTACCATAATGATTGTTTTCCTAAATAATGAGCGTGAAAACCTTGATACCTTAAGGGAACCCTGTATGAAATATATTGGAGGGAAATTTATATGAAAATCATGTATTATGATTCTCGAGTAGAGAGGGATGGGGGGTGGGTGTAATTATACTTAAGTTGGCATGAGATTTAATAAATTAAATATTAGTTATTTTATGATATAATATAACCACATATGGGTAAAATAAATTCCAAAATAAAAAATATTTAAAATAAACTAGAGAGTGTGTGTGTTTATAAATTCATGTCCATCCAAAACGAAACCATTATAGATAGGGAACACAGTTGAATAATATAATTTAAAAAATAAATTTTATTTCAAATATCCAATTTTTTATACAAAAATTCAATGTATAAAATTATCAATTAAAATTAACTTTTATAAAAAAATCTTATACATATTAAATTAAATTATTATCTAATGAATTTTTTTATAATTTTTTTAATCATGATAAAAATAATGATGTAGAAAAATTACAATTCAGATAAAGCCATAATTTATAATTTTTCGCAAAAAATTATAAATTATCAGAAAATTATAAGAATGTCACTTTTAGATAATTTTTTGTGATGAGTTCAAAAATTAAATATATTTTATAAAAAAATCGCTTTTTATTAGAATTTTATATTTTATATAAATAATGAATTTAAAGAAAATAAATAGTTTAATGGAAAAGTAAATATTTTGACCATTATAAAAATTACATTGTCTATACTTAAATAATATTAAAATTTAAAAGGAATATTTTTATATTATTTCTGGAAATAAATTTTAATTTAAACATAAAAATAAAAAATAGTTTTAATTGAATATTTTTATAGCCACTGAAAATAATATAATTTTGATCATCAAATAATACCAATGATTATTAAAATGATTCAAAATTACCAATAAATACAATATCATTCTTACACATCTTCATTGACATAGAGTTGAATCAATGTTCATTATTGCTTCCAAAAAAATATTGAATTACAAACTATTTATTCCACTATTATTGTGATGTTTATTGGTGTGATGATTCTGTAGATTTGAAGAGGCCCATATTTTTATATTTCATATTATATATCTTCCATTTTAATTCCAATTGTAATATTTGGAATCATATTTCATGTTTTATTAGAGGTAATGTAATATTACTAATAAAATATTGTGTCTCTCGTTTCTACTATTTTTTATCTATACCATAATTATTCCTAGTTTTTTAAGTTACATATAAACACATGTTGTTCAAATTTATATTGGAAATTAAAGACTTTCTATGTGCTTATACTATAAAACATCATAAAAAGTATTTAAGTTGAAGGAGTTCCAATATTAAAAGAGGAATATTTTCTATTAATATATATATATATAATATTATAATTAAACACAACATCAGTTATCTCCATATTTCTGAAATTTACCTTCATGTGTAACTAGGTGTAGTTTAAACACATGATTTGAATGTGCATTACTTTTTGTAATTCAAATCCTACTGAATCATTGACCAGTTCCATTTACTATATCTAAAATTATCAATATCTAAAAACATATATCAGAAAAAAAATATATTTTAATTACTCTATTTATATATTAATACATATAGGTAACAATTGTTGTGATTAATTGTAACAAATAATTCTCTCCAAGATATAGAAATCATATTAAACACAAATCATTTGTTTAAATATATATTATTATATGTAGTAGCTATAAAGAATGACCCATCCTCAAGTGACCAAGTTTTCAGTTCTCGTCTCTTCTTCCAGATTGATGAATTACATTTTATATCACATATCAAGAATTATATCAAACTTTATTCCATAATACGTTATATAAAATTTTATTACATTTTTTTATATTATGGAAATATACATATTCTTCTCCTTCTAAAAGTATCATAATAAGTCTCAGTGTAAAATAGAATAATGATTATTCATATGATATACACACAATGATTTTTTGGAAAACATTCTAGTTCTTATGGAAGGTTAAAATTATGTATACATAACCATTCATAATTCTTATATAGACACCACATAAGGATAATGTAGTAAGAACATTATCATTATGATTATGTTTTTATTTCAATTACACATTCTGTATATATTCTCTTCTTCTCTATAGAGGCAATTAAAATATTTATTTTGGGTGTTTGAGCTTCAAAAATTTAATTATAATTAATACATGATCATCTTGCAATTATAGATTGAATTTATGATGTAGTATAATCTTTGTCTATTATAAATAATATGTGTGAGGGAAAATATAACATTATACATTGTTATTAAAGGAAATGCATGTTATTGTTTTTATGTTTCACATGTTTGAATATTTTTTGTATTTTATGAGTCACATGTTCAAAAATTTATATATATGGATTATTATTATATTGAAGTTCTATGTAAAATGGTTACTTAAATCCCAACTAGAGAAGGTTATCTACATGGTTGTATAGTATTTACCTTCATGGTGGATAATAAGAACCACACACTCTTCTAGCCTCATGATTCTATAACACCCGGTGTGACGGCTCTGTCTTTACTATGATTGATGTATGTGACCTACACGACCCATCAATACAAGCATCCACCCTTAACTTTTTTCATCATTTCATTTGATACACTATCTAATTTGGTTGGAAGTATTTCCTTGAGTTATAATTTTTTCCAAGCCTTCTAAAATATACTTCTTTTAATATCAATGTCAAGGAACTAATATCCATAATCCTTCCCATTATACATCATCTTATTTATTTTTCACCTTTCAAAAATTCAACCGTATTCAATAAATGGATTGAACTTCTTGACATAATGGTTAAACTCACTTACTCATCCAAGATGTTTCTCTATTTGTTATGATTATCAGTCAACATATTTTCTCTCTAAATTACACACCATTCATTGAAAATAAATTCAAAACAAACCTGGAGATATCCAATATATGTTTATAAAAAATGAATTAAGTTGAATGAACAAGGATTAGAAAGCTAAATAGTTATATAAATAAATATATAAAATAATTTCTTACAATGTAAAGTGTATACATTATGTAATTAGTATATATAACCTAAAAAAGATGAATATCTAAATGTATAATGTTATATTAACCCCCTTAAAATAATAACAATGAGATTCATTCTCTATAATGGACATGTTAATATCTAGATAATATAAATGGAATTGTTTTACCAAAGAAGGGTGTCCATAAAGTATCTGATAGAAATATTCCCAAACCAAGCACACACATATATATGTTATATATATATGTTAAACAATGTTATAGTAAGTGATTTTGGATATCATATTAACCAACATCCATGGGGTATATTATTGGATACAAAATATAATATCATATCATAGATTCATAAGGCATTTCATTGTGTGAAATAACACTATATCATAATGTATTTGTGTGGGTTAATAATATAGTACTATTAAAAAACAATCATAAAAATTATAAAAGATATTAGGTTATTTAGTATTAATATTTAGATCTCTTCAATATTAACACTTTTTTCAGGATTCCTAAGATGATATATTTTAGATTTTATTGAATTAACATATATCATAAATAAATTATTGGGTGAACATTACAAACATTGTAACTAGAACTCAATTTACTCTTTTATTATGGAACTATTTGTTAGTTCATGGAGAATAAATCATACTTATATAGGCAATTTTTTGTCAGTGAGAATTTAATTTGTGTCACTTGATGACTATCGGTAACCTTTATCTTACTTAAACCATCAATTCCCATGATACAAATATATCATTGTTGAAAGGATAATCTTGACCAATTATTGGGTGATTTAGGTTTGGTCATGTATACACTATGGTGGATAGTGTCCTCTGACTTCATCTAAATGATTTTCATTTAAAAGTTTGTTTATTATAGAACGATTATCTATCCATCAGGCTTGGTAGCCACAAGATTCATCATTTTACATTACATGTGGTTTCAATCTCATAGGGTTATGATAAGGGTTTTTTAGTTTATTTTTCTCTCCCAAATTTGGAATGAGAGTTACTAAATATATAGAGACCCAATAGTTGTTTCATAGTCATTACATGCTTTAAATTCTTTATAAAATCTTGTATAAATTTATGAAATTTATAGTTTATATTTTTAATCATCAATTATGATATAGAACATAAATTGTAATATTCATTGGGATATTAGAAATAATAAGAAATAATATGTACACTGAATAATTTCAGGATTTTTGAAAAATGGAATAAAAATCCATTCATGGATTTAAATGTATGATATTGTGTATCCAAATACGTATTACATTGTGATCATTCATTTCTTGATACACCATAGTGTATGATATTTGGAGTCACATAAGGATATTATGCCAATTTTTATAGTTTAAATTCAATAAAAATCATTCTATTAATAGTGTGCTATATATATTACCATAATATACAAATATTAGGTGTGGAACATGATTTTCCAATATATTACCTGATAATCAAATAAATTTATATTAGATTTGAACTAAATCAAGTCTAGCGATTTCAAGATTACATAAAATACGACTAATTGTTGTAAAATTATTTATCACATGCCATTGTAAACTGTTATAACCCCAGATATAGGTTTTTTATTATATCATTGGATATTCCACAAGTTAAACATATAATATTCATTTTTAAAAGAATTTAAATTTCAATTTTTTAATTACAAATATAATATTTATAAATTTTAAATTTTATATAATATATATGAAAAGATATCTAGATATATTTATTTAATTTTTTAATTGTTTTTACTTTTATTAATTATAAATAAAAATATTTAATACATGTTTTAATTGTATTTGTAAAAAAATATCCAAAATATTCATTTTTAAAAAATAATATGCATTTTTATATATGTTGAATGATTCATAATTTAGATAAAAAGTACTCATATGAAAATTTTATAGTAACATATAAAATGTTTTAATGCAGAAAATGAAAATAATTTTATATTGAATTTCTAATTATAAAAAATTTTAACTTTAATTATTCAAAATAAATACCATATTTGGAAATTTATTTGAATAATATAAAAATTAGTTATCATAATTGATATGTTTGAGGATAAAATAATATTATGTGGTTAATATTTTTGTTATGTTAATTGTTTAAATAATATAGATGAAATATAAAATATTTATATGTTAAATATCATATATTTTAGTAAATTTCATAAGAATCATAATTTTAAGCATTCATAATTGAAATAAATTAAAAATATCTTAATTTTTTAATTGTGGATCGATCAAAATATAGATAAAAATTATAAATGTTTTTTATTTAATTAAAATACAATTTTTTTATAAATTATTATGTCATATTTAAGGTTATGAACTATTTTTTCAGTTATAGTAATTCCACGATTAATTTATGAATATAATAATTACACTATGAATGGATGTATCATTTACCTTAGATTTTAATATATTAAATAAATTATGATACATGAATTTAGGATATTATATTCTATTTTGATAACTTATATAGTGAACTTCTTCATTGAATTTTTTATTGAGTTAAAAAATTGAATTATTAAGATAACTATAATTTATAAATTATAGATGATAGAATTATTATGGTGTTAATGTATTTGTGGAGTAAATAAATTTATATAAAAGGACTTTTGGAAGGATTACTCCCTGACAAGGTATCCCAGACTATATTATAAAATGATAGTTTTGGAATCCAATCGCTTCATACTTACTACTGTAGGAATTTTTAATTTCTTATTATGACAATCCTTTATATGAAAGGATTTTCTGTATTATAATAAGGGGATGAATTTTTATATTTGTGAACATATGTTAATTATATTTTGGGTTATTAATAGAAGAAATAAGTTGTGTAAATATTTTCACATAAATATTGTTTCACCATATTGTTTTTTAGAAGGAATATTTATTAAAGAAAAAAAATAGATGAATGGATACATGTGAAGGGAAAATAACTAATAATATGGGGATATATGTCAAGACATGTCCTCAGGGCCCGTGATGTGACTACCCCAAGCTAGCCTTCCATAGGCCAGGGGCTAGCGACTAGCACCAAAGGCGTATATCCTAGAAAAAGGGAAGGCATTTCCTTTATAAAAAGTAAACAATCACAACAGAGAACGCAAGTGATGTAAGCATAATGTTAAACTGAGTACAAAAGTATGTGCTGAAAAGTAAAAGGGCCAGTATACAAACCCAACTAAAAGTACAATACAACTGAAAAGAAAGGACAACAGTAGTAAGTAAAGTATCAACCACTGAGTCGTCCTCCGAATATCCCACCTGATGGGTGGGTACATATGGTCTCCTCAGCTCCTCGGGTCTGGTTATCTGCTCAGTGTAAGTCCCGCCAAGTGTTCCACCTCCGAGTACCATCCAGCTCCACAAGCCTCCACCTCAGTCAGTATTTTCCTTCATCTACATCCAATACAACATTGTACGGGGATAGCCCGTGCAGGGGTGAGTATACAATACTTAGGGGGTCACCCGAGACCCTCGAAGGTCTCCAAGAATCCACATAGGATAAACCAAAAAGGAAAGATACAATCACAAAGTATCAACTGATTCTACTTAGGTATATGCCCATACATATACCAAAGTCATCAATTCCAGTTCGAATCCAACTCCCGAGCCCAAGCACAACCCGGTCCACACAGAAAAGAAGTCAATCACATCAATGGTAATGATTGAATAGTCAAGACTCAGCTCACACAAGTATACAACTTACAAAGCGGAGTGGAGATTATAATATGTATCCTCTGAATCATCTCCTTTGTGGAACCCATGTAGGATCCTAGTATAGAAGTCTTCGTTGCCGAACCCACGTAAGATCCAAGTATAGTAATCGTCGATGCCGAACCCATGTAGGATCCAAGTACAGTCGCCATTGATGCCAAACCCACGTAGGATCCAAGTACAGTCGTCCTCACTGCCGAACCCACGGAGGATCCAAGTACAGTCATCATCATCGTCGAACCCACGGAGGATCTCAACACGGTAGTCGTCGCAGTCACAGCCAGCTCTAGGGTTCCCGTACACAGCACGCTTGATTCCAGGAGGGTCCGCTCCTCGAGCCAAGGGAGATCGATACATCAACTATCATAAAGTCTGGAGTTGATGTATCCCAAAGTTACATCTTGTCAATAGGAACTCAACGGGACAAACGGCGTGTCAATCGGACACCCGGTCTAAGAGATATTGTCTTTTCCATTCCAGGGGCCCGATTCGAAATATGATCGTTCCAAACCCGTCCATTTTCCAAATTTTTCCAAAACTCCCTTAGAGTATCGCAAAGGGACCGCCTCGTCGAAAGGGTCCCAATGCTGCAAACGGCATGTCAATCGGATGTGCGGTCTTTAAGTTATTGACGCTAAAGTGAAAACGGGCCCGAGCCGTTAAGCCCGGTGGGTTGGCGGGTTAGGTCAATCCTACTGTGGCAGGTCTGACCCGGCATGGGTGTCCGACCGGCCTGATGAAATGTCTGGCCCGGCCTGGTCGGGTGCGACCCAGCAGGGCGTGGCCAGCTGGCTGAGCGGTCCGAGGGGGGGCTGCCTGAACCAGCGGTGCCACGCGGCACCGCCCTCCCTAACCGGTCGACCTCTTAGCACAAGCGGTCTGCACGGGTGGGCAACGGTTCATCTGGCGCGGTGACCTCCCGGCGTCGCGGCTCTCCTCCACCCGGCCGGACGATTCTTCTACCGAAGCAACCCGCGAAGCGGGCCACGGTTCCTTCCCCACAGTTGGTGCAACAGCACCGACTTCCTCTATCGCGGCCCTATTGGCCGTAGCTTTTCTTTCCGTGTGCGATGGTGACCCTTGTGCCACCGGCCTCTTCCGTGTTCCCCCTCCGGTCACCGATTCCAGAAGTAAACAAGATCCAACCGAGGGTCATCGGGCCATGTTCGTTCGGCCCGCGCCCTCTGTGTTAGGCGATAGCAATAGGCCGGGACAAACAAATATGTTCAACGTCAAACAAGGAACAATTTTAATCCATTAAAATTGAACATAAATCCTCCTACCTCGAATATGGTTTGTTTTCGTATATGCAGAAAGCGATGTCTCTCTTTCAACGCTGGGAAAGGACCATCGTCGTTGGAAATTTCCCCACGTCGGTGTCTCCTCTATTGACGCGGAGGAAGAAGAGGATTGGAGAAACATGGGGAATTCTTCGCCAAGAGGAAAGGTCGTTCTTCGTCAGAGAGTCGGTGTTCTTCAAAAACTCAAGAGCTCTCTCCCAAAGTTTTCCCAACACACCAAATGCTCAAACTAAAATACTAGCTCATGCTATAATTTTTATTCACACTACAATGATTTAAAATTCAAAATTTAAATCACTTAATTAATTAAATGAAGAAGTTCATTTCATTAATTAATGTATGTTGGCAAAAAATTAATGATAGAGAGGGAGAGGGAGGGGAAGTGTCGTCTTTAATTAAGGGAGTTGTCATGAATTTAACAAAGGAGTGTAAGTGGTTTGAAATGAGTTATGGGAGATGAAAGGTTGGGGCTCGTGTGGGACCCACCTCTCAAATACCCACACATGGGAAGGTCGGTGGGTGTGGGCCCCACCAACCACTTCCCATGGGAGGAATTAACTTTATTTGATATAAAATTGTTCTAAAAATTTTATTTTACTTCTTAACTAAACCCCAAATTTTAACTTACTACCCGAATAAAACTCAACTGCGGTAAAGGTCCCCTTAAAAAAAATACAAGCACTGCGAGTTCATCGGTGCCCTCATATTTCAATTCCCAGCACTGCTTCAAAAGATAGAAAAACTCTCTCATTCGTTCACTAAACGTACCCAAGCTAAATTTCAGAAAATTATTTCGGGAACACTAGGCCTCAAAATCAGGTGACTTCAGAAACTACGTACTCGTAAAATTCCAAATAATTTAAGAAAAAAAAATTCCTTGAAATCTATGGGTCTTTACATTACCCCCACCTCAGGGATTTACGTCCCCGTAAATCTACAACATAAATTAGGGATGCAAATGAGGGTACTGAGCATGCATCTGAGCCTCCCGCTCCCATGTGCTCTCATGGGGGTTCCCGTGCTGCCAACGAGTGCGCACTAGAGGAATCAACCATCCAACAAGGACCCACTCCTGTCGATACTCGATCTCCACTGGGACCTCCGTGAAAGTAGCCCCATCATCGATGTCTAGCTCCCCATGATCTATGATGTTTGATGGTTCATGCACATATCTCCTCAAGTGAGAAACGTGGAAGACGTCGTGCACCCGGTGCAACTGAGGTGGAAGGGCCAGGAAGTAAGCCACCTCGCCTACCCTGCTGAGGACCTGGAATGGTCCGAGGAAGCACAGAGATAACTTTCCGCCCTCGCCAAATCTCCATAGTCCATGTTAATGTGAGACCCGTAAGAAAACATGGTCACCATCTTCAAACTCTAGTGGTCTCTATCTTCTATCAGCATAGTACTTCTGTATGCTCTGTGCATTCTTCATCTGCTCCTGGATGACATGCACCTTCTCCATCATAGCCTGAACAATCTCTGGTCCTACAAGTGCTGACTCCCCAGGGTCAGTCCAGCATAGAGGTGATCTTCATGGTAAGCCATATAGTGCCTTGTAATGTTCCATTATGATGGTGGAGTGGTAGATATTGTTGTATGCAAACTCCACCAAGGGTAGGTGATCCTCCCAGCTGCGACCAAAGTCAAGGACACATGCACAGAGCATGTCCTCTAGAGTCTTAAAGGTCTTCCCTGTCTGGACATCCATTTTAGGATGGATGGAGGTGCTCAGACGTAGCGGCGTCCCAAAATCCTCCTGTAACCCCTTCCAAATCTGGGATGTAATGTGAGAATCTTGATCAGAGACAATAGATGATGGCACACCATGAAGTCGTACAATCTCCTAAATGTAGAGGCATAAAATACTCTCTACAGATCCCTGCTCTCTGATCGGTAGGAAGTGGGCTTACTTCTTGAGTCAGTCGACGATCACCGAGATAGAGTCGTGTCCCCTGGATGTACGTGGAAGCCCTGTCACAAAATCCATGGATATCTCATCCCACTTCCACTCCGTAACCTCTAAGGGATGTACCAAGTTTGCTGGTACCTGGTGCTCCGCCTTTACTTGCTAGCAAGTGAGGCATCGTGAAACGAACTCTGCTACAACCTTCTTCATACCCGGCCACCAGTGCTATCGTCTGATGTCTTGGTACATATTCTCCACTTTTTGATGTACCGATAGTGGGGAAGTGTGAAAATCCCTCTCCACTTAATCCTACATTGCAACTGGTACCCTGGTACATCCCCTGAAGAGGACGACGTGCTCTCCTCCTTCAGAAAATCCATCAGGCGCCTGCCCTGTGGAAATCTGAGCATGTCGCCTCTCGCAGTCAACATCCCCATGCTGTGCCTCTCTGAACCATTGAAGTAGTGGAGGAGTGACTATGAGAGTCTGTAGAAAGGCTTCTCCATCTCTATCCACGAAGGATATCTGCAATGCGGCTTGCTGCTTCGTCGCCTCCCCTAGCAGATGTATACATGATCTCCTACGGAGAGCATCATCTACTACGTTCCCCTTCCCCGGAGTATAGAATATCTCAAATTCATAGTTCTAGAGGAACTCAATCCATCAAGGCTATCTCAGGTTCAGGTCCTTCAGCGAGAAAATGTACCTGAGACTGGTGGTCAGAGTAGACTGTAAAGTGCTCGCCCATAAGATAGTTCCGCCACATCATCAGGGTGAAGTCCACTACTACTAACTCCAGGTCATGGGTAGTGTAGTTCTACTCGTGTTGCCTCAACTGCGGTGAACCATAGGCGATCACGGCCCGCTCCTACATCAGGACACACCCGAGTCCGTTCCATGATGCGTCGTAGTAAACCACGTCCCCAACGCCCTCCTATGGTAGTCTCAAGATGGTCACACTGGTCAATCTGTATCTCAGCTCTTGAAAGATCTGAAGGCATCTATCTGACCACACAAAGGGTTTCCACTTTTTCGTCAAAGGTGAATGTGGTGCTGTAACTCTGGAGAAGTCTGGCACAAATCTCTAATAGTACCCAGCCAGACCTAGGAAACTTCTCACCTCTGTCCTACTCCTGGGTGGCTCCAAAGCAAGTACCACCTCAATCATCGCTGGGTCCACTACAACACCATCCTCTGAGAAGACGTTCCCCAAGAAGTGAACCTCTCGAATCCAGAACTGGCACTTCGAGAGATTACCATAAATCTGGTGCTCTCAGAGTGTGTCCAGTAATACCTGCAAGTGGTAGGCGTGCTCCTCCTCAGTAGTTGCGTAAATTAGTATGTCGTCGATGAAGAATACAACAAAACAATCGAGGTAAGGCTGAATGATCTTGTTCACGAGACTCGTGAACACCACTGGAGCGTTGGTTATGCTGTAGGGCATAACCAAGAACTCGTAGTGTCCATATCGACACCTGAAGTTCGTCTTCTGCACATCCTCATCTCGAACTCTGAGCTGGTGATAGCCTAACTGAAGGTCTATATTATAGAATCATCGTGCTCTCTTGAGCTGGTCAAAGAGGTCGTCAATCCTTGGGAGTGGGTACTTGTTCTTTATGGTCACCCGGTTTAGGCGACTATAGTTGACACATAGTCATAAGCTCCCATCCACCTTCTTGGCGAATAAAATCAGATAAGGCCAAGGTGAAACACTGGGTTGAATGAATCTCTTTCCCTGCAAGTCTTCCAGTTGTACCCGCAGCTCACGAAGCTCAACTGGAGCCATCCAATATGCTCGAGTAGATATCGGTGTTGTCCCGGGGTACAGGTCTATGTAGAAGTCTACCTCTCTGGGAGGAGGTATTCCTGGAACATCGTCCGGAAAAACGTACGCATACTGATCCACCACAACCAGAAAAATCGGACTCTATATACCAACCACTCCAAGGATGATACTAGCCAACTGATGTGTGATCAGCTGCCCTCTCCTCTGCATAAGTCCATCCTGCACTGCAAAGGCTCCCTTCTCACCGGTGAAGGTGAACCTGCTCCCATCTGTGCGGACACACCGCACTTTGTGCCTAATACAGTCGATCTGGGCATGGACTGTAGATAACTAGTCCATACCCAAGATGACGTCGTAAGGCCTCGGAAACACTAAAAGAAAATCGCAGCCGAAGCTCTCGCCTCCTAGAGTAAGCTCACACTGCCGACACCAGTGCGTAATCATCGAGTCTGCTCCCGTAGGAGTCTCTAGCCGTAAGGATCGAGCCAACGGCTCTGTCGGAATCTCTGAGCTCTAAAAAAGGGTAGCGACAACAAAATAATGACTCGCTTTTCTTTCTATAAGAACTGCAGCAAGGAAGGAGTAGACACTGATAGTACATCAAATCATCTCAGGTGCGTGGTGTTCGTAGGACACGACTTCCTGGAGGTGAGCCTACCACTCTCTACCAACACCATTTGGTCGGGGTGGTCCTCCTGGTACTGGTGGTGGTGGTAAAGCCTTAAAGCGTCTTCCACCACCCGCTGCTCGGCCAACTCCTCTGCCTCGTTCACCTGATCCCTACGGACAGCCACAGTCAAACCTATGCCTCTGCCTGGGAGATCCCTATACTATCTGATGCTCGTCTGCTTGGCGGGTTGGGCAGTCACAAGCCATGTGGCCCTGCCTACCCCTCATATGGTTGGATCTACTTTTTGTGCCCCACACATCCGAACCAGTATCCAGAGGTTGCCCACCTAATTTCTTGGTCCGCTTGGACCTCTGCGACATCTGTCTACTGCCGGCAGCAGAAGACTCTACTACGTGTCGCCCTGCGGTAGGTCTCACTACTGGCATCGGCTCAGCAAGAAATCTCTCTACAATAAGGGATCTCTCTAGCACTCATGTTGACGTCAGAATGCTGAGGAGGATCATCGAAGCCCGGATCTCATGCCTCAGTCCCTTTACAATGGTCTGAGCCCAGATGAATGGGTCATGTACCATGTCTTTGGAGTAGCGTGAGAGGTTGGTAAATCTTACCGAGCACTAAGCTACTACCATACTGTACTTCCGCAAATGAAGTAACTCCTATATGCGCACCGCAAGGAGGGTAGCTGGAACAATCTCCGAACGAAAGAGACTCTCGAAGTCTGTCCAATGTAGAGATGCCTCGTCGTGCACCTGAGCATCAGGCTCCACCATCTATCTGGTAATGCGTGCAATAGACTCGCGGCAAGGATCACCATAAGATCAGCTGGTGACCTTACCAATCTAAAGACTCTGACGATAGCCTCCAGCCAATCCTCGACTGCCTAAGGGTTCGTCTCTCCACAGAACCTGAGCGGCCTCTACCACTGAAACTCGTGCAGTGCACCCAGCCGGAGTGCACTCTCTATTGCTGGGGCTGGTGGTATCTCTGGCCTAGAGGGTAGTTGTACCACTGGTGCCTCCGATGTATTGGGGCCCTGCACTGAGGCCTCATCACTCGGTGGGCTGCCATCTCGCACATAGCTCGAAACCCTAGCTGGCTGCCTTCATGGGGCCATCCTGAAATGAAATAGGTGCTCCATGGTTAATACAGTATACCTGGTGAACTGACACATAGTAATCACAAAGAAAACTATTGAAACACACATGTAATCAATGTTTTTGTGCATTGAGTCGGAAATCAGAAGTCAGGGACCTGGTGTATGGATATGTCGGCAGCCGCACCAACACTAGACTCCCTACACTGATAACCACACTCAATACACTAAACACTATAGCTTCATAGAAAGAAATTATCAGAGTCTTGCGTTCTGCGATAGAACTGAATCCTCTAATACCAATTTGTCATGACATGTCCTCAGGGCCCATGTCGTGACTACCCCAAGCCCACCTTCCAATGTCCAGGGGCTGGGGACTAGCACCAAAGGCATAAATCATAGAAAAAGGGAAGGCATTTCCTTTTTAAAAGTAAACAAACACAACAAAGTACGCATGTGAAGTACGCACAAAGTAAAACTAAGTACAAAAGTAAGTGCTGAAAAGTAAAAGGGCCAGTATACAAACCCAACTGAAAGTACAGTACAACTGAAAACAAAGTACAATAGCAGTAAGTTAATTAGCAACCACTGAGTCGTCCTCCAGATATCACAACTGAAGGGTGAGTACAGATGGTCTCCTCAGCTCCTCGGGTCCGATTATCCACTCTGTGTACATCCCGCCAAGTGGTCCCCCTCCGAGCACCGTCCAGCTCCACAAGCCTCCACCTCAGTCAGTGATGTCCGTCGTCTTCATCCAACACAACGTAGTTCAGGGATAGCCCATTCAGGGGTGAGTATACGATACTCAGTAGGGACCCCGAGACCCCCGAAGGTCTCCCAGAATCCACGAAGGATAAACCACAAAGTAAAGATACAATCAAAAAGTATCAACCAACCCTACTTAGGAATATTCCCATACATATACCAAATTCATCAGTTATAGTTTGGCTCCAACACCTGAGCCCAAGAACAACCCAGTCCACATAGGAAAGAAGTCAATCACATAAATGGTAATGATTGAATAGTCATGACTCAACTCACATAGGTATAAAACTTATGACACGGGGTGGAGATGATTAGATGTTGCCTCTGAATCATCTCCTCTGCCGAACCCACGTAGGATCCTAGTACAGAAGTCGTCGCTGCCGAACCCACTTAGGATCCAAGTACAATAACCATCGATGTCGAACCCACGTAGGATCCAAGTATAGTCGTCATCGCTGCCGAACCCACAGAGGATCCAAGTACAGTCTTACTCACTTCTGAACCCATAGAGGATCCATGTACAGTCTTCATTTTCATCGAACCCATGGATGATCCCAGCACAGTAGTCGTTGTAGTCGCAGCAAGCTCTAGGGTTCCCGCACACAACATGCTCGATTCCAGGAGGGTCCGCTACTTGATCCAAGTGGGTTCGATACATAAACTATCACAAAGTCAGGAGTTGATGTATCCCAAAGTTCTGTCTCATCAATAGGAACTCAACACGACAGACAGTGTGTCAATCAGATGCCCGGTTTGAGTGATATTGGCTTTTCCGTTCCAGGGGACCAATTTGAAATATGCTCGTTCCAAACCCGGCCATATTCCAAAGTTTTCCAAAACTAAATTAGAGTATCACAAAGGTACTACCTCATCGAAAGGGTCCCAATGCCACAGACAGCGGGTCGATTGGACGCGCGGTCTTTATGTTATTCAAGTTTATGTGAAAACGGGCCCGACCAGTGAAGCCCGGTGGGCTGGCGGGTTGGGTCAATCCTTTTTTGGTGGCCTGACCCGAGAAGGTGCGGCCCCGCCGGCTCGGCTAGAAGGCCGAGCGGTCTGAGGGGGGGTCGGCTGCTTGAACCGACGGAGCCAAGTGGCGCTGCCCTCCCTAACCGGCTGGTCAAAACCGGCCAGCCTCTTGGCGCAAGTGGCCCGCACGGGTGGGCTACGGTTTATCCGGTGCGGCGCCCTCCCAGCGCAGCGACTCTCCTCCACTCGGCCGGCAGACGGGGTGGCCGGTTCTTCCATCGAAACGGCCCATGAAGTGGGCCGCGGTTCCTTCTGCATAGCTGGCGTGATGGCGCCGACTTCCTCCACTACGGCCTGCCCTAACCGCAGCTCCGTGTCCCTGGCACGGCGCGACGGCACCGTGCTTCCTCCACCCAGACCCACTTGGCTGCAACTTTTCTTTGCATGTGTGACGACGGCCCTTGTGCTACCGGCCTCTTCCGCGTTCCACCTCCGGTCGTCGATTCCAAAAGTAAATAGGATCCAACGGAGGGTCATCGGGCCATGTTCGTTCGGCCCACGCCCTCCGCGTTAGGCGATAGCAACAGGCCGGGAAAAACAAAGACGTTCAACGTCAAACGAGTTACAATTTTAATCCATTAACATTGAACATAAATCCCCTACCTTGAATGTGGTTTGTTCATTGTAGATGCGGAAAGCAACGTCGCTACGTCAACACCGGGAAAGGACCGTCGTCCTTGGCGAGTTCCCCACGTCGGTGTATCCTCCCTTGATGCGGAGGAAGAATAGGATTGGAGAAACGTGGAGCATTATTTGCCCAGAGGGAAGATCGTTCTTCGTTGTAGAGTCGGTGTTCTTCAAAAACTCAAGAGCTCTCTCCCAATGTTTTCCCAACACACCAAAAGATCACACTAAAATAATATCTCATGCTATTATTTTTATTCACACAACAAATATTTAAAATTCAAAATTTAAATCACTTAATTAATTAAATGAAGAGGTTCATTTCATTAAATAATGTATGTTGGCAAAAAATTAAATAGAGAGAGAGAGAGGGAGAGGAAGAGTCATCTTTAATTAGGGGGTTGTCGTGAATTTAACAAAGGAGTTTAAGGGGTTTAAAATGAGTTATGGGAGATGAATGGTTGGGGATCGTGTGGGCCCCACCTCTCAAATATCCACACATGGGAAGTTGGGTGGGTGTGGGCCCCACCAACAACTTTCCATGGGAGGAATTAACTTCCTTAGATATAAAATTGTTCTAACAATTTTATTCAACTTCTTAACTAAACCCCAAATTTAAACTTACTACCCGAATAAAATGCAACTGCGATAAAAGTCCCCTTAAAAAAATACTGGCGCTGCGAGTTCATCTGTGCCCTCGGATTTCAATTCCAAGAACCGCTTCAAAAAATAGAAAAACCCGCTCATTCGTTCACTGAATGAACCAAAGCTAATCTTTAGAAAATTATTCCGGGCACACCGGGCCTCGGAATCTGGTGCCGTCAGAAACTGCGTACTTTTAAAATTACAAAGAATTTAATAAAAATACTTTTCTGTGAAATTTACAGGTATTTACAATATATTTAAGAGTTAATGAAATTAATTAAGGATTACTTTCTTTTCTATGAAATCACATATCATATACATGATCATAAAAACAGGTAATGTTTTACAAAATATTAGTGCCCATGGATTATCATTGATATGAAAGGATCAAATACCTAAACTAATTAATTACATAACAAAATCCAATTTTAAAATTTGAGTCAAATATTTATTGGGAAAAAAATATATATTTTAATCTAAATGAATAATTTTATGTTTATCTATATGATAGATTTAACAATGTGTTATCCCCCCAACTATCAAAATTCATTTGAGATATGGTTTGTTGTATGGCCTACGTATGTAGCTAAGTGATGACATGAATGCTATTTTTGCCTTATTAATTAGTAAATTAGGTATGATGTCCCACTAATTTATATTATTTTAAAATTAATAAGAGGTATCATTTTAGGGGGAGAATATTTAATAAAATCTTTATTAAATAAATATAAAATATGATGATCATATTATATAAGAGATATTTGTATATAATTTAGAAACATCATAATAAAACAAGAAATTGAGATAAATCCATAATAAGAATAATATTATTGGAGGAAAATTTCTTGATTTTTATGGAAACATAAAAATATTTATAAAAAACGAAGAAAAAGTATATGTGTTAGAGAAACCCCTTCCAGAATAAATAAAAGGTAATTCTATTTATAAAAATAATATAGAAGATTATGTAGAGAATATTATTGATTTATTGGATATATTCATTCACAATATTTTTTCAATAAATATTACATTTTAAATGAAACAATAGAATATATATGGATTTAAGCCATTATACTTGTCAAAAATATCTTATATGAAATTGATATGAATTAGTGGTATGAGAATAATTTTTTAGATTAGTGATATATGATGGAACCTCTCTCTCCACTCATTTACAAAGATTTATTCAGTTAATTGATGAATTGGAGATTCATGGTTTTTTTTAATTCTTGATTTAGTTAGGAAATTCATTTAAAAATTATTTAAAATAGGTTCCCATAATTTATTATGAATGAAAATATGAATTAGTTAAATAAAATTTTACCTTTTCAGAAATATACGTTTATGATTGGTGATCTAAACGAATGATGTCAACCATCAAGTGTTTTATTGAATGTGAAATATGTAAAAATTAAAATTAAAAGAAGAAAAAGTCTATAAAAAATCCAACTGTATACCTTTATATATCTATTCATTATTTTTGAATTGTATGGATGAAATTCAAATGAAATATGATTCTATTTTCAAGTGTCATCTCACTAGAGGAAAAATATAAGAAAATATATTAATGTATAAATTAAACAAGGTGGAGAGTCTATATTAAGAATAATTTAATAGAAATAAATTAAAATATTTTTAATGGTATAAGATAAAAACTATGTGTATTAAATGTATTGTAAATAAAAAGAAGAAGAATTTGATGAAGAGTTTATAGATTTTATCATAGAGTACACATTCATGTGATGCAGAAAAGGGACACATACATAATATAATTTTATATTATTTGTTAAAAAAATGTTCTAAATGATAAAGAGTATAAATTTTGTATCTCCATTAAATTTTATTTTACATAAAAATAAAAATTACAAATAAATTTTTTTAGAATATTTTTTTTGCTTCATATAGTTATTTTTGACACGGTTTTAAAATATATCTTCAAAAGGTGACTCATATAAAAAATATTAATTATAATAATATATTTTACCATATATTTTTGTCATTATATGAGTAATTGATATCTCATCACTCATCATTGGTATATTTTAATGAATAAAATATTTTTTTTAGAAAAACATATGATATACAGTTGGTAATGTTTTATATTTAAAAACAAATCCCAGTAAAATGAAATAAATTTTATTACTTAGCATAAATTACATTTTTCATCTATCCATGATATTATGGAGATATTTAATAATCAATATACATAGTGGGATTATGATTAGACCATGTAATGAAAAAATTATTACAAAAAATCTATTATATAATTAAAATTATAAGAAATATGTTGGTATGAAAAAAATAAGAAGTGTTACATTTTTTTACCTTGTTCATAATGAAATTTTTTGAAAGGAGTTACAAAAGGAGATAAATGTGGCCCATGAAAGAGTCATATAATGATAATATATGTTTTTGAAATAAAAACATTTGATGTTATAAAATTATGAATTTCAATGTCATGTGTACAATTTGAACAATAGGATTTTTTTTCATAACATCACCATTATTCGAACTATATTTAATTATATACCATTCTTATTAATGTATTTAATTTAAGAGTTGTATTATTTTGTCACATGGGGATGACATGGGATTTACATTGACATATATATTTTTATAAAAGCTAAAAGGAATCAAACATTAGTTATTCTATCCATCCATCATATGAGATATAAAATTGGTGTTTATGTGTGTTTTATTAAGTATATTCATAATGTAGTTTTATAGTATAAGAAAATACATAATGTTATATTGAATTAATTTACACTTTATTATTAATTAATTTCAACTACATAAAATCGTGAATATGATAATAGTTGACCAATCAATGTATAACATTTACATACCCTTAACAATTGTTCATTATTGATTATTATTTTTTTCAGAAATTTTTGGAGAGTGTGTGTACAATTTCATATCTGGATATGGAATATGATATTGAGACAACAACAAAAAATATGTGTTTTATAACCCTTTATGTATAACATATATAGTATCATGCACAATTAATTTGATATAATGGGGCTTCATATATCATATTTTTGTTTATTATTTACTCAATGTTAGAAAATGTACCTTTTCAAAAATTCATACATAGATACTATTATTACATCATCAATGAGGATATGTTAATTAGTCGTGGCTGAGTATGTTCTAGATCATATTATTGGTTGAGTGTAATCTTGATAAGATTTTTCCACTCATATGATGCATGATATCCATAAATTTAATTTAGATAGGATGAAGATTTGTTTAACCATACATAGATAAGTGATATGTCATTTGATTGCCTATTACATGAGGGTAATGTGATATAATCATCAAGAAGGGTTGATGACATGGGAAGTGTCTATCCATCAGGTGAATTTATACATAGAGAAGTGAGATAATATGACAATCATTGAAATATTAGCATTCTATATTCCCTATAAATAGACCATATGAAAATTTATTTTTGAATATAATATATCGGGTAAAAATGGGTATAAAGATGTATATGTTTAATAGAGATAACTCTCGAAGAGTTTAGAACATGATTAATATTAATATTACAGTAGAGGATGATCATTTATTACATTTTTTAATTTAATAATTTATATTTTTTCCATTGTTATAATTTCTTATAGGGTTACACTTTTGGATTGAATTAATGGTATTGAGTTTCATGAAATTTGGTGGGAAAACATGAATATATTATAGAGTTTATCCAAATTGGATTTGGATGGATATTTGAATGATATTTATAATTATGACATATAAGTTAATGATTAGTTATTACATTACAAAATTATTATAGAAGGAATAGAAAAATTTCCTCAGATATGGTTTCATGAGATGCTATAGATGACATAATATAAGGATAAATAAAAAAATATACTAGGACCTAGTATAATAAAGATATTAATATATACATACCCTAAAAAATTGTAAATATGTTATATATAGTATCATATATCATATTGTGTGATATATGGATGTCATTTAATCTAATATCCATGAGGGAATATAATTTGATATAATATATGGTATTTTATCCATACATAATTGTCACATCCATAAAATGGAAACTATATTGTCTGATAGATTCTAAATATTTTAAATTTTCATTAAACATCCTAGTTATCTCTTATAAGGTTGGATGTTGGCTTATTTGTTGAACATTTTGGGTTCCCAAATTTCCCTTAAATGTGGTTTTCAGAATAAATATTCTTTTCAGTGAATTTAATAGTATTTATTGATTGAAATTTTAATTATTGGGAGGATTTTAGTGGATAATGTTTTAAGTTTTATAGAAATTAATTTATTTTATAATAAATCATGTGAATTGGATACAAGGTGTATATCACCCATTTCCTATAATAAAAATCACATTGAAATAAAATATAAATTAATCTAAGATTCATATATCTATATGTTAACAACTATGTAATATATTTTACTAATATTTAAGAATAAATTATCATTATATACCAAGTTTTTTAATTAAAAAATTTGAAAATAAATATGATGATATAATAAAAAACAATAATAATTAATATATAATGTTTGAAAAAATATGAATTTTTAATCTCAGTTAAAATTATATTTTATTCTATATAACATCCTATTCATTATGGATTTGATAAAATGGTGAATTTAGAGAGTTTGGTCAACTTGGGTATGAACCTTTTTGAATTTTTGTGATTATTTGAGTAGTCTGTTTTCTTTAAGTATTTCATTGATTAATTCTCATATTTGAGTATAGAAACTCATGTTTCTATCAATACTGTTTGAAATTTCAAAATAGAAATAGGATGTTTAAGAAGTTTTTATAGTGATATAACATATTTTTCATTCTTTTTGATGAAAATGGGTTTATGGTAGGTGCTTACCAGGTTCATAATTGTTGCACACCTGGTTCTCAGTCACCCTTGAAGAGGCTAGGGAACCAAGTTGGTTCCAACTACTTGGTTGTGGACCATTCATGAGTACCAAATATTCCCATAGTAAAATTTAAATTAAATTAATTACTATAAACATTTCCTTTATTATATTCATTTCCAAATTTACTCTCCATTGGAACCCATTTCATTTTGCTATTTAGGAGACTATCTCACTGATACCTTGAGTTCCCCTAAACCTCAATTAATTCAATTTTATTATAGCATGATCAATGTAATTTTATACTTATTTAATCCTATATAAACTCTATATCCTCCTATATTATTCCTACTATCATATTTTTATCAATTTTGTTTGTTTAAATTTATAGTCTCAATAGCGATTTCACCATATCATGGTGAAATCCCCCCACAGCCAATATAATATTATCTATTTGATTCATGGGAACCCTATTGGGTTGTTTATCATCTATCAATCATAATTTTATTATAAAGTGACTATAATTAAGTTAGCATAATGTGTTTTACATTTTTAGATTGATATTTGGAGGTTATATAGTTATCTAATATGATGTATTTGGGTTTTTGTGATATTTAATAAATTTTAGGAGTGGTTCACCAAGATAATGTTCTATGATTAGAAAAATTTAATAATGGTGAATGTGTGTTTCTTCTCTTTGACTTATATATCTTCATTTAGTGTTTATTAAAGGTAGATAAATGATCGTTAGTTCATTACCTGATGATAAATAAGATCTGAAATATTTTAAATGGTTTAAAAATGGATTTCAGAGAACATTAGAGAGTTTTTAGGATATGATTGGGACATGTGTACAACTAGTTTTTCATAAGTCCATATAAAATCATAAATACTATTTTTTTCCAAAACGATGAATTGATATTTTTAATCATTTTTAGTTTTCCAAATGAATAAATTTTTATTCATATTTTATGAGTTTTTAAAAATGTTTTCCAAACCATCCACTATACATGTGATTCATGTTTTGCATAAAAATGGATTCTGAGCAATCCATAATCATCTAAGTATACCTTTCTTATATCTACTTCCATCATGAATTATATTATATAGTTGGTTAATAATGTTAATATTCTATTTCTAATGATTCATATATTTATGGTGATTAGTTGGTTTTTCTATCTTTGTTATTATTTTTTCAAATCCATTGATCCTGTATCAAGTATTAAAATATTTACATATATGTCTCTGACTATACATTAACATCTTGTAACTCGAAATATGAATATAACATCTATTAACATAGAAATTCTGTTAACAAAAACATGATTTTATATAGTTTACACATTATACCTTACCATGATTTCATAAATACTCACTTCACTCAACAATTTTCTGAAATATTTACAAGTCAAGCATCTAAGCATATCACAATTTTATTTTTCCATTACTATCAATGTAAAGGATTCCCTATTTTGGTGTAAGTTAGGGACGAACATATATTCAAACGTGGGTCCCAAAATCAAATTTTTTACCTCAATGGAACATGATACACACAATAATTAATGAATGAACTGTTCCATAATATGATAATATATTCACTCAATTATATAAATATATTAACTAGTTTATTTGTTTATGAAAAAACTAAAACACTCTCCTTAAAAAAAATTTTATTTTTAAATATGTGGAAGTGAAATTTTTAAATATAATAAAAGTTATGGGTGGTGTTATTTACAATAAAAATGGAATTTTTTAATGTGTTTACATCATTTAATTAGAATGTAAGAGACTTAATTTATAATATATACTTCTCATGATTGTATTAATTTTCATAAAAGGAATTTTAAATATAAAATTATTATTCTCAAAAAAAAATAGTTTCTGATAAAATTAATTTTTTATTATAGATATTAAACTATGGTATACCATTAGATGGAATTTTCTCTAATATGGTTATTTATAAATGGATCCATACAACATAATCAATTTATTTTACAATATTTTATTTGATAATTTTTTCATACATGTTATTCATAGTAATTTTATACAACTATATACTTGTAAATTAAAAAATTATTTGAAATTTTTCGAGGTAATATACTTAAAATTTCAATTCCTTATTCCATGCGATATTATTGATGGTACAATATAGATAATACTATTTATCATTCATTTCCACACAAAAACGATGATTATAATGCATGTCTTACACTTCAAACTTTATTTTTAATTGAGCCATTATAAAAATTTAAGTGGAGTTATGAATATATATTATTATTATATGAAATTAAATAATGTTCTAAATGATTTAATTTCTTGTTGGGATGGACTTTTAGTACCCTAAAAATGAATCCACCTCCACTATCACATGGGATATTCTAAGGAACCCAATTTTATACACCTCCCCCTTACCAAGTTACTATATTTGGCTTCAATTCATGATGTAATCCTAGGTTGGATGAAAAGAAAAATTACCACACCTCAACCAACATGGAATGGGTTTTTTGAAATTAATAAATATAACTTAACATCTATAAAAATAATTCCTGGTGTAGGTAAAAGTTATGTGTGGATGCTCACTCTATAGGGAATTATCTGATATTTCCTATAATTTGATACCTTCCACATGTTTATTATATAATACCTGTTATATTATATTTTATTGCTAGAAATATTTTATTATATAAGTTTTTAAATATGTGGAAATGTCCATGTATTCAACTGAAGATTTTAAATTGGGTTGGCGTATGTTTATGGTGCCTTAGTAAATATGTATATACACACACCTAATATGGACACCGTGGTAGAAATGTATCTCCAACTATCACAGAGAATAAATAATTACATATATTATTAATAAATCATTTAGGATGAATATTCTATATAATTAATAATTATTTCCATTATATATCCCAATGGATTAGATTCTCTAGAAATTAAATAGAGAGTAAATTAATTTTTGATTGATCATAAATATCTCCTACATAATTCTTTAGACGTGAAACTATTATATAAATAAAATAATTATATATTTATTCATAAACTAATGTAAGGGTAATATAATAAAGGGTGAGATGATATACATATTAGTGTTAAAATTTGGATTAAAAATCAATGATTAGATGGGATAATAAGATGATAATAAGCATTTAATGATATATTCAATGTTCATCATAATAATTTAAAAAAACCATACCTAATAAATCATATATTATATAATCTTATTCATGAAAAAGGAATTTGGAATAACATGCATCATAAATAGTGTGAAATCATGATTTAAAAATAAAGAGAAATGAATGAAAAATATAGGCTTACGAGTGTAGAACAAACATATGAATATGATATCATTTCCTTGGTAACATAATAACTTCCATGAAGACCACCGAAATTTGGATAGATTCCTCTCATGGAATGTCTTCATTCATCATAAATTTTAAAACATCGTTGACATACTCTCTTATGGTATTTGGATCTCTCCTCAATCTGTTAAATATTATTTCATGAGATATAATATTTTACCCAAGGAAGTTAAGGGTGATATAATTATGGACCCACACATAATAAAGTGAAAATGATATATTTGTTTGTACGATAATATAAATACATCAATAATCCCATAATATCCTAATTACCTCATTAAAAGAGATGGGTTTCAAGAAAATTTCATGACAACATCACCATAGTCCATCCATAGAAATAATGTAGATGATATCATTTAAGTATTTCCTATTAAAATTCATACTAATAATTAAATAGTATTAACATAGTTGAAATATAATTTTATAAAATTCTCAGAAATAATATTTGAAAAATAATGAATTTAATCCTTTTCTATTGTAAAAAATGAAAAATAAAAAAATCACAAAACACTAGGATTATTATATTTATTACAATATTTATAATATTAGAAAGGGATCATATGAAGAAATAATGATAATTAAATTGGACAAAAATTATATAGTTATAAATGATAAAATAATATCTTTAAAATTTTGTAAAAAAACTTCTAACAAAAAATAAAGTTAAACAGATTCCATTTAAAATAATAGAAATTAATTAAATATAGTCGAAAATGAATGTAAAAATAATTCAAAAATTTAATTTAAAATTCAAAAAATATTATCAATATCATGTTTTTGGAGGAAAAAGAGTTTGGTAAAATAAAAAAAAGTTTTAATGTAATTATTTTTATCAAAACACCTTATAATAAGTAATATATGGTCACAATAGAGAACATGTCCCAAATAAATAAAATTAAGATAAGGAACCCTTAAATCATGTCATGAATTACATGGTTCTTGGGTTTAATTTTCTAACGAACAAAATTAATATTATTCAATACAATATTAAAAATCATTCTTAGTTTTATTTTCATTCATATAACATCTTATGTTATTCAATTATTGTACAGTTTTTCTCTCTTAAACCGCATATGATTTACATTAAATTACTCAAAAAAAATTATATTTCCAATGGTCAATAGTGTTATAGAATATTTTCATAATCCATAGAATTTTAACTCAAAGTTAATTTATTTATTTTATATAGATCTGGAGTGACATATCTTTTTCATGGATCTTATGGTTGTGATTGGAATGTAATATTTTCAATTATGTTTTTAATATTTTTATTTCATATAAAGAATCTATTTTATTAAATAAATATACATGTATACATTACCATTACATAATTTTATAAACATATTAAAATTATCATTATTAAATAATATCACCATTACATAAAATTTCATAATCATTGAAGGAAAAAATAATGTTATAATATTCATGTAACAGGGGAAAATGACAATAAACAAACGTGTTATACTATTTAATGAGAAATAAAATAGTATTATATAATGATAATATAAATATTAAAAAAATATTAATCATATAAAAAATTTAATATTCATTCATTAGTTCCATTTTTAGAACCATGAATTTGAGACCATATTAAAAAATGATATATTTTATCCAAGGATGTGGTTGTCTAAACAAATTGAATGATGAATTCATAATTTTATAAATGTATGGGAGGGAAATAAGGTGGATAATGATATAATCTTCATTAATAATAATTATTCCCTATATATATTATTTATATATTATTCCCATAATTATAACCATCCATTATTGGATATGATGAAAAACAAAATTTCCTACTTCACGATGATGGTGATTCACACGTATATAGGAGTTAAGTTTTCATTTTACAATGGATGGGGTGGAATTTGATGTTTTTTTTCCATACAAATAAAAATTGTTAAGTATAAAAAATATTTTATTGATATTAAGTTACGATGGGTATAATATATTTGGAGGTTGGGAAAAAATAAAGAATCCTAAAATAACTCAGGTATGAAAATTCCCACTTCTTTGGATATCCTCATGAGTGAATTTCATTAAGACATTATATACTATTATTTTGGGATAATAAAATTCTCTAATATATGGTTTAGATATTTAAAGAGGTATTTTTGAATAGTTTTTTCAAGCCAACTTTCTCAATGTGTGTGGGGGAGTGTCGTGTTAAAGGACTCCTTTCATTAGTGAGGGGGTATCATTCTTGTAAAAACATATAACATTGAAATAAAATAAGTGTTATTATCAAATAAAGTGGAAAAATGAGAAATATTGAAAAGATAATAAAAGGGAGGGTAAAAAACACCCATCTTATCAAATTTAGATTGGTTTTAATGATATTGTTTTCCTAATATATTAGTTTGACCATATAAAACTTTTAAACATAACCATGGTGATACAATTTTCTAGCATAGTAACATATTTTTTTACAAAAAAATAAATATATAATTTTGACCAAATATTAATACTACGATTAAAAATTTGAATAAATATTTTTCAAGATTAAACATATAAATATCGTATAAATAATCTTTCATATTATCACATTTTAAATGCTAATATTATTTTTATAAAGTAATGAAATTTTTAGTATAGAATTGATTTATTTATCATTCATTTCCTAATAAACATCATTAAATGATTATTAATTAACATGAATTAATATATTAACAATAATTTTTATTTAAATAATTCATCTGTTGTGATTAATTTAATTTTTAATGTTAAAAATATATTTTACATATAAAAAATTATATTCTGAAATATATGTTATTACCTTCAATTGATATATCTTCATTTAAGAATAATTGGAAATAAATTATTTAATTATTAGTAATTTGTTTACATGTACAAAAAAATCAATAAATTTAACACTATAAGTAATAATATATATCGTTTAAAGAAAAACACTTTTTTAGACGAATCATTTCCATATAGAAAATAATTATTGGATGAGAACTCAATATAATTAACTAATGATTTCAATTATTTTAAAAACAAATCCATTAATTTAATATAAATAAATATTATAGATATCATTTATTGAAGTTAATATATTTAAAAAACATTATAATTTATAGAAAACAATATCATTAAAGTCAATATTCATTCCTATGTGAATTACAATAATTTTAATTCTACAAATCATTTATTTTTTACAAGTATGCATGTTTTAAATATCTTCAAACTTGTTAAATTTTATATTATAATATATATTTATTACATTTAATCTATTTTTACATGTTTCAAAAGATACAAAACACATTGAATTAATTCAAAAGAAAATTTATACTAAAATCCATAGGTTTTACACCCACTACACCCATAACCCATCTTGCATGAGGTTCAACATCAACAACCGATATGATGCCCAAAACAATGAATTTATCCTTATAATTTAACTATAATAAAAACATTTTTCTATTTTCCCCACAATATATCCCTTAAATAACATAATCAAAAGACACTACATAACTTCTCATATTTGATTTCCAAAACAAAGCATTATTCCTCACTGATTCCATTCTCATTATGAATGATATCATCCACCATATGGTAGTTCACTCTCCACCATACTGATTACCTTACACAATTCTTTGATCATTTATCACAAGCGGTCCAACATAATACCAAAATGATTCTGCAATTATAGTTTTTTCATGACATTCATAATTATCAATGGACCAACACACGATCTATTCCACAAATCCTCAAAAAGAACATGCATGACACATACCCTCTTCATACATTTCCTTATATATCAATTATTCTTTCAAAAAATATATACTGACCCCATATTTCTTCCTCTTGGAAGATTTATTCTATAATATCTTCTTATATTCTCTCTCATTCACTCCCACTAGATTTCACCGAAAACCAAGGGGTTAACTCTCCTATATAAAATTGATCACATAATTAAACTTATTCTCACATGAGTCATGTACTATAAAGACTTTTCCAACATTTCTGAAAAAGATAATTATTCACTAGTTTCATCTCATATCTATATTTCTAGAGTACCCTCAAAGATACTTTTCTAAATTGAGGCATCTCACACATGAAAAATTCTATTTCATAACCACAAAAAATGAACAATTCTTATACTAACAGGTTCTACCCACACTCACATTGCACCACTGAAGTCTCATCCATAACCAATATGTCTAAGCACCCAAATTATCCTTCCACTGTAAACCAACCTCAATACAAAGAGGGAACTGTGTGCTCTATTCCTAAATCCCTAATAATTCACATGTCCAACTAGAAACCCCTTAATGTCTCTAAGACAATAAGGAAATCCATGAAAATAAAATCATCTCTCATACATCCCATTCTCTCATTCAGTCATTACTATTGTATTAAATTATTTTTACAATATGATAAATTCATCTACACATCGCATGAAATGATTACAGTATTTCCACAATTGGATATTGTCTCAATATAAGATCAGCATTCCCTTTTATTGGATGAAAATTATCATTCTTCCATTGAGTGTAGTTCCCCCAAGATGAAACATGGGAAAACATGATGTATGTTTTTATTCAAAGGTTAAATAAAAATACCCCCATAATTAAAGAAATAAACATTATAACAAAAAATTATTCTGAATCCTACATTCCTACCATGATGCATGCACATATTCCTCTTATAAGGATACTTGTAATGGTGAAAATTAAATATATAATCACATCACTCTCATAAAAAAACATTTCACAAGAAACAGTTTCCTTATTCCCTATTATGAGCTCCATCATAAGCTCCACCACATTTATAAATATTCATTGGACCATAATTTGTATCATAAAAAAAATCAAATATGATATACTATTTTGAAACACCCCTTATATTTGACCATAGAGAAGTTCACTAGGACAATGCATTGCAAGGTCTCGAGCATTCGTCCCATTATGTCAAAGTCTTACGACAAATTGTTTTATTCTATGGTGTGATTATAGAGAGAATATGCACTTATATCAAATATCAATGAAAAAAACCTAATCACATAAATATCATTAATAAATCAGATGCATTTAAAAAATAATCTCGAAGCATTCTATTTAAAAATAAAATGCATCATAAACTCTCACTTTTTTTCTAGTAAATACTGATTTATCACCCACTGGGATTATCACAAATACAAATAAACAAAAATAATTAGAATAAACTAGATTATTTACTACACCTACAATGATACAATCCAATCCCATTCTCCAAAAACAGTTGACATGTCCATCACAATCCTCAGACCCTATTCAAGTATTCTTGGTTGATCAAACAATAAGAGGTTTCTACCCAATCAATTATGCATCCCATTTTCATCTTGAAAAAATAAATAAGGTTTTCATACACAATAATGTACCTATATAGTTTATTAGAAAGTAATTCTCATTAGTCTACCACTTCTTGTATACTTCGCATCTGATATATTATCATGTAAAGTCTCATATGATATTCCCATCATAGTCAAATAAATATACCATCATTAAAAATTGGTTTTAATGTGATAGACAAGATCAACCAAACCATATTTTGATGGTGCCAAATGTCTCTATCCACAAGTCTCACAATTACATATTTAAATAGATGTCTCTACTGTATCCTATGTAATATAATGGGTATCTAATACATCCTCAAGAATAATTTTCAAACCCTATGTGATCTCCTAAGTGTGTAATATAATATTATACACATGTATAATTTCCCAATTGTAATGTTACCTTATTTGAACTGAATAAAAATATCTCTATATTGAACTGATAGAAACCTTAAGCATCATAATAGTGTTGTAGGACTTTCCAAACAATATAATAATCCTTGGAGTTCTCTTTTATCAATGGGAATATATTCTATCAAAGGTGATATTAGTATACTATTATTATAATCTGTACCATTATCAACCACATTATAACTACGAAACATCCCTACCCTATGAAAAACCTACACTATGGATTACAAACATAAGAATTATCTATTAATCCCTAAGGATCACTAAATAATAACCAAAGGATGGGAGAAAACCACAAATTTTACAATTAATAGACCAATCAATAATAAAAATATTTCTTATCTCAAGCCGAATATCCACATAGTAAATAACACATTTTTCTCATTCATTTCCTAATTATGAAAAAGTGTGATTGGGTAAACATCATATCTCATCATCGTCACCACATAACTATCGACATCCACTTACACCATCAAACATAGGGGTCTAAGGTGGCACATAAAAAGTCCATTACCTATAACAACAAACCTATCTCCCTGGGTTCACTCAAAACACATGGAATCCAAATTTTTCATCTCGATCATATAATAATTAAGACACACTATAAGGGATCCTCTATCAAATCCCAATCCTTGTGTCTCACCATCACATAAATCCTAGTTAGAATCTATATTATATAACTGATTCACATTATCACCCAGAAAAATTGATGTCTTATAGGTTTCCCCTGACCCATGTAAGCCACTACTCATAAGTACCTAGTTACACTAGACTCCCCAAGGAGTCATCCATTCCTGAAACTCTATACCACCAAAACCTCAACCATATTGTCTATAACCTCATCTTTACATCATTGACATTACCTGACCCTCTCATTTAAAATATTTCCTAACAACAACATACTAACACAATTGTAATCTATGTTCCAATTTATTAATCATTATCACAACTCCCAATTATAATTCACACAACACCACTCTCTGGATAGCTCTCAATGTATCTTCTTAAGGAAACACTATGATTATGCCACATCCAACTCTGAATCATTACCAAAATGATCTAAAAAATGGTAGAGTGTTCCAACATCACATTCAATGTGGAAAAACACAGAATAGACTATGAACATGTATAATTCTAAATCTTGGACATGAAAAAATGTAACACCCCTTTATAAAAAATGTACACATTGTGTACCTAGATGTACATGGTGTACAGTCCATGTATTCCACCCTATGATTGTATCTAAAAAAATTCATTCATATAAATACCAATTATATGAAATTTTCTAAGAGTAAACAGTGTATATACCATGTGGGGTACCTAGCCAACAAAATCTCGTGGCCTTTGGGAAATTACTCTTTGAGTCATCTTATCATGTACCTTACCTATGGTTTTGTCCACTAACTTAAATACTGAAGTACCCAAAACGAGGTTTCTACCTGATTATGTGGAAAAAACCTGATTTTCCCATGAATATGAGAACTAATATACAAAATTACATGTATTTATAATCTCAAACATTCATCCCAACGAAGAACACACAACATGCCTTCTATAACTACATATCTTTTGACTGGGTTTTGAAAATTGAAAGCACTAATGATGAACCTAAATACCATTGTATTGCCATACCATGAAACCAAGGGAAATAAAACATTTATATAAATAAAAATAAAATGATTAGACTTTGAAAATATGTATTAAAGGGGGAATTTTGAAAACATAGAATTGTGGATACCACATGGTGATATCATTGAAGTCGCAAAGTTGGATCTTCACCATAAGTCTCCTTAATCTTAATCTAGTTCTGATTTATTCAATATATGAACCATAAAATAATATATCATATATAATTCTCTATGTCTAGCCAGGGTTGACAGCGGGAGAAGCCACCTTTATCTCAATCCATAATTGATCAATAATGATAAGGAGGCTGAATGAAAATCAGTGAAAAATTAAATACCATAAAATAAAATAAAAATAGAAGAATATATCAGGACCCAAAAGGTTGATAGTTTTAATGTATTTACTAGATTAAACCACCTATTTTTGACTCAACTATAAAGTTATAATTTCAATTATGGACACCATCAAAATGATATCACTATTCACACAAATAGAAATAATTAATAATTATTAATGAAATAATTAATATTCCATTAAATATAACAACCTAAAAATTACATAACAAGTGTAAAAGAATCATTTAAAGGACATAAAATGGTCAAAAAATTATTCTAAGGGTCATCAACATTAGGAAATTACAGCTTTTCCCTTCATAAAAACATTATACTAAAAATTAAAATTTCTCTATAATTTCAAAATATCTAATGACATAGATTGTTACAATAATCATAGTTTCTTGTAAATGTATTAATTTATAGAATATAGAAATAATGGTGTTATTTAATTATGGTAATTTGTATGAACACATCAATATGAGATAATGAAATAATTTTGATAAAAATATGAACTTGTACATGGTGTGAATGAAATACATGTCTGTGTCTAGATTGAAGTAGATAGATAAGTAGTTGATTCCAAAATTAAATTACATAATTAGTTATAAAAGATTTAGTTAATAAAACATGTAACAATTTATATATTTGATTGAATAAAAAATAGTATTTTTATCATCCTTATAATATGTGTCTGTGAATGGATTCATGTAATCCTAGAAATTACTTGGATTTAGAATCTATAGGTTGATGTTTCATGAAGATTTGAAATTAAAGATCTTATTCTGGATAAAAAAAAAATAAGATGTTGATGGAGAAATATAAGTAAGCTATGTGTGTGGTAATATCATAAAAGGAATATATTTGAATAATTTTTAGGGTATTTATAATGTTTAGAGATAATATTGTCTCAACTCATTCCCACATACAATTCAATAAATTAAAGGATAAAGTTCCCAATAAAAAATAGTGTCAAGATCATTGGAAATACACTATTTTGATAAATGATAGTATGGGTAATGTGAACCATGTTTTGTACTAGGATAGACATTGACGTTTTAGTGGGATTTGTTATTTTTTTATGTTTAATGTGTGTAAGGTACACATAGAAAACATCAAATTGATTACTAAATATATCAAAGTATTGGAAGGTATAACTCCTTTCATCAGGAAAAATAGTAACTTGAAATTTTATGTTGATGAAAAAATTACAATATATTTAGCCCCAAATGTGAACTAAGTGATTTTTTGTCACTTTGGGAGGAATATTAGTTTGTTTGTTGTTAATTTTTTTACCTTTAGTTAGATAATTAACAAAATTAAATGTGTACATGAAAAAACAAAATTTGTGAATAATTGATATCGATGAAAAATATTGGAGGATCTCAAAATGATTTTAGAAAATTGGGGTGTTGTTCAATGAATGTAAATTTTAAATACACTTTTCTTAGAATATGATGTTTAAATATAAGATAAAATACACCAAAATGAAATATATTCTTATTGAGAATTTTCTATAGGAAATGGATATTTAGTTTCAAAATACAGTTATGAAATAAAATCCAACATATATGCTCATAAACTTTATATTCCAAGGATCACTGTGGTAACACTATACATTAGTGCGACAAGTTTAATTGGAATGTATAAGATACAATATGTTTTATGGATGTATTTATTTTTTTTATAATGAGATAGAGGGTTGCTATGATTTTTTAAAACAACATTTATGTGAGAGTTTATTTGAAATGTCATGTCAATTTTTATGTGTAAAATTGTTCAATGTAAATAGAAGGATTGAAATTTATCATTATCCAAATGATATGGTTTTTATTAGTAGTAAATTATAATGGATATAGGATGATTGTAAGATGTGATATATTTTTATGTAATAATTTTGAATATGTTACTTTGTTGGAATTCATAAAAAAGAGTTATGGGTCTGCACAAGGTTATTCTAATTAGAATGTGTAATATTAGATATCAAAATAATGGTTTGTCATTAAAAATTAAAAATTTTAGATAAAATTATCCTTTTCATATTCCAGGTTTGAGTGGAAAATTTAGTTGATGTTATTTGAATAAATTTGATGTTGAGTTAAATTCTGTGTTCTTTGAATATTGAAAAAAAGTTATGGAGATTGATGATTAATTATAATATTTTATAAAATGATATTTGGAACACATTCATTAAGGATGATTATGATACATTACTTATTATATAAATGGGAATACTTGTGGTTTTTTATTTTAATCCTTATATTATCCATTATAAATGGAAAGTGAAACAATGTTCACTCATATATATATGAGATATCATTTGAATGACTTAAATCATTTTGTGACAATTTATTTTCTATTTTATTATTAATGTTATTAGGTGTTTTAATATTTCTTGAGTGTGTTAAAGGGTAAAACTGATGTGATGAGTTATATTTCAGGGCCTCCTAACTTCATACACATCTAGTATACAAGACCCAACTTGATTGTTTGGTTTTTGAATCTTTTTAGATTATTTTCTATGTTCTAGTAGTATAAAATTTGATTAATTATTTTTCTTGTGATTACCAATATAGTCATAGGGAAAATTCACCATAGTGATAATCATTACACTATGGTGGATATCTAGGTTTGAATAATTGGATTATTGTGTTTTATTAAATGATTATTCTTTATTCATGTGTTGTGGTATCATAGTCCCTGTTATAGCATGAACATCAGTGTTTGGGGAGGAACATTGCATGATTTATTAAGTATTTTTATCATTATTTTTGGACTAGTATACTATATTTATTGTTATTTTATATATCATTGGTGGTTAAAAATTAATAAATCTTACATTAATATTAATTATACCTTGAAAAATTATATGTTTTGTTTATTAATGTGTTTTATATAGAATAAATATCTATATTTCTAAAATTTTATTTTATATTATATAATTTATGATTAGTATTTATGAAAAAATTATTTTATTTTAAACCAGAATATAAAAATTTATGAAATAGATTTTTATCATCGATTCATCTAATATGATGATGAATGTTTATAGATGTTTTAAATGCATTAAATTTTTATGTTGGAATCATTTTTTATATTTATAAATATATGGTGTTTGAATTAAGGATTTATAATTGATGATAGAATTGGAACAAATATGGAATCAAGTGACCTTGCCCCCATTTTATTAATCCCATGATAATTGATGATGAAATTACTAGTCTAGTAAGAAGTTGTCTAAAATAGATGTTTATAAGAATGAGATACATCCAGAGAATATAATAGAAGATAAAAAATATTAATCAATATCTATAAGATTACAATAGGTGGATGAAAAAGCTCAATTGGATCAATTACATTCAAGAGGTTTAAATCCCCAATCTTTTCGTTTGAGTAATTATTATCCTCAATGTGTTTTCATATATTGGATCCTATATGTTTTTGGTTATCTAAATATATAAATATTGTAAAAGTATATATGTATCTGAGTCTGGGAATGTTCATAAATTTCATCGATTTGGTCAATAAAATTATGTTCATGGTACATCATATAGCTACCCAAGTACAGTAATATAGGTTTGATGGCATCTATTGTAAAATATCTATATATTTAAAAATAGAAAAATGTTATCCTTTGGGTGGTAATGATTACTACATTCATGATGGATAAAGGGTATTGTAGATCTAGGAATATTTTGATACCACTCCATGAGCTTGATAGAGTCGTACAACCTATTTTGATATAAAGGTTAGATTAAATTATAGGATAGTTTCATATTATATTTTATTATTATGTGAGTTCAAATCAATATTATTGAATTATGATTGATGTAAGTTCATTGATGATGATCCCCAAAGATTTTTGGTATGGGATTCATGTGTTATCCAATTCATGTGAAGATAGAGAATAAGTTTTAAAGTGTTTTGATTTTTAAAATTATAAGGGGGTAAAGATAATTTTAGGAATGCCTAAACATAGGTTATTCTATAATAAACAAATACCATTCATGTTTAAATTTTATTTATAAGGGATAAGTTCAACTCATATGAGATTTACATAAGAGAACTTAAATTTTACAAGGATACTCTACAATGAGTGCACCGAAGCATAATATTTTATGTATTATTTCATTGACAATTATAAATGTCTTATTTATCTAAGGGATATAGTAGTTTATAGAATTTATTCTAGATTAGACGTTAATAAAGGATTAATTATTCATTTAGAATAGAGGTGTGAAAAAAGGAACTCAAAATTCCCTATATTAGAAAAATTGTTTCCTTCAAGATTGATGTAATGTGAAATTATGGTGAAATTTGTTCTTACAAATTCATTAAATTTTTATTCTTTAATTATCAATAATTTGAAATCATTTTATCGTTGGATATAAGAAGGGTTGTTCAGTCATTCATGTTTGATTTCATATTTCAGACATTGTTAAAAAATATTATTCAAATTTAATTATTCAAATAATATTAAATGAAAAAAAAATTATTGATTATAATATTGTTCAATTCCATAACAAAAATTATATTTCCTAATGAAATTAATTATTATAACATATTAATATTGATCTTGAATTAAAGTCCTAATGAGTTTCTAGATTATATTTCCTTACTTAGTGATTATTTAGTTCTTTAATACACTTTTATTGAAAAATAATTAATTTCAATAATTATTTAGTTTAAGACCCACCATAATATAGTGGGATGTGTATTTTTTATGGTCATAGGTAATTAATAAAGTGTTTAATTATAAGGATGTTTATTTTGATAATTATGGATTGTTTTATTATGGAAACAATATTTACCAATAAACTTCTTTTCTTTTATTCATGTTATGTGAACACTAACCCCACAAATAATATTATATTTTAAGTCAAGTATATAAAATTAAAATTCAATAATTAATTTCAAAAAAAATTAAAAACTAATAAATGTTAAAAAATATTGTTTGTGTTCTAAATGGATGTCAAAAATAAATTGTTGAAATGAATTTGCATGAAAAGAATTTTTTTCTAGTCTTAATGAAAATTGGCATGTTAACAAATTAGAACCATTTATAAGGAGTTTTCATATAACATTAAATGTTTCAATTTTATGTTCAAAAATTTTGAAAGTTAATTTGATACTTTTAAATTCTAATTAAAATAATAATGCTTTTCTTTTGAAATCACATGTTTATGTAGTTACACAATAATTTATTGTAGTTTGATCTTGAGATAGATAGTCCATAATAATTTTTATATATCACAGATTGAGAGTGATCATATGATTGTTTTTTAAAAAAAATAGGCATGAAAACCCAGATAGATAAATTAAAACATCCACTGTTAGGATTGAAAAAGTAGAAATCAAAAACATTCAATTTTTGAAAAAGGATTAAAACAAGGATTAAAAAATAAAAAATGAGCTAACCCCTCTAAAGATTCATAATTACAAAAATTTGATTGGATTCCCCACATAAAATTGTATTTCTGGATAGAAATGTGGATTGATTCATCACATAGCTAAATTTAATAGTAATCCCATAGAATTCCAACAATATCATATTAAATTATTACATATAATATTTGTCAAAATGAAATGAAAACGCTAACATGAATATAAAATTTAGATAACAAATAACGATTTTCTCTATACTAGATTCATAATGAGTTGTTATACTACCCACAATAAATATTTATAGGTAATTGTATTGATTTGAATGAAATTTTCATGGATAAGTGCATTCAAATATCAAGATCAAAAACAAAATAAAATAAATGTATAAGAGAGAAAAAGTTAAAATTATATTTTTTAAGTGTATTATGGTAGGAATAAATTTTTCTCTCTTTATAACTATATTTCCAAACATGTTACTAACTACTAATTTAATACATTTTTTAATGTTAATATCCTATTGATATAATTATAAATGTTTTTTATAATATATGATCTTTAGTGGATATAAAAATATTTTTTTCACAAAATATTATAGAAAATATAAACCAAAATGCGCAATAAATTTTTACAAATTAAATAATCCATGGCATAGATTCTTGAGAAGTTCCTAAGTCCATTTCTAAAAACAGAAAAAATTATCATTCATCAGAATAATATTATAACTATTGTAAGATTATTTTTTCCAATACCTCACCTACGATCTCAAAAAAAATATAAGAACCCAAATTTCAACTCAAAGATTATTGTATAATTTTTTCATAATTAGATAACATTAGTGATCAATACCCACAGTTATATGACTCGGTTGAATATTGACATGTAGTGTTATGAGGTATGGAATTACATTCTAAATAATAAACCAAACCACTTAAAATAGCGGTTGGTTTTAATAAAAAATATAATAACAATTAAGTTAACAATATTATAAATGAAAAAATGAAAAGGTTTTTCAATAGTGAAAATAATAAAAAAATTGGCTATGAATTTTCAATAATAATCAATAACCCATGAATTTAGGTTTTTCTATATACCATAATAATTATAAATATTTATAATAATCCAAGAATAATTTGTTAATAAGAAATAAATTGTAAAAATGGATATAATAAATTAAAAACATAAATAATGATATGAAAATTCATATATGAAAAAAATAAAAATTGAAATTAAAAGCTAAAATAATAAAAAGATTTGTGGTTTATCATCCAAAAATAACTTTAACCCAATGAGAAATTAAAATTTTTATACTATACATAGCAGTGGTTCTAAAACCATTAAATCATGGGATATTAAATATATACTTATTGAATATAATTTCCATCGGGTTGAAAATTTTATTGAAATGCTAAAAATTTAAGATGTTGAATGAGAATTGTCTAAAATGGATAATGTTATTATTTTTAATTATGAGTAAAATATTAAATTTGAGCCTCTATAAACTACTTCCAACATAACATCTCATTTAAAGGATGAATTTAATATAAAATTTATAATAATGTATTATAAATTTTTTAACATTAGGTTGACACTGAAAGGTTGGTTATCGATCTAATTTTTCCTAAAAATAATAATCATTGTCTCACTAAACTCAACATATAATGAAAAAAATAGTTGAGGTATAATTATATAAGAAATTTCTTCAAATGTATAAGAAATATTACATAAAAATGCAACTCATTTTTGTAGTTAATTAAATCCCAAAATATTTAAAAAAAAGTTGAAATGTGAACCCATAAATGCAAATTTACATCACATGAAAAATGTAACATGTGATGAAAATTTTCTTCCATGAAAAAATATGTTATTCCAATTCAATGAGAAGAACCATACATATTTTATATTTCTTATATATTTTATTATTTTCAGTTTAGTGATGCAATGATTAACATTGTTACATCTATAAATTTCATGAAACAGTAATTTTATTCTTCATATCATGTAGAAAAACAAAAAAATTTAGGAATATTGATTCTATATATAAATAGACTCACGATTAGGGAAATTAGATTTTTAGAAAATGATTTAGTAAGGTAAAGTATTTAGTACTTACTATGGATTCCTATGTTTTAAATAGGGAAGAATAAAGTTTTAGCACCTATAAAACACAACTTTTTCTATATAAAATACCTATAAAATAGTATGAAAATAATTAATATTCACATGGATATACTATCAATGGAAATTAGTAGAAAAATGGAACATTTAAATTTTTTTTAATCCATGATACATCTAGTAGAGCATCCTTTAGTCATCCAAGTAAATATAATTTTTTGTCTATATATTGAAATGTTTCATGATTTATCATTAAATGAAAATTAATCAATACATGTAATAAATAAATTACAACCAATAGATAAATTTTACCTTCATGTCAAATATATGATACTTGTTGATGATGAATTGAGTCATGAAGCATAATGTTTTAACTCATTTTTTATTTTTATAAATATAACGATAATTTTCATTAATAAACCTATAGTTTTTTATTATATAAATTATATAAAATGTACTATCAAGAAATATTATATGATCTATAGTATGATTTTTTTGTGTTAAAAAACTGAAATTACTTTTATAAAAGAATACACTTTTTCTAATTAAATTTCAAATAATTCATCTAAATTTATAGAAAATACCTTCAAAGCAGAATTAAAAATTATATAATACTTTTTAAAAAATATTTATATTAAATATCTTCTCAAAATTTTTATTATCCTAAATAAAATTCTTAAAATTTTATCTGCCTCTGTGAAATCTTGTTTTGAACTGTTTTTTTAAACTATTATGGTTACTAAAATAGTAATTCAAATAAATATTATTATTATTCCATTAAGAATATCCTAATGTATTTTAAATATAATTTTCTCTCATATTTATTTGTTATTTTTGTACATAAAAATCCATTATTTATACAATTCACCTTTTATTCTATTAATTACTTCAAATCAAAAAATAAATCCATTCCTCAATTGAATCAAAAACATATTATTAAAATTTATAAAGGAACATAAAGTAAAACATCTATTAGTTTAAATAGTTGACTACAATAATGTATTCAAAGAGTATTATTAACAATATCATAGATGTCATTTTTCCTATGAAATTGTTAGGGTAATTAAATAATCATTTCTAGAAAAGATTTCAAATTTTATGAATCAAATAGGAAGAAGATAAAGATGTAAATGGAATGTTTGTTCCTGTATTTACAGATGAACCAATAATGATCAAAACATGGGAGTGCCCAGATGATATCATTAAAATTTTTTACCATTTTAACAGAGCTCCTTTTAATTTTTTTTTAGATTTTTTGAAATCCGGTGATGAATATTTTCATTTAATAAAATTTATATCATTCATAAAAAACATTTAAGGATGTATTTTCTAATTTTCCATTACAATATTTGTTTTGGATTTTCTCTGAAATAAAGTAATTTATTTTATAATTCAATCATAAAATTTTTTTGAATCAATTATTTATTACTTTTAAAAAAATTTCAACTCTAGATCAGTGTTCAAAGTATAGTGGGTATACCATTGATCCATTAATAGGTAGTTAGTTAATTTAAAATTAGTTCTTATTGAAGAACATATAATTATTATGATTATAATGAGGAATACCTTAGTTTATTGTTTTAATATTTTATACTATATTTTTAATCTTTCATTAAATATGTTACCTTATAGTGGAAGAAATAATGATATATATATAAAAGATTAATTATTTGTTCAATATTTATTAATTTTAAACTTCTAAATATAATATTTTTATATTAACAAAACTAAAAATCACCCATGTTTTATTATTCTTCTTTATTTTATCATTATTTTTCATTTAGAAACATATTTTTTAATATATTCATATAAAATTTAGGAAAAACATGTTAATTTAATGTATAAATAGTTTTTTTGGTTTGTGTGTCTCCTCGAGATAGACCTAGGGTGTTCTTATATAGTGTATTTTTTTTTAGAAATAAAAATTGAATAAGATTCATAATACCATTTTAATTAATACAGGACCTTTTATCCGGAGGTTTCATATGTTCAAAAATGGTTTTCAATTTTTTAAAAAAACTTATTTTATATTCAATGTAAATCAAATTATGAAATTTATTCAGAATTTTTTCTTTAATACAATAATAATCAGATGAGGTCATCAAAAAAAATTTGATGAATCAATATACTAACAACAATTATGATCTCTAAAATTTAGATGACAATATGATATGTTGAAGAAAACAAATAGGGGTATATATCAAATCAATAAAAAGATTATAATCAATATTTGAATGAAAAATATTGATATAATGTGCATCCCAAAAAACAATAACAAATATTTCTATTAAAATTGAAATATATATAATTTAACATATACAAAAAAACAGAACTCATCATTGATAAAGATTAGATATAGTAAAGTATATATTTTTTATAGTAAAAAATATTCCAAGTGTACTCAACCATTCATTAGGTGAAAATAAAATTATTGGAGTAAAATTTATAATTCCCTCATTTTGTGGAAATGCCATTCAGTTGATTTACGATATTTGAGAAAATAATACTCTCTTAGTTATTAAGAATTTAAGATAAAACTAGGTGACTATTTAAAATATTTTTAAAAGAATGATTTAATTACTGACAATGCAAACAATTATAATAAATAGAGAGCTCATGTTTTACTACATTTAAAAAATGAAAACTATATTTTTATGTATGATTTAAGGAAATAATTAATGATATAATTCCAATATCCATTGTAAGGTAAATCCAAGAATCATTGGATATATATGTATATAATTTAAAAAATACCAATAGAGATAACATAAAGATGAACATACATTAGATTGAAATTTCTAAAAATGAATTATATTTTGAGTCTTTATATTCATTTTATTTATGATTCTGAATCTCTATTTAAAAATCTGGGATTTTATAATGAAAATACTAATGTAGTGGTATGTTCTAAATAGAATTTAGAGTTCCCATGTTCAAATTTAACTTTAAATCAATTTATAATGAATCAATTAAAGGGAAAACACTGTTATGTGAGAAATTTTAAGGAAAAAAATTATAATTTTTTCACATATATTAAATTATTTATAAATTGAAATAAAATATCACTTTATCTATGTTAACAATGATAATTTACTGAACATATAGGTTTCTATAGATAATAAATAGGGAAAAAATGAGCCGATGAAGGGTGCCTCCAACAATATTTTTTATTAGTCATCGCCTCCAAACATATGCCTAGGTTCGGCGGATCTCCACTTTAGCATGTGCTCGGCATCGCTGTGGTGGCAGTTCTCCTTTGTAGAGGTTTCGTGCGACCCGGTGGGTTTTTCCATCTTGGAATTTCATCTTTGATGGCCTCCTCCCATCTCTCTATATCATCACTGTATATGGACACTCCTCGCAGTATGGTGATGGTCCAATGGTCATTACCCAGCTCCTATGACCGAGGGTTGCTGCTCGACCCCATTGTGTGTGTTGGGTGGTTTGTTCCGGTCTCTGAGGGATTTTTATATGGAGACGATGGGATATGGATACAGATTTAGTGCTTTGGTGGACATCAATTTGATGATGTATTATTGATCATTGATTTTCAATGTTTTTTGACATTTGGGATGTGGTTGTTGCTTATCATGTGCTAGATTTCGGTGTTTCTTTGTTTTTTTCTACTATTAATGCTACGGATTTGGGTATTTTGCGGTACAAACCTAAGGAGTGATGGAATGTGTGAAGGAATCATGGTGGAGGACCTTTCGTGTTTTTGTTTTCTATAGTCCATTTTCTATTATTTCCATTGTACTTGATGGCATGGGTGAAGACTTCTAGTGTTGTTTGTTCTTACATCATAAATTTTAATGATTAATTGAGTTGATATGGGTATGTCTATATGAAGACGTATAGGGATGATTCCTTTGAGAAATTAAAATAATTCAATAATTAAATAGTGAATAAAAATTTTATTAAGTTAATGAATATTCAATCATATAGAGGAGGTAAATATCTTACCTAATATTTTATAAAACTTTTATGAGAGTTTGGGATTCAATCTCAACACACCCACCTTCCAAACCTTAGTGGAATGGTGTTAGTGAATGGGGTAACAATACTTTTTGGACATAATCAGATCTATAGGGAGTCATGTAGATATTCAATTATCCTATAGAGGATGTGCATTAAAATCTATGAGAAGAACAATAAATAAAGTACAATCTAAATTGGGAAACAAAATTCCATTTTAGATATGGAGTTGAAAGAAAGTCATTTTGTTTCATTCACATGTATGGGGTTTTGAAGTGTTTCTTAATGGCTTCTTAAGGGCTTCTTATTAAATAAACAAGAACCCCGGGGACTAATATGTATCTTTATAGGGTTTCCTAAGGAAACAAATTGATACGTCCTATAAAACCCCACAGATAAAAATGTTATTGTCACTGGACAATCCTCATTTTTTGAGAGGGAGAATAAAACCAAATATAGTAGTAGGAGAAAGATTGAATTTGATGAAGTTGATTATCAAGAAACACTAGAGTTAGTAGAGGAACATATTAAATAGGTCCTTGTGGAATAATTATTTTTGAAAACACAAGTATTACATAATATCATTAGACTGGTAAGAGAACCTGATATATATGGATTTATTTTCATCAAACATAACGACTCATTAATGGTTGAGAATTATTAAACACTATCCTACAAATATTTTTTATTGAACTCATAAGTTAGAAAATGTAAAGAAACCATGAATTCTAAAACAGTTTCCATGTATCTGAATAATATTTATGTTCTGGTTGATGTTCCAGTTGATCTAATCCTCATATGTTAAAAATGGGTATTCCAGATAAAACATAACATGGAATGTCAATTCAATACCTATAACAAATGTATAGTGGATATAGGGTTTAAACAGCATCCAATAAAAGATAATGATGAAACCTTTCATCTATATTCCATGATTAAATCAATTAGAATTCATCTTGCATAAGTATCTTTCAATGAATATGGAATTCCAAATATGGATATAAAAATACAATTTCCAAATATGAACCACTAAGATGATGACTAATTGAAAAAAAGGGGTTGTGACAAAATGTGATGGAAAAAGGATATGAAGGTTTCAAAGAACCATTAACACGTTGATGAAAGAAAATATTTCCTTAATCATTAAATTTGTAGAAGCTATAAAATAATTTGGTTTAATTGTGAATGAATGTGAGCCATGTTTTTACAAGAGGTTTACTGGGAAAGAGTTTTTTATCTTAGTAGTAAATGTAGATGAGATATTACTTATTGGAAATGATATACCTGTATTACGGTATGTTATGGACTAGATAAATAAGTGTTTCAGTTTGAAGGACTTCATGGATGAAGCCTATGTTATAGGGATCATGTTCACCCAAGTTATATCCAATATGCTTCTTGGACTAGGTAAATTTTTATATATTTACGAGATAATAATGATATTTAGTATAGAACAAGCCTAGAGGGGATTGGTTGCAATGTCACGTAGTATACCTCTTTATAGAAAAATTTATCTTCATACAAAATAGGATAAATAAATAATGATTAACATCCCATAAGATTCAACAATAAGATCAGTCATGTATTACATGTTACGTATTAGACGTGATGTTTACCATGCATTGATATTTCTAGGATGATGTCATAATAATTCAAGAGAACAAAACTGTTATGATATAAAGGTTATCCTTTTGAATATAAAAGGAAATGAAGATATGTTCCTAGTGAATTTAGGAGATGAGGAGCTAGTCATTATGGGTTATACTGATACTGGTATCAAATATAACTAAATGATCTAAATTCATAGCATGAATATGTTTTTTGTCTTGTTTGAGGATCAATGATCTATAAGAGTTCAATGAAACCAATTGTCATTGATCTACCATATATTCCAAATTTATAGAATTTTATGATACATAAATTTAAGGTCTTTGACGTGAAACCTTTTCCAAGAGCTTGATGTGTTACCAAGATGTAAAGATACTATCATAGTGTATTTTGATAATACTATAGTGGTGGATCTAGAGAAAGAGCCAAGGTCACACCAATGGACAATGAACATACTCTATAAGAACATTCTCTTGATGGATTATTTTTATAGGTGTGAATTTCTAGTATATGGAGCTACCATAGAAGAATACATAGAAAACCACTTGACTAAAGGCCTTTCTTAGTGGAACCCTAAGCATCATTTGAGAGCTAGTGGACCGATGATTGGTTGTAAATGGATCTAGTGAGAGTGGGAGTCTGTTCGAGATGGTAATATAGTACCAAAATCATTTTACATTATGTGAGACTAGATTAATTTATTGGAAAATTAATAAATTATTTATCACATCATTATTGTTCATTTTTTTAACATTTTATGTGATAATGTCCAAATAGTACTTATCTCACAAAAATGTCATAGATATTCCCTACTATGAGGGGATCCCATATGTACCACGATAGTATTCATAAATATATGTTATATTTCTGGAAGAAATTTTTTGAATGAAAATTACATAGGGTATTATAACTTTAGACTCATAGTTCATTGAGGAACCTTCTCATAGTGTATGCCCTTGGTAAGATACAATTTAAGATATTATGAGAATGATACCAACTAGTTTGAAATCCATAATAATATGTGTCATTAAAATTACCTATATATGGATAAGTGTATTGATATGTAGACATTATAATTATTATTAATGAATATTATAATTCATATGCATTTATTTATTTATGACAAATATATTGAAATATTCTTGTGCTGACGTAGGATATGTTGTGTGCATTGCAAGTAATATTTCAATTTTGAAGAATGAAAAAATGGAATGTTCCCTTCATTTCTATAATGAAATTTGATATATAAATTTGTTTGGTGGAAATTATATATCCTAAATAATTCCATGATTATGCTTTTCTATATAAATTCTTAATTTTTTGAAATTCAATGAAAGAGAAATCGAGAAAATATTTTGATCACATAATATTTATTATAACGTGGGTATTTTTATAAGGTAAAGATCAATTCCCTTTCTTATAAATTTTTAAAATGGAATATTGTGAATTACTTTAGATGTTATGGAAGTATATAGGATTTTTTGGGTGGGTTCATTTCCCAAAACCCATGTTTGGGGATGAAATTGGTCTAGCACGAACTTCGAATAAACTATGTGGGGTGTCCTGCTTGGTTAGATAAAACCATGCGAGGCCTAAGAAGTGAACATGAGAAGATAAAATGGTTTCAGGAAACCATGCAAGATTATTATCATACCTATGAAAGTTGTTTTACAATTGTAAATGTTTTTTTTCATGGTTTCCACATGGTTTTTCACAAATTTCATGCAAACATTTTAGTTTTCCCTTCTTAATAACTTACTATAAACAGTTGTAACATGATTTTTCAAAATGTTCACTCAAACCATGTGACTCTATTTTTTGGGGGGAATTTTATAATTTCAAAACTAATTAAATTTATTTTAACGATAATTTGTTTTTTCTTCAATTGATTGTAACTCAAACCCTAGGAATCTCTCATTGATGATTATTCTTATATTTGATGTAACTCCTCTATCCAATATCTGATTTAACTTCCAATCATCTCATTGGATCTGGGTTAGTGAGTTACTAATTAATTATTTCCAATTTTATTTTTTTCTTTGTATCAAATATTCTATTTTGGTGCTATATAATATCCCATAATTTAATTTTCTACACCCACTCTCTGTTTTTCCCCTATCTATGTTGATTCTGGAGATGACACTAGAGGATACCTCTACAACTAAGCTACAATAAGTGGTCTATATTTATTCCATTTTTTTAGAGAATTACTAAGTTAGCATCCATTATTCCACCCACTAGACATTCCAACAAATCCATAAAAATGAACTTGTTAATTGAATTAATTAAATATGACATATTATGGATTTCCATAGGTAACCTAGACATGTTATGGTGGTTGTTGACTCAACCAAGTCCACCCATGGGGTGTGCCATTTTTCATTCGCTTAACATTGAACAACCCAAGGTGTGTGATTTCAGATTGTGTGGTTAGAGGATTCAATTAATTAACTAAATGTACATGAATTTCTCAACATGGAGTTTTAGTACCTCCTTACCTTATGTTATCATGACAATCCATGATTGAATTGATTAATGGATTAAATTAAAATTGTTGAATGAGTGGGAATACTTATTGGTTTTATTGAATTTTAATTGTGAATGTCGATTGGGTATACTCATAGTGTAAAAAGGTAATGTATTTTATTATTGAATCTAATGAGATGTATTTGAAATGATAGTGGATTTCATGGTGGGTATACAGAGGATCTTGATTGCATTTAGATACCTTGGATGTTACTCCATGGATCATGACATGATTGTGAATTTCTGGGATATATTTTTATCCTCTGGTATTAATTCTATGGGATTACATGTGCCTTTCTACACATTTAATAAGGCTTCCTTGGACTCGTGTAGGGCATGATTAGAATACATACTTCATGGACTCCAAATACTGTCATTACCAATTTTCCATCGAGATGCTCCTGGGACTCAATGAGGATTCCACGGTCTTCTACACCTTATATCCTTCTTATTGTGGACTTCATCTTTGATTATATGGTATGGTCAATAAGAATATGTTATACTTGGTTGAATGGATCAGCTGTGGTCACTTAGACATCTTAATTTTATGACACAACAGTGGAAATTTGAAACAATTCTGTATAATGCCCAGTATTGGATGTCATGAAACTAATGGTTTTATGGAAATTTTAGGGATGAAATGACATTTTTGGTGGAATATAATGGTCGTATGAGTTATTTATATATTCTTTTAAGCTTAATTATTATAGAATATAGACCATCATTTGTAGGGACTCTTGAGAGGCTATTTTAATGTTAATTGTCTGTAATAGATATGTCATGGGCATGTTTACTATTGATTATTAGCTTACCTATTTTTATGAACACTCACTAGCTTATTATTTTTCATTGAATACATTGAATAGATTTTTTGGGTGGTTACCTAATGGTATCATTTCTCACACCCTATTTGGATGTCGTCAGGAACCTAAATAGTATATTTATATCTCAATATAGATAGGGGAAACAACCCATTATTCGATGCTCATTAGGAGTAGGGGCTCACTGTACCAATCTGAGGATTGTGGTTCTATTTAGAGAAATAAACTTATGGTATTTTTGTTATTTTTGAAAATGTATTGTATTGTAAATATTTTTAATTATTTTGGATTCTTTTAGGATATATTACATGATCATCGTTTTCTATGAGATTCCATATTCAATTGTTATATATTCATGTTTTTAATTTATTTTACGTATGATTCATAACATATGACATATTTATGTTATCAATATTCCATTGTGATACACTTTGGTGATGAGGGAATAATCTCTTCACAGACACACCTAGGCTCTCGCTGCTAGTCAACAGGCTCTGGTATTTGCTGAGATGCACTTGAGGCCATCTGAACAACTGGGATCAGGGGACAGTTGAGTGGTTTATAGGTCATGGAAATTAAAAAGTTGTTTTATATAATTTATTTTCTTGTTTTTATTAATATTTGAATAAAATATTCAATTATATAATGGTAATTGATTTGGGTAATGAGTTGTGTCTTGGCAGAGCTAACCCATGTACAAGAAAAATCCAAATTGTCACGAAATAATTTTTTATATGGATTTGACTATTATAGTTTATTTGATTCCACAGTTGGGTGATTCACATGAAATGTGATTTAATATTTGATATGACTATGTGTTCTATTTTGTTGCAACTTGATGAGATTTTAGTATGAAATTTCATGCATCACTTTAGTTCCATTACATGAATCACATTCCATGCATTATGCAATTCCATTTATGATTAATTACATGTGGCATTCTTTTTTTATAGGTGTTGTGATATCTCTACCAATTTTTGTGATATACATTTGGGAATGTGCAATGGTATTAATTAGGTGAAATATAAGCTTTGATTCATGATTAATATGGGCCCTCATGTATCAATATTTGGAGAACCTTATATTTAATCATTAAAAAAATTATCATATAACAAAAAATAATAATAAATGAAATTTAAATTGATTTTTTTTGAGATAGATAACCTTACCTAGAACTAGATTTCAAATGGGAATAGTATGTGTCTCTAGTAGTTATTTTGGTGACTTCTCTACTTATAGTCTTAGATTTTGGATAAGGATTGGTTGTATATCTTGTTTTAAGAACAGTTTTAAAATGCCCAACACTTTTGAGTTGAAAATTGTAATATTGTTCTTTTATGAGGTGTGAGTTTAAAATTGTATATTTATACCACCATGAAAAACTCAATTCATATTTAGGAGAGAGGTGACGAAAATGCCCTGATGGATGTCATCCAAAAGTGGATCCTCTTTTAGTTCTACCTATAACTCCAGCCAGTATTCTGAATATAGGTGTTGAGGCCTAGTTTTATAAGGGGTTTTATCACATTGTCCATACATTCCATGGAGAACCATATCCTTCTTTGTCTATGGAGGAGATGATGTGTTTGTTCAGGAAGAAGCATCCTCCTATGTTTGTAGTGGATGGTGGTCCAAATGCTGCCGAACTATGGCTAGAGACTCTGATAGTTATCATCGGGTATCGTGATACACCTCTAGATATGAGATTGAAGCTTTAAATGTATATGATTAATAGGGTAGAAAAGTGATAGTGGGATTTTATGAATGAGGCTGGAACGATATGGGATATATTGTGGGATTATTTACAAACCATATTCTATGACTATTCCTATTCTGAAACTCGTTGGGCAGAGAGGGCTAGTGTGTTCGTGCATTTGGAGCATGGCTCTATGATGATTATGGATTACAACAAATGCTTTACAGAGTTGTAGAATTTTACACTAACATACCATAATGATGAGTTGTTGAGGGATATATTCTTTTAGGAAGATCATCGACATGCTATGAAATCAAAGGTTTAAATTATCAGATTGTCCAGTATTATTGAATTTTTTAATGTGGCACTGATTACATATATGACCTGATAGAATGTGGGGATGCAGATAACGGAAGTGTCGTTTATCTACCTAGTGGTTTGAATTATATTGGTAGGAAGAAAAAATTTTGAGGATTCTCATGAGATGAGTACTATTCAGGCTATGAGTACCAGTATCTTAGTGTTCTATCGTCATTATGTCATAAAGGGACACATAAAGAATCATTTTGATAGCAACCTAGTCAGGTTCTTATATTGGGGAATTACAGACCACGTGAAAGGATTTTGAAGGACCTTCCCTCCAGCTATGAGTGGTAGGGGTTATCTCCAACAATAGGTTTGGTAGTAGGATTCTCAGCTCAACATTATATATGGAATGGGAGCAATTTCGGTTAATCAGGGAAAGGTAGTAGTTGTCATGGTCGAGGCAGCCCATAACTAGTTACAATGAGATATCAATGTGGGATTTCTCCATTCAATGAGGCTATGTCATAGGGTTGTGTTTTATTGTAGATCTATTCTGTGCATCCTACCTAGGAAGATAGGGGAACCAAACCATCTATTGTGTGATGTATTCTCTTTTAATCCTCTAATATTGCGTCAACACTATTTTTTTTATAGGTGCATCACATAGTATAAAATATTCTCCCTTATTAAAAATCATTGGGTTCATTATACTATCTTCTCAGAGCATTATGATGCTCAACACTTCGTTGGGGATAATCACTGAGGATTTACATCAGCTCAGGGAGTTCCCCCTTCTATTTTATGGCTATCACTACACTTTGGTATATTTTTTCCATGAGATGATATGGATTGAAATCAAACTCTGGATGGACCAGCGAGTAGCTTATCGAGCTTATGTTGACTGTTATTGTCAAAGGATGACCTTCAGACCACAAGATAGTGTAGTCTATACCTACAAGGGTGAATGGGTGGTGTTGGAGATACGAGATGGACCACAACATTGTGGGATGGGTTGGATGATATGCAAGATTGCTAGTTAGTTTTTGTATGATTAAGGAACTCATCAAGTGATATTCCCTCCAGTGGCGGACCATTCGAGTGATTTTTTCCTAGATGAATTTTTTAGTTTTCCTCTTAATAGAGAGGTTGGTTTATCCTCCATTCAAAATCCAATAGCTACACAAATATCAAATCCACCTTACAGTACAACTATAAGGGAGTTTCATAAGATCAATAGGAGGCTAGAATATTTAGTGGCAAAGGGGTTTATTTGACCCTATACTTATCTGGGTAGTTTTCCGATCCTTTTTGAGAAAAGGGTTGATGGTACAATTTTACTATGAATGGATTAATTAGAATTTAAAAAGATTTTGGTTAAGAATCGGTATCCCTTGAGGATATACCAATTATAGTTGGCCTATTTGATTATTATTGAGGAGATAATGTGTTCTTGAAAATTTACTTGAGGTATGGTTATAACCCAATATGTGTTCGACCAGAAGACATACCTCATACTATCTTTTTTACATGTATGGTCAATAAGAATGTCTTCTTATGTGGTACAGTCTCATGAATGTCCTTACAGTTTTCATGGAACCGATGAACTGAGTGTTACATACATATATGGACTCATTTGTGTTGGTTTTCATGGTTGATATCTTGGAGTATTCTCACAGTCGACATGACCATGCAGAAAATATTTAGATCATTTTGGATACATTCAGAGAACATTAGTTATATTTTATGATCACAAGGTAGGACTTCTAGATGGATCAAATTCACTTCTTGGGACACAACATCTTAGTGACATGAGTATAAGTAGACATAGAGAAGGTTATAGTTGTAATTTACTAGGAAAATTTTTAGAATGTTATTAACATATGGAGTTTATTTGGTCTTGCTGGAAATTATTGGCATTTTATAATTGAATTTTCACACATTGTAGTTTCGTTGATGGTCCTAACTAAGAAAGGAGTGAATTATTTTTGGTCTAAAATCCAAAAGAAAACAATTTATGAGATGAAAGAGAGATTGAATCCAACACCGGTCCTGATACTTCTAGATTAAGGTAGGAGCTAAAATGTGTATTCTGATGCATTAGGTATCAATAATGGAGTATTCATGAAGCAAGGGTTAGAGTCATGGGAAAAGGGTCTCCGCAACTATGGCCACACATGAGTAACTACTCAATACATGATATCGATTAAGCTACAGGGATTCATGCTTGGCGGTGTTAGAGACTTTGTTTACAGATATATCATTTTTTTGGTGTACATGAACCAAAAAATCCTAAAGAGAATATTTTAATAGATTAATCTGAATATGAGATAGTGTAGGCGAGTTGATTAACTAAAGTATTTTGAAATTCATCATGCATACACACCTTGTAATGGTAATGTAGTTGCAGATGCACTGAGCAAGAGGACTCAGATACAGGCAGTTCCTCTTGCCAATAATGACTGGAAGCACTTGGATGGATCTGTAAGATGATAATGGATGTGAAGGATAGTTAGGGAATGATTATTCTATCATCTATAGATATTCCCTCCACCCTACTAGATAATGTTCAGATGAGGCATCTATCATATTCTAAGGGCCTAGTCTAACGAGATAGTGTGCCTAGTGGGGATCCACCTATTGGTTGGACCATTGGCGAGGATTAGATCCTGCATATCCAAGGACAAATTTGGGTTCCAATGGACAAACATGGGGATATAATGCAATATCTTCATGAATCATCTTGATTTGCACATCCTGGATTCACCAAGATGTATTGTGACTTACACCTTTAGTACTTAGGGTTGGGTATGATGTGTGATGTAGCTAGTTTCATCATGAGATGTTCCACCTATCAACAGGAGAAGGTAGAACCTCAGTGGTCAGATATAAATTTATATAATTTTCTTATTCCCTATTGGAAATAGTTATATTTCATGAGGGATTTCATGGATAATTTACCAAGGTCACCTCAAGGTAATGAAACAAGGTGGGTATTTGTTGAATGATTCTTGAAGGTTTCCAATTTCTTGTTTATCAAGGAGACCTTCAGTGGGGATGAGCATTGGAAGTTAGATATACATGATATTATAAGAGTTCATGGTGTCCTGTTGTAAGAACCCTAATGTTATTATCAGGTATGGGTCTTGAATTTGGTTTATTTCTTTAAGAAAGATACTATAATGGGGATTTTTTTAGTACACACCCTATACTTCCATGTACATGCCGTGTACCTTGATGCCATGTACAGTTGCATACAAGCCATGCAATTACTGCATACATGGTTGTCTGTTGACCTGGAAGGCTGATTAAGTCAAGTTCTAAGAAATTCTAATACCACGCAAGTAGTTTTAAATAAAATTTCATATAGTTTTTTTATTTGATAAATTGGATGGGGTCATGTCTCATATCTAGAAACGTCTTCTTGTTCCCATGATTCATACAAGAGCGTTTTAAAAAGATGGACAATTTTTATCTTATGATTCTCCATCTGAGATCCAATTGAGTCATTGTTAGGTGCATAGGAATCCCACTGGTGATTTCGTAAACCCTATTAATCCCTTATTCTTGATTCATCCACTTTTTTCAGTTAATTAGAATAGGATATTTTTCAATATTTTGTAGATATACACTGATCTAGGTTGATTCATTGGACAAAGTTCAAGTATACTGATCCTACGACATCAAGGTAGGTGTTTTGTTCCTTTAGTTGTTTATATTGGATCATATATGCAAAAAATAGTCACATACCCATGTTTGGGGTATTTTTTAATTTGTAATTTAGCCCATTTTATTACCTTCTTTGGTTGTATTGATTGGGAAAGTTTTACTTCTTACGTTTATGGTTATATACCTTGTTATTGGGCCACCCCATGGATGCATTACCCGTTGATTCATTGTTTATATCCATTGGTCTATAATTACTTTTAGACATGCCTTGTTTTCCATTCCTTTTTGTGTTTGGAATGAGTTTCCGATTATATTAAATTAATTTGATATGCATTGTCAATGTTGACCAAGGCAGATTGGACTATGAGAACATCCAAAAGGAGTTAGACCATGAGAGTTTCCCATGTCGTATGTATATTTTTTTAAATGAATATTTTACCCAAGGTATTAGACTATGATAGCTTACCCAGGTTCTCATTTAAAATTGATTAATGTTGTGTTAGACAAAAATGGGATAGATCATGAGAGAATCCCAGTGGGTCATTATATAATTAATTGGTTTTATGTTATACCAAAAGGGGATAGACAGTGAGATATTCCTAGAGGGTTCTTATTTAAATGAATTGATGTTGTGGGAACATAGGGGATAGACTGTGAGAGCTTTCCAAGGGGGTCATTTGTGAATAGTTGAATTATTGTGACACGCCTGTCGTGCCAAAGCAGAAGCTTGGATTCTGTCTTACATGATTGGTTAGATGGTCTTATGAGATGTATATATTTGTTACCTTACATTAGGGATATAGAGAATAGACTAGAACCCATGGATACATGATTCAATCAATGATTAGTAAATATTATATGAATGTAATTGAAAATTTTAGTATTGTGTACTTTTGAGTACATCCCTATTTATTGTTACATTCTTTCACATCACCTGCTATATATATTAACTGATAGATAGGCATGTATCTTTTTGGGGATGATGAATGGGATTTCTGACACACCATTTTTGGGTCATGGTTTTGGACCCAAATAGATTATATGATTGCATGTTTAAATAAGGTAAGGCACCCTTATTCATCATGTAATTGATTGTTGTTGGAGCTGGGGAGCATGAGACCAAGATGAGGCATGTTATTCAGTTAGAGTTTTCAATATTTTATTTACATTGGTTTTTGTTTTGTATTTACTAAATTGTTACATGTTTGGAGGATTTTTAGGACACGTGTGGAATGTATCATTTAAATATATGCTCCATTTGTTTTTTTACAATCAGTCTTATGTTGTCTACATCTGTTGTATAGTATTACTCCTTCAGCTATTTTTTACTATTTGAGATCCATTGTGTGTAATCTACCAAAGGGGTCATAGTTCCCCCACTTTCACACATAGCCCCTTGTTACTAGTCGATTGCCTCAGAAATTTGGGGAAATTTGCTTAAGGTTATGTGACCAACTAGGTTTGGGGCACCACTGGGTGGAACACAGATCTGGGACTTTACAAAGTGGTATCAGAGAATTTTCTTTCCTACTTTACCTTACTATTTGGATCCAATAGATTTGGATATGAAATAATATGTTTTTGTTAATAAGTTGAGGTATGGAGTAGATAACCCATGTATAGGGAAAATCCATGTTACCTCGTATATTGCAATTTTTTGGTTTGGAAATTCTTATATGTCATTTGATATCACTGTTGGGTGATTCACTTGTTTTGTGTTGTTATAATTGATATAAATGTTATTCTAGTTCAATTTCAACCTAATGAGATGAGGTTATGCCATCTCATTCATCATAAAGGAACCAGTTATGAATCACATTCCATGAATTCCTTCCATGCCGCTTAGAGAGTATTACTGATTTCATTTTGTTGTGATAGTTGCCATGATACAAAAAAACCTGCTATTTTGATAGAATATTGGTATATGTAATGATACATTTTGATAGACCCCAATATTTGTTCCCTGAGGTGTTATGGGTCATATTGGATCATAATTTGGTGGATAATGTTAGAACATTAATGTAATTCAGTTGATATATGAGATGAATAAGTATGCCAAACATTGATTCACAGGGAGTGTGGGCTCTCATAGATCGGAACATGCCATGTCTTGTACAAATTTTATGTTTTTGGGTTTCCATAGAATATTCATAGGATTACTGTCTAGAAAACCCGGAATACACGGCGTTTGATATTATAAACAAATGCCACGTGTTATTATATTCTGTAAGAAATGAATTTTCTTAAGTTCACATCGTGTACCAAATATACACGTCCTATTGTTGTTGACCGTGTAACAGACATTGTGAGATAGAATATTCAAGTACATGTCATGTATCAAGAGGAACATGACATGTGAATGGGTGTTACATTACCTGTATAGAAGAGGTAAAATCCCATATAGTGGATTAAAGAAAACCCTCCTTGTAGTGGTTCTACGCGCCTTGTAACCCTCTTTTGTAAGACATGAATATTTTTCATCTCATGTTCCATTCATTCACTTCTATGTTGCAGGACATGATTATCTTGAACTAAGGTGGTAACATGACCTTGCAGTGTCATTCCACTGATATTTTCTCCGGTTATACACTATGTATAAGACAGTGATTAGACACCATAAATGGTAGATCAAGGACTACAAGCAGATCCTCATGTCATGCCCCTTTTTTTCACCAGCTATTATGCCAGACATTGGTGATGATGAAATTTTCCATGAAGGTATTACGATGAAGATTCAGAAATTTTAGGGATCACTACATCCTGCCCTGACTAGAGAAGATTTGAGGTATGTGTTCCAGCATCACTACACTCCCCCTTTTTATGAGGATGGTGGGAAACAGTAACCGAGTCATGGTTGGAGGCTATTTTTCTATCATTGAGCATCTAGAGACAGCTCCAGAGAGGAAAGTATTGATTGTGAATTACATGATTTTTTATTCTGCCAATAGATAGTGGGATCTGATATCACAGGAGATACGTCATTTGGATATGACCTCAGAAGAATATTAGAGGTCCTTCTATGATTACTTCTTCCCCGAGACACTGAAGGCCGACCGAGCCTAAGAGTTCATGAATTTGAGCATGGTGATCCTTCAGTGATGGATTATTATTCTCTATTTAATGAGATTCAATTATTCTCACCTATTCTAGGGGGTTATGAGTTATCCTTAGATAGGTGATTTGAGGATGGTCTCAAGTATGACATATAATCCTTGGTGAATGCTTTCAAGATGACATTGGAAACTACAATATTAAACCATGTGCTGATTACTGAGTGTAGTTCGTTGGAGTGTGGAGTTGCGAACCAGGGTGGATCAGCATCCAGGACCGGTACTCCTTCTTTTGATATCAGGAAGTGTCATAGGGAAGTTTCTTCAGGTTTCCATGTGGTGTACTGTGTGTGTTGAAAGATCAGGAAAACGAGAATGAATTACTTGAGGGACCTGGTCGAGTACCAATCTTGGGGGAAAATGAAACACATTCAATGTTTTTTAAGGATGTTCCCATCTAAAGTGAGTGATAAGGGATCTGTTATGACTCAACATTTAGAAACAGGAACCCTTATTTCTCATCAAACCAGTAATTAGAGTTTGTCATGTCATTTAGGGTAAATAGGTTTTTGTGGTCAAGGTAGCCAGAAGATAGGTTTTTAGTGACAACAGGTTGTTTCAGATTAGGGTAGACAGGTAGGGCCACAGGGCCACAGTAGAGGATAGACATTTTCAAGGGAACAAACCCAACAGAAGCAAGATCCTAGACCCTCTATGGTAAGAAGTATAATTATAGCTTTCTTTTTTTAGGTTCTGCCCAATTTGATTAAGGGGATTTCCATTGTTTTATATCAGTTGTCATTGTGGGGAGCCTTAGGATCTCTATATTTACTTCTGATGATGCTATGATTCTAGTCACTCCATTGAAGATTATGATGGCTAGTGTAAGTCAATGCAAGGATTTCCCTCTTGAGGTTGGTGGGTGTCACTTCTCATGGGTCCCTTATGCCTTAGTGATTACAGGCTTTGATTACATTCTTGAAATGGATTGTTAGGTGTCTTTTCCGACCTTTGTCGAATAGTACTATTATAGGGTGAGTTCCACACCAGTTGAGGGTGGATCTTTTCTAAACAAAGAAGAATGAGAGGTCCATGTGAGAAATGTTGGGCTCGAGCGTCATGTGTTTGGTGGACGTACAACCCTAGTTTCTATTTTATTTCTGGATGACCAGGGGACATCACGGACGGATATTCCTCAAGTGATGGATCATTTCAAATATGTATTTACAGATGAATTTTTAGGTTTTCCTTTACAAAAAAGGTATATTTTTCTATTTAGCTTATGCCAAGAGCAGCAACAGTGTATGTTACTATTTATAGGATGGCTACACCAGAGTTATAGGAGCTCAAGAAGAAGTTATTGTATTTGACAAAATGTATGTCATCTAACCCAATACTTCTCTTTGGGGACTACCTATCCTTTTTGCAAAGAAGTTGGACGGTACCCTTAGGCTTTGTGTGAATTATTAGAAGCTGAACTAGTTGACTTTCACAAACTGATATCGCTTGCCACGAATTGATGATTTCTTTGATCAGTTTTGAGGATCCTGGGTTCTCTCAAAGAGTGAAATGAGATCTGGTTATCATTAGTTGCACATTATACCATCAAATATACCTCTTACAAAATTTATAAGTAGGCATGGTCCATACAAGTATTTTTTTATGTCGTCCAGTCTCACGAACACCTTGGTAGTGTTTATGAAATTGATGAAACACATGTTCCATCCTTACATATATTCTTTTGTAGTATACTTCATGGATGATATCTTGGTTTACTCTCACACTCGACCCAACCATGAAATCCATCTTGAGATCAAATATCATTCACTGAGAGAGAACCAGTTATATTATAAGCTCCCAAACTGCCACTATTGGGTGGAAAAGATTCACTAATTTTGTCTTTTCATCTCATAGACATAAGTATCAGAATACCAAGTGAAGGTGAGGGAGGTAGTTTCGTCCTAGCAGTTAGAGAACTTATTCGAGGTACATTGTTTTTTTGGGGCTGGCTAGTTACTGCAGATGTTTTATTCAGGACATTCATGCATAGTAGAACCACACATGGTCCTACCTAAGAAAGTTGCAAAGTACATCTGGATAGATTCCTAGGATTCAGCATTTTAGGAGATGAAAGGGAAATTGACATCAACACCGATACTGATTGTGCTGGATTCAGGAAGGATTTAAAAATTTTACTATGACGCATCAGGTATTACACTAGGAGTAGTGCTTATTCAATTGGAAGGGTTCATTATATATGGGTGTTGGCAGTTGAGGACACAAGACATGAATTACCTGATGCACAATCTTGATTTGGCTGCAATTGTGAATGAATTTCAATGTTGTAGACACTATCTTTTCGGAGATCATTTTGGGGTATACACTGACCACAAAAACCTCAAGTATATCATTTTTCATAGTGATATGAATTTTTGAAAGTAATGGTTGGTTGAGTACCATAATTATTTTGACATTTATCATGCCTATATTCCTGGGAATAGAAACATTGTGGCTAATACATGGAGAAGGAGGACTCAGATACAATTATTTCAAGGAGCCAGCATTGAGTGGATACTTATGGTTCTTCTCCCTAAGATGAATTAGGAGGTGAAAAAATAGTGGTAAATGTTTTTTTCTTCTATAGATGATGCATCAACTCTCCTTGGTCAATTGTGAATGAGGAAGTTATCTGATTTTAAAGGACTAGTCCTATGAAAGAGTGTGTCACGAAAAGTACCTACTCATGGGTCGACCATAGGATATGATGATGTTTTTAGTTTTCATGCATGTGTATGGGATCCATCAGACATATGCGAGGAGATGTTGTGAGATTTATATGCCTCCATATGAGAAGTTCATCCTGATGTCATCAAGATATATTGAGATATACATCGTCAGTATTGGTGGCCGGGAATGAAGAGGGATGTATCTAGTTTTGTTATGATATTTCCACCTCTCAGTAGGTGAAGGCTAAGCAGTAGCTACTGTAACGACAATTACAATAGATACCCAATATCGAGTGGATGTTGAATGAGGTCACGATGGATTTCATGGTAGGTTTTTCTTAGACTCCTTTTGGAAATTATGTTGTATGGTTTTTTTGTTGATAGACTCACAAAGGATACATGTTTCCTACTAATGAAGGAATCCAGCAGTGTTGATGAGATTGAGTGGTTTTACATTTGATTGATTGTATGTTTTCATGGGGTAGAAGACACTATCATTTTAGACATGGATTCTTAGTTTACATCTTCAGTCTTGAAAGGATTATATAAGGATTTGGGTACATAGGTACTTTTGAGTACAACTTTCCATCTTGAGATAGATAGCCAGTCTAAGTGAAAGATTTAGGTTTAGGAGGAAATGATTTTATCATGCATCCAGGATTTTGGGGTTTTTTGGGATAGACACATTCCCCTGGTGGAGTTTTCCCACAACCACAGTTTTTAGGTAATGATTTAGATATAACCTTATGAGGATTTTTATGGGGGGCCATGCTGATCACCGCTATGTTGGCTGAAGGTAGGAGGAGAAACTATATTGGGACCTCATCTTGTCTAGGAGACCACAGTGCAGGTAGAGTTCATTCAGAAGTGGATGGCTACTGCACAGTCTCAGTAGACATATTATGCTGATCGACAGAGACGAGGTATGGAGTTCAAGGTCAGAGATCTAGTTTTCCTATAAGTCACACCGAGGTTGGGACATAGAATTATTAGGATACATGGGATACTTTCACTGAGATACATCAGGTCATTTGAGGTTTTGGAAAGAGTTGGGATGGTTGCCTATCAGTTGTATTTTCCTCAGAGATACTGTAATATGCATGACTTCTTTCATGATTATCATCTACGGTGTAATATTTCAGACACGTCTGATGTTTTTTAAACCGAGGAGGTTGAGTGGGAGATGGATTAATCGTTCAAGGAGAACCATATTAGTATTGTGTATTGTAGCATGAAGGATCTCCATGGCTGTTCTGTTACTCTAGTATGAGTACTAAGGAATCATTGGTGAGTGCAGGATGAGACTTAGGAGAGGGAGGCCAATGTGTGATCGTATTGGACAGAGTTTTTTGTAGTTCTTTTCACCACACGTGGAAGGTAAATTCTTGTACAAATTATATTAAGGGAGAATATTTTATGAATGCAGAACTTATTTTCTGTATGGATCGTGATTTTATGTTTTCTGGGGGAAAAGGAAGAAATTGGTATTTTCTGAGTACACGGCATGTACTTACATGTAGACGTCTTTTACCTAGCTTCCACATATAGTTGCGTACTTCCAATGTAATGGTCGAGTACATGGTTGTGTGGTGACCTGGTAGGCTGCTTAATTTGTGGGCTAGTTAAGGATAATACATAGTGTGTAGTTCTAAAGGAAACATCATGTAGTTTTTCTTTTATTTGATAAATTGGATGTGGATTACTTTTCATATCTGTAAATGTCTTCTTCTTCTTCTTTTTCATAAGGGAGAGCTGCGGAAAGTCCGACGAAGATTGATCTTCTGATTATCCATCCAAGATTTGATTGATTCACTATCAGTTGCATTGGAATCCTATAGGTGACTTCGCAAGCCCACTTGATCTCATCTTCTGGATTCATCCTCTCCTGTGATTTATTCAAGGTTTCAAATTTTTCACCATTTTGTATATATATGCTGATCTAGGACGATTCAAATGCTGACATTCAAGTATATTGATCATACGAAATCGAGTTAGGTTTTTTTTTGCCTTTTTTTATTTTCTTGGATCATAGATTCTAAAAAGAGATAATAACCACATTTTGGGTATTGTTTGATTTTGAATTTAAACATGTTTATTACCAATTATTGTTTGATTGATTGATAAAGGGTTATTACATATTCCTAAAGTTAGATACCTTGTTAATGGGAACCCTATGTTTGAGTTTCCCCTTGACTGATTATTTATGGCCATTGGCCTATAATTCCTTTTACGCTTGCATTTTTTTATGCCTTGTTGTTTTAGGATGGCGTTACAGATTATATGAAATTCATGTGATATGCATTTTGAATGTTGAAAAAGGGGTATTAGACTGTGAAAGCATCTCAAAGGGGTCATACCACGAGTGATACCAATGTGGTAATTATATTTTCTTAAATGAAACATTGATGCAGTGGGTATAGATCATGAGAGCCTACCCAGGTGGTCATTAATAAATTATTAATTTTTTGTTAGACCAAAAGGTGGTAGTCTAATATAGCTTCATAGAGGGTCTCAATCTAATGAATTGATGTCATGTTAGTCCAAAAGGGGATATATAGTGGGAGATTCCCTAGGGGTTTTTATTTAAAGGCGTTAAAACTGTGGGAACAAAGGGGATAGTGTGTGAGATATTTCCCAGGGGTCGTTTGTGAATAGTTGAATGATTGTGACATGACTGGAAAGCCAAAGCACAACTTGGATTCGTTATAGTAGATTGTTTAAAAGGCTATATGGGACTCTTTTTTTGGTTACACTACCCAAGGGATAAAATATTATGCTAGATACTAGGGTTACATGATTCAATAGGTGAATAATAAGTATTAAATGAATGTAATTGGAAATTGAATGATTTTTTACTTTTTGGTACTTTCTAGTTTATTTATAAATTATTTCATATTACCTAATATATATTACCTTTTAGTTTGGAACAGATCTTTTGGTTTTTTCCTACTGGGATTCCTCTCACACCCTATTTGGGTCAGGATTTTGGACCCAAACAAATTATATTATTGTAGGTATAGATAAGGGAAAGCATCAATCTTATTCAGGTACTTAATTGTTATTAGAGTTAGGGAGCATGAGATCAAGATGAGGCATGTGATGATGTTTAATTTTACTCTCTTTTATATACTTTGCGTTTTGTATAGTATTTGAAGAATTGGGACTTGTTTGGAGGATTCCATAGATACATGTGACATGAAACATTTATATATATGATAAATTTATTTTATTATTATTGACCATCCACTATTAACTTCTTTTTTATGGTGTTACTGCTTCCTCTATTATTTTCTATTTTTTGGATGTGTATACTCTACCAATGATGGTATTGTTTCCCCATTATCACACCTTGTACCTCAATGCTATTCGAAAGCCTCTGGTGTTTGGATAAATGTGCTTGAGGTTATGTGACCTACTGGGTTCGAGGCACCGTTGGGGGGTAACTGGATCTGGGGCGTTACACAAGTGCAGTATCATTTTAGACAATGAAACATGCATTGTTTTTTCTCTCAATAAGGGTTCGTAGAGGGTGCTATGTACACAGGTTCATCTGAACATATTAAACAACCCTCAGATTGACGGACAATCATATAGTAATATACAGGTTCTTTTGGACAAGTTTCAAGAATGCATCCAAAATTATGGGGTATTCTGGGAGATGCATGTACCCCTTGTTTACTTTGACAAAAATAAATATTATTAGATGATGATATATATTTCACCTTATGATTATTTGTGTTGTAGACCTTTCTGATCCCCAAATGCTGGTTAGAGGTGGGTGAGGAAGAATTATTCAAACCACGTCTCATGTTGGAGACTTTAGATCTGGTCCTGTTGATCTAGAAGTATATGGATACAGTTATGTCTCATTAGAGATCATACACTAATCTTTGCATATGAACATTGGAGTTTGAGGTAGGGGATTGATTTTTCATACTTGTTTCTCTGATTCTGGGACATAAGAGAATCAGGAGACAATGAATGCTTTCACTATGATATGTTAGTCCATTTGATATTTTCGGTTGAGTTTGGTTGGTAGCCTATTGGTTTTAGTTTACTCAAAGCTACAAATCCATGCATGATGTCTTCCACAAATCACAGTTTCACTATTATCATTCGGGCATGTCTCATTCTTTATATCCTGAGGAGGATGAGTTACAGGAAGTGGCATCGTTTGAGGATCATTCTATTTGTATCATATATAAGAGAACAAAGGTTATTTGATCCTGGATAGTTCCTATATAGTAGCATAACCATTTATAGGATGAGGCTTGGGATTGGGTGGCCAACGTACATGCATAGAGGATGGAATTGTTCTCATTCAATTATTAACCACCCCAGAGATGGAAATTCATGACTAAATTCCAAAAAGGAGGAATATTATAATAAACCAGGTTTTTAGATGAGATAAGGATATCTTCATTTTATTCTTAAATTTTTTAAAATGGCCTTATGTAAATTTAATTCATGGTTATGGATTTATCAGGGGTTTCTCGGGATAGTTTGGATCACAAAACGCTTGTTTTGATGTGAAAATGGCCTAGTACATTTTTTGAATAAACCATGCAGGTCATGATTCAGGTTTAGATAAAATAGTTTGTGATCTAGGTAGATATAAAAATATTCCCACATGGTTAAAAAATAGTGTGATCAGAGAAGAATACATATGAAATTTTGTCTACAATTTTAATAGAGGAGTTTTTCATGGTTTCTACATGGTTAGCCAAACTGTGGGAGGAATCCACGGGGGTGCCCCTTTCATACCAAAAACTGTGTGTGGATGGAACATGAAAATTCAAACAATGTTCCCAATCCATACTATAACTTTATTTTAGGTGAATGTTATAATTTTAGAAGTAATTAGGTCATTTTAACCTTGTACTATTTTTTCTGTAATGGATAGAAACACAAACCCTTGCAATCTCTCGTTAGGTACCATTCATATTTTTGAGGTATCCCTACCAATAGAACTCTAATTAAATTTATCGTGTCTCCTTGGATCCACATTGGTGACTTCCCAATTCCATTTTAGTCATTATATACTCTTATTGATATCGACTTCAAAATTTAGGTGCATGCTAATGTTCCCTAATTTAACGTTCTTCATCATTCTTCATTTTTCTCCTGATCTGAGTTGGATCAATAGTTGATATTGTACGAGAACTTTAGTACCGACATATAGTAGGATGTCAAAAAGAGCCATTTATTTTTGTGCTTTATGGGATTTTTTTTGTTTCCCATCGGACATTCCAATGTGGCCATGATATTAATGTAGTTTATTAAATTAATTGAATTAGACCTGTTTGAAATTCCCTTAGGTACCCTTGATATGTGTTGGTGATTTTTCCCCAACCAAGGTCTCCCATGGGGTGTTCAGTTTTCCCTTTTAATAATATTAAACCACCCAAGGGATGTGATTTGAGAATGCTTGGTTAGAGGAATCCCTTAATTAATAAAATGGAATTGAATTTCTTGACTTGGAGATTTACTTCCTCTTTTCAATATGTTATCAAGATATTCTATTCTTGAAGTGATTAAATTGATTAAGTGTATGTGGACAAAAGAGTGGGTATGCTCATTGGATTCCTTGAATGTGACTTTTGACCAGTGAGTGGGTATAATGATTATGTAAAATTTTACTGGATCTGATTAATGAATAGAATGACATGTATTTGAAATGGTAGTGGATGACTATGTTTGTATACTAACGGTCCAGATTCCATTTACTGGACTTGGATTTTATTCCTTGGATCTTGATGTGGTAGTGAACACCTTGGATAAAGAATGCTCATTGGGGCTTGAATCCATGGGGTTCCATTGCCCCACCTACCCCTAGTATCATGCAAGCTTCTACTTATGTAGGATAAGTTCAGAATACCTTCTCTTAGGACTCCAACCAGTGTCACTTCTATCTTTCTATCAAGAGGCTCATGGGAATTGATGAGGATGCCTAGGTCTTATAAACCTTGGATCTAGATATTCAAGATCTGACACAATGATTATACGTAATGACCACGGTCAATGTGGAATGATTTTTAACGGTTTTTTAAGGGTTAATCTAACACTATAATTATACAACAAAACCATGGAAATATGATACACTAGATTATACCACTCAGTCATTGATGTTTTTACAATTCAGGTTGTATGGAATGGTTATTGATGGAATTACATGTTATGATAAATGATAAGGTTATATTATTTATTTATTTATTTATTGTATCTAATGTGATATATGAGCTACACTATAATTTTTAGGGAGCCTTGACATGATATTTCAATGGTACTTTTCAGTAGTAGAAATTTCGGTGGCATCACCACTTTTGATTACTAATTTCCTATTTACATACACAGTGTCTAGCTTATTATATTTCACATCATCTATTGTATAGATCATTAGGAGGTCAAATTTTGTGTCTTTATCACAAACCATATTCAGGCCACAATTGGGTACCCAAACAAACTATTTGGATGTACATGGGGACATGGGAAAGCACCCATTTTTTCATGCTTGATTTGATTCCATGCATTGGAGAAGTGGAGCATGGGACCGAGTTCAGGATCATTTTTCTATTTAGAGATTGATCCTTTTGTTATTTTCTGTATTTTGGAATATGTATTGTATTGTAATAATTTTTACCTATTTTGGATTCTTCATAGATATATTACATGATCATCATTGTGTATCACATACCCTATTACATTGTTACATATTACTATATTTATTCTATTTTCAATATGTTTTATTCCATCTATTACAAACTTTTTACTGATATTATGATGTGTTAAAATTTGTTGTTGAGGGAATAATCTCCCCTCTGACACACTAGGGCCCTCACTACTAGTCGTTAGCCTCTAGCATTTGGAGAGACGCGCTTGAGGCCATGTCACCAACCGAGGTCAGAGCACTGCTGAGTGGTGTCCTGATTGGGGACATTACATGCTTTAAACATAGTGGTTAGAGATATAATGAGAAAAGGATTATATTATAGAGTAATCATCTCTAAGTGGTATTATATCATTGTTCCATTGACATATTTATATATTCCTTCCTCGGCATATTGCAATATTTTATCCATGGTCTTTAGTTTGCTTTGCCTAATGCCATTGAGAAAGAGGCTTAGAGGGTCACATACTAATGAATCCAAAATCTCAGTTAAATAATATTATTATTTACCAAGTATAATAAATATTATTCTCACATGTGGTTTAATAATTATTATTTTTCTTGATCAAATATATTCTTTCACAAGTTCTTCATAAAAATATTTTGTGACCAAAATATTTAATAATTCTTTATTTCCTCTCTAGTGAGTATAATTTTTAAAATTATTTGAAAATAATGTCTGGATATTTATTTTTTAAATTAATATTAATTATTTGTGGCTTGTTATATATTATAGAAGAGTGGTGGACCGAGTTTGATTATCAGGAAAAGAAATAAAATATATTGAATATTATTTTATTTAATAATATTTCATTTAATTCATGAATTTAGTATATTTCAAGAAATAAAAATATTCTTATTATTATATATGTGGGGTTCTATGGGGGATATGAAAATAACATGGGAATGTGTTTAATTATAATTTTCTAACAACATAGGAATATAAACTAAATTATATTATTTTTAAAAGTGATCTAATTCATTTGAATTATATATAATGAGGTCTGGATAGTATCCTCGTTTATCCCTTGAGAGAACCATCTCTAAGAAATATCCCAAAAACAGAAATCATTCAACCTTCTCCGCCACACTAAATTCCTTAGATATTTATGTGAGCGCATCCACAATGTGATTCATGGGATGATCAAAGGTGAATGACCCAAGTGTTAGGGCATATCATTCTTGAACCTAAATATTCCTACAATTATATTCAGATTTTTGTGGAGTATGTGTCGATCACTACTATAAGAAATATATTCTCGATTATTACTAATAAATTATGGTAAAACATAGGGATGGTCTCAAATCCATCATTTAATAAAGAACTTATCATAAGTTAATTCTTTAATTACATAAATTAATTACTAATAATATGTTATAATCATATGCTTTGGTTCCTAAACGTATATATTATCTATATTATTTGATTAAATTCCTTTGATAAAAAAACTTATCATTAGGAAATTATTTCGTTAATCATACATCACGAAAAAAGAATGCTGGGAATTCCCTGTACAATTCTCTGGTTGTTCCCGGAACATCAATACCCATAAAAGTAAAAACTCAAGGGTATCTAACCTATAACAAGTAGGTTTACCAGCAATGACCACACCAGCCCCAAAAATAAATTTTAATTATATAATAAATATAATAAATATATTTTAATATATGTTATTATATTTGAACAAAAATAAAAAATAATATTTTGGGTAGTGACGTAGGAAGTGGAGCAGACATCAAGACACATAGGTGGTGATACAGCCTAATACAGGCACACTGATATAGGCATGATGAAATAAGAAAGGGAAAACACTCAATTATATCATGATCCAGTGAAAGGAATTTGATCCATGTAATGGGATTTCATTCCCACTAGACCCTTAGATCGCTTTTTTTATGAAGTGGTCTGTTGGAAGGTTTATCCCTGGGGGTTATGAACAATCATTTCAGTTTGTAGGTGTGTGTGTGTTTTTTTATACACCAAATAATTTAAATATTTTAATATAATATTATATACATATAATTATGTATATTTTTATAAATATTATAATAAAATATATATTCATGTAATTAAAATTATAAATATATATATATATATTTAATATTTATATATATAATATATTTATCCGGTTACATATTATAAATTTATAAATCTATACATGTATATTTATGTATTATATTTATTTGTAATATTTTATATTTTTATAAATTAAATTTATAAATTTCTATTTACATATATGTTAAATTCTTATATCTAATTAACTTATATGTTTTATATTAATATATCAATTAATATAGTTGTTATTATATATATATATATATATTAACACAAATATATATATGTTAATATATTTATACTTGTATATATATATATATTAATAATCATTTGATTAATTATAATCAAAAGATTATAATTATGTTTTAAATTTTGTGTTTGTATATTTATTTGCATGTGTATAAGTATGTATGTATCAATTTTATATAAATAACATTTATATTTATTATTATATAATATAATTAGTTATGTTATATTACTAATATTTCTATATATATTTATATAAATAATGTTATTAGATATATATTCATATATATATATATTGAAACGTGTTTGGGTTGAACCCATTTAATTAATGACATCAACCTCTTTTTAATTAGATAGATTGAAAAATATTACATTACATGAATGCCTCAAGCATTACATGGCCTGAAATCCCAGATGATGATTTCCAAAAATCCTAATTGAATATTAACAAAATATACCAAGAGAAGACCTTAAAATACATAATGGGTGGTGTTCATCAGGTCGAAACAAAAGACATCATATTGTTCCACCACTCTTGTCACATGGATCCACCAACAATCACGTTGCAACATTCCACACAATTTTCCCGATCATGTGTCTGTGTGTTTTGATGTCAAACTATCTTGCACTATGCGGCCTCTATCACATCGTGATAGAGAATCCCTCTACCCCATATCAGAAAATGATGTTGGAGGAGAGCCATTAGATAAATTCAATAACACCCATCAAATATTAGATCTACCATATGCCTAACTATACCTACAATTTTTCACATCGCACAAGACCTATCAAATAACAAACATCAGCTAAGTTACACTACCATACCTAACACTTAGACAGTCTATTAATGATATCCCCACACCTACAATGATGTTTCAAATGTCTTGTATACTGGACACCACATATAGTTTGAAGTCCCGGTGGCCCGAATTCCGAAAACATTTCTCAGAATCCTAAATCAACTCAATAGTTATGTGGCTTCAATACCCTTTACAGTACTTCCAGTGGTATCATTGGAAATAATCCCCACCCTAATTTGAAAGCAGTTGTTTAGGTTGGATTATGTTATTCGTATAACTATGACAAACCCAACTATCAATATATATGTGTGTGTGTGCTTTTAGATATATATGTATGTATATATGTTTGTGTGTGTGTTATAGTATTGATAATTTATATAGTCCTAACTTATTTCTGTCTAATATGATATATTCATTTATATATAAAATTTCTAATATATATATATTAATATACATATACTTATATATATATTTGTAATATTTCATAGAGACATCAATTAATTAATATATTTATATATGTATAAAAATATATATATATATATTATAAATATATTTATGGATTTATACATTCATTTATATATATAATTTAATTTTATATAATATTATTACATTTATATTTATATCATTCATTAGTTATTATTAAAAAAATTATTAATTAATTATTAGTTAATGTGAATTATTTTTTTACCTTATTGAATGAGTTTCTGTGTGTTTATTTGTTTATTTCAATTTATTTGTATTATTTTTTTGTAAAAACCATTTTCTTAATGCTATGTAATACTATTATAAATATGTACACATATAATAACCTTTAAAATCTTATTTTATATTATTATTACACATCATGTGTTAGCTGTAAATTTATTTTCCCGCAATAAATTCCTATGTGTATGGGTTGGGTGAGAAACCGTATCTCGTTCTATTTATGAAAATAAAAATATTTTTTTTTCTTATATATTATCATATATATCCTTATATGTTATATATTTGTATCTTTTTGTGTGATATCATATGTTTGTATATATAAATATGTGTCTACAATATATTAATAAATAGATTAATATATATATATATATATAATTGTATGTGTGTTATAAAAACCATCATTTATATTGTTATTATTTATTTATTTATATATTTACAAGTTTATATATTTATTTATATATAAAAATATCAATTTATATATATATATACTAAAATATATTAATTTTATGATATATATAAATATATATATATATTTATATTATTATAAATTAATACAGACACATATAAATATAAATATATATATATATATTAATGCATTAATATCTCTACGTATATATTTGTACAATTTATTATTTATGTATATATTATTTTAAAAAATTAAAAATTTTACAGATATGATATCATCATTAATTATTTATTATTAATTATAAATTATTTATGTATTATTAATTATTTATAAAAATGTTATTACGTGAATGATAGAATGTGTGTTTATATGTATGTATTTGTTTCTAGGTGTGTTTATATATATATATATTAATTTTTTATGAATATCATTTTTTAATATAATGTACTAATATAATAAATAAATACACATATATTATCTGTTAAATTCTTATATAATCATTTCATATTCAGAACACTCATAAAATAAATGTTACTCGTGTTTTTAAAAAAAATATTTCTAATAAAAAATTTAACAACATTTTAGAATGGGGTTAAATTACTCTTGTTTTAAAATGTGGCTAAATTGGGGACATTATAAAATGTAGCTAATCTATCAGTGTCTATAACATTTATATATAACCTCTTATGAAAAGAACTAAATTAAAAATTAATCAAAACATAAATGTTGTTAAAAAAATGTCTAATTGAATCTTTTTTATTGAAAGTGATTGATATAATATATATTTTATGGTAAATTGTAGAAGAGTGACTCTAATAGAACAAAATTAATCTGTTAGATATTTTTTACTATGCTTACAAAAAACTATGATTCCACAGCCATTAGTATAGATTAATTTAGTTATATACATTCCTAAACTCCATCATTCATGTAAAAAAATTAAATAATTAAAAATTATAAATGAATGTAGTTTGTGACCTCCATGATAGGAAACATGGGATATGTATATTTTGTAGTTTTAGGAGAAATATTATTATGGGGAGTTAATGATAAAATACACATTATCACTACTACTGAATAATGATCATGCCCATCAAACAATGTTGTTATTCTTTCTCATTTCATATATAAATTTCTATGATTTAAAAAATTCAATGTAATTCCTTCTTCCACTATTGATCCATATGTTGTTTTTAGTGCATCAGGAGTTCCCATTGGTCATATTTTGGTGTCTCCAGATCAATGGTATCATGTGATTGGGATCATATCACCCATGGTGAATTAATCTTCATCATTATTTATTTAAATCTAATTCCCACATTTTATTAGGTTCATTGTATAGTTAGTGGATTAGTTTGGCTATTTTTGGTCCTTTCGACGATCTTGGATGGATTTTAATGGTATTTGTGAGAAGATCTTATGAGTTCAATGATGGTTTATTTGTTATTCCACCTCATCAAAGAACTATAATGTTTATATCTCAATTTGAGGTAGGATATTAAGGATATTTAATTTTTTTTTCATGTATTAATGTGGAATTATCATTCTAAATCTTCTACTGAATGGACGGTTAGTATTATAGTGACAAAGATACTAAACTACTTATAAGTGAATTTAATGTGGAGTTATGTTTCACCGAGATTTTAAATATTTGTAGGTTATTTCATATATATATTTTCTATTTTTATTAATACAGAATACATTTGAGTCTTTTTTATAATATAATGATTCCATTTCATCTTCATAATTGGTTAATCCACAAAAATGTGATGATCAGAAGGGAAATGTATAGACCTAGAAAAATATATTGATCTTGTTTATTAATTAAATGATATGTTATAGGGAATAAATATGTTTGGGATTTATAGAAGTTGTTTGTTACATTGACTAATGTTTTTTAACTTTATCATCTTCTAGTTGATATTTTTATTTTTTAATATAAGTTGTTGAAATGATGTGAGGTTATTATTTATTGGATCCAAGGTTGTTCGTTGCTAATAATGGAGTTTGGTTTGTGTTTTTTGTCAATCATCACAAGGATTCCGTGGGAGTTTTCAAGTAATGAGGTCTTATATTTGAGGTTGAAAGTAGTATTGAAGGTGGCCTAGTTTTCCAGTATTTACCAACTTTTTGGTCTTCAAAATCTGGTGTTTCCTCTTGGGAAACAAATGGTTTTTAGATAGGAGTGAATGGTATGAGAAACAACAAAAAATCAGAAAAATAAGTGAACCAAATAGCATAGAATGTAGACCATGTACCATGCTCTAGGAATGGTTCGTTGACAAATTCCAGGCAGTGGGAACGGTACACAGACGGTGTATGGGGTGGTGCGCGGAAACTAAAAAAAGTTCACAACAATGGTATGCAGTAAAGGCTTGCGTATAGAATCCTGCCTTTTTGGCACATATACTTTCATTACATTATACAAAACTGTGGATATTTAAGGTTTAGTGTCTCGGAAAACAGGAACTTATTACACGACAAGAACAATAAACATTATTCATAAACACTTGAAAGGAATCTTCAATTTTTCATCCAATGTTCAACACAGAATCTCATAACCTGGGAGCATACATAAAAGGAAAGGGTGAGAAGAAGTCCCAGTAAGGGAAGCAAGGGAAAAAATTTACATGAGAACTTGAGATACATCAAAAGTCATGAAAAATAACTTTGAGGCATGAGAAAGACATCATGAGGTATATCATAAAAAATAACATGTTTCATAACATGAAGATGTGGCTATATAATTTAAAATTTACAATCATTTTTGTTTCACCAAGGTCCATCCACAAGGTATCATTAAAAATTACCATGATTATTCACCAAGGCGTCGTTAAAAATGGTCATATCTAGAGATTAATTCTTTACCCAATGCATTGGAGTGCTATCAGGGAACACCATTAAATTTTCCTTCCTTATCATGTGAGACACATATATCATCATCAATAATTTCATAAACAACCCATATATCATAAAATAAATGGGTTTCATTTCAAATTCATCACATTTTAAAAACTGCTTTAAAGACGTGATCTTTATGTCACTTTAAACCCACGAAAAAATGAAAGAGGGTTTTATGTATGTAAGTCCCAGAATTAAAATAATTAATTTTTATATATATGTGAATAACCAAGTAGAATAAAGAGCTTTGAGTATTTACTTAATAAAATAAAAGAATTTGAGAAAAAGAGAAAGACATTTTGAGACGAAGTTTCTGCAGCAAAACTGCTATGTTGCTGGGTTTTAGAAAACATTGAAAAGAGAGGGGACATGGGTCAACCACTCATAAATGATCCATAAAACTGTAGAGGGAAATAATATAATGGATATAAGAACATGGTAATGAAATTTTAAATACATATCATATGAAATGAAAAACATTGAAGGAAGACAAAAATAAGATTTCTCTTATGAAAATTCGACAGCCTAACGGCGTCACATAAAACTTCAAAAAAATGAATTGATGAGATAAAATAGTCTCTCATAATATGAACATAAAAGATCAGTATGATATATAGAGAGACAATACCCCAACATAATAAAAATTAACTTCAAAGACTTGACATGAAAATAGATTTCAAAAACGAGAAGGGTGAAAGAATCCCTTAAAAATTCGGCAGCCTAACGGCGCCACATAAACATTCTTAAAATGAATGGATGAGAGAAAGAGGGGGTATCTTATCATATTAACATAAAAACGACATTAGGATGAATATAAAAGAGCATCCCAAACATATGAAAATGGATCATAAAAGAGAGTACTTGGAATGAAAGAGAGAGCTATGATCCCTTACCTTGAAGAGTAACTTTGAAATACTGATGTTTGGGACACTGGGAGGCTTGAGGGAACCTTGGGAGGACTCCTTGGGAGGTAAGGAGACCAAAACATTGTTGAGGAGGATTTTGGAATGGATAGGATGAGATAATGGCTTGATATTTATAGGGAAAGTGAGGGGACAAGGCATTAATGTCCAAGGGACACCTCATTGGTGGTATTGGAAAAACAAGTGGTATTTCCTCATGGTTTTGGCTACATGGGACACCACATACCTTATCTTACTATTCAAAATTCTACCATTCCTTAAAATATTTCATGGCATCATCATGATGCATTCATGATGTCAATAAACATACTGAAACCCTAAAACTATATTTTTACTATTCTCTGAAAATTCAACTTTTTCAGAAAACTCCCAAAAATTTAACTTAACATAATATCAATGATCTGAATTCAAAAATAAACTCCATTTTATAAAAATAATTTTCTAAATATTTTTAATTTAATTTTTAAATAAAAACACTATTCACCGAAATTTCATTTTTTTCAGAAAAATCCCCAAAAATTATTTTAACATAATATCGATGCTCTGAGTTAAAAAATGAAATCCATTTTATAAAAAAAAAATTCTAAATATTTTAATTATATTTTTAATTAGAAAAACACTATTCTCCTGAAAAAACTAATACTTGACTAATAATTTCTGAAACAGTTATTTACCTATTTTATTGAATCATAGTACTTAATCAAGGTGCCTAGATTATATTAATACTTTTTTTAAGTGAGATTACTAATCTATTTGGTCACATTACTAATCCTATGAATAAAATCACAATTCATAATTTACTATTCTTCAAAAATTAAGTTGATCTTATTAGACTCTAAATTTCTTACTGAACATAATTGTAGAAGGTCGTGTTTTTGAAAATCATTACACATAATTAATTATTTAAGGTTTAAATAAATATTTTCAAATAATATTTTTCTAGAAATCATCAAAAATATGCATACTATATTTATCCGGACATTTGAAAATTCGTAAACTTCATTATAAGAAGAAATCACAATTTTTATTTAAGTTAAAGGATTACAGATGCTGTTATGGTATCGTTACATATCCCCTTATAACACCAGCATATGACCCAATATTAAGGTGTGCTAAGGTGGGAGAATCTTAGGGCGGCTCAGACATCATTGCACGAGTAGTAATTTCTATCTGTTTCAACTTCTTGTGAAGGGGATTCCGTTCTAGCTTCACACGATGGAGTTCGGCTTGGGTTTGGTCCAGAGCAAAGCCCATTGGTGCTACCTCCTTCCCAAGTTCCATTTGATGGGCTTCGATTTGCCTGCGACTACTGGATGAGGCCATCAAATCTTCATTCTACATTAATTAACCAAGATCACTTTTATTTAGAGACGATAATCACAACATTTAGTTTCCAAAGGTCATACTGACTAACAGTCATATAATAGTAAAAACCCCATAGTCTCAATTTTAAATATACTCATTTTATTAAATGAAAATGATTTTATGAGTTTGAAATAAAATAACACACAAAATTTAGGAAACAAGATTTATTCAAAATTTCGGGTTGTTACATTCTTCCCCCTTAAGAAATTGTTTCCTCGAAATTTTTAAAATTGGTCTTGGAAGATTCAATGAAAGTCCCACATTGGAATATGATTCAGTAAATCTATTACTTTAAAAGAAAGAAAGGGAAGTACAAAGGTCACCCGAGTTAACCCATACAAGGATTCCATGTAGGAAAACATGGATACAGAAGAAAAAACAAAGGGTCAAGTTCTGAGGGAGAGTGATAGAAAACATGAATTGGAGAATGTTAACCATAAAAAAATCACAAACTTATGATATGTGTAAATAGTATTTGATTACCCAGTAGAAAACGTAAACCAACAATGTTTTTGTTTTACGTTACTTTTCATAATTTTGATGAATTCATTTACAACATAGAATAAGAACATAAGGAAATATACTTACCTTCAAGTATAGTTTCATCCATTAATATGTTTCTACCAAAATTAATCTTTTCTCCAAATGATGAGCATTCAAAAACAATGGGTCTCATCAATACCACAAGAATCATCTTCTAAGGAATCACATAATCCACAAAATATTAACTATCTATTTCTTATTTCTTTAATCATTATCCCAAAAACATAAAGGGTAAGATAAAACAACTCTTCAAAAAGAAAGAACCCTATCGGAAGGGAAACTACATTAAAATTTTCAAAATTACACAGTACTACCCAAAGCTCATCTTAGACCATTCCATAGATAATTGTCCTTAAAAATCCTCAAAATAAACCAAACTAATTTTAAAACCTGAATACAAAAAGGATTTGATAACATAGTCTTCCATGATAAACTTTATCGTTTATCTCCAAACAACATCAACCACTCCTAACATCTTATAACAAAAGTAACTAACCTAAACATATTTTCCCCAAGATAGGTTAATTATTTACATAAGTAACCTAAAGTACTATAAGTTCTCCTTAAATTCATCGATTCATCAAAATATAAGTCAACCTTTACTCCTCAAAGAAAATAACATAGTAATATATTTACCTCGATCATATAGTGTTCCCAAAATAGTGAACGTCTTCCAAAATAATAATCATATTTTAATCCCCTAATCACCATTTTTTTAAGAATAACATCTTCACTATATCAACATGTGGTACATAACAGTAGATTTTTTCCTTAATGATATAAAATCATATTAGGTAGTAACTCAATGATCTTAGAAAACATAAAAGATATGCTCATAGAGCACGAACTAAAATACAACATGACATAGACAACTATTGTGATGAAGTTACATGTACTTCAGTCATCATGATCCATCTCAGCATAGGAAATGCATTGTTCCCTTGTCCTTAAAGATTGCTGATGCTCATCATGCTTCGCATCCCTTCCAAGAGATCATTGCCTTGGATAATGTCCAACTTATCCACATTTACCACATTGAATAGTATAAGGTACATTAGATTGAACCTTATCTCTAATCATCACACTATCCATTTATTTAAAGCAATTGGATACTTTATGCCCTATCTTCCCACACATAAAACATCTCTCTGTTCCTTTGTGACATTCTCCTTGGTGCCTCATCCCACACTTTTTTCAAAAAAGAAATTGGTTCTTCTTTCCCTTATCAACTTGATCAGATGAACATCCTTGAGACTTTGTCTTCTTCTTCCTTGATGAATTTGGGCATTCAACTAGGTACCAATTATTAATTGTGATTTTTGATAGCTAGTTTGGCATAATCAAAATATGTTCAACATGATCTCTTGTCATCTCTATCACATTAATAGTGCAATCATCACATTTCCTATCACATTTGTTGTTGGGATATGTTCTTCTATTACAATCCATTAACTAAGAAAAGAAAGTATAATTAGGGGCTTAAATACTTAGCCAATAATCATGGAAAGGAAACTTTAAGCATATAAGGATAAACTAGTAGAAGAAAAGTATATCCTAACTTGTGATCCCCTAGGTTCAAATCTAGGTTATCCATGATCATATATTATTTTTTCAATCTTTATTTTATTTTATCTTGGTTCCTTTAATAATGGTTCATACTATGCTTATGAATTTACCAAATAATATCCCCCGGGAGTGTCATAACCAAGAGTGAAGGAAGGCCCATTATCATGTACCAGTTCCCGTTCGAGTCTAGCTCTAGCGGTTTTTTTGAGTTTTACCCCTATGTACATCTGTGCCAGAGCCACCTCTACATGCTCGTATCCAGACAGGGATGTATTTTCTTGATAAACCACTTACTCAATACTCACCAAAATACCAGGAAGATTTCCTATGTTTAAACTTTTAAATAGGGTTATTCCTAATGTTTTAATATCCTAATTTTCACAAATAACTAAACAATAATTTGATACCAACTATAGAATCCCTCTTTTTTATCACATAAACTTTCATTACATTATACAAAACCGAGGATCTTTAAGGTTTAGTGTCTTGGAAACCAGGAACTTAATACATGACGACAAAAAAAACATTCTTCTTAAACACTTGAAAGGAATCTTCATTTGTTCATCCTATTTTCATTACAGCATCTCATAACCTGGGAGCATACATCAAAGGAAAGGGTGAGCAGAAGGCCCAGTATGGGAAACAAGGGAAACATTTTACATGATAACTTGAGATACATCAAAAGTCATGAAAAATAACATTGAGGCATGAGAAAGAGTTCATGAGGCATATCATAAAAAATAATATGTTTCATAACTTGAATATGTGGCTACAACATTTAACATTGAAAATCATTTCTGTTTCACCAAGGTCCATCCCCAAGTTTTCATTAAAAATTACCAAGGTTATTCACCAAGAAGTCGTTAAAAATGGTCATCTCTAGAGATTAAGTCTTTACCCAATAAATTGGAGCGCTATCAGGGCGCACCCTTATATTTTCCTTCGTTATCATGAGAACCACATATATCATCATCAATAATTTCATAAACATCCCATATAGCATAAAAGAAATGGGTTTCATTTCATAGTCATCACATTTTAAAAACTGCTTTAAAGACGTTATCTTTATATCACTTTAAAACCACAAAAAAGAAAGAGGGTTTTATGTATGTAAGTCACATAATTAAAATAGATTATTTTTATATATATGTGAATACATCTTTAGAGTAAAGAGCATTGAGTATTCACTTAATAAAATAAAATTATTTGAGAAAAATAGAGAGACATTTTGAGACAAAAATTCGGCAGCATAACGGCTATGTTGCAGGGTTTTAAAAAACATTGAAAAGAGAGGGGACATGGGTAACCCACTCATAAATGATCAGTAAAACAATAGAGTGACAGATTATAATGGATATAAAAACATCGCAATGAAATTTTAAAGACATACCATATGAAATGAAAAACATTGAAGTAAGACAAAAATAAGATTTCTCTTATGAAAATTCTGCAGCCTAACGACGTCACTTAAAACATCAAAAAAATGAATTGAGGAGATAAAAGAGGGTATCTCATCATATGAAATTAAAAGATAAGTATGAAAGATATAGATATAATACCCCAACATAATAAAAAGGAACTTGAAAGACTTGACATGAAAAATAGATTTTGAAAACGAGAAGGGTTAAAGAATCCCTTAAAAATCTGGTTGCCTAACGACGCCACTTAAACATTCTGAATATGAATTGATGAGAGCAATAGGGGGTCTATAATCATATGAACATGAAATTTAAAGTAGGATGAATATAAAAGAACATCCCCAACATAATAACATGGAGCATAAAAGAAATAACATAAAAGATAGTACTTGGAAAGAAAGAGAGAGCTAGGATCCCTTACCTTAAAGAGTAACTTCAAAATCCTGATGTTGGGGACCTTGGGGGGCTTTAGGGAACCTTGGGAGGACTAATTGGGAGGTAAGGATACCAGAACATCGTTGACGAGGATTTTGGAATGGAAATGATGAGAGAATGGCTTGGTATTTATAGGGAAAGTGAGGGGACACGGCATTAATGGCCAAGGGACACCTCGTTGGTGGTATTGGCAATACAAGTGGTATTTCCTCATGGTTTTGGCCACTTGGGACACCTAATACCTTATCATACTATTAAAAAGTATACCATACCTTAAAATATACCATGGAATCATCATGATGCAGTCATGATATCATTAAACATACCGAATCCCTAAAACTGTATTTTTACTATTCACTAAAAATTCAACTTTTTCAGAAAACTCCCAAAAATTTAACTGAACATAATATCAATGATCTGAATTCAAAAATAAACTCCATTTTATAAAAATAATTTTCTAAATATTTTTAATTTATTTTTTAAATAAAAACACTATTCACTAAAAATTTATTTTTTTCAGAAATATCCCCAAAATTTTATTATCATAATATCGATGCTCTGAGTTCAAAAATGAAATCCATTTTATAAAAATAAATTTATAAATAGTTTAATTTAATTTTTATTTAAAAAACACTATTCACCTGAAAAAAACTAATACTTGACTAATAATTTCTGAAACAGTTATTTACCTATTTTATTGAATCACATTACTTAATCAAGTTGCCTAGATTATATGAATACTTTATTTAAGTGAGATTACTAATAAATTTGGTCACATTACTAATCCTAAGCATAAAATAACTATTCATAAATTTTTATTCATCAAAAATTATGTTGATCTTATTAGACTCTAAATTTTGTACTGATCATAATTGTAGAAGACCATTTTTTGAAAATAATTACACATAATTAATTATTTATGGTTTACATAAATATTTTCAAATATTCTTTTTCTAGAATTCATCAAAAATATGCATACTATATGTATAAGGACATTTGAAAATTCACAAACATCATCATAAGAAGAAATCACATTTTTTATTTATGTCAAAGGATTACACAAGGCTGTTATGGTCTTGTTAAATAGCCCCTTATAACACCAGCATAGGACCTAAGAGTGTGGTCTGATAAGGTGAAAGAATCTTGGGGTGGCTCGGCCAACATTTCACGAGTAGTAATTTCTATCAGTTTGAACTTCTAACGAAGGCGATTCCATTTTAGCTTCACACGATGAAGTTCAGCTTGGTTTTGGTCCAGAGCAAAGCCCAGTGGTGCTACCTCCTTCCCAAGTCCCGTTAGATGGGCTTTGATTGGCCCAAGACTACTGGATGAGGCCATCGAATCTTCTTTCTATATTAATTAACCAAGATCACTTTTATTTAGATACGATAATCTCAATATTTAGTTTCCAATGGTCATACTGAATAACGGTCATATAATAGTCAAAACCCAACCATCTCATTTTAATTATACTCATTTTATTAAATGAAAAAGTTTTGTTGAGTATGAAATAAAATAACACAAAATTTTTAGGAAACAAGATTTATTCAAAATTTTGGGTCGTTACATTACGGTATGTAGAATGATGGAGGAAGAAAAAAATTGGTTTGTAGTTATAGTTAGCGGTGAAGGCATGTATAACACAGAGTACCAAAGTTTGGGGTGATTGCTATGGTTCACAAAACAGTAGCGGTATGTGGGTGAGCCTAACAGTACATGGATGGAGTTCATATTAAAGATGATGTAATCCCACATTAGAAATTTTGGTTAAAGAGATTACCAAAATTTATGGAGTTATATGCCTATTTAATAACCAGTAATCCTCATTGTTGGGTGATTATATTTGAGATTAAAATTTTGAGAAGAAATCTGGTGAAGTCTGAAGTGGATCACGAAAGAGAATATAGTATGCGGAGAGACTCATCTGCGTAAGGAAAATAGTTCATGGAAGAGTGTGGGGTTCGTGCAGGAAGCTCTCACAGTACATGACTGAGCAAGGCCGAATGCAGAGTAGGACGATACGCGGAGGTGTGTATTAGTATGCGGAGTAGGGTGGAACACAGAGCAGTGCAGTTCGCGGAGGAGTTGGATGATACACGGAGGATCTGGACAGTACACAAACACAATTTTGGTACACAGAAATAGCAGCAGAACACGAAAAACCCAAGGAAGCCTAAAATTGGCCAAACTAGTTGGAAAAAATAATAATCATAACATATCAATGTAGAAGAAAATAAAATTCAATGTTTCATGATTATGGGACTTCAACAAGGCATCCATTTACAGTTGAGGACGCACAAACTAATGCTAAACCATTAAATAGACAATCATGTTTTAAACTCAGTGAAGATTCCTCCAATGTAGTGAGCAAGGGGGGTCACTGGAAGTGATCCAAGGGACACAATGTGCTATCCCTAGAACCCTGTAAAGGTAGTGCACCTGGCACAGTGTGACTGTGCTAAACACCTGTAACCCCCATCTTATGAATATTAGTGGTTTTTTCCATGACCGACTCATTTTCAGTGTCTGTTCAATTGACCAATCCCTTAGTGGTGAACCAATTTAAATTTTTTTCTCTTCTCTTTGTGTGTGATTTTTTTGTTCTTCACTTCCTCTTCAAACAGGTTTAACAGGTTCCTAATAACGTGGGAACAAGATCTATGAGTTTAAAAGAAAAATTTGACACCATTAATCCCCTCTCCCCTCCCTTGGTGCACCAGTGTCCTTCAAGTGGTATTAGAGAAAAAAGGTTATTGGTGTTGAATTTTTCTCTCATGGAGAATCTAGTCAATGTTAGAGGAGTTCCCCTCTTTGGTGGATGTAATTTTCAAATAAGGAAAAATAGGATGAGATCACACCTAAGATCTCTATGAATGGATGTCTTATTTTTCTACATCCCATGGAATACAAGTCTCTAATCCTACAGGATTGTCGATGACATACATAGACATAAAATTACCTGATGGTGATGTAAAAGCACACAATTCACTCACTAAATCCCTTTCGGGTCAGATTTATCTAATGGTAATTGGTTTCACAACATCCAAGTAAATTTTTGAAAACTGATGAATATTTATGATGGTCATAAAAAAGTAAAGGAGGATATTCTGTATTTTTTACACAACATGTATGATTATCAGAAGATGCACCCTAATGAAATGTAGATTCTTTATTAAATCAAATTTATGATGTTATAGAAGAAAGTTGAGGACTTAGTGAAGAGATCAAAGACATAAATATTTTAAAGAAAATTTTGGGAACACTTATACCCATTTATAATGAAAAGGTTATAGCTCTTGAAGAAAGGGATATTTCTGATCATTCTCTTAATAATATGCTGAGCAGCCAAGTGGCATATATAGTGAGACACAATGTAGAAGATGCAAGGAATCAGGAAAGCAATTAAATGGAATTCCAATCCAAAGAAAAACTGGAAATTTTAAATGATTGTGTTGATTAAGATGATGAGGAAAAATAATTCCATTCATTCATTTCCAAGAAGCTCGAGAATTGAATTATTATCTTTAAAGGATAGCTACCTTTGTCTTGTTTTTTCTGTGGAAGAATTGGGAACACTACCTCTTGTTTCCCAAGAAATTTCAATGGTTAAGAAAGTAATAATGGAGATATTAAAAATCCACAAAAAAGATTCATCGAAATGCAAGACAACAAATCTAGAATGATATTTTAATGAACTGGTTTTTTTTAAGAAGAAGATGATGAAAATGGACTCTTTGAGGATGATGAATCTGAATTCTAATCTAGGAACCATGCTTCCTTGATGGCTACCATTTAAATGTCAGAACCATTGACATATAAAGCTAGAGATAATAAATTTAATATTGATGTTGATCCCATGTTTCATCTTTAAAATACTTCTAATAAGACTATGAATTAATATAAGAGATAAGATAAGTGGAAAAAAATGGTGAATAAATCTTTATAATATTTTGATTTGCTGGAATATGAAATTGATCGATTGGAAGAACTGGTGAATGTTCAATCCTTAATCCTTCAAAGCAGTGATGATGTTATGGATCTAATTCTCAGAATTTAAGAACAAGAAAAGGTCCTTCATCATGTTACATTGAGACTGGAGGAGAAGAACATGATCGTTGATGGTATCTAAGAATAAGTTGTTACTCTAGGAAGTAAAATCCAAAGTGAATCAATTTCAAAAGAAATAGAAAAAAGAAAATGCAATTTGGAAGGTTATCGAATGTTGATCTTCTAGAGAGAGAAAAAAGTGGTTTTGATAGAGTTGAAAAGATATTGAGTAATCAAACGTCCACATGCAGGGGAAATAGTTGAATTGGTTGTGATGTTGAATTGTCTAATGCTAGGAATATAGTGATCCAGAATAATGGAATGATGAATGTTTTTCTTGTTGAAAAGACACCAAATGTGTTGAAAATGAAACCCTCAAATAAAAATGAAAGTATAAGTGAGTATTATCTTCAGTATTTCTAAATTGATATGTAGCAAAACTATTTTCGTAAGGAAGAAGCCATGCGGATAAATAGAAGTTAGAATATATTTCCTTTCATGAAAGTCAATTTTGTGTCTATTTGGGTTATACCATGTCATAGTAAGAAAAGGCGAGGAGCTATATTAATGGGGAAAAGTGAGGAGTTCAAGTAAAGAGAACATATTCATATCCAAATTCTTATATATGAAATAATTTCTATAGATATTGTTTTCATTGTACTAACATTGGCCCAAAAGGTGTGTATTACAAGCAGTGGTATAATAGGATAAATTCATTCAATGTTCAAAGAAGAGTCAATACACATCAAATAGACAGTTTTTCTATTTAAAATAGGTTTTCTCCTCTAGAAGAAGATTCAAATATGAAGAACCCATGTACAAAAAAGAGATAATTGAAAGTCCATTAGCACCCTACACTCAATCCAATATCCCATGTAAAGAAAAGAGGAAAATTGGAAAGTCCGATTTTTCAGAAGTATCCCTGAAAGCTACAAAGAACAAAAGCAGCTGGATTATTATTAGAGGATGTTCATCCCACATGATGGATAATATATACCTATTAATGAATGTCATGAAAAAGGGCGATGGAATAGTGAGGTTCGGTAATGATCTTTCCTTGATGATAAAAGGCAATGGAAGTATTGAGCTACATAATGGAGATCTGAAGATAACTGAAGTCCTATTTGTAGATTGTCTATGTCACAATATTCATAGTCTGAGTCAAATCTGTGAATCAGGTATTATTGTGACAATCAATAAAAATGGTTGTACTATAAGATAAAATTCTGGGAATTCTCTTAGTAATGGTTGTAGAATAGAAGCAAACTAATATCAGGTAGACAACAAAGAGAATATTTTATACCTAACCGTTGGGGAATAAAACAACTTGTGGGATCATAGATTAGGTCACGTCAATCATAAAGACATGGAAAAGATATCTAAGATTAATATAGTCTTGGATATCCCTAATCAGAAGCATGAATGAGAAAAGGCTTCGGATGCTTGCATGTGGGGGAAACTAGTATGTAGTTCCTACCAGACAAAGAAGAAAAGAGCACCAAATCTCATTGAACTCATCCATACTAATGTATATGGCCCGATAAAAGTTTCAGGAATACATGGAAATAGGTACATTGTTATTATAATTGATTATTACAGTAGAATGGCATGTGTGATCGTTAAACATAAGAAGCAACATGTGCATGATTGCTTGAAAACCTATCAACAAATCACTGAGAATGATACTGGATGGAAGAACAAATTCCTAAGGTCTAACAATGGAGGGGAATACACATCCATTTATTATGAAAATTTCCTAGAAAATCATTGGATATAACATGAGGTGGCATCTATGAGAACTCCACAACAAAATGGAGTGGTTGGGTGAAAGAATCAACAGGTAAACAACTTAGCCAGAATTATGCTGACTGAGATTCATATTCCTCGAAATTACAATAAATAGGTAGTACAAGTTTCATTATACATTCAAAATCAGACAAGGCTATATATGGGTGAATCAACGACACCCTATGAAATTTGGAATAGAAGGAATACCTTTTGGAAATGTTTTTGTGTTTTCATAAGCAAGTGTTGTATCCGAAACAAAGAAAGAAAATCACGGGATGTAGGGAGACAATTTAGAAGAAGGAATATTTAATGGATGCTGAATGAAAACAAATATTATAATTGTTTCAACAGTTACTTGTGAAGAATTTTTGAAAGTAGTGATGTAAATATCATTGAATCTAAAGACCCGATTGCATCAAGGAATTCTTATGCTGATGTGATAGAAGATGAGGAAGAATTCAAACATGGAAAAAATTCTAATATAGAGGTAGAGAAAGGTGTGAAAAACTCACAGGATTCACATTATGATGCTTAATCTAAAGAAGAATCATAAGATGAAGAGATAGCTGGATAGAAATTGGTTGATCCCTAAAAGAGAAATCGAAGTGTAGAGATTGATCATTCCAACATTATTGGGGATCATAATTCACCTACACTGACAAGGAGAGTGATGAAGAATGCACAATATTAATTTTTATCAGTCTTGGAACCATCCTCATTTGAAAAGGATGTAAAGAATGAGTCATGGGTGAGAGAAATGAATGAAGAGTTAGATCATGTTGACAAAAATCAGACATGGGATCTTGTTAAAAAACTTAAAGATCATAATTTGATTGGTACGAAATGTATTTTAAAGAATAAATTTGATGATTATGGAAATGAAATCAGAAATATGGCATTCTTGGCCACTAAATGATAATAAAAAATAGAAGGTATTAATGTTGATAAGGCATTTTATCCCGTAGCAAGACTGGATTCAATCAGGATATTTATTTCCATGACAATCCAAAGAGGTTATAATGTGTATCAAATGGATTTCAAGAAAGTATTCGTAAATGGAGTATTAGAAGAAGAAGTATACATTGAACAACCAATAGGGTTCATGCTAGGAAATGATGAAATGAAGGCATGTAAATTAAATAAAGTTATTTATGTCCTAAAATACGCACCACATGTTTGGTACTCTCAGTTGGACTCTTATTTGAGAAACATAGAGATTAAAAGATGAGGTGTGTACCAAAATATCTATGTGAATAACTCCCAACAGGATCAATTCATGGTGTTGGTGTATGTGGATGATATTGTTTTTAGTGGAATAAATCATGGATTAATTGATGAATTTTCTAATCATATGAAATCAGAATTTGAAATATCCATGATTAGTGAACTCACATACTTTTATGGCTGTAGGTACATCAAGAGAAGTATTTCACTTTCATTTCTCAAGAAATGTATGAATGAGGGATACTGATGAAATTATACATGCACAATTGCAAACAAATTTCGACTCTGATTGCAGAAAGATCAAAGCATAGAAATCAAGAGGAAGGGACATTTGTGGATAACACTAAGTGCAGAATAATCATGGGAAGCCTACTATGCCAAACGACGACAGGACCAGATATTGTCTTTTCAACTTCCCTTGTGGCCCTCTTTTAGTGTAATCCAAAGGAATAGAATATGGTGTTAGATGAAAGATTCATGAGATACATTCAAGGTACACATTATTATGGGATATACTTTGCTTCAGGAAGAAATTGTAAACTATCACCATTTTGTGATGCTTACTGGGCTAGAGATGTAGTGGACAGAAAGTCTACAAGTGGTGGAGCATTATATATCAGGATGAAATGTGTGGGCTAGTTAATAAATAAACAAGAATGTACATCACTTAGTACTGTGGAAGCAAAATATATATATGCAACCAAGGTGGGCACTCGGTTACATTAGAGGAAGAAAAAAATGAGTGACATAGGTGATGAGGTGAAACAACCAATGGCGATTTACATTGATAACAAGACAACAATATATCTTATGAGCAATCCAGCTCAACTTTATTGTATAGAACATATTGATATTAGATATCAATTAATCAAAGAAAATGTTGAACAAGGTGTGACCAAAATGTACCATGTGGGATTTGATGAGCACGTGGCTGACATTATTTCCAAGCCAATGTCACTGGTTGTGTTTGAGAAACACCAGTTGAACCTCATTGTTCAGTCACCTCTTAATGCATAATGAGGATAGAATATTCCTCTCTCCCCAACTATTTTAACTGTGTCAATCTGTTTGGGTAAGTGTAGTAGGTTTATTGGGGAGATACATCCATGGGAAGTATGTTATGAGATCTACAATGTTTATATAGATGCTTTTGGTTTTATTTACAATGGGTGAGAATGTATAAATTAAATGGATTCAATGGACATTATGGATCATGAAAAATTCAGAACTACAACTATTGGGGAGAAAATAAAGGAATGATCACTCTATTCATGTCCTCCCTCTTGTTTTCTACATCTCTCACTGCTCACCTAGACATGGTCTGATGGTTGAGTTGTATCATGAAGGTTGATGTTTTGACTTTCATGAAGGTTTAGGTTTTGATCGTGGATGGCACATCAATGAATATATCTAGAGATTTCCAAGAATCCCAAAGGGGGAGATTATTGGAACCAAGGATCTTCGTTGCTAATAATGGAGTTTGGTTTCTGTTTGTAGTCAATCATCACATGGACCACTAGAATGTTTTCAAGGAAGGAGGTCATACATATGAGGCTAAAAGCCATATTGAAGGTGGAATAGTTTTCCAGTGTTTTACAAATTTGTGGGCCTCATAAAGGGAGTTTCAGGTAGGAAAATAAAGTGTTTTCATATGAGAGTGAATGGTAAGATAAATGAAAAATAAAATCAGATATATAAGGGAACAACAAACCTTGGAACAAGGACTTTGTACCATGTTACATGAATTGGTCGAGGCTGCATTTAATGTAGTAGGGATTGTATATGGAGTGGTGCATGGAGCGGTGCGCGAAGCGGTGCGCGAAGTGTTGCACAGAGCTACACATTGAGCATTGTGCAGAATTGAAAATAGTTTGCAGCATTGGTACGCAGTAAAGGCATATGGTACGTGGAATGTTGAAGGAAGAAATGAAAAATTATTCGAAGTGACAGTAGGCGGTGAAGGCATGCAGTACCCGGAGTGTCGAAGGTTGGCGAGATTGCTACGGTTCACAAAACAGGAGTGGTACGTGGAGGAGACTAACAGTACAAGGATGGAATTCAGTTTATAGCAGAATTAGTCCCACATTGAAAATTTGGGTTAACCATATTACTGAAAATTGTAGAGTTATATGCCTATTTAAGAAATAGTATTCCTTTTTGTTGGGTGATGAGATTGGAGATTAATATTTTGGGAAGAAATAGGAAGAAGTCTGAAGTGGTTAACGAAGGAGAAGACAATACATGGAGAGAATCATCCACATAAAGAAAATATTTCATGGAAGAGTCTGTGTTTTTCATAGGAAACACTCTTAGAACACTTCTGGGCAAGGCAGTATGCGGACCAGGATGGTATGCTGAGTTGTGGAGCAGTACGCATAGTACGGAGGAATGCGAGGCAGTGGAGTTTGCGGAGCAGCTGGAAGGTACGCAGAGGAGCTTGATGGTAAATGAAAATATCAGTGGTACACAGAAACAACTGTAGTATGCAGAACACCCAAGGAATCCAAAAATTGTCCAAATTAGATTGAAAAATTAATTTTCATAACAAATCGGTGTACAGGATAATAAATTATATATGTTCTTGATTATGGGACTCAAAAGAGAATCCATTTACAATTGAAGATTCATAAACTAATGCTAAACCATTGAAATGACATTCAAGTCGGTAAAATATGTGAATATTCATCCAACGCAGTGAGAATTGGGGAGTCAGCAGAAGTTATCCAAGGGACGTCGTGTGCTATACCTAGACACTTGTAAAGGCAGTGCACCTGGCATAGAGTGATAGTGCTAAACACTTATAACCCACAACATATATAGATTAGTGGTTTTTAGTATGACTGATGCATTGTCGGCCTATGCGCCTAGGATGTAGCCCATAGTGGCGAAATTTGTAAAATTGATGTGTCCTTTGTTTGGGTGTGAATATTTTTATTCTCCACTTCCTCTTAAAACAGGTTTCACAGATTCCTACCAATGTGGTAACAAGATCCATAAGTTTAATATGAAAAGTTTACACCTTGATTCACCCCTCCCCTATCAGGGTGATTCTAGGACCTTCATTATTGTGTCAGTATAATTAATGATTTATATAGAAATGGGATGATGTTTTTGTTGTGATTTTTTTATCTCGGTGGTTGTTAATTGGGATTATATGGTGTTTGATGTGGATATATATATGATGATATTGTTAGTATTATCATGTTCCATTGAAATTTGAATGTTTTTTCATCAATAAGAACTTATAATGTGTAATTTGAAGATTCTAATAAGCATTTGTGGGAATAATGAATTAATTTGAGAGGGGATGGCTAATGAGAATATATTATAGATATCCTCTTCAATAATGAATGATTAGAAATATAATATGGAATAATTAATATAATATATATGGTAATAAAAAATCTATAAATAGGTAATGATGTGATAAATGTGATATTATAATTTCTATGGGTATTTTGTAATGCGGTTCTATGGTTTTTTCATTTTGATTTTTGTTGTAGTAGAAGTTACCACTATACAGAAGTGTTGATAATGTGATTTTTTTAGGTCACCCTAATAAATATTATCCATTAAGTGTTTATTTTTAGGATGGTATTGTGTGTTTTATTTTATTTTATATTATTCATTATTCCCCACCACTAAATTATAGTAACTTTATCGATGCCTAAATGACATTTTGGGGTTCAGGTGTCTTCCCCAATTTCTAGGATAAAGGTTATACATATAGTTGGCTACTCCCCCTTCCCTGCATTATATTATTTATGTTTTAAATTTTGTGATAGATTGAAGTTATTATTTAATATTTTTAGTGGGTTTTTTCTTTTATTCTTATGTAATAAATGTTTGGTACATGTTGGGAACATATATGAGTCGATAAGGGCACATGATTGATTTCCTTCATATTAATTTTACTCAAAAACAATTCAGTTCAGATATTTGGAAATATTTTTATGAGGTTTTGATATATGGTATGAAAATAATATCTATGGTTGTGCAAAAATACAGTTATTATTTCATTGTGTGGTTTGTGGTTTAGTAGATATAGATGGGATGGTAGCCACATGATATAATTCATCAGGGGTTTTTACACAACTAGTTTAGTGGGGAATTTAGTGTTGAATACCTTCAATAAATGTTCCCTGATCATTAGGACTCTATAGTTTTATGCTTTTTTAGGTGAATAATCCTTGTTAAATATGGGTGATAGTTAACATGGTTGAAGGGTTGAATTGGTTTTAATTATTATTCTAATACAGAATTAGTATTATTCATCATATTTCCATGATGGATTTTGGTGATGTTTCTAAAAAATATAATTATATTAGTATATGTTTCAATATATATATATATATATATATATCCTAGATCTACATGAGGGACTCAATGAATTTTTTGTATCAAACAATATATTTTAATTCATGATCTATGTTAGTGTCATTACTGCAATAAATTATAATAACTATTAAATTTTAGAGTTGTTTGTTAGGTATCACCTTTGATATAATCTACTTTTGGTCCATTTATTATATCATTGATATTATCACTATTTCATTTATTATGATTTGTATCTATAACTTTAACAAATCATATATTTTTCTATCATACCCCTAGAGTTTGTCTCAAACTCATATCATATTTGAAGAAGGATTAAGATGAAACAAAAATATTTTTGTATAGCTATGAAGGGGTTATGTTGAGGAGATTCATGATATAGTGGAATATGATATTTGTATTGAAGTTAATATATATATTTTAGTTCTGAAAAAGTGAGGACTATATATGTTTAATATGTTAATGGTACCGAAGGAACATAGAAAATAATTTGGAATGGAATCTAGCTATGATATAGAAAAATATAGACCATTAATGTATTAATTAATGAAGTTAATATTATAAACAAATTAACTATGTTTATCATTATTATGTGTTAGATACCTGTTATGGAACATGCATCTGATTTTATTTTATTTATTTTGGAAGTAGAACAATTTAGAGGATATTATTGAAAACCTAGTCAAGTAATAATAAATATATCCTCTTGGAAAAATATTTAATTTTTATTGAATATATAGATTCTGAGAGGTTCCCTCAGGATATTTAAGTATGAGAGGTGTAACCACATGCCATAGTTGTCTGTAGGATAGTAATTCCTATGAAAATGGGTCATTTTTAGTGGATGAATATTAGTGTGTTTAAACATAAATTCTTGTATGTATGAGTGTGATATCATCAACTAGGATACATAATAGTGGTTGTATGAGATCGAGAAGGATTTTATTTTCACATATTCATAGAGAAAAAATTTTATTATGATAGATGTTAGTTTACATAACAGTGATGCAAAAAAAAGTGTATCATATTCATGGGTTTTATTGAGTAGTTTCTAGTGCCATGGGATTATTTCTGGAGGCAGTTTCATAATGAGTAAATTTACAAAATTCTAAATTTAGTCAGGCAGTAGGAGTTTCTCTGTATTTTAATTGGGATCCTAATCATGTTGGAGCTCGAATACTATATAAAGAAATATGTTCATTTTTCATGTGATGTTCTACCAAATTATGAGGATAGAAATTTATATTTTATTGAGGCTCTACATCAAATGTTCTACGATTTAGTGTCAAAAATTACTTTGATAATATATCTTGACATTGTTATAAATGAGGACGTGATATAGGGAATTCAGGTGCAGACTCTATTATCTCAAAAGGAATGTTATCAATTTTTCTAAGGTGTAATTCCATTTATAAAGGTTCCTAGTTGTGTAAGAAATAAAGTATATTTTGTGGGGATCTAGGAAATGATATATTATTCTCACTTCCCCAGAACTAGTAGTTCTCAATCCATTACAAATTTTTTTAGTCCAATGTGTTTATCTTTTTTTTTTTCATAAAAAATTGAAGAGTTTTATTTTCTTTAAGTAGTCATCATGGGTCATGTGATCGGTTTAAAATCAAGCCACACCATAAGTTTTCTCTATGTAATTTTCAATAAAAATTGAATGTTTATCATGTCTATATAATTTTTTTGTATGATAGAGAAGTAAAATAATAACACTATGATATTTAGCACCTTCAAAAAATGGTTATGTGTAACACCACATAATATTTATTTATATTTCCCATTTTATAATTATTATGTGAAATATATTATAATTAACATACCATTGAACTAAAATGATCCACAAAATATATGGATTACTAGAAGAATAATCATTTTGTAAATAAAAAGATATTAATTTATGTGTGATGTCTTGGGAATGATCCACCAAAAAATGGAACGTCCAGTTTGGCCACATGGCCTATACAGCACTTCCCCATATAGTAAGGGATATTGACTTGCAGCTTGGACTTGGGATGGTATAGTGGGGATAGAATACCCTCATGATAATAATGGACCACAGTGGTATAATATATAACTAAACATCAAATTCATAATCGATTAGTGTTAAAATAATGATTGAACATCCAAATGAACATAGAAATATGGGATCAATGATATCTAGTGTCTTGTTCTAAATGATTTCATGTTTATATTTAATTAAAAAGAATAAAATGAGGCAATAGAGGAGAAGAAATATAAAAAATACTATAGAAATGAATATATACCAAAAATTACTTCATAAAACATCATGATTATATTCATATTTCTCATCTCTCATACTACTTCCTATCATAAATAACCATTCTTCCATAGTTGAGCACATCCATTTGTCCCTACTTATATACATGAAGTTTGTTTGGGTACCAATCAAAAGCCCAATCAAGGTGTTAGTAAAACTCAGTAGCCCACCACTAATGGTGGCTAGTATAATCTAGTGATTGTATATAAAATGAGTTTTGTTTGGGTATAATAAATAGAGATAAGTGATATAAATAAAACCATGCTGGCCCATGTTCTTTATGGACACCCAACTGACTATACCTACTTCAACCCATGCTGAAATGTTTTTGAATTTCTATCAACATATAAATATATGATTATGTATCTACATATTTACATTATATATTTATAAAAATATATATAGTACTATCTTGGACCATGGGAGTGAAACAAAGAAATCCTTGAAAAATCATATAAGTCTCATACTCAATAAGGTTCATTAACTCAATATTCCTAGTCCAGGTATACAAATGTCATCATACCCATCAAAAAATTCCAATGATGTAAAAATCTATATCCAACATCTGATAAAATAGAACATGATGGCTCATTTCAAAAATCGTTTCTAAATATTTTAGAAATCATGTCCAAAATACAATAAGTGATTTGAAACATCTTGTCCAATATCACCAGCTAGGGAAGTGTGATGTGTCATGTCCCACACTATCCTTGATCATACCAAAAAAACCAACCTATATGGTTGAATATTAATAATAATAAAATTTCATGTACATCATTAACATATTACAAGAATAGGTCTTCAACATTTTATATTTCATTTATTTAAGGGAATATTCTATTTTTTAAATAATTATCATGTGACATTGTTAGTCCACTAACATTTCATTCAATTATATTAAGTAATTTCAAATTGTATTAAGTAAAATCCACTTATATGGTTGTTTATTTTCATGTTACATATGATAGTCTTAATAAATTCAATAAAAGACACCAATTTAGTGTTTCTTATCAAAAAAGAGGGCCTCCAAAAATTTCAAGGTTTAGTGGAGATCCTATGACTTGGGATAATAATTTAAAAATGAAATTATCATTTTTAGGGAAATTAGTTAGAAGCACAAAATCCAAAAAAATCACACATGGTCTAAATACTAAAATATAATGTAGAAGTACTAGAGCACCTACCATAGATTGGTAGTAGGCTCCTCATCCAATATTATCCTCTAGTATGGTCTAGATGAAGAGAAATTATATGAATACCCAAATTCCTTGAAAATATTGTATATTTTCTAACACAGAAAAAATGGTAAAAATAGTGAGATAAAGAAAAAAGTTTGAATTTGACTAAATCCATTATTATTGCATATCCAACAACATAATAAATGGATGAATTGACCATTGTAAGGGAGAGTACACTCAAATTCTAGATTTGAGGGGAGAAGAGGATATCTAAATGTAGGGGGAGATGTGCTATGTGAATAGAGGAGGAAAATATATGAAGAACATTTAATAGGAGGGGTAAGAATTAAAATTCACAAAATTTTAATGGTTTGACGGTTTGGAAATGTAGATGGAATCACCATGCACCAACCATGTGTCATCACTATCCAAGGAGGCCACCCCTCATGTGGCTAGATACATAGTTAGAATACCAATGATCTAAGCAAATGATTCAGATCTGAAATAATTCAATATTTTTTTATGGTTATGGACCCATCTTGCAAAATATAATACACTACGAACCATCTATTGGGGGTTTTATGTTTGAGTAACATTGATACTACTAATCAAGCTGCAACCTTGTGTATCATCTGTTTCTTATAAAAACTAGAGCTTTGGGCTCTGTACAATCCATGGAAGCTTCAAAAGCCTTCCTAGTCCCATAACGATAATTATTGTAGTGAATAAATTGGTCTAAAATAGAATTTATAGTGGTCCATATCTCTCTAGAAATATATGATCTTACAACCTCCCCTCTTTAAAATAACTCATCCCCGAGTTTCCCTTCTGAATGTGTTGTGGTATAATCTGAGGGTAATTTCAGCCACTGAGAATGTATGTTAACCTCTAAAACATAGGTCACATCTTGTACATGTTTGTGCTATCAAAGAACATGACCACATGGAAGTAACATTTTTTGGTGAGCATTCATACTATGGTTAAAAAAATGTATAGGGTACTCCTCAAAATAATTGTCAATATCCAACTCAGCCCTATTAGGTTGAAGGACATGATTCTACTCTAAATGAAAACAATATATTTGGAAAATGTGAAAAACATCTTGCATAGACAAGAATTAATTAGTGAGTGTTATCTAATAATTCAATAGTATAAACCTCTCTGATACCTCAAAATCTTTGAAAAATGAATAAAATAGCTTACCTACCTCAGAATCCATTGATTCCCAAATCTAGGAAATGTATTGAAGAATAAATTATTTCTCACCTCAATCTCTACAGGTCAATGATGGAGATATCTATATAACTTCCTCCAATACTGAGCTACATCCATACACTTCATTATAATCTCTACCTATTTTACAGTCTCCTAAATGAGATGATAACTTAGTAGTACTACCTCTTCTACCTATAAATAGAAAATGGGTAAATGGAATGACTTACTATATAGGGAACCATAATGATCCATTTTTATACTTGATATAAAGATATTATTATAGGAAATTTAGAATGAGATAATTTTCTTTACCAATAACCTCTATAATCATATATACATGCTCGGATCATGTTCTCTAACACCAATATCATATGTTCAGAAATTCTACCAGTCAATAGGGATTGGTGGAACTTAGAAGTACTTATGGACCTAGAAATTTATACAACCTCTACATGAAAAAAACATGAAATGATCACCAGTATATAATAAAATGGTACTTGGAACTCTACAACGGTTTATGATCTCTTTATCATATATCCTCCCAATATCATCCATTGAAAATTTCTCTCGAATATGTATGAAATGGGAGACTTTCATCATCCTATCCACAAAAACTCATATTGTATTATAGCCTATATGTGATGTTGGTAAACCCACCAAAATATCCATAGTGATGTTTTCACATATCCATATATGAATGAAACGTGGGTAAACATCCATATAGGTATAGGTGTACATCCTTCGCAAACTTATAGGTGGAACATTGAGTAAAAAAAATTATATCATGTTTCAACCCCAACAACCAAAGCAATCTGTGTAACTCAAGGTGCATCTTTATAAGAATAGGATGTAATTCCACAGTTGATGCATGATAATATCACATAAATTCTTCTCCCATTTTAGCTAGAACATAGATGTTTCCATTAATTTGCAAGACCACATCCTCTCCAAAATCACTACCTGGAAGTGGTTCCTCAGTAGAAATTTTATCCATAAAGACCAATCCATCATGATCAGAGATCCACATAATATTCAATTTATCTATGAGATAATATGTGACTGGTAATGATGTTGATACATGCTTCTCATGATGGTCTTTCAGGTATAAATTTATCTCAAAAAATAGTTCCATCATTTATCTCTAATCAGTATCCTCCTAAATGACATGTGTCTGAGTCTTCCAGATCAAAACATCATCCATTACATTACCATTCCCAAGTCTGTAAGAAAGCTCAAATTTTATGAATCAATGTTTTAAACCCATATCGGTTTTGTGAAATTCATTTCATGATTATTGAATATTTATTTCATTAATTTATGGTATATGTAGAAAATGAACCACTCCTCGAGTAAGTGTTGTCTCCAAAAAAAATTATGAAAAAAATCTGATAGCTCAAGAACAAGTGTTAGATAATTATTCACAACGAGTCCTCAGCTACTGAATCCTATATTATATGACACGATCTTCCATAATTAGAACTAATACCATCTAGATAACTATTATTTCACAATAAATATTATACCCATTTCTTATATCCTATAGAATTATGATCAACACTGATTTGAATTAACTTTTCAACTCCAAAAAGAATCTCTCAAAATATTTCATCTAGAAAATCATAAAAACCATACCTGTAAAGCCTATAATATGTGATTCAATTCCTAATAAATCCAGAATAAATATTCTATTATATCCTCAAATCCCCATGGAACAATTTATATCAAAGGAATTCCTAGGATTCTACAAATAAACCACAAATCTCACCATCTCTATTTCCACAAATAATCTTACCACGGAGATAATGTTACTTAGTAACTATACTTTATTAATCTGGAAGTGGTAGTATGTGATCATTGCTTACAATATATTCTCTATCAGTTCCTTCACTATGATGGTATGGTGTTTTTCATTATCATTTAGAGTATGTGAATACATAAATATATCATCCAAAAAACCAAAATTATATAATATAGGTATTTTTGGAAAACCCAATTGACGATATATATGAAAACTGAAGGTGTGTCCAGGAGACCAGATAAAAAAAGCTAGAATCTCATATAAGAAATATAAACTCTGAAATTATATATGGGGTAAATCTAAAGGTATGAATTTCACATAATGATAGACTAGTCTCAAATAAATATTTTTGAAATCCTGAGATCCATAGATCGAGTTATAGAAGTATTTTATTTGAGGTAGTGGATACAAGTTCATAATAATAAATAGAAACAATTTCTAGTAATCCCTAGAAATGAAAAGGGTTCTATCTACCTTCATGGATAATTTTATGAATGACTCCCATGGTGATGTACTAGGTCACATAAAACCATTAGATTACATTCCCACTAACTATATTTGGATTTTCAGAAGCATAGTAGTTTACATCCTGATAGAAGGAGCAGACATGTGTGCTCCTTCTTACACTAGATGAATAGAGAACCCATCCTCCCTCATAGGAGGTGACATAAGAATGATCTCACGGGAGACGTCATGAAAACAGACCACTATTGGAGGTATTTATACATAAATGTTTCCATAATAACTTATTAATGGTCTATTAGTTTAGTCTATCCCTCCACCCAACCCATTATTCTTATTATATGATCATCTAATAGAGAGATCACCTTCTCCCTTGTAAATGTAGTTATCCCCATTGGGTGATAATAAAATAACCCATGATAAAAAAATCAATATAGTTTTGATAAAATACTAACCAACTCATAATAGGGATTAAATAAAGGAATTTCATTCCTTAGTAAACTGAATACATATAAAATGATAATCTCTTATCTCAAGGGGAACTAATTTCATCGACATACACTATATGACCTAATTCCCAATGGATTTTCAAGAATCATCATTCCACATAAATAATTTATCATAAGATCAAGATTTTCGATAGTAGGTGTATATACGAATGAATTTTAATCACTTTTGTCAATTAATTTAAACACCAAATTATTGGCTACAAGGATAATATCTCATATTATAGATTGGATCGACACTATGTTCTACAATTATTGGACAAACGAAATTAAATTGTTATAATCCTTGTCCAGGAGTGACTACCTGAATACCCTGAGTATGTGTTTTCTAATGGTACTACTTGTCATAATCCTAGCTATGTTGGGCACCACCAACATCATTGCTTGAATAGACCATAGTAATTCAGATACCCACCTGGTGAGGAGCTTTTAAAACCTCTATTGAACATGGATTTGGAGAATATCCTCTTCCAACAGAACCATAAATAAAGTTTCTCAATAAATATTGAATATGGGAAATATTTTCAAAGTCTTTGCACTCAACATGGTCTATTTTTCATTACGGTTTATTTTTTTATTGCTTCCCAAACTTGTTATCTATCACATAATTTTATGTGGATTTCATATAACTACATCAAACCATGTGATAAAACTCCAAGCATCACTTCTTTTATCCAGATGAAATACATCACTATCTGTGTACTAAACTACCATGGCCCACACCTTTGTCTTCTCTCCGATTTCTCTTAGGGGTGAGGTCCTCGTTTTCTATATCAGATATTATAGTCAACTGAAATATTTTAACCTAATATTGGATTGAATATACAATCCCATACTCAAAGTGTATCATTTTCATCAAACCATCACTAGAAACAGATGGTGAATAATGCTAGATATAGGTTGAAAAACGGAATATTCAATCACATAAAAAGAACCCATGACCTTGTGTATAAATTCCATAGATCATTTATCCCTTATCTTATGTGAAAAGAAATAATCATAGAAGAACAACTATACTTCCCTCCAAACCATATCCTAAGGATAATATGTTTCGTTAATAACATCCCCTAATCTCTTAGAAGAATCACATAGTAGGTAATTTGTAATCTTGACCCTCATTTCCGTTGGTTTCTCTAAACACCGAATTAAATATATCATTTCCTCTAACCATGACTCAGTTTTAGGGGGGGAATTGACCCCATATAAATTAGGTGGATTCTAGTATTTGAACTCTCCAGCCAACACTTCCATATCGGGGCCTTGTAATAGAGATCCCAATATAGACAAAAATAGCTATAAACAAGCCAATTGAAACCTAGAATCAGTTCCCAGATCGGAAAATAAAAGGAGGTTAATCAAGTAGCATAAAAACGTTAATATTAGTAGCTCATGTCCCACCACCTCTGGAGCATGGTCATTTCCACCCTCTTGGTGAATGACCCTATGTCATCATAGTGGAATCTTTCTAGGATTGAATGAACACACCCCATATTAGAATTCAAATACAAAATTAATTATTTTTAAAAGAATATAAAATGAATAATAAATCCTATATAGGAGTGAGAACCCCTAATAGAGATCCTAAAATATGTATAGGTGAAAAAGAAGAACACAAAGGACAAAAATAGATACTCATAACTTCTGAATAATAAGGCCATTATGGGTTCCATGTTCTCTATTTGGTAGTATAAGTTTCTATATATGGTGTTTCATTTTCAAATCATAGAGTAAAATGACCATTAAAGTACAATTGAAACATCATGTAACTAAAAAATGACTTTTTAACAGCAGATATTATAATATAACAAGTCCTTTTACAAGGTTCGAATATATGTACCACCATTTCAAATTTTTAGAGGATCACACAAACCTTATAATTTTCAATTGGAATCCTTTTATTTTTTCCACTAATATTTCATCCCATCTGACCAGTGATCCATGGATCAAACATTACATTAATTTTTAATTAACGTAAAATGAAAAGATATGTGGGAAACACAATTTAAAATGATGAAAACATTTAAATAAATGATTATTTATCCCAGTAAGAAATATTAGAATAGTTACAAATATAAAATTTAAGGGTATGAAATGTGATATAGGGAACTCACATAGTAAAATAAAGATTTCATGAAATATGCATGACCCATGAGTCCACAGGTTCCTATAATGATGATGAGATAGTACATCTTTCCATAAAGGTCCAAGTGTAAAAATAATATATATCTAAATAATAATAATAATAATAATTATTATTATTATAATTATAATTCTACAAGTCATGTGGGTCCCCCATAAGTGAAATTATTAAAACCGTAATAGGAATAAAAACATGTCAAATTACAAGAATATTTGAATTTTCCCAGCACATAGGTTAGCTACTCATAATCATAGGCTAATTATGAAGTTCTGACATGTCATAGTTTCATTTGTATAATCCCAAAATAGCGTGGTAAAGAAAAGATACATCTACTACCACATTATGATGTCCTAGTCCCAATCCACATATAAATAACCCGACCCAATTATCCACATGGACTCAAGTGTTCATCCCATATGATAGAGGTTGTGGACTAGAAATAACGGTCTATGATGGTATGGTGCGAGACTACACCTTCATGATCAGAGTGGATCACATCTGTATGATGAATAAAAAAATAAAAATAAAATTATATACAGAAAAATTTAATAAGAGAACATCCATGGGAAGATATAAATATTAGAGCAATGATACCCACTGTCATATACAAAATTATTTCATGTATTTATGTTAAAAAAAGGGGAATATAAGGGGTAAGAGAATCATGAATATACAATAGTCTATAAAAATGAACAAAAGAAAAATACAAATATTATAGAATCTTGATCATAATCTCTATCCTATACTCTTCTACTCCATCAAATCATAAAAAAATATTAGCCTTCCATCGTTGTACACTTCCCCTTTTCCCAACAACCATCAATGATGTCTGTACAGTTATAAATAGTCAAACCAAATGGGGAGTGAGTAAAACTCAGTAGTCCAACAAAAATTAAATATATTATAATTAATCCAATTATTATAAAATTATCTATTTGATATTATGATAAATATAAACCTATGATGTTACTGTTTCCATGTTAGATAGGGTTCCTCAAAGACACCAGATAGACTCTATTTGCTTTATCCCAAATCTGAATGTCTCTGAATATTTCTCCATAAATATATAAATGTATTTATGTATATATATACATTATATATCTTAATACATATAGATATATTTTAATATCCTTGAATCATGAATTGAAACCATGGAATACAAGAATCATCAAATAAGTCACATACTCAATACGGTCCATTAGCCAAATATGCTTGGTCTAAGTATAAAGAATTTGTCATACCCATTGAACACATCCAACTATGTGAAATTCCATTTCCAAAATCCAATATTAGTCAATGTGAACCATAATTTCTAACATCTATATAAGTGATTTGGAACTTCATGGCCAATATTAACTAAATGTCATGAAACATCATATCCAACATCACATGCCAGTGAAGAGAAAACATTATGGATTATTCTTTTCTTGACCATGTGACAATGACCAGAATACTAGGCTGAATATTAATAATAATGAATTTATTATAATATATTAACATAGGTTAACAAATAGGTTTCAATCATTTCAGATTTAATTAATTTAATAGAATAATCCATAGTTTAAATAAGAGTAACATGACTCACCCATGCCATTCTCAATCGAACAATTCCATTAATCAATTTAGCTGGGTATTTTTTCAAATCTACCTAGATGATTGGTTGGTTACAAGTTACATATTATAATCTTGATAAAATCAACAAAACATACCCAAAGGGTAGTTCTATTCATGGTTGATAGCTACTAACAATTTCAAGGTCTATGGGAGTTCCTTTAATAATGGATAATGTTTAAAATAAGAAATTATAATTTTTAAGGAAACACATTTGATTCCGAATGTGATGCATAGTAGAACATGATATAAAACAACTTCAATTTAAGGGATAATTACTAGACCACCTTCCATATACATTCCATAGAATAATCATCCATTATTGGCCACGAATTTAGGAAATAATGGGAGAAATCATATGAATCCAAAATGAACTAATAATAGGGTATATTATCTCATATATATAAAAAGTAGAAAATGGTTAGATAAACCAATAATGGAAGCATGAAAAAATAATCATATTTCATTGGATATCCAATGTGATAAATGTCTATTGAATCTGACATCGTATGTAGGAAGAGGATCAATGCCTAACTTGAGGGATGAGAGATCTCCCAATAGAGAGGGAGAGGTGATATGAGTATGGAGATTCAAAATAAGGGGTTGAGATTTAATATAATGAAATGTGAAAACAAAAATTCAACCTTTTTTAAAGGGATAATTGTTTGGCTGCTTGTTTTTTCATACCATGCACTAACCTTGTGCCAACACTATCCTAGGAGGACACCCCCTCGCATGGTTAGGTGCATAATTAAATAAACCATTCACTTACCCTTATTTTAGATATAAAAAACTATATATATTTTCTCAAAGTCATGGTCACATATACATGGTTGATCCCCCATGTTACTATTCATCACTCAGAAAACATGTGCCTCAGTTTTTTGTTCCAAAAAGATCATACCTCTATTCACCAAACAAGACATGTATGATCCAAAAAACTTCTATGTCCCTTAGGTACTTTTACTAGAGTAAAATAATTTGTAAAAAATTAATTTAATGAAGTCCATACATATCTAAAAAACTAGTATCATACCCAATTAAAATTCTTACATTGAATTACTTTGTTTTGATTGATGAATTTTAATGATTGGAAAATAAATAATTTGATACGATTAAAACCAATCAGTGGTAAAATGGGATATTTTTTAAGGATCTTCTACGAATGTGTTGAGTATTTTAAACAAATTTATCACCGTTAAATGATATTTATATGTAATATTTTAAATTAAAACTGATATATTAATAATTAAGTAATTATAAATATATATGAAATAAGATTAACAACACTTAAAGATTAAAGGCCCATTTTTAAATAAATTTAGTTTTTATAATAAATTTTTTCATTTAAAATATAAATTCTTCTTTTTTATAATTTTAAAATGATTAAATTAATTTCCATTTTATTTTAATTATGTGAATGGTAAATTATGTTAATTTTTTTTGTGAATTTTTATTTCTTTATTTTTAGGAGAATAGTGAAAATACTATTTTAACAAATATTGTCACGTTTAAGAAAGCATCACTATATAATAATGAATTAAAATTTTATAAACCCTTTTTTATCAACCTAATTAGTATACGTTATGTGATATAAATTATATAAAAATATATGTGTTGAATTTAAAAAACCATGTTTGAAATTTTATAACATAAGTGGTGTTTTATTGTCATTAAAGAACAATTATTCTAATTTTCATTAAATAATTACTGAAAAGTTTATATTTTATTCTTAATTTGTTATAGAGTCACATAAATCTCCTTTTATAAGTTATAAAAAAATATAATTCAGTTTAATCGGCACTACACAATTTTGTTTTGGGAACTCATTTCTATTTTTAAAAAGGATTTTAAAAAACTATTTTTCATTGTGTTTTGAGAACTTATATAAAAATTAATTTTTACCACGTCTTGATATTGATTATTTTAATTAAAATAATTATTTGTAATTATTATATTCAATTTAGGAATTATGTTCAATTTTATTACTCATAATGAGTAGTTACAATGGTAAAATGTTTTCACCATGGTAAGGATTATAAGAGTTAAGAAGAGGGTAAAACTAAGATCAGTGATTTAAAATATAATTACCAACACTATAAATTAGGGAGAATGAAATTATTTATGACCTCCAATACCAGGTAATTTTCACCTTTTCTAAATTTTTACACTTATCCTTAACAAAAATTCTTAAATTTATTTTAATTTTAAGAGTATTAGCACGTGTGTCACTCGTGTCACCTTTAAAGGGACCAATTAACACTTTCAAAACTCCAATAAATTTATCGTAATATATTGATCATGATCTAATAAAATGCCTTTATAAAACACCTAATATATGACCTATAGGATCTTATCTCACAAAAAAACAAATCTAATATTTCATAAAGATAGATTCAATGGAGGATAACCATGGAAGAGAAAATTATCTTGATCATGTTATTTCTTGATAATTTATAATTAAACCAACTTTGAATATTATATATATAACATATTTAATTATATTGGTATCATTATTTTAATTAAATATTACTTTTTAATGGTAAAAACATCATCTACAAATGTTCTATTTGTTGGTAAATGAAAATGCAACCCATGCTTAGGTGCGTACAAACAGCTCGATGAATGATGTATTTCATTTTTCATATCTTCTTAAAATTTATGGTTATAATAATGAAATTGATGAATAAATATGATATCTATGAAATTATAATTATTATTTATTCATATATTATTATTTACAACTCTTACATTCTTTCTGTTGAAAAATGGAAATGTCGTCCACGAGTATATGCGGACTACCACCTCCATGAATGAAAATTTTCATTTTTCATAACCACCTAGCATGGATTGTTATAAAAAAATATTTAGTGATTAAATATGAAATTTATTACATGTTTAATACTTATTAATCAAAAATTAGTCATTTTAAAAAAAATATAAATAATGGATGGTAATTGTATATTTGAACACTAAAATTGATCGTATTGAGGCATTTTTTAAAATATGAAACTATTTTTAAATGTATATTAAAAGATAATTTTTTTATATTATATTTTTAAAATTAAAATAAATAACAATAATTTTAGATATTATGAAGATATTGGAAAACACCTTAAACTATAGTCAATATATTAAAAATTGTTTTGGAGAAATATACCAAATTTACTCATCCAATAAAAAAATGTAAAATAAGAAAATGAAATATGATTATAAATGACATAAAAAATTAAAATATTTTGGAATTAATGTAGTGATGAACCAAAATAAACTTACACTTTGAGGTTCCCCAATCCCAGATATCTGCATGGCATCATGTGCATCTCCATGAACTACCGAGGCTACTGACCAACATGAAGGGGCTATGGTGTGTTTATGGGTAAAAATATACCTCATTAACATATTTTAGAATAGAAGATAAAATATAATTAGATGAAATAGTAGAATAATATGTAAATAGATAGATGAGTTAAAAAAACACTATAAATAATGGATCAGTAACCATCCATACCAGAAGCAGTATATCAATGAATAAAAACTCAAGAAACATGTATTAATAATACTCAAAATCAGTTGATAATGAATTTCATTTCACTACAAGACTGAATAAAATATATACGTGGTAGAAGGTAATAAATTATATACAAATGAATCAAAAAGAAACCTAATTATGTCAAGAATTCCAAGCACTGTATTGGATATATTCTACCAAGATCCATCCTATAAAATGAAATAAGTATCATTTGTATAAATAGGTACACTTTCCAATGTCAAAACCTAGAAAAATATAATATTACTAAGTAAAAATTGGTGGCCAAGATAGGTTATGAGATATATCTCAATTGGCCATAAACAATAGTGTAGAACATCTAATTTTGAGTTATGTTGCATTTTTTATCCCTTTTTTACGTGTTTACAGTTCTAGGTATGAGTTTGGAAAAGGTTGAGAGAGTTTGGAATGTTTTTGAATAATTTTGGAAGCTTTTATATGGTCGCGCAGTTTTAGTATGATTAAGAAAAACCAAGTGTGTTCTCTATGTAACTATTCTATAGGAGATAGTGGGAATCATACTATATCGGCACGGTTTTCCAATCCATGTGAGACAACTGTGTGGGACCCGTTATCTCGAGGTAGTGGCATGTGCACGGTTAGTGCATGGTTATCCAAACTATGCGGGCTAACCACACAGCCACATAAAAATGGTGTTTTATATCTGGGTTCACTTAGGCTTGATCTATTTAACTCCAAAAGTCCTCTCACACTATCCTCAATCATGAGTTATAGTTATCAATGTTTTGAGGGGCCCTCCCACACATTTTGGAAGCGATTTGAAGGGGTTTCAAGGTGGTTTGGAGGTGGTTCGTCCTAGGTAAGTCTCTCCTCTTGGTTTAACATTGGTTTCCTCGGGATATACTCTTCTTCCTTTGTTGGTTTTCTAGATCTGAATTTTTCTCATGTAGATCTAGGGTTTTGGATTCCTTGGTGGTTGATTTTATGGATTAGGGTTTACAGGGATGTGGATCCAAAGCGGTTTCGGTGGTGTTCTTTCTAGATTTGTGGTCTGGTTGTGTGTGGGTAAAATTCTTCATAACCCTAAAGGTAGGTGGCTTCTCTCTCAAATCCACTTGGTTAGAAATAGTGGTTTTGATTAAAAATAAATTTTTTTCTTGAAACTAAATTTGATTATGATGTGGGAATCTTTTTGGAAATCCACTTTGTGATGATTTGGGGATTTTTGGGAAATTGGGTTATTGTTATAAAAAGGGGATTTGTTGCATGATTTTAAAATATTGATTTTAAAATCATTAGTGGATGATTATGAAAAATGTTTTGTGAATGATAGTTTTGAATAAATATGTTTTTTATTTAAATTTTGTTGGGCATGAAAAATTTGTTAGATGGTTTTTTCAATAAATGGGTGATTTATTGAAGTTAATTATCATGTGATGAGAATAATGGTGTGCTTATTTGTGGCCTTGGTGATTTTTGATTATTGAATTAATAAGTGTTATGGCTTGTGTTTTTTGTGTAGAAGTTTGTTGGAAGTATCAATATAAATGGGTGATGGACAGTGGTCAGAAGAACCACTAGTATGTGCAGTAGTGGGGAAGCACCACTAGTGTGAATGTGTGAACAGGTTGGATGGAAGCACTACCATTTTGGTTTCCCTGTTGTGTGTTTCTTTATAGATAGAAAATTTTTGTGCTAATGTTAAATGGTGAAATGGATTATGGCATTATTGTTTGGATTTCCCTTGGATTTCACGGTTTGGGTGAGTGACTTGATAAGGGTGTGTTTATCTTATTAGTAATTGTTGAATTACTTAATGTTTGATTTAAACTTCTTTATTTATATTTTCCAATGGGGTTTTCCTAGTGGCGCGTGTGGGGAATTCCTTTGTGGAAATACTACTGAGTATTATTACTCACCCCTACTTTGGAACGTTGGTTCCTTTTCAAATTTTTTGTTTCGGGACACAAGTAAGAGTAAGGTATATCATTTTTTAGTTTGGCATGATGCTTTGTAGCAGTTGTGGTTCATGGACCATGGTTCTTGGTGTGGACCTATGGATAATATCCATGTTCTATTGGAGTCTTGTTGTATCCTTCTTCTTGGTATTCCGATTTTGGCTTGGTTGTATTTGGAATGTGGGATTGTTAAGGATTATTTGGTTATATTTTGGTAAAGTGTGATTTTAGTTATTTTTTGACATGCATCATATAGTTTGTTGTTAGTGGATTGTTTGTTTGGTTGGTTTTATCTCAAGGGAAAATTGTTCCCCAATTTATTCTTGGTGCCCTCGACTTTTATTTCAAGCCTTTGGAACCTTTTGAACGTCACTTAAAGACAAGTAGCATTCTTCATCCCTCTTAAGCCAATGATATGGGGCATGATGTTACAAGTTGTAATAGTTTGTTTGGTCCTTGGATTTCAAGGGATAATAGTTGCTCGGTCCTTTGGCATTGATTGTTTGACTTGCTGTTGACATTTGATCTGGGTCTATTTCTTTATTCATGATGGTAGCAAGGTGTACGGTTTTTGGAACATGGAATATATTGAATAAAAGGACATAGATAACCCTTTGATGATGAACTTCATGTTACTGGGGAGTTGGGATCAAAATTTATTAGAGACACCTATAGGAATAGGATCTATCATTGTCCTGGGTGTATCCAATAAGATGAGAATTCCATGCATGGTAGAGACGACTTCCCACTATTATGCATATTTCATTAGTGTATAATAATATATGGTGTGATATGAACATGTTGATTCAGAAAATTTGTATTGGGTTTCAAAACAGAAGGATTTGAAACATGGAAACTTGTGGTATTTTCAAAATGGGTCGGTTTTCAAAACATGGTGGATTTTTCAGAATAGTGCAACATGAAAAACGTGAACTTGTGGAAAGCCTGGTTGTGATTGTTTTTATGTAATTGAATTTGAAAATTGATTACCCTTTCATTTTAATGGAGTGAAACTTATGGTTGTTTATATGTTGATAGAAATTGTTTCGAGTAGGAGTCATACAAAACAACTAGAAGAAACTGATGAAAATGTGGTTTCACCCGAGCCCTTGGTGAACCAATAGGTAGTGAAAAGTATAGTGAAAGTCTTCCAAGCTCTAGAATGTGGGAATATATTGGTTGAACAAAGGCATGTGGATCATGTAGTTCAGTTTCAAAGGCAGAATTCACCCTTCATTCGGGGTGATTCTGAGCCAGAAAGGGTTGAACTACAGCTGAATAGAGTGAATAGATTATTTTACTTCACGGGAACACGAGAATATCTGAAAGTGAACCTAGCCGTGTACATGTTGAAAGATCTTTCTGTTTTGTGGTGGGAGATGGCAGTCCAAGCCATGATGGACAAAAGTGTGACATGAGAGGGTTTTAAAGAATTATATAATTATCAATTCAACCATCGTACATTCAATATAAAATGTACAACAGATTTATTTAGTTTGAAGAAAGGGAATTTTTCAGTAACCAAATATGCGGCTATGTTTATGAACTTAGTGAGGTTTTCACCCAAGGTGTTGGGTAGTACATCATTGAAGGAACTAATATTTGAAGGTGGAATGAACTCAGAAATTTATTCCAAGATAGTGGTGTTGCGTTTAGATATTTACACAGAAATGGTGAATAGATCTGTGGTGGATAAGTGAGATCTTTTGTTAGCTACAGGCAGTTCAAGTATGTTGGTATGCTTGGGGAATAGTGGGTACCCAAATTTTTGGTTCTAGAGGAAGAGGGAATCTTATTTCCAGGGTTTGAGTATGGCTCAAAATCTGACGGTAGGATCGATGAATCTTCTACCAAAGTATCAGAGTAGGCTGGAATGTTTTCATTGTGTTTTTATGATCCAAAACATGGGGGATTGTAGGACACAACCTCGAGCATATCATAATAGTAAGAAGATGGGTCATCTTCAGCGTTATTGTTTTAATTCGCTAAATTGGGTGTCTGTGACACTCCTTAGGGGTTACAGGGGTCTTATGCATCAACGGGATGGGGAGACAACATACCCCTCATCAAAAGTGGAAGGTGGGTCTTGGTGATTCTCAGAAAACCATGACTCCTCAACAGGGTAATAACGAGAAGAGTGTGGAATGTAAGCTGTTGTCTGGAGTTCAGCTGGCTGTGATGGATGATCAACCATGACCATTGATGGCATGAGGTAAGATTCTTATAAATTCCACATTGATTAAATCTTTTTTATATAGGTTATACTCACTATTTTCATGCTTCTCACGTCATTGATATGTTTGGATTAATGGTTGAAATGATGCCTTCTGTTTTCAAAATACTAACTCCTCTAGGTCAAATAATGTGTCAATATTTCCTCTATAGATCATGTTGCTTAGTTTTGGATGGAATTGAATTGATGTGTGATTTCTTCGTGCTTGATATGGATTATTATGATATAATCCTTGGAATGGATTAGTTGGATATATTTAAGGACCACATAGACTGCCATGCACGAATGGTTAGTTTTACCATAGATGATCGAATTTAACTTCTCTATAGAGGGTTGAAGAATGAAAATCAGGGTGTGATTGATTTTATGGAACTATCTCTTGGCATGATCTCATATCATTTATAGGATTTTTCATGGGCATTAGAGGAAGGTGTTGAGTAGAGAGTTCTTATGTTTGTTGTGGATCACATTATGGATGTATTTATCGAAGAATTATCAGGGTTTTCACTGATGAGAGAAGTATAATTTATGATTTATCTCTATCTAGGGACCAGTCCTATCTCATATCTATCACACCGAATGGAACCCGTAGAATTTTCGGAATTAATGGTGATGTTTGGTGAGTTTTGAAAAAGGGCTCAACCGACCTAAGAGATTTCCATGGATAGTGCCATTTTTTGTCAAAATGGATGATGGAAACTTGTGTCTTTGTGTTAATTATCGTAGACTTGATCTGGTTACAATAAAGAGTTGATATCCACATCCATGCATTGATTTTTTTTAACTAGTTTTGGGGAGATCAGTGGTTCTCCAAGATATAATTGAGGTCACGATTTCATCAATTTTTGGTAAGGAAGGATGGAATCCCTAAAAAAGATTTTACAAGTAGGTATGGCCATGATGAGTTGGTGGTTATTCACAACAGTTTAATGAATAAACCAAAAATGTTCATGGAATTGATAAATAAGATATTTTAGAGACATATGGATTCTTTTGTGGTGGTATTTTTGGATGATATACCGGTGTATTTGAGGATTATGGAAAATCACAAGCATCACTTGGTGATCGCATTGGGGATCTTGAGAGACGATTGGTTTTATGCCAAATTGTCAATGTGGGACTTTTAGATACAAGATATTTGTTTCCATGTACATGTTATTTCTAAGAGGGGTGTTTCAGTTGATTCGAAAAAGACAGAGGTCATTATCTCATGTCAATCTCCATAGAATGTTTTCAAGATATGAATCTTCTCTGTTCTATCTGGGTATTATCAACATTTCGTTCCCAATTTCACACGATATTCTTCACCAATTAGATCATTGAAAATTAATAATATCCAATTTCAATGGGATGAGAAATGTCATAGATTTATTGAATAGTTAAATTCTCTCCTTACATCAGCATCAATCTTGGTTTTTCTAAAACCAGGGAAAGGGTATGTGGTGTATTGTGACACATCAGGATTAGGGTTTTGGTGTGTTCTCATGTAGGGTGGTCATGTGGATGCATATGAATCACAAAATATGATGATTCCTAAGAACAATTACCCAACACATTATTTGGATTTGGTAGTATAGGTTCATGATTTAAAAATGTGGTGTCATTATCTATTTAGTGAGAAATTTACAGTGTTTACCAATCAAAAGAGCTTAAACCATATATTCTCACAAAGAGAATTGAATTTGAGGAAAATGTTGATGGAAGTAATATCTATGATGTTTTATTTAATCTTAATGTACTCACCATGTAAGGGAAACTCGATGGAGGATGCGTTAAGTAGGAAATCATATGCTGATACAGTGAAACATTCATCAAATCAGTGACAGTTAACATCGGTCACAGCTGACATGAACATGGAATGTAAGGAAAAGGTTAGAAGAGATGTATTTAATCCGATTTAATTGATTCCAGACATGGATGGTTTGGTTAGAGAGTCACATACAACAGATTCTGAATATATGGGGATGCAGTTGAAACTCAATGTAGGGGAGACCATTGAGGGCTTGGAACTGAAGGGGAATCCATCCTTGTGTTTTCGTAATTGGATTGTGGTACCACTGGACTGTCAGGAGAAACATCTGAGGACTTATCATCATTCTAGGTGGGATGTCCATCCTATAATTCAGGATAATTTACAGGGCATTGAATGTTCATTTTTGAGGGATGGTATGAGAAGGGTTGTGGTGGGGTTTGTCTCAAGATTCTTGACTTTTAAGAAATTCATGGTAGAGCACCGGTGGCCAGCTAGATGGTTTCCACCATTACCTATCACAATGTGGAAATGGGAGAAAATAGAAACTGATTTTTTAATGTCTCTTCGGGGAATGGTCAGGAAACAAGATACCATAAAGGTTATTGTGGATAAGCTCACAAAGTCGGCTCATTTCATCCTGATTTTGGAATCTCATATGGTGGAGGATCTATCCTAAATTTATATCTAGAATGTGCTAAAGAGGCATGATATTCTAATTTCAATTGTATCAGATAGATATCTGAGGTTCACATCTCATTTATGGTAATCCTTACAGCATTCCCATAGGACCCAATTGACTATGATCACGGTGTATCATCCGCAGACAGATGGCCAATCCGAGAGGATGATACAAACCATGGATGATATGTTAATGGATTTTGTGTTGAATGTTCATGGTTCATTGGAGGAGCACTTATAATTCTTGGTGTTATCCTATAATAATAGATTTCATGATTTAATACATATGGCTCTGTTTGAGGTATTATATGGGTGTCCATTTCATTCTCCTCTATGTTGGGTGGAAATGGGCGAGGCTTCGATGATCAGACAGATCCATTTCCAAGAGACTATAGAAAAAATCAAGTTGATTAGTAGAAGGATGGAGACTGCTCAGTGTTTTCAGAAATCATATTTGTACCATCATCAATTACCATTGTCATTTTAGTTGAGTGATCATGTGTTTTTGAGAATATCTCCTAGGTTGGGTCATCATTGGTTTGGAAAGTGTGGAAAGTTATCTCCAAGGTATATTACTATTTTTGAGATTCTTGAGAAGATTGGAGAGGTTCCTTAACATTTGGAATTTCCACCATGGTTTAGTGAAGTACACAATGTGTTTCATGTGTCGTAGTTGAAAAATTATCATCCAGATCGTGACCATGTGATTCGTTGGGATCATGTTTAGCTTGAAACATATGGTTCTTTAGTGCACGTTCTAGTGCATGTTGTGAATATAAAAGAGAAACTCATTAATGTTAAAATCATAGGTTTAGTTAATGGTTTGTTGTGTACAATAAGATTCATCTAGAGACATCGGTGTGGGAGAAAGATTTCATCAAGCTATGGCCTGAGCTATTTCAGAAATGGGATGGTTCTCTACATTCTGTATATGGAAAGTCCAATGGTGGGGAGAATATAGTAGCCCCGGTTGGAGGTATGTAGACATTTTATGCATTTTAATGTGTTTAATTTTCTTGGGATTAGATGGGAAGAGGTTGATAGGGTTTAGAATGATTTTGAATAAGTTTGGAGGCTTTTCTATGGTCGCACGATTTGAGCATGGTTAGGGAATACCATGTGGGTTCTCTAGGTAATAGTGCAAGGGGAGACAATGGGATTTTCATAGTCTATACACTATTTTAAAAACTGTGTGAGACCAACCGTGTGAGACCCCTCCTCTCGAGGCAATGTCATGTGTACAGTTATTGCATGGTTTTACTAAACCATGAGGGAAAACTATGCAACCACTTAAAGAATGGATTTTTAAATCTAGGTTCACATGGGCTTGATCTATTTCACTCTAAACTTCCTCCCATTCGAGACACACCTAGAATTTTTAGTTCCAGTTTGTTTTAGAGGATATCCCACTCTTTTTGGATGCTATTTAATGGGGTTTCAAGGTATTTTTAAGGTTGTTCCTCGTGAGTATGTATATATTCTTGGTTTCTCATTGGTTTCCTCTAGATATACTCTTCTCCCATTCTTGGTTTTCAAGGTCTACATATTTTTAATATAGATATTGGGTTCTGGTTACCTTGGTTTCGGATTTTATGGCTTATGGATGATAGGGAAGGGAATCTCATGCGGTTTCAGTTGTGTGCTCTCCATATTTGGGGTGCAGTTGTGGGTGGGTCAAATTTTATGGAACCCTAAAGGTTTGTGGATTTTCTCTCGACTCCGCATGGTTAGAACTAGTTTTTTGGGTTATAATTAATTTTTTATTGATATTAATTATGATAATGATGTGTGAATCTTGTTGGAAATCCATTTGATGATGATTTGGGGATTTTGGGGAAAATGTGTTAATGTTGAAAAAAAGGGATTTATTGTGTGATTTTAAATGTTCATTATCAAATTATTATTGGGTGATTATGAATAATGTTTTCTTAAAGATTGTTTTCAATAAAGATGTTTTTAATTGAAATGTTGTTTGGACTAGAAAATTGGATAAAGAATTTTTTCAATAAATAGGTGATTTATTTAATTGAATTGGCATGTGATGAGAATGATGGTGTGCTTTTGTGTGGCCTTGGTTCTTTGTTCATGTTGGATGATTAAGTGTTATGTATTTTTTTTGTTGGGTTTAAGTGGGTGGTAAGTCTCAATATAAAAGGGTGATGGATAGTGGACGTATAAACCACCCTTATGGGTAGTGGTTGGGATGCACCACTAATTGGAATGCGTGAATGGGTTGGATGAAAGATCCAATGTTTTGGATGCCTTGTTGTGTGTTTCTTTGAAAGATGGAAATTTTTGTGGTAGTGTGAAATGGTGAAATTTCTTATAGAATGATTCTTTGCCTTTTCCTTATATTTCATGAATTGGGTGAGGTGACTTGTTGAGGGTGTTCTCGGCATATTGGTAATTCTTGAAGTACATTATGTTTTATGTAAGATTCTTTATATAATTTTGCTAAAAGATTAATCCTAGTATCGTATGTGGGGAAGTCATTTGGGGAAATCATAATATGTATTATGATTGACCCCTGCTTTGGAACTTTTGTGGTTTTTTCATAGGTTTTGTTCTAGGACCAAGGTAAGTGTAAGGAATCTCAATTTGCTAGTAGTTTGGCATGATGCTTTGGTGATGTTGGGGTGCTTGGATCATAGAGCATGGAGTGTATATATGGATGTTGAACTTGTTCTATCAGATTCTTGTTGAATTCCTCTACTTGGTACTCTAATTTTGGCTTGGTGAGTGGGATTGTTATGGATTAGCTAATTGTCTTTTGGTAATGCATGGGTTTTGTTATATTTTCAACATGCATGATATAGTTTGTAGATATATTATCGTTTGGTTGGTTGGTTTTATATTAAAGGAAAACTATTCCCCAATTTTTCTTTAAGTCCTCATCATTTATTTCCAGCCTTTGGCACCTTGGAAACATTTCTTAAGGTCATTTATAATTCCTCCGCCCTCTCAGGCCAATGAGATGGGGTGAGATGTTATAAATAATTTGTATCCCATCCATTCTAAGAAACATAAACTGGCAGTATATAGGTATGTACATAAATATAATGATGTACAATAATGAAATTACATTGATGACTTCTTTAGCCTTAATTAGTAATGTCTATGAACATGACATCATTAACTAAAGTCATTTAAATGCAGTTTATATAATGTCTCACAAGAGGTGTAACCAACACGGACATCATGTCCTGATAATGATAGATAGGATCCAATACATAAAACTAATCCAATTATGATGATAATAATTAAGATGGCTCAAGATAATAACCATGGAATCTTTAACTTCAGGGGTCAAGTTAACTCAGTAATGACAATTAGTCTAACTACATGGGGTCTTAGTGTAATCCAAAAATCCCATCCCAAAGAGTTTTATAATAATATGATTATAACTAAGTCCAGTGATCACATCAAAGGTAAAATATGATCATTATTTAATGGGCCAAATGGTTTTATCCATGTCACCAATCATCCAAAGACAAAAATTTGGATCCATTGACTATATTTATGGAATCCTGATATCTGAATGACATTGGAGGGATCTTATAGCATAATTTTAGCCATCCACAAATAGAAAAGGAACATGTTCCATGGTGGGTATATCTCTTGTAAAATGGTATCCTTGGATTAGAATGGTGTCCTTTTGTGCTCATGGAATACCCATGGGAATCCAAGGATGGATCGAGTGTGACCACACAAATAAAGGTGAAAAAGTCTATAAGCGATGGGCACCTTATATTTGATTCATATATTATGTTAAACCATGTGATACACTTTCAATTTAATATGTCTATATGGTTCATTCCATGACACTCATTACTTTGACCATGCTTATCAAGGAAATGAAACCATTTATCATTTTAACTACATAATCATTAATTAGGTTCAATCCACTAAATTACATTTAGCAAGGCAAGGTGTTCTATAGACACAAAACCAAGGAATTCTATTTTTTTGTCTGTGCCAAGTGATATCTATAATATACTTTCCAAGGAACCATTAAAATATTCATTTATTAATTTGACCCACGTAACATTGGAAGGTCAAGTGATACTATAATTTATTATCCATTAAAAATATATGTATAATTAATTGAAAACAAATTACCATTATGAAGGTAAATACACACACCCTAATAATGTCATAGGTCAACCCACATGGGTAGACAAGGCATAATTTAGGTAAAAACATACTTTGGGTGGAATGTATTGGGGTATCAACCTTTAAAAGTGTGACAAAAACATATATAATGGGATATAAAATAAAATAATAATGATTATAATCATATGACATGAATTCAATAATAAATTTTGGATGAAATCAGCATGCACCCAATGATGATAATTTATGAAATAGTGAGACTTTATGGATGAGTAAAAAACCGCCAACCTTAAGATCATAAAACACTCCTTTTCTATTAATATACTTTAGTTTGGCCTCGATGATAAGAAATCTAAAGAATGGATCAACACCCTAAAAATGGAAAATATAATCTGGAATATATGTATCATCATCGATAGAAATATTAATTATGAAACAAGATAGCAGATCTAAGAGATTACTAGGAGTAATCCAACAAGACCATCATAACTTCGATTGGACACTCGAAGAAGAATCAAGATAAAAACTATAAATGTAGGAAAAATGGAGCTCCAATATGAGAAATGGAGGATACCTTCATTAGAAATAAAATATTGAAGGAGAGGGTAAGTTTAATTATAAATTATGGAAAATTTGGTCCTTTCAACCAAAATTTAAGGGGAGCATGGTTTGGAAACATGGTTGGAAAACATGTTCACCAACCATTTATAGAACATCGTTTCAAGGAGTACCTAGCACGTTTTGAACCTCATTGACTGAGAAATCAAGTGCCAATAGTGTGAAAATCTCTACTATGTTTTTGTAGATGCCTTCATGGTCACGTGCCCCTAGTACACTATTAAGGAAAACTATGCACCATGCTTCACCCCCTCTATTCATGACCAAATAGTTATGGAAACAATGTGGATTGGCTCACATGGTTTCTAGTAAATGGGTGGCCATTAACTTTTTTCCACCATTTGGGGGTTTAAGAACTATAAAAGTTGAAAAAACCCCAGTACACTCTATGATCTCATTATGAATAACTATTTGGTCCATAATAAATAGTTCTATAAAAATTTAAACGATCCATAACTAAGGAAAAAACTAGTTTCTTGCAGTATTCCCCCATTAATGGAACTCATCCATGAGTTCACCATCCATGGGAAGACAAAAATTGTATGAGTATAGATCTAGACCCTAGGAACTTAAATTGGCCTCCACTTTCATATTATTTTCATATACATGGTCCTACTACCATTGAACCTATACTATAGGAACATACTAGCCTTAGTGAGCCTTAATGCTCCTGTCAATGTTGTATATAATATACTCTCAAAAAGAATCATCAGAATCAAGTTCCATATCATTGGGTAAAAAATTATTTGGGTTGGCATGATAACATTTATGTTGTGAAATATGAATGATATCATTCCTAGAATAGTGGATTTGAGGTGAAAATAATTAAATGGCTACCAGGATGACTCACTATAGAATCTTTAAATCCTGGACAAAGTGTAGGGATAACTTCTGTTTCCATTACATCCTCCTATGCACAAGCCTAGGTGATACTTTTCAGAAAACACGATCTTTGGCCTCGATCACTAGAGGTCATCAATGTGGATAGAAATTATATTTTTTCTATACAGAGTAGTACAATTACATGTTTTGATCTGCTGAACCTACTTTGAAGTTCTTCTAAATGATATCTAGACCTAGTATCGCTACATCTCCTTCCACTAACCTATATAGGGGTGAGTGGAATGAACTACCACACATGGACTCTTATGTATTCATATAAATATTTTCCTAAAAGAAATTAATATATAAGAACATGATGAAGGAGATATGGTTCTCTTAAGAACCACAGAAATCAAGAAAACGTGCTTGGAGTATTTCCCCTAAAACCTATATCATACATTCTGATTGGATAATGGTATGAGGGTGAAATGTTTGGAATTAATGTACATATGTACCCATTAATTTTTGAAACAACTCCTATAATTGTGATGTGAAATGAGCTTCCCTTTCTAAAATGATTTTAAAAGAGACCCCATGTAGATGTATGATCTCAAAAATATAGAAGTATTCAATCTCATCCACTAGTAATGTATCCTAGACTACCTAGATGTGGGATACTTCTTACAGTCTATAAATGACTATCAAAACTACGTCTCTAGCTCAAGGAAATATCGGTATGGAGATTAAAATATCTAGATAAAATACTTCCCATTTTTTATTCTAGTACTAGTAACAGATTTAATAATATATTAGGTCCTTTGTTCTCCATCTTCACCTATAAACATGTGGAACACCTAGGGATAAAGCCTTCTATCTATAATTTAATACTAGGCCACCAAAAATAGGGTTGAAAATATTGATACATCATGGATATTCCAAAATGAAAATCTCATAGAGAAGAATGGGACTCTCACATTATTCCCTCTATCATATCTGTATAATCCTAAACAGGTCCATGTATACGTAGAATTTCTTGTTCATATATTGACTAACCCGATGGTGGGTTGTCACGTGAAATAATATCTAGTAGAACCAAGTCTTTAAGATCTAAAAACTACCTTCTCTTCTCCATCTCATGTATTGAAGATGTAACTACCAAGTCTGTTAGAGAATACTAATCATGAATCTCAATGAAAATTATATTTTTCATAGAAAAGCGGGAAAAATTCCAACCATCACTAGATTCATGAGTGGAATGTGAATGACTTTACATACTCAATGAATTTTATATGGAGTTTACCTTTCTAGAAATATATTCATGCTAAAATTAAGTAGAATAATGATATTTGACCCATATATATTTTCTAAGAATCCAGTTACACTGTGTAATGATAAATTTGAGGCTCTTGTTGTCGTCATACACCACAAAGCACTCACTCATCAGATATTTTTTCAAAAAAATGTAGGGCATGGAAAAGGTAAGAAAGATCTAGGTCATGCGGTAGATAATTCATCTTATAAGGCCTCAAATGATAAGATATGTAGGAAAAATCATTGTCCACCTATTTCATCATTGATTCAAACCAAAATACAAATTCATCACATTAATTTATAAAGCCTCTTCAAGGATCTGGAAGAATCAAAATAGGTGATGAAACAATCATTCCTTTCGTTTCCTAAAAGGATTTTTCACACTCTATGACTACATAAAATTTAAACCCTTTTTGTTCGAATAGTACAAGGTGAATTGAGGAATGGAGATTCTTGTATAAAACACCTATAATAACCACCCATCCCCAAGAGACTGCATTTATCAAATAGGTTCATGGGCATCTCATAGAAAACCACTACACTCACCTGCTCTAGGTCACTAGATACTTCTGATTTATAGTTAATATGACTCAATATGTGAATATTGATGATATAGAAGAGGCCTATATAAATCATAAATTAATTATAATTCTCCCTTTATGTATTAAGTATGATATCAATATGTAATGAATGGTCCCTACAAGAATGATAATACACAATGATGTCATCCTTAAAGACCATGAAAAAATAATCAAGATAGGGATGAAAAAAACTATTAAACAAGGCCATGAAAATGGAAGTCATGACCATGAGAGGTAAAGGTCCAAAAAGAAACTCATATAGATAGTACCTATATAAAAAATTTTAGAAGGTTTGTCTGGAGTTCTAACTCGCATCTGATGAAAGTCCGATCTGAGGTTTATATTTGAAAATTCACTATATATTTAGATATTTTCAATGATATCATCTACTATTGGTAGAGTACTCCAATTATAAATACTGAACTAGTTAAAATCACTAATCTATGAATAATTTAATGGTACCATATGCCTTTTTGGAGAAGATAATGGGTGAACCCCATGAAGATGTGTTAGGATACATAAAAACATTATCTCTATGATCCCAGAACAATCTATTGAGCTCATGGATCTTAGTCGGTGTCATCAAATATAGAGGAATGGACAATAAAGATACTCATGGATTAAGATAAATTGTAAACTTAACCTAAATATCATAAGGTAATCCACATAAATCATCATGAAACAAATCCATTAAATGATCTATTATAGGAGTGAATTCAGACTGATGTAATTTCTGATCCTCCATGAAGGGACTATCAATCTGGGAATTTTCTATACGTATCCCTTGATGCTTTGGTCCATTTATATCAGTCAGGACATTCCACTCAACATTTTGTAGATAACTTCTTTCCAATAGTGATGTAGATAAAAAATTGTGATGATTGAAGTGTAAAAAGTTGTGATATAGAACCAATTAATTCATCCCAAGATTGACATGAAAATTCATCATCTCAAGAACAAAGAGATACCATAAAATGGGATAACATCAAATTCTATGGGGATAGTCCCTACATTGGTGTATTTCATTTTTATATGTCCCTAATAATTTATTAAGGGTCATCAACATAGTGTAATACTAAATTTCCAAAACTCGAATTTACACAGTTTATAAAGACCTAAATGATTTTGAATCACATGTATCAAAAATGTATACACAATAGTGAAGGATAATGGAATACTACCTCATACTATTGATTTCCCTGAACTCTGATCATTGAGTATTGGATGTAAGGAATGCAACTAACATTATCTATGGCTATGTGATACATCAAGAATACCTTTAGTATGACCACTCTACTAGAACTGATGATATGGATTCTAGCTACTATTTACTTGACCTCATCCATTTCTAACATTGATGGTTATACTCAAACTCCCTACATTATGTGGAATAAATAGACTTGACTAGAAGATGGTGTGGGTGAAGAGCCTCTTCCACTCTAGGATATGGAAGGCTCTAATATAATATTTAAAGATTACCTATATAGAAGCAAGATCATAACTCTATAGGGTCTCGGTCACCCTGAGGTTTCATATTACCCTTTCATCCACTCAGATGGAATACCACCAAGCTACCATCATGGGTATTATGGATGCTACTTCCCTGTTGAAATCATCATGGGAATGCTTCTTATTACAGGAAGAACTACTTGTCTACCACATCGCTAATCATATGTCCCTGATACTGTCTCCTTTGCTTTGGTAGAACTCATTGATAAGTGAATAATTAAAATTTTTGTAGAAAGTACCTTGGTTAATGACATTCACATGATTATGGATGGAATACTAGAGACCTTCCTCAAAATGTCAAGATCATGATATCTCATGACCTGCTAATGGTGGTAAAAATTGTTGTAACTCAGTCAAACCTGCTAAATAATTAGTGTCCTACATAACACCGTGCTATATATGCATTAAATCACTATCTCAATCATCTCTCAGCATCTGAGGAATGAAATGATCATAGAAGGAACTCTCAAAATCAGCCTAGAATATTCTTTGATGATGACCATACTATGTAATCACATCATACCATAACTTGGCCTAATCATGCAGCATATACGTGTAAATCATGTCACCCCTCCCAATAGGTGTCTCCATATCCTCAATGATATAAATGGTGTCTTCCAACAAAGACATAGTAGCCATCATACTTCCATACCATGTGTATATAAGAGGTCATTGTTTCTAGAACTCATATGGATGATTGTCCATCATGGGTGTAGGTCATTAAACACCCCACATTGACTAAATCAAATATTGTATACCACCATAAAGAAGAGAATTTGTGCCCATATATGGTATAATATGTACTTACACAAGTTGAAGTCATGGATGTAATAATGGAGGCTCATAGCCCACTATTTTTTATGATGGTTGTCACCACTATCCTATAATATGACATGAAGAAGTCATAGTTTCATCAATCTATAAATTCCAGGTACACGCCTCATAAAAAAATTTAAGAGATTATGGAAGAACTAGTGAATGAAAAATGTATGAAAAAGGTACTGACTACCCAAGTATTACCCAAACTACCTTCATAGAAGGGCATGGTATTGGTATGTGTGCAAATTTAATTTCCTAGGTTTACAGAGGTTGAAAGGTCTATATAACATTCCCTATTTATTTATTGGAAACCATAACATCTATGTCAAAATTAATATTTTAAATTATCATTTTATGATACAGACATATCATTGTATGATAAAATTAGATCACCATTTCCAGTGAATAAGGGATAATACACCTGATCATTGAAGGATTCGCCCATTTATTATCAATTTAATCCCATCTAAATTATGTGTCAATATGTAACAAGTAATATATGATGTATTGACTTGGTAAAATACCCATTCTAACAGATGAGTGCACATACACCTCATGATTTTAAATTTGAATCCATTCAATTCCAACCAAATCCTAGATCGTGTAACCAAAAATATTATGTAAGTATCATATGAAATTTAACAATCATAACTCAACTAATAATCCTAGAAAATAATCAATGAAAGCAATACAATGGACCTGTATGTCATGGAATATTCATAAAATGTAAATTCTAGGATCCTATAATGATGCATTTGACAAATATTTTTTCAATCATCTCATCAGGAAAATGATTAATTCAATTTTCAATCAAAATAATAGTAATAACCATTGAATATCATAGGCTTCACCCAATGGTGATATAATATCATCTATAAGAAGAATAATACAAAACAACCATTCTTATTTCATGAAACATGTTTTTACACAAAAAATTTGGTTACATATGCCCAAGAATGGCTTATAACTACGTTCCAAATCACTAATAATGTAACATCTCTGCTTCGGGTACCACCCCAAGGTGCCCCGTACCCAGTTGGTAACATGACCTCAAGTGCTTCTCCCCAAATTACAGAGGCTGACAACTAGCAGATATGGACATGGGTTTGATAGTATGGAAATGATGCCCTCATTATAAGAGTGACTCAATGGAATAACAATCATATACAACAGAGATATTATTAATATCATACAATAAGTAAAAAATGGAAGAATAATATAAAATAAACAACTAAAGCACAAATATAAATTATGCATGACACATATGTCATGGAATTAAATCATTCAAGTCACAATGAATGAATACACAATAGAGACCAATGTAATGAACGGTAAACAATCTCCAATAGCATCGCCAGACACAACTTGGTCACATGCACTCTAGCTCCATATAAATCAAGTACAAGAAATAAGATATCACTTTCCCTTATCTAAACCAACAAAAATATAATCTGTTTGGGCCCAAAATCACAACCCAAAGAGGGTGTGAGATGAATCCTAGTAGACAAAAACCCAACGATCTGCGCCAAACAGATAGTGAATATATATATAGTAGGTAATATGAAAAATTATGTAATAAATTAGGATGTACTCAAAAGTAAACAATCCAATAGTTTCATCCATATTCATTTACATTTATCAATATCATCAACCCAAAAATAACAAGCAACCCTCTGGGATGAACTCACAGTCTAACCCCTCTATTTTAGCTTTAACAAAGACACTCTATGCAAGTACTCACTGTCAATTCCCAATGTGATCTTGCAACGTTAAATGAATGTCCCGCTAAAGAAGCACTCAACATAAAACTACCCATGTGGTCTCACAACGTGAAACTATAGATTCTCTGAGGGAGCACACATGTCCACCCTCCAATGGTCTCAAAACATAAAAGTATAACAGACAATATGGGAAAACCCTTAGTGTCTATTTCCCCTACGGTCAAACTACACTAGGTTCTCACAACCCTGTGTAATTCAATCATGCACAAATGATATCAAACAGGCAATGTAAATCACTATATACTACATGGATAAACAGTTACAAGGCATGGAACGAGCATGTCAGATAATGTCACATCATCTTAATAGCACTAAGAATGGAAAACATAGCAGCCTAATAATAAAAACTAGATAGAGTGACCAATATCTGTTCAAACATGTTAAAACACATCCATAGCAAGGTAATTAAAACTTATTCTTAATCCAGATCCCTATCTCAAGCAATAAAGGCCTAGAAGCAATTAAAGGGTTAAATTCTGTAAACACGCAATAACCTAATCTATGGGTATTGGGAAATTTTGGACATATAAAAAAAATACAATATTCGAAAATTCACAAACCACCAACCTCGACGTTGTGCAATCAGTATAGTTTAACCTCAGACTTTCAATCAACCTAAAATGTTGTAGATCTACAAAAACCTCAATAATTCTCAACCAAGGATATCTCATGGAATAAGAGAAATCAAGATAATATGCTATAGAAGAAGGGGGAACTCACCGATGCGGTTCCAACATAATCAAGAGTGTTCGATTCGGATCGTAGATGGTCGATCGAGGGAACGGAGAAGAATCGCTGATCTTCAGTTTCTCCTGGATGAGAAAGAGCCATAATAGGTCATATCTTACCATTTTATGTGACCCCGGTCTGGTATATCAAATAAAAATAAAAATAATCTATGTGTTATTTAAAGATAAACGGTGTGTATATTCCTTTATTGGTCCCGAAATTATGTGGTCTCCATGTCACCCCACATGTCCATGTACTCGGCTATTATATGGCCAGTATGCAGATACCCGCACAAACTAGGTACACAACATGTACTCTTAAGTAAATGGCATGTACTCCTTAAATTTCCAGATACTCATTTTTCTCTCACAAACACCAGAAAAAAAGATCCATAATTGAAATAGAGATCCAGGTTAACAAAAACTACCCCACATAAAGATATTCTTCCCTAAATTTCATTAAGAAGTTGGCGAAGAAGAATCCTTAAAAATATATAGCCACTAAGATCGCACGTCGGCCTCCCTCTCCCAAGTCTCGTCCTATACTCGTCGGTGCTGCCATAGCACCCATAATAGAGGAACAAACCTACCATGGAGTACCTTCACGCTATGATAAATAATCCGGATAGGGTTCTCCTTAAACGATGTGTCCACCTCGAGCTCATCCTTCTTAGGTTGTAAAACATGACATGGGTCTATGAAGTAATGACGTAGCTAAGAAATGGGGAAGACTTCGTTCATTTCTAGGTACATATGAGGTAACTACAATATATAGGCAGTCGTCCCGACTCTCTAAAAATCCTCAAACAGGGAGACATATCTTCATGAATTTTTTCCCTATCTCCTAATCCTCCTGTGTCCCAACCTTGCCATGACGCGTATGAAAACATGATCTCCAGCCTCGAACTCTAGAGATCATCACCATCGATCATCATAAAACTTTTGTCATGATAGCATAGTATACATACCCTTTTGAATCAACTCTATCTTCTCTGGTGGCTCATGGAAATGATGAGCTCCCAACATAGTTGCATCTACTACTTCCAGCCAATATATGTGTGATCTTCATGGCCTACCTTACAAATCCAATTAATGTTCCATCTGAATTGTTTCTTGAAAACTATTATTTTCGAAAATCATAAAAAATTATATGTTATTCTCCAATTATCCTCTAAAATATAGGATTTCTGCTCAAAGAGTTTCCTCTAGAAAAAAAATTGAACACTCGAAGTGACCATTTTTCTGAGATTGGTAATCTTTACTCAGAAGTACATGTTAACCCAAAGCCCTATGTAGTCCCTACTAGACCGGAATGTAAAATGAGTATCCCAATCTTAAAAGATAGAGTGTGGAATCCCATTCATGTGTTCAATATCCCAGACATACAACCTTCCCACCTCTTCAACTCTGAAGGTATCCTTGATCATTAAAAAGTGTGAAACCTTCGTGAGTTTTTCAATGATAACCCAAACTACGTCATTCGGATGAGATGACCTCAGTAAACCTATCACAAAGTCCATTTAGACATCATTCCACTTCCACTCAGGAATGAGTTACTACTGAAAACGTCCTACTAGTCACTTACATTTGGCCTTCACCTACTGATATGTGGAAAACCTCCTCCCAATACAAGAACATCTCTCTTCATAGCTATCCACCAATACTGATGGTGTAGATCTCTATACATCTTGGTGAAACCAGGATGAACTGCCCAAACAGAAGAATGAAAATCCTGAATCATCTCCTTGAGTATATCTACTAACACCCATATGAAACCATGGAAACACATGATCTCATCCTCACATATGGTCAATCTATGAATAGGGTCCTCTCCTGGCACACTCCCCCATAGGACTAGGCCTTCAGCATCTGATATTTGCCTCATTATTCATCACTAAATCAGAGTAGAGGTAATAATTATAGAAGAATGAAAACTCTCTCCCTATCTATTGTGCACCAGAAAAAGCATCTCAGAGAATAGATCCATAAGCTGCCACTCACTACTGGCCTCCTGAACTGCGGGTATTTAAGTCCTCCTACTCAATGCATCAGCCACTGTGTTGAGTTTCCCGGGCGTATAGGCAATCTCAAAATCAATGGACTGAAGGTATTTAACCCACCTTCTTTATATCAAGTTCATATCGTAGTGAGTGATGATATATGTGAAATTTTTTGTTGTCGGTCAAAACCAGAAAATTATCTTCCAAAAGATATTGCTTCCAACAACCTAATGCATAGACATTTGTAGCCTAATCAATAACATGAATCCGGTAATTTCCCTCATGTGTCTTCATCTGTTGAGACACGTAAGCAATGAATCCTTCCCCCTACATAAGAACTATTCCCAGACTGATACCTGATGAATCACTGTAAACTATAAAACTTTTACCCGGCTCTGGAAAAACTAGTATTAGTGCTGAATTCAACGTACCTTTCTCCTCCTTAAATGATAACTCACAAAAATCGGACCATAGGTACATTGCACAATTCATAGTCAGGCCCATCAGTGGCTCTGCTAAGAATGAAAATTCTTGTTTGAAACATCTGTAGTAACCTAAAATCTCTAGAAAACTATGTACCACAATAAATTTTTTTAGCTACTCCCAGGAAACTATTGCTCTCACTTTCTCGGGGTCTACTGATAGTCCTGTCTCTAAGATAACATGCCCCATGAAGTGAATTTGGACCATCCAAATGTGTCATTTTGAGAGCATAGAATATAACTGATGCTCTCTCACTGTACTAAAAACGGTCTCAATATGGGTGGAATGGTCGGGTCGAGTGTGATAGTACACCAAGATATCATCCACGAACAGTACCATGAATGAATTGAAGTTTGGATAGAACATAGGGTTCATCAGTGCCATGAAAACTACATGTGCATTTTTGAGACTGAACACCATAACCACATATTCGTATATACCATACCTACTCTGAATGGATTCAAGTGGTATATCTGATGGTCTAATGCGCAAAAAATTATAAACGCATCTTAACACAATATTTGAGAACACCCTAGATCCTTGAAGATGATCAAAGAGATCATCAATCCTCAACAATGGATATCGTTTCTTAACTATAAAAAATTTCAGATTCCAAAAATCCATAGAAAGACAAAGTGTATCATTCACCTTCTTCAAAAGTAGGACAAGAGAACCCCAAGAAGAAGTACAGGTCCAGATGAAGCACTTTTAATGTTGCTTCCCAAGCTGCTTCTTGAGCTCCTATAACTATGGATTATCTATCATATAAGGATAAATAGACACTGTTTCTTCTCCTAGAACATGATTAATTGAAAATTATATGTATCTCTTTGGTGGAAAACCTGAGAAATCCTCTAGGAAGACATCCTTAACATGATGCACCATCGGAGGAAAGACCATCAGTGAAGTCCCCTGGTCATCCAGATACCAACTAACAATCTGGGCTAGAACTCCTCCCAACCAATGCTACTTGGGTCCCACTCTACTTGCCTGGACATCCAATTCACCCTTTTGTAAAAAAATCCACCCAATTGTGATGTAAAACACATTATATGCTGATATAAATCATCCAAAACATGGAAGAAAATCAACCAATCTATTCCGAGAATGACATCATATCATGTCATCTCTAGGATATAGAGGCCGCATAAGAAGTTACACCCACCAAACACAAGAGGTCACACCTTTCACTAATGTACAATTGTCATTCTAGTCCCCAAAGGAGTGTCGAGAATCAAGATATCATTAGAAGTAAAGATACAGAGCCCAAGGCTCTCCACAACACTGAAAAATATTAAACTATGGGATGCCTATGTTTCAAAAATTGTTGAAGCTAAAACCGAGGCATCTAAAATTTTACCTTTAACTATACAGGTTCCAAGATCCTTCTCCTACTAGGTCCACTCTATCACAAATTATTGACCTGCACAGTGGCCCTATGAAGATGTCTATGATCCCTAAGATAACCCATCATGTGACTGCTGAAACCCTATGTTTGTCCACAAAAGCCTCAACCTCCACCTCATCCTAAACGGCCTGAATAACTCCATCCCCAGTCTTATGTGGGACTCGTGCACCTGATCCAGTACGAGAAGTCGAAACAAAACCCCCATCACCCACTGCTAGTGAAAAAAACTGACAGAACCAGTGAATATGACCCATCATTCCACAATATTGGCACTCCACTGGGTCTCTTGGGAAATTTGGGCTCGTATTACTACTCTTTCCACTCTGTTATCATACCACCTGGCTACTTAGATGAGTATATCACCGACACGGGTCTCCACATGTATACAACATGTGGTGCATCCTGCTTACCTTCAGAGGGGTACCAACTCCGGATGCCAATCAGCATTATATCACTGTACCAGAATCTCTTAGAATGAACTATGTGATCTGGGCCTAGTTGACTATAGAGGTGATGCATGTAAACTTAAAGATGATCACCTCATATCGAATGTCATGCAAGAGACCATCATCAAACTTCCTCACTAAAAATAACTTGTCGCCTCCTGGAATGGGTGTGAAGATCTGCAGCTTTGTGAAGTAAGATGTGTACTCCATGACTGAGAGAGTACCCTATTCCACAATCATGAACTCTCTGGTTCAATCATCCCTCAATGTATCTAGGTAGAAGTAGTCATTGAAGGCATGTTGGAAATCTTACCAAGCCATAACCTACTAGAATCAAGCATGTGAGATCACATTCCACCATCTCTTGGAGAAATCATAATACATATAAGTTGTAAGATTCACCAACCTCTCGGGAAGAATCTCTAGATGCTCGAAGATTGATATCATGGTTTCTAACCAAGACTCTACAGCCTGAGGTCACCCATCCCTTGAGATAGTGGGAGGATGGTGCTGCTGAAAAATATTTTTCAACTCTCCCATTGACGAGGTGGGATGAGGAACTCTCCTAAAGGTCTACATAAACCTCAAGAAACAATCTAGGAACTATGAAACAACACCTATATCCGGAATAAATGCTGGTTCAAAGATAGGTATGATGGGATGATCTGTTGTGATTCCTGGATCTATAATGGCCAATGTTTGTTCACTTCCCTGTATCTGGAGTACAACTGGAGGACATCACGGTGGCATGACTCTAAATGGTAAAGCATAAACCTTAGTTGAATAATCACAAGGATTGAAACATAGATGTTCAAGAAAAGAACATGAGAAATAAAGAATTCATGTTCTTTAAAATATAGATTCACGACGTGTATAACCCATACAAAATGTGTTCCCTTATTAAATTACATGGGCGTGTTCTCATACTAAAACTGGTCGTGTGACACCCCATAAACATGGAATTTTATCCTTGGAAATGGCATGTAATTGAATCGTTTCCTCCAACACGAGATCCCCTACACAACTAACCCACACAGTTCTCTTTAGATAAGACTACATAGTGTGTTTGTGCCAAGCACGATGTGTACTAGAAAGAATCCACTGACTGTTGTCATTATTTTCATGAATGGTTACATGGTTGACTCCACACAGTTTGTTCAAGATCAACAAATCATGTACTAGCAAGGTTTCATCCACCTGTGTCATGAGTCACAAGGATGGACAAATGGTCTCTACAACATGGTCTATATTCTAGGCACACAACATGTTCCACCAATGGTTCCCCAACACTTTGTTTCTACTCACACAACTAGTCACACAGTTAAAGACTACACAATGTGTATATATAGTACACGAGGTGTACTTAAGAAAAGTTGGTCCCTCCCAAACAGAACTACACATGGCATGTATTCATCAATTCAAAATGTGTATTATTGGTTTTTCTGGACATTACACCTAAGAAACTTGTTCAGAACCCCATAAAACACTAAAAAAATTAATTTTCCAAATACCAATATGTTGGATCCCATAATCCATGTGAATCAATGATTGGAATCATATTCCGGTCATATACAACTATAGCAGTCCAATGATCCACCAAATTCCAATCCATGAGGGACCATATCACCTCAGGGACCTATGTTAGGAATTCATTCAAAAAAACCATTCACAATCTAATACCCTATCAAATTGAACATATTTTATCAATCCATTTATCACATTGGAAATCATATCTAGCACAACATCTATCACAACAACATGCAATCAGTAATTCACCCTAAATGGCATGACAAGAATGCATGACATGGGATATCTAGAAAGTGCCTATATGATAAATGAGATGGCATACCCTTATCTCATCAGGTTGAAATTGAAATAGAACATAAACAACATTAATAATAATAGCACAGAACATGTGAATCACCCAACGGTGGAATCAAATCAACTGTAAAATTGAAAAACAATAAAAATTGAAATAATCGAGGTAAATTAGCTTTTCTATGTACACGGGTTAGATAATCCATGGTAGAACTCTATACTAACTACCTATTACTTCATATCCCTCTCTCTATGCTCCATACTGTAAGTCATGAAGAAAATTATTCTTCTGATACCACTTTTTAACACCCTAGTTTCAAGTGCCGCCCCAAGGTGAACCACAACTGGTTGGTCAGATGACCACAAGCACATGTCCCCAAATATGAGAGGTTGTCGACTAGCAGCGAGGGCATTGGGTGTGATAGTTGGGAAACTATTTCCACATTAGTAGAGTAATGTAGTGGAATAATAATCATATACAACAATGGAAGTAGTAACACTATACAACAAGTAAACAACGGAAGGCTAAAAGTAAATAAACAGCTAGAGAACATATATAAATGATGCATGACTCATATGTCTAGGAATGTAGCCAAACAAGACACAATTATAGAATAATAAATAGAAACTTGAGTGCTAAAAAATAAATAAACACCAACAGCATCACAACCCTCATCTTGGTCCCATGCTCTCCAACTCGATAATAATAAAGTACCTAATGTTGAAGGGTGGTTTCCCATATCTATACCTTAAAAAATATTATCTGTTTGGGCCTAAATGAATTAGCCAAACTAGGTGTGAGACAAATCCTAGTAGGCATCCACCCAAAGATATGTTCCTAACAGTTAGTGAATATATATATAGCAAGGAATATGCAAAACAAAGTAATAAACAAGGATGTACTCAAAAGTAAGAAAACCTACATTTTCATCTACATTCATTTAAATTTATCAAAAATAAACAACCAATAAATCACATGGAAACCTATGGAAAGTACTAACAATATAAAACCCCTAGATATGCTTTAATAAAGAATCCCTGAGGAAGCACTCACCCTCAATTCCCCATGTGGTATTGCAATGGTAAACTACAGATACTCTGAGGAAGCACTCAACATTCAATTTCCCCTGTGGTCTCACAATGTGGAACTACATTCACACTAAGGGAGCATAGACGTCCATATACCCTATGTTCTCACAACATAAAAGTACATCATACACACTAGGAAAGCCCTCAACTCCCTTTTACCCGATGGTCTAACTCCACCAGGTTCCCACAGCCCTGTATAAATCAATTGTGCGCAAACGATATCCAAAAGCCAAGGTAAATCATAGTATATTAGTTGACTTAACATCTACAAGGCATAGCATAAGCATGCCAGATAATATCACCCCATCCTAACACCACTAGGATTCGAAAATAGAGCAACAGAACAAGAAAAACGAGACCCAATGACAAATATTAGTTCAAACATGGGATAACATGTCCATAACAAGTTAATTAAACCTTATTTTCAATCAAGAGACCTAAATCATGAAATCAAGGAATAACATGCATTAATGGGTTAAATTACCTAAACATGGAATACCCTTAACTAGGGTATTGAGCACTAATTCACATACAAATCAATGAAAATCTATGAAAAGGAACAAACCACATACCTTGACATTGTATGATCGATATAGTTGATCCTCAGCCTTTGAATTAACGTCGAACACTGTATATCTATAAAAACATCAATAATTCTCAAACAATTATATCTCATGGAAGAAGAGAAATCCAGATAAGAGGCTCTAGAAGAAGGATGAAATCACTGATGCAGTTCCATCATAATCAACGATGTTTGATTTAGATCAGAGAGGACTGATCAGGGGATCAGAGAAGAATCATCGATCTTCTACGGCTCCTAGATGATATGAAGCCATAAGAAGTCATTTCTTCAAATTAGATGTGACCTCAGTCTGATATATTAAAAAAAATCAAAATACACGGTATATTCTTTAAGGATACACTGTGTGTATATGACTTTACAGGGCCCCTCTTTAGTTGTTCCCTAGGTCACCCCACAAGACAATGTACTCTACTATTATAAGGCCATTACATGGATACCTGCGGAAACCAGGTATACAGTGTGTAATCCTAAGTACACGACATGTATTCCATAAATTTTCAGAAACTCTTATTTTTCTCACAAAAACCAGAAAATGCGATGAAAACTTAAAATGGAGATCCGGGTTCTTACAAATAAGGTCATGTCTACTATCCAAAAATTACAATGCATGAGAAGAAACTTATGATTCCAATTAATGAAATCCTAAACCTGAATGAACCTTAGAGATTCTCGAAGCTGGTTGACCCCATGACCTTAATCACAACTCCTTAAATTCTAGAAGAAATTGACTACAACAAAGGTCCTAGGTTTTTTTCTTAAGGATACTATTCTAGTATATCCATAGTGTGTCAAATGTGATATAATATAAGTGGGCGAAATTTAAGAAGTATGAGTAAACAGTTGGCACAATGGAAACAAAAATTATAAACTGTGGATTGGTAAACTATCATAACGTAAGTAGTATAGAAATGAATAACTTCTCTTGTATAATTAAAAAGCAATACAATAAGGATAATGGTAATATATGTCAAGTCTCAAAAAACCAGGAAATTGTAATACATGGATCCCGGTAATACAGGATATATAAAATGAACTGAAAGGAACCAAAATCCTTCCTATATCACAAGAATTGGCTCTGTTATCTGCAACAAATATCAATCCTAATGAATAAAATAATAATTTGGTGTCCAAAGAGGGATTTTTTTCCCTTTACAAAAACATCATGCATAAACTCTTATTGGGTACCAATTGTCCTCCCAAATGAGGTGTGAGATAAATTTCATTAGGCCCCCATAAAAGACACCAATTCCACCCAGTCCTAGAAATTTTAATTGGCATTGGGTAGGTGTATATATATATATATAAAGCATTCCGTCAATGTAAATACCATGATACCTTCATCATCCTCAACTGGATAAGTACATGAGCATGAGATCTTTTAATTAATTCATTTATATTCATTTCATATAATAAGTCTGGTGATGTGTGACCAACACTTGAATCATGTACTCATAATGATATTAAGGATCCAAGACATAATAAGGAATCCTATAATGATGATAAAAATAAAGAGTAATCATGATAATATGTAAGGAATCCTTGAAACCAGGGGACAATCCAATATTTTAACAACTTGTAGCCTAGATATAGGGATTTTTATTGTAATCCAAGGGGAATCTCCCATTTCATTCCACCATAGTATGACTCTAACTAGGTATAAGGTTCACAACGAAAGTAAAAAACGTATAATAATTGATTGCTCTCAATGGATCCATCCATGTTTTAGATCCCTGAACTCAGTGACAATCCATCAATGGATTGAGTCTGAGCACTCCTATAAAGGTGATCATGTATATATGTGATGGGCCCCATATAAATGATTCATTTGAGATGTCAGTCCATGTAATAATAATTCCATTTAATTAGTAAATTTGTTCCATGTCATACCATTCATTAGTGTGACAAGGCATAAGAAGGAAAGGAAAACATTCACCATTTTAGTTAATTAATCAATTATTAGGATCCCTCTACTACCTTCTAGTAGCCATGGAATGGTGTGCTACAAACATGAAACCAACTCATTCAATTTTTATAAACATGGCTAAGTGATGCCTATAATAGACTTTCCAATTAACATTTAAAAGATACAATTATTAATTTTATGAATTTAAATTGGAAGGATCTTATGATACTATATTGTAATGTCCATTGACAATTGATAATTCATTTAATTAATAAATCGATTACTGATAGAAAGGTCTATCTATACACCATAATGACTTGATTGGACAACCCACATGGTTCACCAATGAATAATTTAGGTAACAGCCTATTTGAGGTGGAACATGTTGAGGTATCATCCTTTAACGATGTGTAAAACACATAGATAAAGAGATACAAAGCATGATAATTATGAGTATATGCATGAAATACGTATTAAATAGGAAATTCCGAAAAACATTTATATGAACATGATGAAGAAAATTTATGAAAAAATGAGACTTGAATGACGAGTAATAGACCAACTACCTTAATCTCGTACAAGACTCCTCATCCAGTATAAGACTTTAATTTTTCATAGATCAAAATAAATATAAAGAAAGATTCAACTACCTAAAAATAAGGAATATTATCCCATATGTATATATAATTTTTGATAAAATATAAATGAAGAATCTAAGGATCAATGTGAATTCAAGGAGAAAACCAATGAGACCAAGGATGATTCAGTTAGACACCAGATGAAGAATGAGGATAACAGACAATGGAATAAGGAAAAATGGAGATCCAACATGTGAAAATGGGTATACATTTTCTATAAATAGAATAAAGAGGGATAGGATAATTTTAATTTCAAATTAGGATAAATTTGGAAATTTCATCCAAAATTTATAGGGGATATAGTTTTTCCACGTGGTTAGACAACCTGTGAACCAACCGTGTGTGCCACACTTTCTTAAGGAGGACCACACATGGTTAGGCCCACATCGTTTGAGATATATTCTCATTACCTACACAAGGATCTACATCATCTTCTTGAGATATCCACATGATCATTACACTCCTAGTGCGTGTTTAGTGTAAATAGTGTTCCCTAATTCACACCACTATATACCCCCCACACAATTAGTGGAAAACAAGTAGACTAGAAAGAATAGATTCTTCTAACCATGTGGCCGATGTACTTTTTCCACTGGCCTTGGTTTTATGCTCCAATAAAGACACATACACCCCCATAACATTTGGTAACTCATTACGCATCCCTATTAGGTATATAAAAATGAATTTGAATGAAATTTAAAGGATCTATAAATAATATAGGAATAGGGTTCTCACAATGGATCTGAATCTAGTATTTAATAATTCTTATTTGAATATTAGGGAAGATAAAACATGTATCTCCAATATTGAATCCACGTAAAGGGTTACTTTTCTATTTTAAATTTTATTTAATAATGTTTATGTGCATTTTTTGTTTGGGTTTTTATGTAATATTTATCTTCTAAACCCCACCCATTTTATTCTCCTCTGTTTATTCTCATGTTTTCAGGTATTAATTCAAATTTTCTTCTACATATTACTCCAAATCAATAAAATACTTTCTATAAGAAAATCATTCCAACTTTCATATTTTTCAGTAGGGGTACTTCTCTTCCTTTTCCAATTCTCTACTTTTTTTTAAATAATATTCTTTTACATACATAATTTATTTGTAAAGATAAATATTTAATGAATTTGGGCTTCTTTTCAAATTTTTAAAATGAATATTTTTACCATTTAACACATGTGTCATTTTTTTCTCTATTTATAAAAGTGAAAACATAGATTTATTTTACATTTTATGATGGACCACATTTTTTCAATTTTATGTTCTTATTTATAATAAATATTCCTCAACAATATTCCATGGTTTTCCAAATAAAATCATATTACCGTTAATTTGTGAAATCATGGTTTTCATAATAAGGGGATATTATTTCTATTATTTTTTTTAAAATGATTTCATTTCACATTTGAATAATTTTATCTTACAACTCACAACTTACAAATAATATTTAAAAAAAATCCTTAAACCCTCATGAAAATAATTTTGGAAGGGATTTTTATCATTTTTTACAACCACATCACAAATGTTTTAAGAAACGAATTTTCAATGTATCACTTCTATTTTCATTTCAAAATTACCAAAAGAAATTATTTTACTAAAAATTATTCTTTTATTATGAATTTAAGATAATATGTAATCTCTGAATGATTTCTCTTTCATACATATTTTTGTGAAAAATGATCTATTTGTAGCCTTCCATCACACAATACGGTCATCCCCATATGACCTTACCCTACATGAACCAAATTAAAAAATTATTACACACAATATTTAGTCTCATGTTCGTCCATCCTCCCTTGCATAGAGGAGTCTCCCAATAGTTCATATTGCAATAAAAACTAGTTTCTTAGTTTTCTGGCCATTATCACAAATGATTCCTATCCAAACCCAATCCCCCTTAAACAGGTTTCCTATTCACTTTTTCCTTCACCTGTCACATAATGTCACCCATGTCACGCCACTAGGAATAGTGTCTCCCATTAAGCTCTCATTTTGTCATTATACCACACACAACATATTAATACACATAGTTCATCATCCCATACTCACCAAAGTCACTAATCCATGTATTCATGATTCGTTTTCCTATATGGTCGATGTTACTACAGTTACCCATCAAGCCAAATTCCCCACTCACTAGCTTCTCAACCATGACATATTGAACTAGTTTAATGATTTAATCATTCTAAAACTAACCCAAAATCATAATTGAAACCACTACCATGATGTCTACATCCATGGAGAAGAACAACCTAACAATCAGAGTTAGCTATATAAAAACTATATTACATTATATATATATTTTAATATATTTTAATACAAATAAAATTTATCAAAATATAATAAATAAATATATTATTATATATAATAAAATAAGTATAAATACATATTATAACACACACATAGATATAGATATAGATATATATATATATATTAGAGTTATTATAATTATAAATATAAAAATATATTATATTTGTGAATACATATTTTATTTTATATATAAATAATATATTTTTTTAATTTTTATAAATATATATGTTATATTTTAACTCAATTATTGGTTTTGGGGAGGTAATTGTTTGAGAGGAGGTGAGGGATAGTTTTTGGGGCCTACCCCTTGGCCGAAAAATTTACTACTATTTTTTCCTTGAGTTTTGTTCCACGATAGCCTTTGAAATAGAACTTCTATATATGTTATATATCATATATATAATTTAACATACATGTTATATGTAAATATATAAATTAATATATATATTTTATACCAAAAAAATATTAATATAAAAATTAACACACACACACTCAAACACATATATATAGCTTGATATGAATATACTAAAAAAATTTATCAATCACTTATTCAATTATTAATTATGTTTAAACTTTTATATTTATATGTTTATATGTATTTATGTGTGAACATTTATATTAGTTTTATATAAATGAATTTTAGTTTAATTATTATATAATAAAATTATTTTTGTAATTTTATTAATAACTATTTTTATATATATTCATATAATTATTATTATAAATTTATATTTTAATATATGTGTGTGTGTAAATAAATATAAATATAAAAACAAGTTAGGGTTAATAACCTTTAATATATTAATATAATAATTAATATGTTCACTACATTAATATGAAATCATCCAAAATACTATCATAACATAATGAACACTTGAAAAGAGATGGGGTTAATGAAAATTTATATAAAACATCATGATAAGACATTAAGAGAAAAAAATGGATTAAATCATTTGAAAATATCCAAAATAATGCATAATAATCATTATATGTTGATGAAGTTGATAAAAAATTATAAAATAATCAGAAATATTTTTCGAAAAACCATAGAGAAATATTATTTTCTTTGGGTATATTTTGAAAAAAACATTGAACAAAGGAAAAGTGATTTCCATTGAAATATTATATAATATTAAAAATTAGTCTTAATAAAAATTATATTAAATATATATTAAAAAATAAATAAAGTCAAAAACATTAAAAAAATTACACTTTTGTAAATATCAATAAAGACTCGTCTGGAGAACATTAATCATATAAATTTTTATATCCTTTTAATAAATAAAAACAGTATTTGAAAATATATATAATTAATAATATAATTAATGATTTTTAATATCAATAAATAATACAAATAACATGGGCATGGTGGAAAATGATTTGGGTAAATTAATTTAAAACATTTAAGGTTATGTCTTTAAATTATACCCCAACAACTATTAAAATAAAAACCCCATTGAAGGAAATAAATTTAGAAGGAACATTCAAGGAAAAGAATTTTATGAAATCATAGTATAAAATATATAATGGGAAGTAGATAAAACATATAAACAAATACATGTGTATAATAGTGAACGTGTCCCTAAAATTGAATGTTCTGAGAAAGAACTCTTATGGAATGTCTTGAGTTTATTGTTGCATTCATATAAACTCACTAATAGTAAAATCATTTTTATTAAATACTTTTTAAAAGTACTTTTTAGTAACAGTTAATTTTTATGTTATATTTAGTATCACATTTTTTTCTAATTATATATTGTTTCTTTTATTATCCATCTGGGGTTGTACGGTCAATGCCTCTAAAACTGCATCAGTATATTGATAATGATAGAAGATGTTATATAATTGTTTCATCATGAAAAAAAATTCATTCTATGATAATTCATCTATTTATATAGTTCTAATGTCACATAGTTATTTCATGGAACTTATTGTGACGATTGGTATAGAAAGATTAAAAATTCTATTTCATTAGAAGTTTATATTTTGAAGAAATAATAGATACTATTAATAAACATAAATGTATATATTAAAATTTTATATTTTTTAAATCATTAAATATTTATAATTATTATATAATATTACCATTAAATTGCATTCCTTATCTATTCATGGAATAAATATTATAACAATGTTCATGTAGATGGTAAAAGAATCCCTTATAAGAACATGTTATAACTTTTAACTAAAAAATAGCATGTTTTATATAATGATAATATTACTATAAAAAAATTAATTATGTTATAAATATTATAATTATTCATTAAATCCATTTTTATAGTTATACATGTATGTAAATAATAAAAAATGAAATATTTTGTTCAAAATAGTGGTAGTCCACATGTACACATGGGTGATGTATTCATTTTATTATAGATTAAAGAGAAAATGGAAGGCAATTACTAAACATTATAAAATAATAATTGTTACCAAGATATCATATTTATTTTTTAAATATATCTCTATAACAATGTGTGCGATGTGGTTTTGAAAAAAGAAAAATGTCACATTGTAGAATCAATTGTCTGCATGTATTCACAGGTTATTATTTTAGCATTCAAGGATTTTAATAGAGGTATATAATGGTTATTATATGATAATAACACAAATTTATTATTATAAATATTATTATTTAATTATATTATTTTATGTATAATAAATTTTTTGTAGGTATAAGATGAAATTTCTTTTAAAGGACTTGTTTATAATAATTCCATCTTTTTTTATATCCTCTGTAGGGTTCTCCTTAAGCCTTACTTGATTGTATTTTTTGGAATAAAAATACCTCTATATTGTGGAAGAGAGTGTTGGTGAGTTTTTTTCAATGTTTGGTTGAGATAAGGTTCTAAATTTGTGTGGATAATTCAAGTGGTGAATGATTCTATTTATAAGTTAAAGGGGTGGTATTTTTTAATATATTTACACTTTGAAATAAAATAAATGTTATTACCAAATAAAGTGGAAACAATTATAATAATTTCAAATATAATATGATTTAGTGTTTAATTAAACTCATACAACAATCAAAAGAAAAATTTTTATTATATATTTTTCTTATCCATTACATCTCCCATTTACCACATTCAAACATCTCTATGGAAACTATAATTTATACCATATTAAATAATTTTATTGAAAAATTTAAAACTGAGCTTATGAAATAATTTAAATATGATGAATCAAAATATGAACAATATATTTATATATTTATTTTCTAAATTTTATAAAATTTAATTTCCATTATAGTTCACATAACATATAGAATCAATTTTTATAAAAAATGAATTTGTAATAATATACATTAATATATTCTCATTGCATTCCTAGTGACATCCATTACATGTTTTTTAATTAATTTTTTTATTACACTTTTAGTAAATTTCAATTAGATAATTAATCAATAGTGATTCATTTAATTTATTATGATAAAAAAATTTCACACATAAAAATAGTTTTATGGAATATTTCATTTTAAAATTAAATATTTTTTCTCATTTTTAACCAATTTATAATCAATATCTAAATTATTATTCATTTTTTCTTGTATATAATAATTTGAAAAAAATAATTTCTCCAAATTAAGATAAATTTAACTTTTCTTCAAAATTTAGATATTAAACAGAAAATTTTTGTTTATTGAAGAATTATTTAATAATAAATCTTTATAATTACATAATAATTCTATTATTTTAAATATAATACCTAGAATTTTGTATCAAAATGTTTTATTATTTTCCTTTATTAAAATTACTAATTAGAAATAAATATGCAATTTAAATAAAATAGTTTATTATTACTACAATTTCAAAACTAAATTATAGTCCTTTTAATTTTAAAATTTCATTTATTAAAATAATTATGCATAATTTATATATCTTGTAATTTTTTTCATTTTATATTATTATAAAGAATTATTACTTTTAATAATGTGTTCTATGTACCTCATGCTATCAAACAAAATATTTAAATTTAAATTTATATTCATCCTATAATCATTAGGTTTTACATTTTACCAGCATAAAATAATTTCATCACTAAAATTCTCATTACATTGGTGAAAATAACTTTGGAAATATTTTTGTCATCAAATATCGAGCTTCCCACATATCTCCAATAAAATTATGAATTTTCTGGTGAAAATTGTGGAAGTGGGGAGTGTTGTTGCATATCCCAATTTCTTTATTATCCAATATATTCCCCAGTTAGTCATTATTAGAGAGATCATGTTTTAATTACAAATCTCTTAAGATCAGTGCAGGCGATGGATATGGTTTTTAATTCGTCAAAAGTGATACATAGACGATATGATGTAACAGAGAGAATATTCGGGGAAGTTCTATGTTATATTTTATTTCTTATAAACTATCAATAATCAAAAATAGACTAATGTATCAAGATATTGAATTCATGTTTTCACAAATATCAAAACATTCTTCTATGGAAATATCTAAAATAATAACTTATCACCCACTTCAAATTTAAAATCTCACCTATATTTGTCATAGTAACTCTTCCACAATCTTTTCACATCATTAATTTTTATTCAATGAAGATCGATTCTATTTCTATCCTTTCTTGTAAATTATAAAGTCCTAACATAATCCTTTCCACATCTTCATCCCAATATGTCAAAGTTAAACATATCTTCCCATATAGAGCCTCATATGGCTATATTTGAATTATAAAGGGTATAATATTATTATAAGTGAACTCAATCAAAGGAAGATATTGAAACTAACTTAATTTCAATATGATCAGTATGATATTATCATATCCTCTAGTTTTTGAATGGTCATTTCTGAATGAGTACTAGATTAAGAAATATGTAAAATATTAAAACTATGATTTGTATCACATTCAATATAATGAATCCCCCAACACAGTGATTCAAACCAATATTTTTCATAGATATAATTCAAATTGGATCTCCATTCACTATCACCACCTATTTTAGGTATAACATGGTTATTTATTCTTATGATAATTCCTCTCAAATAGAAATTAAGTGCGCTAAATTTATAAGGAAATCTACCACTACACCAATGGTATTATTTCCTTTATGATTATTATTGAGATAGATGATAAAATATATATTGATATTCTCAGATTTCTATATTTCTAGTGTTAATGATTGCATCCCTATGTATTTATGAATATCTACATTAGCTTTCATTCATAACAGGAATTATGATTCAAATAGTGAAATATCTATTTTCACTGTAACCAGCCAAAAATTTTATTTAATATGTCTATACATATTGGTTACTCCTTGATGAATGGAGAAGGATGAGCTATGTGTGACATCCTGAATCTCTCTATTTAATTCATGTTATGAAGGTACCTAAAATAGATTCACACACCTTATAATTTTACCACTTCCTAGATCAAATTATGTAATATATCTTACAAATTTATTTAAAACCATATAATTTCTCTAGGACACATTTATCATTATATATATCAGGTTTTAGAAATAATTTTAGAAATTTTCGATTTAATACCTCCCCTTATGATTTAAAAATATACCCATTAAATATATTAAAATAGCAGATCCCTATTAATCTATGTAATATTTATGTCATCTTGATCATTTCTACATAGAGCATATCTCACATTGTTTTACATACCTAGATGTAAATGTATTGTGAAATAGTAGTGTTTAACAAAGTGTAGACATAATATTCAGTTTAGGTTCAACTATTTTTAAGTGAATATAAACTTACAGCTTTTATGATAAATATATATAGTTCACTTTTCATCATACAGGATATTCTTCCAAATTTATAATTCAAATATAATTACTTCCCGCCACAGATCACGCATTGGGAAATTTTTCTTCAGATTTTTCAATTTAGATTAGATATAAGATATTACCTTTTCAATATCTATATGGAAACATCATAACATGTTGATCTAAGAATAACTATAAATAAAACCCTTCATACCCATAGGTTAATGGATGTATAGTCATAGTGGCTGATATATTGTTAAGATCCATGAAATTTTATTCAAAAACCTTCATCAAGAAGAAATTCAATTCCATCAGTGTCAACATGGAAAGTTAATTTAATACCCAAAGATATTTCTTACAATGAATCAATAATATCCTATAAACCTTTGAAAAAAACTATTCTTAGTTATAGTGGATGGTCTATGGCATTATTCAAATAACAACCATCTTTATAGGATCCATAGATATTCCCACATATGTGTATACATGAGATAAATATGATACCTTATGTATCCAAATATCTTACTTGATATATAGGGAAAGTAGTTTATCTTTCTTCAAGATCATCAACATAATACTCAAATTATATTCATTCACTTGCTTCATTTTATACTAAATATGAATATAATTTATAAAGACCACCGCAAATTGATCGAAGTAATCTATAAATACTATATTTATTATATCCATGTAGATAGTATGAAAAATTCTAAGACTATATGGAATCAAAATAAATTTATTGTGCCCATACCTAATATAGAAAAGCATCCATGTGTATATCCTCCCATTTAACTATTAATATATATTATCCATATTGAATGTGAATCATCAAGTAATACAATTATCCTCATATAATATCAACCATGTCATCAATACGGGGTAGAGGATACTTGTTCTTGATTCTTATGTAGATAAATACATAATAAACAATGTAGAGACAGATAAATCCATGATTCTTCATAATAAAAAGATATATTTAACACCATGATGGAACATTAGGGTATATGAATCCCTTATCCCAAATATATTATAGTTTCCTCCTTAGATCTTATAACTAAATCAAGGCAATTCTATAAGGAGTTTTGAATATTGACATAACATTATGTATGCTTTCTATAAAATTTTCAACATTATGATTTAGTGGAAGTGAAAAATATTCCATATAAAGTATTCAACACACTCTCCTATAATAGGAAAATCATAAATGATGTGTTTAGTCTATGTTATATAAGATGAATATCCCTCAAGATAAGGTATTATGACCTACATATTAAATGTAATTCTCATTGAGAGTTCGTAGCTATCATTGCACCAATTGATGACCATATATTGATTAAGATATGAAATGTGAATTCCCTAACATAAAAATTGATATGGGATCTTTATTTATAATTCCAATAGATTCCCCAAATAGCATAAAATTTGAAAAGTGGTATAATAATAAAATTTAAAGGATTCACATTACCATAAACATATATAGAATATTAACTGTAGACATAAGATACAATAATTCTTCCTTTAAGAGTTTTCATCAATAATTCAATATCTAATCATTGTGAGGGTCACATAATACCATTAACACATTTATTAGAAATAAAATAGTGTATAGAACTAATATAAAATAAAATTGTTTCAATTCACAAGTAAATGATTTACAAACCATTCACCCCATAATTCGCATTTCCCACATTAGTGGTTTTGATTACACAGTCCTTCCCTTTTTCACCAACCCTAAGAGGTTGCTCAAAATATTTTACATCATTAACCTTTTGACTTAGGAAGTATTTTTCATAATACTTATACTCATTCAGTTAAACAATTGAAGTATTGTTAGTTTATTTGTTTGAGATTTTACTCCATTCATTTAACATATTGACCACTTCATTTCAATTCGATATTCATATGTTTGATTATCTTATATTTTATACATGAAATATTTAAATTTTCAATAAATGTAATTTTCTACCATAATTCATTTCACGTTTTTAATAGAATGTAGGTAAATTTTAGCTTTTACATAGGATTTTTAATTTAATTTTCCATAAAACTAAATTTTTATATTATTATCCCCAAAACAATGTGATTAATTAAACAATTTGGTCTCCTTTCACAAAATGTGGTAAAATAAAAAAAATATTCAAATATTAAAAATTCATTTACTTATAAGGCCTTTTATATACTTGGTTATTATCCATTAGGGAACATGTCAATTTTTATTTCTAGATTGATGATAAAACCAACAGTGTACCTTGAATGTTGTGAGAAAGGATAGTCAATGGCACCAATGGAATCATTATCCATCTTAATTAGCTCCATGAATTCCCTCTCCATTTTGGAGTGAATATTTTTTTAAAATTGTAAGATCGTGTCCAATGGTTTTAGGTTCGGTAGATGGTTCATTTTGTTGTATTTTTTGTTTTTAGTAGTCTTGGTGATTATTTATAACTTTATTATTTTTTAAATTTTCTTAGGAAACCATTTTTATTTTTATTTATATGTTATATTTATTAAATTTAAATAATTCAAATTTTATTTGTACCCTTACATAGAGAATGTGGTCTGCATTGTTGAGTGAATAAGGTTTTTTATGGTTTTTCCTTTCCATTATGTTTTGAAAATCACAAATAGTTTATCTTCTGGAAAATTATATTTCTTTATAGATGATTTTATTAATGAGAATATTCTTTCTCTAGGGAAATTTTATCATTACCTTGGTTTTCATTGCCGTATGTTATGTTCTCTCAAACCAGGTTCATTTTATTACTATGTCAAAAATTCAGTTCCTTATCAAAAACCATGAAATATTAATGTTACTTGGATACCAAATTGTGTGAAATTCATACTCTGAATTATTTGAAATTCAGAGTCTGAATTCTATGTTATTCAGATATCTAATTCTCTAATATTTAGACGCTGAATTCTCAAAAATTTAGACTGTAAATTCACTAAAATTCATACTCCAGATTCCTCAGAATTCAGACTCTAAATTACAAAGAATTCAGACTCTAAATTTTCCATAATTTAGACTATGAATTACTTAGAATTCAGACACCAAATAACTCATATTTTAGAATTTGAATTCCTCCGAATTTAGACTCCGAATTCATTGGAATTCAGACTCTTGATTATATATAATTCAGATTCCAAATTCTTTGAAAATCTAAATCTGAATATTCATTTATTCTAGAATATGATTTTTTATATGTTTAGACTCCAAATTTTATTTTTCCTTAGACTTTGTATATTCATAAATTGATAAGATAATTCATTTTTCCATTCACTTGCTTTTGTAACAATAAAATGAAGTCATATAATCTACTTTAAACTAACCATTGGTTGATTGACACATGTACAGGTCCATCCAAAATTCATGGAGAAAATTGAACATTGGAGGAAGGAGCGAACCATTGGAGTTATGCTTGTAAATACGATCTCTTTTGAAAGAGATCATTATCTATTGATCACCCTAGATATTATAGGTTGTGATGGTGTGAAGTTAATTCTAAAGATTAAAAAACTCTCTTTCATTGTCCGTTTCTAAACATATAGTCTAGCTTTCTTCGTGTAAATCTGATTGTGGCTGAGTATAATCGAAGGCTTATAGGGATAGGAATACAGAGGTTCCGACTACCTTAACATTTGAGGTCTTGCATGGATATCAAGATAGACCCCGATATTCTTATCGAGGGCTTACCCTAGTGTGGGTAATATAGACTTTATAGAATGTAAAAATCAATGGACCATTATCCATGGTTTCTAGATGCCCTACTCATTGGGTTTAACTACATCCTACTTGTTAATTTTTTTTATTCATGTTTTTATTTCCACTAAATTTTGATAATGGAAAAAATTATAACATTATTATACATTCTTATACTTTACTTACTCTAATAAATAAGATTATATACACTATAAGTTAGAATCATCTTTTTTGAAAATTGTTCTTTTGTTTCATTTCCAGATTTGTATTTCTAGTCCTTATGAATGTTTATTTCATATAACTAAAAGAAGATTTCTATGTTTTCCTTGTTTAAACTTGTTAAAAATATTTTTCCTTAAGGTAAAAAAATCATTGAAACTTACAATTCACCCCACTCATAAAACTGAGAATATACAACCACAATTTCGATCATAAAATTGGTATCAGAGTAGATATCTAAAATACTTATATTCAGATATATGTTTTCTTGACCAAATTGTTTTCTGTTCTAAATCATTCTGACTTAACTTTTCTTGTTCATGTTTTTCATGAAGGTTATTATATTTTGTTTTAAAAATTTTATATTAATATGTTTTTGTCGAAAATATATTTTCTTCAAGAATGGTAGATATAATGTTTCGTTTCATTGACAATCATAATCCTACAAGACTAGTAATTTTTATGGAAATGATTATTAGTACTAGAGAGATAGAATTAAAACCATTTTCATTGACATTGGAGTAGATAGCTTTGTAATGGTTACTTGGGATTACAAAATTCTAGACAAGGATGTTAAAACCTTCCCCAACCAAGAAAATTTACAATATCAACTAAATTACCAAGTACACAATACATTGTAGTATTATATGAACATGAATATATATAGTCAAATATCTTCCTATGAGTCTTCAAGAAACATATTGAAGAAATGTGAAGTTACTCACATTGGAACTTCTAAAGTAATAGAGAAAACAAGAGCAGTGTTAATAGAAGAATATCATGGATTTGTTTTCCCCTATGGAGAACCATTTTTCAAAGTGAAATAAATACTGACGACCATTATAAACATTCTTCAATATATTGGTGAAAAAGTTTTAGAAGGTAAAATTACTATTGACAAGATTATAGATATTATTCCTAATGAGTGGGAATCTAAAAGTATAGGCATTGATGAGAATAGGAAAGTAACCAATATTACTCTTGCTGATATTTTTGGAACTCTTCTTCAATATGAGAGGATAATAAAAATAGATGTCGAAATTAATAATAAGATTAATTTCAATGGAAGTGTATCATTTTCTACTACTAAATTCAAGACTCTATAAAGGTTTACCAGATCCAAGTTTAAGAAATTCAATGTTCAATCTAAGTCTTGTGAACGCGAACATTCTAGGAATGAATTAGCTAATATTACATCAAGGATGAACATGATAGTGGGAATGAAGGAATTTCAGTATAGGTATAAGCTATAATACTGAAAATACAAGAAAAATACAGAAGTCGCTTGCTATTTATTCAAAAGGGGTGGACATATCAAGCCATATTTTCCTATGATTAATAGGAAAGACCAAAAAGAAAATCATTCCTAGTGAAACAAGAAGAATTATTACATGACTAGGTTCAATAAAATCTTGAAAGAAAATGACACATAGAATACCAGTGGTGGTTACACTTTATATGAATCTTTATATTATGAATCTTATGACCAGAAAAATACTGGTCTTATAGACAAAGTACCTATTGAATGTCATTTTCTTATAGCTAAGTTACATGGTGATTAATCGTTAACCAATATGTTTTTAAGTAAAAATTTTTCTAATTGAGAATATTATGAATATTCAGATGATAAATCATCCTCATCAGAAGTTAATACACTACCTTATTTTTAATAAGTTTCTATATTTTCAAATTCATGAAAATAAAAATTATAATATATAGAAGAAGTTGGTGAAGGAAAATTCTATAATTTTTGTTTTAACTAAAAAAGTATCAGATCTTTCTAATGTTCTTTATTTGAGAGTTTTATATTTTGAAAGTGTTTCTAAAAACCATAATGAAGTTATTTCTAAGAAGGATAAATTTTTTATGTATATTGAAAATTCTTTATATATGGAAACAATTTAGAGGATAACTCATGTTATAAAACTAATAACTTTAAGGATAAGAACATGGTTATTAAACTAATGTCAAAATTATTTTCTGTAAGGAAATATCTGTCAAAAATTTACTCTGGTAAGGAAAACATGGACAAGATGTATTCTCACATTCATCCATTAATGAATAGTTCTATAATTGGTTATACTCATTTGAATCCTATTTTTAGTAACAATTATTTTGTTCCCCAAAGTGCTTCGTTTTGTAAAAAAAATCAATGTGGTGGTTTTTGGGACAAAACTTGTTCTTTAAATAAAATAAATAAAAGTGGTTTTCAGAAATAATATTATTTTATGATAATGTGGATTCCTTAAATTTTACATTCTGAAATTTTTCGGTCCAAGAATGTTTGGATTCTGAAAAAGTAACTCTATCACTTTCATGAAAATAATGAAATTACCAACAAAAATACATTATTCTTCTTGGAAAAACATTAATTTAAAAATTTTTATTTGTTAAGGGTCTTAAGAACAACCCCATTAGTATAAGTCAATTATGTGATTAATGTTACCTTGTGAATTTTAATAATGATAAATTCTTATTAAATAATTCCACGGAAGATTTTATTCTTTATACCCATAAGAATGAGAATTTATAAACACTAAACAAAGATGATCGTAAAAGGAAAGATCTACCTTGCCTCGGTATAGTGGATGTTCAATAGTGGTTATGGAATAGAAGGTTAGGTCACTATAAACTTTGGAACCGACGAAAAATCTTAATGAAGAGACTTGTTAAGGATTTACCAGAACATATATTTGATTCTTCCAATGATTTTTATCATTGTAAATATGGAAAGAAACATAAATCAAGTTTTAAATCAATCATTGATGTCTCAACTTCTGAGGCATCAGAGTTTGTGTAATGGGATCTCTATGGTCTAACAAAAAATGTATGTATTAGAGGTTAATATTATGTTTTCGTTTTAGTTAATTATTACACTAGAATTATATGGGTTGTTTTTCTAGAAAATAAATCTAAAGATTTTTATTACATAATAAATCCTTTAGAGACATATTTAAAAATGAGAAAAACATTACATTGATTAGTATTTAAAGTGAGGAGAATTTAAAAATTCATATTTTGAACCAATTTGTAGTAAGAAAGGCATTAGTCATAACATCTCAGCCACAAGTACTCCTCCATAAAATAGTGTTGTTGAAATTAGCAATCAAATTCTTCAAGAGATAACAAGAACCGTGTTGAGTGAGTTTTCTATTGCTAAATACATTTGTGATGAAGTTGTTAGTACTTCATTTTATACTATAAATAGTGATTTATTTAGACCCTTTCATAAAATAACCTTTTGGAATTTTCACTACTCGAAAACCTAGACTTTCATAATTCAAAGTATTTGGTTTCAAAGTATTTATCCTGAATACTAAAGATAATTTACATAAATTTGCACCCAAATTTGTTGAATTAATTTTCTTAGGCTATTCCACTACTTCTATGGATTATAGAGTTTCTAATCAAAATACTTATGTTGTTGAAGAAACAGTTCATATTAAATTTTTTATATTGATCCTTTTGTTCTTAAACAACCCCCACCTACATCCTCATATGTGTATTCAAAAACTTTTTATCAACCCTTGATAGAAGATACTTTTAAAAAAAATTGAAAATATTTCTGAAGCATTTACCAGAGAATTTTTTCTACCATATGTTGATAAATAGGTTTTACAATACCCAAATCAGTTGTTTATTAAAAATCATCCCAGTTATAATATCATTGGTTATGTAATTCAACATGTAAAGACCATAATTTCCTTAATAAATGACGTATAACTTCTATAATTTCATTCCCAATTAGAACCAAAAATAATTGATGAATATATAGGCCATGATGATTGGATTAAAGACATGAAAGATGTGCTAAATGAATTCAATAGAAACAATGTCTAGAACTTTCTTTAATAACCTAACGAAAGATCTGTAAAATGGATCTTCAGAAATAAGTGAGATGAAAATGGGATCGTAGTAAGAAATATATATATATTAGTTTCTAAAGGCTACAACCAACAATATGGAACAGACTATAAATAAACCCATTACCTTGTAGCTATAATAGAATTTATTTGAATTGTACATTCCTTTGAAGTATTCTTTAATTTAAAAATATCTCAAATTGATGTGAAGTGTGCTTTCCTTAATGGATATGTTCAAGAGAAATCTTAGGATGATCAACCTCCTTGTTTGAGAGACATCAAATATTCTGAACAAATTTTCAAACATTCTAATGCTTTATATAGACTTAATAAAGCACATAGAGCCTTGTATAATAGATTTATGTGATTTTTTTTACAAAAAAATTATGTTAATTGAACTGATGATTCCACCCTTTTTATAAAGGATGATAAGAAAAAAAATTCTTGTTCAAATATATGTTACTGAAATTTTATTCAGATCAACTCAGCAATCCATAACTGACTCGTTTGTGAATCTAATGAAAACTATGTTTGAAATGAGTGTGATGGGTGAGTTAAAATTTTTCCTAGGTTCTCAAATTTCCCAATAACTAGAAGGAACATATATATCACAACATATGTGTATTAAATATCTTCTTAAGAAGTATAGATATGAAAACACTAAAAGTATAAGCACTCCCTTCAGTACCTTAAATTTTCTTGATCTTGATGAAGTTTGAAAACTAGTAGATCACACATCATTTAGTGGTATGATAGGATGTTTTACATACTTGAATGCTAGTCTCCTAGAGATAATGATTTCAGTATGCTAATGTGCAAGATATCAATCTAATATATCAGAATCACAATTAAATGCTGTGAAAATAATTTTTGGCTATTTAAACGAAAACCATTTATTTACGTCTTTTTTATACAATTAGAAATGAAGTTGTTTTAAAAATCATTTTAGAAGATGATGTTGGTGGGTGTACAATGAATATAAAAATTACATATGGAACATGCCATTTCATAGGAGATTCGTTAGTTTATTGGTCATGTTAGAAGGAACACTCAGTAGAACTTTCCTATGCTGAAGAAGAATTTATATCAGCTTGTAGATGTTGTGACCAAGTGTTGTGGATGTAACCCACACTCAGAGACCATGACAAGATTTTAATGAAACACATATATTTTTTGATAACACTAGTCCCATTTCCTGATAAAAAAATGCTACACATCACTCTCTTGGAAAACACATAGATATTAGGAAATAATTTCTTAGAAATCACACTATTAATGGTGATATAAATCTTCCATTTTTCAGAATAAAACCTCAAAATACTGATATTTTCACAAAATCATAACACTTAGATATATTTTAATACATTAAACATATGTTAGGAATTAAAAAAATATGGTAATATTCCATATTATCTTTTTGATGAAACCAATCTCTTTAAAATAAGTAACTCATTTTCATAGGGTGAGTACATTGGATTCAAAAAAAAATTTCCTTAATAAATTTTTAGTAACCAAAATTTGTCTTTAATCAAATTTTCGTTAAGAAACATCTTTACCTTTAAGATATTTTTTCCTTAATAAATTCTTTTTGGAACCCAATATTCTAGAATCAAAAGTTTCCTTTCATTAATTAAATATTCTAGAATCTAATGTTCATCATGAAGAATATTTTCCATTACTAAAATTTTATTTTTGAAATCTGTAACGTATGTTTCCATGCATACATTTTTTATAATAGAATTTTTTAATTTTTGGTATTTATGAAAAATTTTATCGGATTCGCTTTTCCTAAATATGAATTTTCCCTTAAAACCTCAAAAGATCAGAACCCACCAAATCCTTCTTCGGCATCCATATCAACCATCTAACCATTTTTTTATCTTTTAAACTATTAGAGCAAATCAATAATTCAAATTGTTTCCTTGAAGGCTACATAAAGGCATCCTATTACTCATCCCACATCTGTTTTCAATGATTTCTGTGATGATGATCTACCTCTCTTCAAAAAGATCTATCCACATTTCCATGATTTCATAGACTAAAGATATCATTGGAAGCCCCCCCAAAGAAAAAAATGTCTTTAACTAAGATATTAAAGGAATGTATAATATATAGAGAAAGGTTAGTTGATCCATGATTCTTCAATAAGTATTATTTATTGATTCTTAAAAACATTAAACTGAAGGATGGAATATTTTTTGTATAGGAAATCCAAAACATCAGGATCCGGTTTACCAAAAGTTTCTTATATAATTCTACAATACATTAATCTATTATAAAGAAGGTGGAAGGTAAAAATTTTCCTTCATTGTTATAGGTAAACCTGTTCCCTGTCTTTTAAAATGGAAGAAAATATTCTTGGAGTTTCGTATGAAGGTGAAGCAATTTTCTACACTCAAAAGATACTAGATCAATCGGGATGTTTTGTCGAGGAAATAGAAATAGAGTTCCTTGGAATTAAAGGGTTAAAATAATGAAAGATTATCCATCCCTTGAAAAACATCAGATTGTTAGAATTATGGTTTCAATGGATTCTCATTCCATGAAAATGAGACAAGGAATCCTTAATGAAAAGTGACATCTTTATCATGGGTTTTCTTGTTAACCTAAGGAAGATAAATCTTGTGAATTATATCCTTCTAAAAATCACCAATATCAAAATTGGAACTCTAAAATCACAAATAATCATTTATCCATAAATATAGTCTATGATCATAGTATTATTTTGAGAATAGTTCAAAATTCATTATACCTCTAATCTAATAAATTTCATGATCTTGTTACTAAGTGATGAAATCATGGGGATAATGAATGTTGGTTTCAATACTATGTCTGGATAATTTTATGATCATTCAAAAAGTGAGGTTGAAGATCTAGTTAAGAATTTAATTGTATGAGAGACATCCAAGAGAGGTTAGAATAATAGAAATAAAAAATAACTAGAAACCAAAGAGAATAATACAATTCTGGAAATTCAGTTGTCACCGCCAAAATTGAAAATGAAAAAGGCATTCCCTGGTGAAGTGGTAAATAAATGGGGGGAACATAAGAAGAATAAAAAAAAAGGATATCCTTGTTTTTTCCTAGATCCTACTGAGGAAAATTCATTAAATATTTATTCTAATGAATAGTATGAAAGGAAAGAAAAACAATAGAAGAAATAGAAGAAAATATTAAAGTCGAGATTTTTCAAGAACTTCACCAGGTTATCAAGAATGCTTCTGAAGGTTTCCAATCACCAGAATATTTTCTCTAAGAATCAGTACCAGTAAATACTTTGGGAAAGATGATTTCAATTCCAAAACCTAATGTGGAGGAAGATATAGTTCAAGAAGAAGAATTATAAGAAGAAGAAGTGGAAGAATAAGATGAGAGTGATGATGTTATATAGCAAGTTGAAGAATATCATGAGATGGAAAGTCCTTATGAAAAACATTCAATGTTTACTTCCCACGTTAAAAAAATAAAATTATTTCTCATGGAAAAGTGGATTATGGTTAGGAATAGGTTAAAAAACCTTTTGATGATGAATTTAGAAATCATGACTTCATCTAACCTGATGATATTATGGTAGATGCTGAGAAAGAATAGGTTGATGAAGATAAAATTTTCTAACTTATAGATAGTGAGCATGAATCTCTGAATGCAGCAGAGACTATTTCCAAAGTAGACAATGGAAAATAGGTGATTGAGGATACACCTGAGAAGGATGTGGTAGTTAAAAAAGATGATGGTGGATTATACAAGAATAAGGATATATAGTTAGAAAAAGAATCTTCACCTACAATGGGAATCAGATTCTGAATCATCTTCCATAGGTTTTGATTTTTTTTAGTCATTGAAGAAGTTAGTAAACATCATTCCCTTATTTTGGAATATTGATTTGATGTGCCAGTTTCTTCAACACTATTTCATTCAGAAAATGGATTCTGTAAGAACGCTAATGGAAAAATTCATCAAGCTTGAGGATGATTTCAAAACCATATATATTGGTTACGATGCTCATTGGAGAACATGTGAGCAAATTAAAAATATTATAATAGAATGATTAATGATATGAGAATCCTTGATGACATCCAAGACAATGTGAATGATACCTTCGAAATGTCTGGTGATAGGATAAAAACCCATTGAACAAGATTTACAGAGAAGATGAACCTTGAAAAAATTTTCTGATATCAAGATGATAAAGATCGGAATGGGAAGTTGAATTAAGTTTCTTTAAATTTTTAGAGAGAAAGGGAACTCATGGAAGAGTTTCAAGAAATGATCAACCAGCAAGAAGTAGTCAAGTATCCAGAAGAAATCCTTTTGTACCATGATAACAAAATCAAGGATCTCGAAAATAAAAAACAGGATTATGAATTTTTGTTCAATATGTTTGAGGAATATCATATGGGGATCAAAAAGATGATGGCTAAATTTATGAAGATCATGCAAATGGAAAACAAGGATGAACAATTTTGTTACTTAATTTCGATCTTTTTTTGTATTATCTGTATCAATAATTCCAACCGTAAATAAAAAATATATAATTCATTTTTTTTGTAGTATAGTTCTAATATTCCTGGTAATATTTTTTTCTTTCTCTCTATTCCTTTGGGAAAATTACAAAGGGGGAGAAAATAATGATATAAATAATTCCATGTATAAAATAGGAGAATGCCTTATGTAAGGTGGAGTTTACATAATTAATACATTCTCATGCAAGAAAAAGTAAAATATATTTAATGAAGTCAATAATATGATCCTTTGTGACTTTAAAACCTCATGAGGAGTTATTCATATTCATTATTATTCATAAATAAAGGGAGATATGTTTGTATTTTAATGTTCATAATGAAAACTCATATTCCTTATATTAATTTCTCAAAGGTTGATTATGTTTTCCAAAATGGGGGAGATTGAACATTAATAAGGTTTCCTTATTATTTTTTTGTTCCTATATGGTTTTAAAATATCAAACTATTTATCTTAAGGAAATTTTCATTCCCTAAGGATTATTTTCTTACGGAAAATTTCCATTCTCTATAGAAATTTTCATCCTGACCTTGGTTTTCATTGCCTTATTTTATGTTCTCTCAAAACCAAGTTCATTTAAATATTATGTAAAAAATTTGTCTCCTTATCCCAACCCTCAAAATATTATAGTTCATTGGATACCGTATTCCCTAAAATTATGACTCTGAAATCAAAAAAATTTAGACTCTGAATTCTCAGAAATTCAGACTCTGAATTTTATGAAATTCATACTCTTATTTCTCTAAAATTCAAACTCTAAATTCTAGGAAATTCAGAATCCAAATTCTCTAAAATTCAGACTCTGAATTCCTTGAAATTCAGACTCTAAATTCTCTAAAATTCAGACTCTGAATTCACTGAAATTATGACTCTATATTCTATGAAATTAAGACTCCTAATTCCTAATAATTTAGACTCCGAATTCCTCAGAATTCCGACCACTAATTACTTAGAATTCAGACACTGTAATATATATAATTCATATTATGAATTCTTTGAAAAACAAAATCCAAATATCATGTTTTCTCGAATATGATTTTTTATATTATTATACACCATATTATATTTTTCCTTAGACTATGGATAATCATAATGGGTTATGATAATTAATTTTTCCATACATTTTCTTTCATAACAATAAAATTATGTCGTATAATCTGCTTCCAACTAACCAATGGTTGAGTGACATGTTTACAGGTCCATCGAAATTCACAGGAAAATATGACCATTGGAGGAGGGAGCCAACCGTTGGATTTTTTCCTATAAATATGAGATCATTTGAATGAGATCATTATCTGTTGGTCACCCCAGAGGTTACATGATGTGAATATGTGAAGGGATTTCTTGAGAGAGAATGACTCTCATACTTTGTGTGTTTCTGAACATCTTGTCCATCTTGCTTCGTGCGACTCTGATTGCTGCTGAGTTCAATCAATGGTTTCCAAGGATAGGAAGAGAGAGGTGTTGACTACATTAATGTTCAAGGGATTGTGGGGATATTAAGACATACACTGATATTCCTGTCAAAGGCTTACCTTAGTCTAGGTAAGACAGACATTCTTGAATGTATAAATCAAGATAACTTTATCTAAGGTTGTTGCATACCCTACTCTTTGGGTTAATATATTTTCTACTTTTTACTTGTTTTTGTTTCAAGCTTTTAGTTATGATGTATTTTGATAATGGAAGAAATTATAACTTTCTTATACATTCATATACTTTTTTTACTATGATAAAAATGATTCTATACACTTTAAGATATAGTATTATGTTATGAAAATTTCTCTTAAGTTTTATTTCCTGATTCATATTTCCAGACCCTAAGGAAATTTGTTTCATATAAAAAAAAGAGGGTGTGTGAATTTATCGGGTTTATAATTGTTAAACATAGGATTCCTTATGGGTAAAAATGAATGTTTATAAAATTTCAATTCACCCCATCCTGTAATTGAGCATCTGGATACACAATTTTGATCCAACATACTTAATGGAATGTGCCTACAACCTGTACACATCCTTGTTTTTTGGGTGTTACATAATCGTAAGATTGAATTTCTAAGGGTTAAATAAGTGTAAAAATTTACTTTCAAATGTATTTAAGGGTATAAATTCTTTTTAATGAGTTTTTTAAGGGTTGAATGAAGTTTTTATTTAATTCATATGGGTAAACCCTTGTTTTTAGATGATTTGAAAGGGAACCCTAGGAAATGTGTAATGGTAAAAACTATTGTATAAAGACAGTATAAGGGTACTCTAAATTTTTGTAATGGTGAGTTTGAACTCAACTATTGTGTATGTGTAAATATATTTTTTTCTTACATAAAAATTATGTTATGAATAAGGGTAAAACAATGTTACCTCTATGTATTTAACTTGTTGGAATAAAAAATCCATTCAACTTATTCCATAAAACCACTTTAACACACCCTAATGATTATAAAAGCTTATAATCATGGAAATTCAATTCATTAACTAATTCAAGAGATATAAATCATATTTGAAAAGATTTAAAACCTCCAACATTAAATGATTCATTAATATAGAGAATCAAATGGTGTTTTGTATTAGGGGTTTTAATGGTGTGAATCAGAATGCCATGTGATTTATTAAAATACATCAATTTTTTATACCTTTTATTTTTGGTATCCTGTAAAGGAGTATATTGGGTGAATAGTTGCTAAATAAGTAGATTTAGTTCCATTTTATCATTTATTTTTTAAAAATATATTCCTTACTTTCCATGTTTTCAGACTGCAATTTTTTATTTTTGAATTTTTTACGATGTAGGTTTTCTATTATTCCCACTTTAAAATTTAACCTTTGATTTCTTGGGATTCTCCCTTAATAAGTGACTACATTTAAATTTTACACTATATTTATTATCTAAATAAATTATTTGTAAATTACTGAAAATTAAATAATGGTTTCAAATGGGATTTTAGATATGGTTTTATGTGAAAATGAGTTTAAAGTTATATACTAGTATTTTGGAAATTCATTTTCCGTGTTTTGTTTTTATATGGTTATTGAATTATTTATTATTATGATATAAAAAATAAATAGGAATATGATTTTTTATTAATATTATCAATTTTAGAACCATTTTTAAGGGATTATATAAAAGTATGTATTTAATATAATTTAATGATTTATAAATTATTATAAAAATGGAATTTAATTGTTTATAAAATATTGGTAATATGAGTGAAATATAAAATGTTTTCATGGGAACATTAGAAATTTTCTTCTAAAATGGAAAACACATTGGACATAACACTTTGTATATAATAGATATAATAAAAATATGGATAAATGAAATGAATTTTAAATATTAATGAAAATTAAGTAAACTAGATTTTAATTGAATATCTATACATGAAAAATAGGAATGCTTCGCTGTGGTGTTAAAAGGTGTTATAAATATTTATGATTCATTTTGACTATTTTATATATGATATGATATATGGTATAATACTATCATAAAAATTCCCACCACTAATCGAATTTCATGAGAGGAACTGGGATTCTATATGGGATGTCTTGGTACACATGTTTTCTAGTGTACTATTATGCTCTGGATAATGTCCTTATGTGGTAATTATTTCATCCTAATGAATTTTTCCTGAGTTAGAATAGGATAGGGTAACAATAGTTTTTTTAGAATGGTGATTAGATGTGTTTATTTAATACCACCACAAGGAAAAAATTTCATCAATAACCATGTCTACTCTATTTAAGACTGAATCCATTTATCCCTATTGGTTTCTATGATTACATTTTATGAATATTTTCGAAGGTACAACTATTTTCTTATTGATGACATGTTTTTCAATTTTTATTATTATTCCCTAAAACTAATTTACATGGTAATTTATTTGTTTTTATATAGTGAAATTAATTTTTTTAGGAAAAGGATTGGTTTTGGGAAAATATTTTTTCCAAAGTGAAATGAATTATACTAGTTTAATTTAAGGAAATACGTAAAAACTCTTTTTATCCATATATTAAAACCTATATGATATGGATTCAATATAAAAGAGCTATGATTTAGGTCAGCGGGTGGAGAACTACATGTATTTTAGATAATTCCCTTATATAGTAGAGGTATTATAGGTTTCTTAACATAGTATATATTTTAATATATTTGGGTTTAAACAATGATGGTTGTGCATGTGGCATTACCTCACGTGCATGTGAAGATGTTTGTCGTATTTCTTATTTTTTTATGGAATGTTGTATAATTTTTTATTTCCTATATCATTTCTATCATACATTACTATTTGATTTATTTTTATATGTATTGATTTTTATAACTTCCTTTATTTAAACTTTTATTTTTATGTTTTATAGGAGAAACTGTTCAGTTTTCTATCTTGTTGATGACTGTGTTCCTGTCATAATCCTATGAGGATTAGGAAATCCATTCATTATAGTGGTTGAGTGAATCAATTTCATGTTTTGATGGTATCTTGGGTTGATTCATTTCAATTGGTATCAATTAGTGTTTTCACTTGATGTTCTAGGATTTCATGATGTTTAGTGGTATGGTTGTTGGAATTCCAGTAGATTTTCATGGGAGGGTGATTTATCAACATCCATCCAACCTGAGGATTATGTACCTAGGTTTTTAAGATGGGAATGTCTTATTTTAAACATTATTCCTGAATTTGTTTCGAGATATTTGGAAAAATTTATTGATCTTCTTTAGAAGAGAAAAGAATTATATATGGTTTCATAGGAAATTATGAGGGAACAAATTTATTATTCCGAACTTTGAAGACTATGAATAATTCCATTAACATAAAATATATCACATCCAATGGACTTATAAATAATAGATAGTGGTATGAAAAAACAATGTATTCAATTTGTGTTTAGTTTAAATTTCTTATAATATAAATTATTTATTATTTTGAGTGTTGGATTTCTTTTCACCATCCTTTTATTTCAAGTTTATGTTAATTTCTTGAAATTCAACTTGGTAAATCATTTGGTGCTTTGATATTTTATATGATCATTTAAAATAAAAATGTTTTGGTGTTTTTGAAATGTATATGGAATTTCATTGTTTTTTTAATGTTTGTAAAATGCAAAAATGATGTTTGGATTCTAGTGTATCTAATATATCATAAATTGAAAATGATTAATGTTTTATGAGGTATATTTTTAGATTTATATTCCTACAAGAAATCGCATGTTGTATTAATTATGTAAAATTAGAATAACTTTTATCATTTAATAGTGAAATTTCTTAAAAAGGGGTTTGAAATGTTTTAGTGTTATTTCCTTCTGGTATAAATGTTTTCAAGGGAGTCATAATGTTGTCCAAATAAAATATATTATTTGTAAAATGAATTTCATAAAAACCCTTAATTGTTATAGTGGTGGTTTTTATTTCAGAAATATTTTATCACTTGTCTTATTGGGTTTTATTTACTTACTATTGAATTTTGATTTGTTGAAATGATTTTTTGATACCATTTATTAATTTTTTTGGGTTGTGATACTTGATTTATGATATTTTACATATGGATTTGTTATTATTTATTATAGATTAATCCCCTATCCCCCTTTAATAGAAACTATGGTAGATAATTATTCTCTTAGAATGGTTATTCTACGACTCTAGAATCAGGGCCCAATTTCCTCCCTCTCATTCCAAAGAATGAGTATTATGTTTTGTGTTCTAAAGTAAGATTACTCTTTACTTCATTTGAAAATTGTTGTCTATAGAGGTAGTTATGTGGCTGAATCATATTGAGGAGATCTTTACCCATCTGAGCTTCTAGAATCTCTCATTTTTAAGTATACAACCAACTTTATCAAGATTATGGGATGTAAATAGTGGAATTATCCTATCTAAGACAATCCAAAACATCATCATTATTGGGTTTCTTTCAAGTAATATATTAGTCATTATTTTATTCTTATTTATTTAATGTACCAAATTATATAGATTATATTTCTCTCAAAAAAGGAGATGGAATGGTGTTTAGTTATGATCTTTATTTTGTCTGTTTTTTTGTATTTTCTTTATTTAGACATGTATGGAACTCCAATTGCATGATGATTCTAAGAAGGCATACATACCGATATGAATTAGGTTTTTTATCATCATAGAATTGCTAATTATAGCATATTTTTCATTTTTTCATTAACGGTTTAATAACACTTTATAACAAATCCAAATGAATTTTAAATTTCTTCTATTTATGAATATCTTTGAGGAATATCCAAAAGGGAGAAAGGGGGAATGACAAGTCAAACACCACAAATACTAGAATTAATAGGTCCTTATGTTTCCATTCATTTAATTCCAATGGGAATAAACATTTTCATTCTTTCAATCTAGAAAATTAAGTCATAAAAAATCACACTTATTGGAATACTCGGAAATCATTTAGTACTTATTCCCTTTTAGGCCATATATATAGGGTTTTTCTAGTTTTTCTCTATGTCCATATGTCGTTGGGAATCATCAGCTCTTAAAGACACAATAAAAAAACCCAAATCTTTAAAACAAATTGGATGTATCCGGTGGCCTTTGATTGAATCTCGTCATGTAGTGGTCAAGATACTAGTGGATGTTGAAAATGGTATAACTTTTTTGTTCTATAGTTTTATTATTCAATTATATATTAGATATGTATGAATCTTGTTTTATGTATGTTTGTATTTTATTTAATTGTTTGGAATTATTTATTTTTAAATTATTGAGTTAGAAATGATGTGGTCTAATAGAGATTACATATAATGGGTAGAACAACAATATTGATTTTATTTTTTTGAAAGTATGTTCATTATCATTCAAGTGAATTATTCCTTCCTATCCATGCAATCTCAAGGAGTTGATTTTTGGTTTCCCTGATATATTACATACTGTCTGCTCGATAACTAACTAAAGAAGTTTTATCATCTCTTTGTTTCTTCTATGTTGATTTATTATATAATTGGGATTATGTTATTTGTAGATGATCCTCATGTTTTCTTATTCATTCAAACTTCATGGATTTTTCGCTATTGGATGATTATTATTTTCATAATGAATGTTCTTGAGTGATAGATTTTTCATCACTTTTACCATATTGATGTGTCCATTAATTGATTCATAGATTTTTTAATAATGATCATATTAGAACATGGTAATGTTTTCGGGTAATAGGGTGTTAGTCTAGATGATGATAGAAGGTTTCGATTAGAATTATTGGAATCTGGTGTACCATAAATGTATTCATTGGTATCCCTCACTTGACATAAGGATAGATTATGTTTTTTTCGATGATACCTATTTCTAATTGTTATATTTACTATTTTTTCTATTTTTTTCTTTTTTTGACCATTTAGTTATTGTAGGTTGAGGTTGTACTTTTTTCAGGACATTATGTTCGAAAATTTGGTTTGTGGTTTTTCTCTACGGTAATATAGAGTTTAGTTTAGAATGTAATTTTTCATTTCTAATTATTGTGTAGTTAATGATTATTATTTATTTTAATGGAATTTTTATTAGTGAACCTTCTATGGAGGGTAAATTTTCAATACCTAAAACTAGTTCATATGTTTACATTGAATTTCTAATTTTTTTATGTGAACTCTTGGAATGACATATTTTTCAGATTGATTTATTTATGGTTATGTTGAAATATATTCTCATTTCCATCAAAGAGAGATGAATGTATAGAGCAGATTTGATGTTTTATGTTCGATGGTCAAGATTGGATTTTCATTCACCTCTAATCTTGATCCAATAAATAACTAGATTATTTCTGGAGATAGAAATTCATTTAGTGGGGTGAATTATAATATCATGTCCTTTCAATTTTGGTAAATTCATTATTTCATGTTATTTTCTTTGGGTTTCCTTAGTTTTGAAGATTCATTTCAGCATTTTTAGTATTTAATTTTTCTTGATAAGCCACATTTTATTTTAATTTATATGTACTTTTTTATAAAATTAAATAATTTTAAATTTTATTTGTATTCATATGAAGAGAAAGGGGTATATGTAAGGGTTTATACCTTCAACCTATACACAAGATTGTTTTTTGGTCATGAATAACCATAAAATTTATTTTTTTTAGGAATTTGTAATGGTAAGAATTTCTTTTAATTGACTATATTATAGTAGAACTCCTTTTCTATTAGTTTTACATGAGTAGGATTATATTTACTTTTTTAGGGTATTTTTTTTGAAATTATGAGTAAGGGTACCTTGGGAATTTTTTAAAGGTAAACTTAGTTTTCTATATGAAACATAAGGGTAGTTTTGATCTATGTAAATGTAAGTAAAATCTTGGACGATATGTAAGTATAAAACACCATACAATTACATGAAAACTATTGTTTTATTATGGGTAAACACATGTTCCCATTATGCAATTCCATTTTTGAGAGAAAAGATTTTTCAATTCTTATTCTTCTATAATTCCACTGTAACTCCCTTTATCAATTTCAGAAGCCAATATAAATTGAAATTAAATGTGTTGACTCATTTAGAGGATTTAAATCCTATTTTAATAATTATAAAACATCCATATTGAATATTTAATTAAAATTGTAAATTAGATGGGGTTTTAATTTTAGGTTTTAATTTAATAGATTAGATTTACATGTGTAATATTAAAATACTCGAAGATTTTGTTCCTTTATTTTTTGTTATCATATTGAGGAAGGATTTGGGAAAAAAACTATTGTTGAATGATATCTAGTTACATTGGTTGTTTTTTTATTGAATTTGTTTCTCTATCTCTCTCTCTTCCTTTCATTTTCCTTCCATTGTTTTAATTTTCAAGTAATTCATCGGTAGGATTCCCATTAACATCACTTTAAAATTTTACCTTTAATTTCTTATGATTCTTTCTTAAAATTTTTATTCCATTATTTTTTATTCTATATATATATGTTATAATAAATACTGGTTAATTTTTTATTTTTTATAATTATAGGAAAATATGATTCTAGATGAGGATTCATGTTAAAATTAGTTTAAAGGTATATACTAATGTTTTATAAAATGATTTTATCAGTTGTATTTTTGAAAATTTCATTTATTTTTTTATGATGATGATTTCAATATTAAATAGAAAATTTTAGTTTTTATAAAAATTGTGTGGATTCCACCCATTTCAAATAACTCTCTTAAAATTGTGGGTTTATTAATGTTAAATGATTTACAAATTTCATTGTATATTTCCTTGAATTGTTTATAATGTCTTGGTATTCTGGGTGGAATATAGAACAAATTTTTTTGGATCTTTAATACATTCCTTGAAAATTAAAAACTCAAAGGACATGCCCATTTTTATGTAATATAAATTATTAAAACCAAAATAAATGAAATGAAATATCCCTTTTATTGGTGATTAATCAAAATGAAATTTAATAGAATTGGTATTCGTAATAAAGGGGGTATTTCTATGTCGAATTTAGAGGTCTCAGAAATATTTATGATTCGTTTAGAAAACATGATGATATGATATGATATGTGGTTTGATTCCATATTTAAAATTATCACCTCCATTTAAATTTCATTGGAAGAATTGGGGTTCTATGTTGGAATTATTAATATACATGTGCACTACTTTAGTATTTTACTATGGGTACTGTCCTTAGATGGGACATAGTTCATCATAAGGGATTTCCCCTTAGTTATACTAGGTTATGGAAAAAAAACTACTATTTTCTAGGTTGATTAATGTGTTGATTGAATATTGACTCATTCACATTGAAACATAAATGAACATGTTCACTCTGTTCTAGACTGATTCCCAAATGTTTTCTACTGGCCTCCTGAAACTCCTGTATTAGATTCCTTTTTTCAGTGCAACAACCACTGTATTTCCCTTTCTATGAATATAGGAAATCTCAACAAAAAAATATTTTATGTGTTCAACCAACCATTATTTTAACATATTATTTTCAAGTTTTTAAAATATATACATATTTATTTTCTGGTGTATGTGCACTAAAAACACTCTCATAGTAAATAGTCTCTCCAACATTGAAAATCATGAACAACAGAAGCTACCTGCAGATCATGATTATGTAATTCCCCTTAATTAACCTCATATATCCCAACCTATATTCCACAAATATATCTCTTTAAATTAGAAACACTCTATTCTCGATACCTGATCTGTAAAAAAACACTATGTTTCTTCCTCCATGATCTGGGAGAATCTCTAATGATGTTGAAGTCAATATTAATTTCATCTATTGAAAGGATATCTCATAGGTATATTTCTATACAAACATCACACAAAAATTAGTGAGTCTCTTCAATGGAACTTATAATCTTAAGATGTCATATATAAAACACCTATAAAATCTTAATATCCCTAACAAAATCTATATTTCAAATTTGTGCTTTGGATTCTCATAGAAAAACACAACTCTCACCTTCTCTTAGTCAACTGATACTTCAACCTCTAAGATAATATATCCCTATATTTAAATCTTGTCCTTATAGATGTGGAACATTATGATCATAGCATGTAATTTATTATCCATCAATGTATTAAAAATGATATCACTATTTTGGGTATAGTCATGTCATTTATGAGGATACACCAAGATATCTTCCATGAAAACCACCACAAATGAATCAATATAATGGTGGGAAACAAATTTCATTATCTCCATGAAAACATTTAGTGCATTCATGAGACCAAATGGAATAACCATATACTCCTATATACCATACTTACTATGAAAATATTTCAAGGCATGTCTGAAGTTCCAACAGACAATAGATAATATCCAGAACTCAAATTTACTTTCGAGAACAACTTAACTCCACAGAGCTGATAAAAAATGTCATCTATTAGTGGATAAGGATACATGTTCTTAACCTTAAACTAGTTCAATTTTTGATAATCTATATATAGACTTAGGTTACCATCATCCTTTTTCCAAGAAGTTCTGTTAAACCCAATGGAGAAGTACTGATTTAGAATTACCTTTTTCATTTAAATCTACCAGCTACCTCTTGGGCTCATATAACTCCATAGTAACCATCCAATAAAGCGGAATGGATACCTTTGATGATCCTAGAACTATCTTTTTAGAGAACCCAAACTCTCCCTTATCAGGATACCCATAAAATTAATTTGAAAAAACTTATAAGAAACGATTAGCAATTGGAGGAAATTATTCTTGATGTGCTCCTTGATCATCCATATATAAGCTATAAATTTATGATTTCATCCCCCCATCCCATAATGATGGGATCCAGCTTCACTCACCTAGACAACCCATTCATCCTTGTGATTAAAAACTGTTACCTATGGTTATGTGGACGTTACCCTTTTTAGTATAATTTTACGTGGGATGAATAAGCTACTAGAATGTCTCTCCAAGTATGAAATCATACCTCATAATCTTGAGTAAAACGAGATTCTATACTAATTAACACCCACCAACATTAATGGGGAACACCCTACACTAATTTAAATCATTTTTAATACTCCTCAAAGGTGTTTTATGTGTAATAATTCCCTCACAAAATATACACATTAGCCCAAGCCTCTCCTCAATAGGTAGATATATAAATCTATGTGGTGAACCTGTATCAAAGATAGAAGATACAACAGTATTGGATACTAAGACCAGACCTCTCACCAGGGACAATTGGGCACCCTTCTCCATGGTGTAGGACATAAAAATGTATCCTGCTAGAATCCATGCCATGTGAAACAACCTCACTACCCAAAGCAAGCCCAATATGTTGTCTCGGTGCGACTGGTGCCTGGCTACCTCAACAATGACCACCACCACCTCAGTATGATTGACTAGTACTTCTCTTGCTCTATTCCTAATGTAGATCTATGAAATCCAATCCTAAATCTAGTATCAGGGATGACTCACTACCACTCACTGTTGGAGGGAAGGAACTCCAAAAAAAATTCATGTGGCCCATCACCCCGTAGGCTCAGCACTCGACTGGGTCATGATCACACTGAATCCTCAAGTGTCCTCATCTTCCACACTAATGACAGAAGACTGTCCAACTAGAACTAGTGGGAAATTTTTTTATAATATCATGGTAATCCTAAAAATGTATTTTCCTATCCCTGGATGTCAAACCATTGGGTCAAGATATTGTATTTCTCTTTATGATCCCCCATCCTTCCTTTGGTTCCGCTCTATAAATAGCGCCTGATTTACAATCTCTATAAACATTGTCAACCTGAATACGTGAAATGTGATTGAATGGCATGTCATAGATATTCTTGAATTTCAATCTCCCTAGAAAAATCATTAGTAATTTATTTTGGTTCAAAAATATGATTCTATATAAATCACATTGAATACTCTATAAATTTTATATCACCCTCTTCCAAACGGATGAACACATTATCCAGGTCGGCCCTCAAATTTTATTGGTAATAGTAGTTATAAAACCTATTTTGGAAATCCACCCAGACCATATATCGCAGAAAGATAACCATGTTTAGAAAATCCAAACAGCACTTTGCATCCCCTCAAAGAATATAAGTTGTGAGCATCACTCTCCTCTTTGTAGGCATCTAAGGATGCTTGAAGATCGACAGAGTACTCTCAAGCCACAACTCAGCATCCTGTCGACGACCATCCTCCGAAAAGGTTGGAGGATGATTCTTCTATAAAACATGCGTTATCTTAGAAAAATACAAGGTAAGATTTGGTTCTCCCATAAAAGTCCACGTGAAGTTGAAAAACCCCTCATGGAACTGTGCCTTAATAACTTTGTTTGGAAAAACTATTGATGCAGTGGTTGTAACTATAGAAGGATACACAGATATACCATTTCCCACCACCTCTAATGCATGGTCATCACCCCCTACTTGGGTACAATTGGGGGTTACCATGGTGGCATGTATCTAAAATTCCAAAACACATTCTCTAGAAAATAATGATAAAAATGTTCACAGCTAAATGCATAGGATAGTTTAATAAAGGTCCTATAATTTGGTCATAGAACATATCATACTCCTAATTCTAGGTCATGTAAAAAATAAGTAGTCACAAATGACACATATCTAACCCAACTAAAGATTCAGGTTGAGGTCAAGTCCCTGTTTCTCTATTTTCAATTTCATTTTAAATTAAGATTTATATCACATTTCATTTTAAATTGTTGAACAAAATGATACAACAAATACAATCCATAAGGATCCATACTCATCAGGAACAAAACTACGGGATCCACATAATCCAAACTGTGTCATGTTCCAGATCATACGAATCTTGGACAATGACTAAACATTCCTTAATTGGATGTAAATGGTTTCTGTTATAGCATGATAAAGAAAATGCAACATAGGTTACTTCATCAACTCGAGGTACCAACCACGTTTCCAAAACCATTGTACCTACCATCTATCAAATAATTATGTATATATATCATGATAGATATCATGACATCATGAAAACAAGACTTTTATCCTATATGGAATGGCATAATTCATGGCATCTGATTCAAATAATGTTTATAATTCAGGTGCATAACCCAATGGTGGAATCAAATAAATTATGATTGTCAAAATCTACCAAACACCAATTTCCATTTGAGGCAGTTTTGATTTCTCATAGATGTATGTTTTCTACTTCAAGGAACATTTCATTAAAAAATTCCAATTATATAATAACCACTTTCTATTATCTAAAAATACTGAATACAGAAAATGTAATGCTCTTATAAAACATTGTAACATCCTGGACCTAGATACCCTTGAATGGTGCATCAAGACAGGTAGGTCACATGGCCTCAAGAACATCTCCACAAATGTAAGATCCATTCAACTGGAAACAAGGGCCAAGGATGTGTTTATAGGTAGAATATTCCACCATATTATAGTCTAACATAGTATTATCAATAATACAGATCAGTAGACGAATCACAACAACAATTGAATAAATATTACACATCCAAATGATAGATATATACAATAATTCCAGAAGTAACCTCATAGAAAATTATACTCATGTCTTGTAACTACAAATTAGAAACAAAAGGTATACAACATTTATGTCAGTACATGTAACAAACTACCAGAAAGGAAAAAATGTACTATCTTTAAATAACATCAGAAGCCTCACCTCAGTACTGTTATCCCTAGCTCCTAATCATGGAAAAATGTCAAGAATCAATCTATAGGCACTTTCCCGAGCCCCTACATGCATCCAAATAGTTTTTTTGGGTACCCAATGGTGGCCAGAAAAGGTTATGAGGTACAGTTCTATTGTGTCACCACCCATATTGTTTAAAAAAAATTCGGGTTGTGAAATATAAGCTAAATCAGAGTTATAGGTATATAAAAGATATGATAGGAACACAAGTGCAATGATCATAGAAAAAGTAATGTTGTAAAGTGATACATTCAAAGTGAAAAATGTTCCTTACAAAAAAAGTGTCAAACACTTATAATAATATAGTATTAATAAAATGGAAGTAAATGACATGGACATTCCTTTCATATAGAATATCATACCACTAAAATCCTTGTCATATAATCTATATATCAAATCAACCATGGCCTCACTGTATATTCAAAAGTATCAGATTTACCTTGAACGGGAAATATTATCAATAATTTCACCTTTTCGATGGACATTCCATACAATTAGAAATTCCATACCCCTTAGGTCTATATCCATGGTGTAGTGAAGAAATTCACACATAGTGAGTCCCAAGATCATCTCGATGGAAACTCACTTAAAAATGAATTGTGGTTCAAGGAGCAGGTCAACATAACATAACCGATGATAACCCAAACAGTTGGATCTAATGGGTATAAAGGAAAAATGCTTGAATCAAAATCTGAATCCAAGGAGAATATAGGTCTAAGAAATTATCTACCGCTATCATGACCCATGATGTAGAACACCCATGGCATAATTAGAAATCATTCTTCATTCAATTAAATTATAATTTAAAACCATGATTTTACCCTCCCATATCAAAATTCACAATCATTCAAATTTAATGATTCCACACCGACATTTTCCCAATTTATAAATAATTAATTAAATAAATTCAATCAAGAAATATCTTTTTTACACATGTAACTATAGGAAAACCTTATCTTGTTCAAAAAATTCAATTCAGTTATTAAATAGTCTTCCTATAACTTGGAAAGCACTAACTCATCCCATGGGTGGTTTAACAAGGGCACGGGAAAAGGAAGTTCACATGGGAACACCCCATTTGTGGCACTAGTTGGGGAAACTCGCACTAACACATATCAAATTAACTAAAGATAATACTTAACATGTTCCATTATGTTCGATTCAATTACTCAATTCATTTTATTGGCCACACAAGAATGTCTGGCATGCATCATAATGGAAAATAAATCTATTAATAATAAACCACAAAATAATATTATAAACCACCTACTATAGGTTTATAGAAGAGTTATCATCTAGTATCATATTTTGATTCGACATAGATCGGGATAAAAATAAAGAACGGATGAAAAACATAAAAATAGGTAATATTAGCTTGTACTTAAAGTACTCAATTGAAACAAATAACAATGACCAATGGAAAAAATGAATAGATTACCCACCTTGATAAATTCAGTGAGACTAAATGTCATAAATTATGAGTTCAGTGTGAAGAAAATGATCAAATACTATATTTTGGATTCAAGAGGAACACTTAAATAACTATTGTCCAATGAAAAATTGGAATGAAAATTAGGTTTGAGTTATAAAAAAATTTATATGAAAATTAGTTATTTTACCAAAATTATTATTACACATGGACTTGATGCATGGTTTTCCAAACCATACACCAATAGTATGACCATCACTATAAGGATAGGCACCTCACATGGTTAGTGTGCTTGGTTTGACTAACAGTGTGCGAACCCTGCATGTAGCCACTATCAAAAACTATAGAGGCCCTCTTATGGGTACGTTCCGCTATCCACAAGGTTTACTCAATCATTGAGGCCCTTGGAGCACTCTTTATAGCCTCTTATAGACAGTAGTAAGCACACATCCTATCTCGCACAGTTTCAAATTACCATGCCACCATCCTGATTTTTCCAAAAAGATGGGTTATCAGATCCGTATAAGATTTCGGAAACCACTGATACTCCCGTGACCTCAATGGGTATTCATATACGGTTTTAAAAGTTCACTTAAATCATGATTAATGAGATCTTTATGGCAATAAAAACCTATGATCTTAAAAATGACATTATGTTTCATAACATATATGACAGCCAACATTGAGCTTAAATGAACCATGAAATATAATTATTTAAATATGAACATTATAACCCAACTATTGAATTAAAAGGTATTTTTTGAGGTAGAAAAAATTATTAAATATATATATTGTTATTAATTAAAAAAAATATATTTTATTATAAATTCCTTGAAAATAGTGACTCACTTTTTAGTAAATTCATTATATTTTTCAAATTATATTTTCTTAATAAATGGTTTTCCTTTTTTTTGTGAGGTAATATTATAATTAATTTATGATCATTTATAAATTATATATTATAAAAAATTATTTTCATAAATAATCATTTCAAAATATCTTAGAGTTATTTTCCATAATTTTCTAAAATGTATGCTTTTGTAATGAATAGTGAAAATACAAATTTTTATTAAAATCCTTTTTGAAGAATTTTAAATAGATATTTTTTTAAATATGAATCAAAATAAGATTATTTGTTATATTTAGTATCAAAAAAATTTATTTAATTTTATTCAATTTAATTCTTTAATTTGATGTAATGAATATTTTAAAACTAAAAATAACTTTTAAAAAAAACATTTTACATTTTTTAGATTTTAATAATAATTTAATGTCTACAAACTGTAGAATATGAATATTGTAAAATTTATTAAACATTTTTAATCATTATTTATATTTTTGGTGCAAAGGTCAATTTTAGATTAGGTCGTTATAAATAGCAACCTCAGTAAATATATTCACCTCGATAAGGGAAAAACGGGGATAATATGTTTAAAACCATGAGATAAGTTCTTAAAATTATCCAAAACATTCATTTATACAATTTAATTGGAGGATTTCATTATTTTACATACAATTATTGAATATATATCCACTTAGTTCTGTTTATCATTCATTATAACCATTATATTATTTTAAGGAATGAAAAGATACAAAATGTTACAATATAAGAGTAAGAATATTTATTTTTTAAAATAAGGTTAAAATGATTAAAATTTTGGTTATAAATATTTTTTAAAAAAGAAATTTATATTTTTTATAACGGGCATTTATTTATAATTTTTAGTTGCTAAAAAATTTTCTTAAACTCATACATAACTCTGATATAGTAATTATTAAATTAATAGAAAAATAAAATAAAGGACTTTAAAAATATTAAAAGTAGTACACTATTTGTGAATTATTATGTCCCATGAATGTTTTATATACAGATAACATATTATCTATTTTTTAAATTTTTATATTTTAAATTCATTACATTCATGTTGTTTTCAAATAAAAAGTTTGTGGATAGTTTTTAAAATAACTTTTATAGATTTTTATAATTTAAAAAATTATTAATAAAATTAAACTTCATAAAAATCATAATATATGATAATTAAGATGTTTAATTCTGTAACATTAATCCCTATACATTTATTAGAAATTTTTTAACTTATATAGAAAATAATAACTATTTAATATTAAATAAATTTGTAGACAAAAATTGGTTAACCAAGGGGTTAAACCCACATTTATTGATAAATATGAATGAAAAACCTATATTATTTTTTATAATGTTATTTTAAACAAAATATAATATATATATATACACCTTTGGATGAATTTTTCTTGATATTGACTTAGTTATATTTATATTTTTTTAGTAATTCTAACTGTGTCTATTCCCTATTTTATAAATTGACACCACTTCTCTCTTTATATTACTACACTATGAGCCAGTAATCCTGAAAAAAAACATGATAAAATAAATTATAAAATATCCAATCTATGATTTATATGTTATAGTGTCCATAAAAGACCATTTTAATGGTCGATATTAATAAATCAATGGAGGCCCGCCGAAGAAGTGGTAATCATCTTACCCAACCTCTATCAATTTATTTTTTCTTATACGCCATATAAATCAATGGTATTAATCAAAAAATAATATTATAAGTAGCCTAGATATAAAAATTTGTCATTATGGTTATGAAAACACCAATATCCACCATCAATTATATCAAACGATAAGTGAAATTTTTCCTTGGGCATACGTATGGCCTACAACTTCAACGTATCGATAATATTAATTTTCCAGTACCATATATAATGGATTTTAATTATGATGGGTTTAATTATTATATATTATATTCATGAAATAACCAATATATTAGAAATATAATATCAAATCAATTTTTTTTCATTCCAATCCGTTGTAAAATGATAATATCGCTCACTTGTATGTGTGGATTACCACCACCATTATGTGATGTGCTTCACTTTTAATTTCCATTTTTCATGGATGGTAATAAGGACAGAATTAATCAATATATATGATATGACAAGGATTCTATAAAAGTGATTTATAATTCACCTTTTATTTTTTATATCCATCAAATAGTGAAAACAACATTCATGCGTTTTTATGACCAGCTATCTCAATAAATGGTGTAATTCATTTATCTATCCCTACTATTTATTGATGAATATCAGTATATAAAATTAATATATAAATATAAATATAAATAATATTTATATTAGGATTAAAATTATAGATATTATGGAACCATGATCAAACTATAAGGACTGGATCTAACAAAATAAAATTCTCATGAAAAATTAAACAGTTAACACCCAGAAACTATGATTTTAATAAGGTTTGGTTAATAAATGTTTATATAAATGTTACAAGTGGAATATATATGACAATATTTGTTTTTAGAAGATTCTGTAAAAATATTATAACAAATTTAAATGTAATATATTTATTTTTAGATCACAATTGATTAATATCACACATGTTGTAATGGTTTTATCATGTCAAATTGTCTTCTTTTTTATATATGATATGTTATGTGCCTATATTATATTATGAGGTGTATATATAAAAATTGGAATGTTATATAATGAATCATACTATATACATAATATTAAAAGTCTAATTTTAAGTTTTTTTTTTTATGGGGATTATGATTTAAAAGATGCCAAAGTTGTAAGATATTTATTTTACAATATCATTGTTGAAAAGTATTGTTTTTCAAGAAGTAATTAACGATGAAATTTTAAAATATATTTCTAAAAAAATAAAGTGAATTTACTTCTCCTCATGAAAATTATATATATTACATTATTTCTTATGGTCCATAGATCTTTAAAAACTCTATGTATTAAAAGAACACTTTTATGGAAAAAATAACTTTATTTCCCTCTTTGATGGGAAATATTTTCCTCCCATGTCAATTTTTTCCCTAATATGATTTAAAGAATATTATAATATACTTATAAAAATATTTTATTTCATTTTAACATGTTATTTACTTATAATAAAATTATTTCAAAACAATATTCTTTTCAGTTTTTTAAACAATATCCTTTTGAAATTTTATAAAAAATGTGAAATGAATATTTTTTTTAACATATATGGATTGTATAGAATTTATCACCATCAAAAAAAATCTATTCATTGAATCACACTTTAAACGGTTCCAGAATTATTTTAAAAAAAATTCCATAATATTTTAGATATTTTTAGAATTTAATGAAGTGATTCCCAAATTAAATGGTTATTTCCCTAATGAAATATTCATTATGATCTTGTAAATGAATTTATATTGTGATAAAAAAAGTATATTATTTGTTCATTATAATAGATTTGATATATGTTTGGTATTATAATTATTTCTTTAGATGTCATGTGATTATGATGATAATATGTTGATAAATCCCATTTAATTTCTAGAATTAGTAACAATTTTATGATACATGTTCCCTTTTCATGAGTTATGATATATAATGATTTATTTATGATCATGTTGTACATATTTGAATAGATTATTATAATGTGGACGGTGGGACCAGAATAGTGTATCCATGTAATTCATTAGGCAAGGATTGATTTCTCATGAGACAATAAGGACAATAATGGTGAGTAAACAATGTCCAGTAAGGGAATTTTTCCAATATCAGAATCTTGGGTGTGAACCCGGACTAATGGTATGGTTGAAAAGGTAATATAATCAATCCAAATTGGTAGTTTTAATTATGATCCTTAAAAAAGAAATTTATTGTCTATGATAATGTGTAAGGAAAATTTTTATGTCTAATTCCTATGTTATGATATTGTTGCTTATGTTCATTAATTATTTTATGATTAATGGCATATGAATAGGAGTGGTTTATCAAATCAATAATAATTATGATATCTAATACAAAGACTATTATTTCCAAAATTTATTCTCATTATAACATCTCATCCTATGAGCCACTACAACAGTGCCCCGAGTTGGTTCACCATATGGAAAGAACCATATCTACTAGAAAGACAGAGCATGTTAACAATAAAAAATGTTCTAAAAGATGTAATGTGGAGAGAAATTTCCCTAAATATCAGTAATAAATTGTGTATGAAATTGATAAGATAAATAATCAGAAGAATATGAATTAATTTAGGATAGATAATAATCATATATAACATGAGTAGTTTCCAATTAAATAAACTTGCATAATCATGGTGGGTAGTGAATAAAAGAAAACTACCACACAATAGGTAATAATACATAAGGTGTAGAAAAAATATAAATTAATAAAAGTCTCTATATTTATAAGGTAGCTTGTGTACCTATACTACTACTACTCATAAGCTCACATCTATAATGAAAAATTTCATAGAGCACAATCCATATCATAATCTATAGTCACCCAAAAATATAAAACATTGGGACTAAATCATTATCAATCAAACACCAAAAATAAGATAATAATAGTTCTACTATAATGATTTCTAATAGAATTGAAAATTATAATGAATGTGGTTTATAAATATTTGACATATATAACTTAAGTACGTTTTTATGGAAAATTCTATAGAGTGTTAAAAAAATAATAAAAGCCTAATTGTTTTATAAAACAAGAAATGAAGTTACTTTTTTATGATATAATTGGCTTAAAACATTATGTAGTGTGTACATGAAAATGCATTATAAACAGAGATGTTCGCTTTAATTGGGCTTACTTATCAAGGGAAATTGAGAAGGGTACCTTTTAAAACATGTATTTCCCCATACAAAATTGAATAATTGAGATATATAAACATGTGAGGAACATATAAATGGAATTTAAGAGAATTATATATCATGAATGAAATAATTAATTTGGGTAATGAAAGAAATATATAACCTGAAGGGAAAAATGGTTGTTTAGAGGTACCCCTTTCCGTATGTCTAAATACGTCATGTGCTTGAACATAATGTCATAGATAATGAAATTAGATTCATTATTTACATAATTATAAATCCCATAAATAATTATATTAATTATTTTAATTTTATTAAATTAATTTTTGGCCATTTAGATGAATTATTATGATCAATTTCATCATTTTGGGAGAGTTTGTATTCATGGAATTGTGGTCTATTTTCTTGTATATAATTAATGATGTTTTGTTCAATTGAGAATATTTCTCCAAAAGTGAAATTATATGTTATAATTTCACTTATAAGCGATTAAATGTTATCCTATATCAATTTTTTATTGTATGTGGATGATTCATTTCATAAAATGTTAATGGTAAATTTTTTTCATTATTTTGGCAGGTTTTCAATCATCATGAACTAGTTTCATTTTATTTAATATTGAATCTATTTATTAGTTTAATAACATGTAATAAGTTATAAAATACATATTTAAATTTTATTTTAATATAATAATGGTTTGATGACTTTCCATGAAGGTTGAAATGGAAAATTAAAACTCATTATCCATGGATATGGAAAAACTCTATAATTGGGACAACGATTTCATTTGTTTGAATAAGCGGAGAAGAGAATAGGGGTGGATAAGATATATTGAAGTAGAAATATAAAATTATTTTATATACATGATAATGTAGATATTATTCTTTTATGAATTAATTGGGTTAGGAGAAGGTAAATAAATAATTTTAATTAAAGGATATGTTTTAAGAAAGTTACATCTTGATATCACTTCCATGAAGGACACCATAAAGAAGATGGAATTGGTCTTCCATAGAGACCAAAAGAACATATATGTGCTAAAGATTTGTGGAAATAGAATTTGGTAGATTATTGATAATAAAAAATCTTTATAATATGTGAGGAGACAGGGCATTCAGGTGTGATATTTATAGGACGAAAGGGGTATTTTTTATTATTATATTCATTAATCTATAATATTCATTATATTATTATTTTGGATCAAAGTTATAAATAGTGTTTATTACTGTGATTAAATACAGTAAATGGTTCTGAAGAGTTCAAATGAATTGATTCTTATATCATCCTTGACTCAAAAATCCATGTAATTGGAATATATTGTTAAGCACTGTAAATTATCATATTTCATTATTCACTGAAAAAGTCAACTATTTTTGAAAAATCCCAAAACACAACCCAAATAATTTTTTTATGTGTAGATTTCAAATAAATAATTCATTTTATGAAATTAATTTTCTAAAAATTAGAAATTCTATTTCAATATAAATTCCTCATTTATACGAAAAATACTAAATTTAATATTATAATACAATTTTAACCCTTTAAAATATTAATTATCAACACATAAAATTATCTTATAACTAAATACAATGTAATATTAATTTATGAATATATTTTAGGAAATTTTTTTTTAATCATTATATTAATAATTAAATTGTAAAAAAACATTTAGGTTTTACAAAAGTTCCAACACATAATTTATCATTTTTTAAAACATTTATTTACTTGTACCATCATATAAATATATGTTTTTTAAATTTTTAAGATACCTATATTTTATTTTATATTCTCATAGGTGAATTAACTATTCGTATATTAAGATTACTATTATTTATAGTAACCTTACTATTCTAATGGTTATATTTATAATGGTATAATAATGTAGGTGACCAAGAATAAAGGCACACCATGTTAACACAAGTCAAATCATTTAGTATTTTAATCCTTTATTGTTATGTCACTTCATAGAAGTGGTAGTCCACAAAATCCCATGAATGATGTTGTCATCATCTAATAGTTTATAAGGTAAAAATATAAATGTGACATCATAATTATTGAATTTTTATTTTGTCATCATTATCATATCTAAACATCAAACCCACCATAGTTCATATCCATAAACGATGGTGATGAGAAATGAATTGTATCACTACATGAAGACTGTTAGTCATACATACACACGAGAAAAAATTTCCATAAACATTTTATGGAAATAATTTAAATATAGGTGTTGTCATAATTATAATAAAATTTAAGTATATTTTGGATATTGAATTTATTATTTTATTTTGAATATAATAGATTTAAACAAGAACATAATTCATAAAAATAATTTTATCTCTTAAAGTGATTCCATTTTCTTTGAAATGAAATTTTCATATCTCCACTTATGGGATCAAGAGTTTTTTTGGTAAGACTATCACCCATAGAATTTGGATAGGGTAGTGTAGGAGAGAGCTTGGTATATTTTAATTAATAAATGAGGCTCAAAGTGGTGTGATTAATTGAATTGAGGGTTTCCATTTAATTTTTTAGGGTAGAGGAACCTTAGGAATTGCTTAAAAATTAAAATATATTAGATTTTTCTTAAGAAAAATAGTTCCAAATTTCTTAGAAATTTGTAGGTGATGACCTTTTTGAAGAAATATTAAACCCATTTTAATATTTTAACATTTTTATGATTTTTATGTAATTTAATAAAATTTTGTGTTAATAAAATATCATTGTTTCCAATTTAGACATTATTAATTAATTTTGACCTCAAATTCCTAAATGAAATGATATAATTAGAATATAATTCATTAAAATGTAACTAATATGTCATATTCATCAAAAAAATATGTGGCACATATTATCTCACTCGAATTATATTAATTTTATTTCGTTTAATATAATTTTATATAATTCTAATTATTGTGACAAATACTACATTAGGGTTTCATAAGAATTTATAGTAATTACTTAATCACAAAAAATTAATAATAAATTAACATCAAGAATAAAATTTAACTATTTACCAAATTAATTTTAATATTAATTAATAACGTGTTTTTCCACAATGTGTACACATAAGAGATATTTACAACTAAGAGATTGAAATTTTGTAACTTTCCTTTACTTAAGTATTATAAATGTAATTTTCATGTAAAATGGCCCAATAAATGAATAATTAGAGCATAATGTGATAAGTGTTGAATTATATTGATCTAAAATTAATTTATATGAAACATTATGGCCTTAACACTTATATGTAACCAAGATTAACTTAGTTTACACATTATCGAGGTGAAAATGTTTACCACAGATACAATTCATATTGATTAAAAAAATAAAAAGTATTAAACAGAATATATTAACCTCATAATTATGAATATTGAGTCAATTTTATTATATTAAATTTCATAAAGTCCAGGTAATTAATTTTAAAATAATCCCACAACATTCAACAAAAACGTGTTTTTAAAAGAAAAAAATACATTTTTAAGGTTAAAACAGTTTTTAGTCTTATCGAATTTTATTAATGAATTAAATTAATGTTTTAAAAAATTTAAATGAATAATATTATAATTAAGATAAAATAATTAACAAATATTTATTAATTTAATTTATTAAAATAATAATATTTAGTGTGAATAAAAGTAGTTTTCCAAAAAAAGGAATTTAAAAATATAAAAATATTTTGGTAAAAATTTCCAATATAAAATTTTTTGAAATGAAATTAATTTTATAATTTATAATATAAGAGTTATACTTTTACTTTAAAACCATTAAATAATAAATTTATCTTTGTACATTATTTAAACAAAAATACAATTTTTAAAAAAATTAATATTTTCCACTATTCCTTGGAAAATTAATATTTTTCAAAAAAATACCAAAAATTAACCCTTATATAACATTGATCTTTGGATTAAGTAAATATTAGAAGTTAAATGATATAAAATATTAAAAATTTCAATAATTTATTATTATATGTTTTCACAAAAATAAATAAAAATCATTTTGAATGATATCATTTTTCTATAAATACTATTACTTTTATAAAAATAAATTTTTATATTTACTATGTAGTAATAAATTGATTTATATTTAGTAGGATCATTGAAAATATATGATATATTATTTATTTGTATTAATACCAATAAATTTAATGTTAAGGTTCTAATGGTGAAAATATAATATTTAAAAATTATATCATCGTTTGTTCAAACACAATATTCCATGTAATGCAAGAATTCAAAGAAATTATAAATATTTGAACGAAATATATTTTTGAAAATATCATGGAGATTAATTATTACCAAATTAAAATTTATTTGAACCAATAAAATTATTCATATAGTTATAATCAAATGGGGATATTTTTTTCATTAGATCCTCAAGTTCCCATGTAGCTTCTTTAGATTTTTGATTTTTCGAGAGATCCTTCACTAGTTGAGTAGTCCTATTTCATATCACTTTTTCTCAGTGATCCAAGAATTATACTAATTTTCTTTATAATAAATATCATATTCCAGTGGAATGACCTATCTATTAAATACATCTGATGTAATAGTTATATACTTCTTCATGAGAGATACACAGAACACATTAGGAACTTGAGAGAGGCTCAATGGGAGAACCTAGAGATAATCATTCATCCATACATAATCAAGAATATATAATGGGAAATTATAACTAGGGTTTAGTTTTCCATTAATATTAAATTTTATAACATTCATCCACGGAGAAAAAATTAGTAAATCATTCTCACCAACATCAATTTTAATGTTACACATACGATTGTCAATATAACATTTCTATAGACTTTTAGCTTCCATGATGTGATATTGACTATCTTTACTATTCTATGGAATTTCCTCAGCCATAATAGATTATGTAGATTTATATATATAATATAATAATTTTTTTTGATCAATATCCACTTTATCTCTAAATCCAATTAACGAATATTAACAATTTTTTATTCCTCAAAGACAAAAATTATGTTTGAGCAATTAAATAAGATCTATAAGGAATTCTTTACGCCGAATAAAGTTTTCAGAAAAAATGTCAAGAACCATTTTTAAAATAATATTTTAGGATCAATATAACCCAGTCTATATGATTTTAAACTTATGGAACCATCAAAATATAACTTTCTAGAATTGAATCCCAATGATTTGAAAAACGTGATCTCATATCCTTCCATGATAAACTAATTTGTTATATATAAATAAGTCTCAAAAAAAATAGATATAAAACAATAAATTACAAATATAAAGTAATAGAAATTCATATATTATTTCTAAAGAAAATTCACTTTTATATTTATAAAATAAGCTCTTTTCATAACCAAAAACATTTCCATTGGATGTATGGGTTCATCCTTGCACCAATAGATGATCATAAGTTTACTCTGAATATCAAATGTGATTTCATTATCAATAATTTTTTTATAAAGAACCTATAAATGTTCAAAATAAGAAAACATTTCACTAAATGGATAACAATATGATTTTAAATGGGTTTATTCATAAAAAACTTAACATGAAATCACGACACTAGAGATTTGGATAAATGCTTCCTAACTATAATGATTCACGTAAATTGTTGTGTTGGAATAATATTTATCTATGTAATTTTACTTCCATAATTTTTCTGTCAAATTATCCTCATTATCCTTTGGATTAGGGAATTGATTCATATAATGAAAAAAGACCTTGCATTTATATAATTGAGTGTGAGTGGTTCATTCTGTAGAGCTTTCTCTTTATTCATATTATTAGAAAGTTTCTTCCCATTACTTAAGAATTTGACTGCATAGTGAAATTACTTTCCAGACAAGAGTAATTAACCAATAACATTGACAAAATTCCCTTCATGTGTATTTCCATGCATTGATAATAAATAATGGATTATCATCTTCTCACTCTGGTGTTTATAACATCCTTTAAATTCTGTATTTATTTTCTTATCAAAACCGTGATTTTGATGGGTAATGCCAACATCTATATCCATCATGATGGAACATCGAAAGATTTATTAAAACTGTTTGAGGTGCCATAGGATGAAGACTTTAAGATAATGTTTTATAAGAAACTAAGGAATTGATAAATCATTTTTTTCTATTGGATGAGAATACAAGAAGCATACTACACATGTTCTATAAAATCTTCCACCCAGGTAAAAATATTCATCATCTTCATCTTTTTCTTAGGGAATTACATATACATATTAACATGAAACAATGGAGTAATGTTCTAATTGAATAATATTATCTTAAACTCAACCAAATCAATGGAGTCAATTTCTTCTTATTAGCAATTGTTATTAGTATCTTTACACAAGTGATCCATTATTTCCATAAAAAATGATAAAAATACTAAATGAATATTTCATGTTATGAAATATAGGGAATTAAAAATATATTTTTAATGGTGAAGATCCATTTATCAAAAACTAGGGGATTGGTGAAACCACTGACATAAGGTGGGTGTTTCCCTGGGGTGAAAGCAATAGAATTTTGTTGCTTTCTTTTATCATTTTCAGGCTTACCATGATTAATATTTTGAGAATGTTATGTGAGTGTTATAATGATTTTTTTAAACCCAAGTACAATAAAATTTTGTTTCTTTGTAGGACCATTATTTTATTTTCCATCACATGTTTCATTATCATGATTATTTCATTTTCCAACCATTGAAAAAACCAAAAGTTATATTTTGAGTATGAATAATCATAGTGGATAAAAACTAAATCATAAAAAATCACTTATAGGATATATAAATAATGAATCCTTATTCTAAAAAACCATATGTTTATCCGCGGTAATTTATGATTGTTAATAAAATATTTAGATTTTGTCCTATACATAGAGTTATCCTCAGGGTTATCACTAGGGTTTTATTAACCTAATTTCCAAATGATAACTAAAACATTCTATTATAATAAATATAAGGACCAATACTTTTAATTCATATATAACACATTATAATATATGGATATTTATTACATACCAAAATGATTCACTCTAAAATCATATGGATCTATTTTCTTTAGAAACATTAACATAAAAACATTTATTTCATAATAGATTTACACCATCTTCCACTATGTTCTTCATTTCTTGCACCTTTATTTGGAATATCATTCAATGTACCTTACTTCATAATATGGTGAATGGGAACCTAAGAATGGGTTTTCTTATATGATCGATAAAGGAAAAAGGGATATATATAAGATTACGTGAGAATAACATAAATATAATTGCATTTGAAAATTGGCATGACATTTCAATGTAATACTTTGTATATCATAGATCATAATATTGAGTCATGGAATAAAACATGATATTTCATAAGATATTAATTGTAAATGAATCAATGAACATAATCCATGAATTTATAACATTGGAAAAATACAATAGTTTTTTTCATACATATATGTATATAAAATAATTTCCTTTCTAGTTTAGGATCATTGAAATATCTATCATAGTGGAACAGGTTCACTACCAAAACCATGGTAGTAGTCATTGTTTACTCCCATGACTATCACAGCTGACCATTCCTTTAATAAACTGGGTTCAATCCCCATTCCAGCCCCTTTTATATCATGATATATCAATTTTTACCCAATCCATTGGAAGGAGATATAGGTCTCATGCATCCTTGGTTATAATGTAACTACCATATTTGTTTATAACATAACCACCACAACATAATTAATACAATACATATACACTAAAAATATCATAAAGCCATAATCATATCATCACATTGTAAAACTTGAAATGAAAATGACATTCATAAATGTTAAACAATTCACTATAACATAAACCATGTTAATAAATGGGTTTCATAGTCATCTCATCAACATAAAAATTAACCATTATAGGAACATTAGGAATTGTACCATAGAATCACATCTTATGTGTAGAATAATTAGCATATTATAAGTCATTATAGATAGAAAATTATTTACAAATATCCCTTGCAACATTTCATGATGAAAACAACCTTTTCACATTCAAATAATTTTTTAAAAAACCTACTGATTTAGAAATTATTAAGGAAAAATTTTATTTGAATATAATATTAGAAATATGGAAAAGAAGATTTGAAACACTAGTTTGGCATGATGAGACAATTTCTTTATCATGTCGCATATGTTGAGATAAAGCAATCCAATAAAACATTTGTAGAACAATAAGTCAGAATTACTTAATTTAGAAAGAGTCGATAATATTCCCTCTAAACCATTTTTGTAAAAAGAAAAAAATTGATTAAAAATAAATGAAAAAATAATTGGATAATATTAAAAAATTATTTAATTTTTTAGAAAAGTGTATGTAGAATGAAAAATATTTTCTATCAAAGACATTAATAATGATTATTTTTTACAAAGAAAATATTTTTTATCAGGGGTACTTAAAGAAGACTAAAATTATTTCAGAACATTTATTTAAATTAAATAAATATATTATATTAAAATTAATATATTTTATTATTGTTAGATCTTAATATTTCTTCAATGGAAATATAAACATAAAAAACCCTGGTGAACAATGATATTTGAACATAAAACCCTTACCACTTTCGTAGAATCCGAATCATTGTCCCTATAAAATAAATAATATTATAAGGATTTTAATATCCCCATAAAATTCATAATAATTATAATGATAGAAATTTATGGTAACTATTTCAACCACACAAAATAAAATAGTGGTAAATATCACATGTCTCCCACAAAAATAAAAGTGCGATGAAAATCCATCACTTTGGGCCTGAATTCCTTCATACACATTGGTACCTCCTCCATAGTAAATATAGATTTATATAAAATTTATTAAAAAACATAATAAGATATATCATACCAAATATGAGTTAATTATATCCTTTTATCCCCCGTTTGTTAACACATCTTTATTAAAAGCATTGTTCAATGTGATATCTACTAAGTTTGTCATTTATATTACGGTTCAATACTTTTGGAACTAAAATTTTTATCATGGTTAAATAATTTAGATAATTTTAATAATGATATTAATATAATATATTCATTATATACAAGTAAATAATAATTCATAAGGTATATATAGAAAAAATAAATTACATTGTTCATTGAAATGTTAGTCCAAACATATGAATGAATATTGTAGTCATTTTTTTATGGATAGAATGATAGTATAGTAAATAATGAATCCAAATTATATAAAATTTATTATATAATATATATCATATATATTCCTTAAATATATCATCATTTCCATCCATGAAAAGTAAAAATGAAAAATGAATCACATCACCTTGTGGAGGTGGTAGTCCACACGCAAACATGATCAATGATTTCATTTTCCAACATTTTTAATGGTAATAAGGTAGAAATAATATTGTAAATAAAGAGTTATAATTATTTATTAAGTATAATATACAAACATTAAATCCATAATACTACCATACTATAAAACATGGTAATGTGAAATGAATGGTATCACTAGGTAGATACGGTAAGGCATACAAACACACGAGGGATATTTTTATATCCCATTTGATGGATGAGGGTGAAATATTGGGATTTAATAATCATAATAAAATTTTATTATATTATAGAAACTGAATTTATTATTTTTTGAGTAATGTTAAATATCAATAGGAAGTCAAATAATAATTAAAAAGAATGTGATCGGTTAAGGCCATTACCTCTTCTTGTAAAAAACTCCATCAAAAATCTTTTTAAGGGTTATAGGAATTGTATTTTAGGAATACCATCTCCTCTAAAATGTGTATAGGGGTGTAAATAAGATAAATTGTTTTATTTTTTTAAAGATAAAAGGATAAAATTTGTGTGAATTACAGAAAGGATTGGTTATATTTTATATTTTATAAATTATTTGAGGGCACTCTTAGAATTTCAGAAAATTTTAAAATATATTAAAGTTGTTATCAAGAAAAATAATACAATATGGGATATATATTTTTAATGGAAGACAATATATATCAAATATTATCCCCATTGACATCATTAAATATTTTCTTAACTTTCAATAAATTTTAAAAAATATTGATTTCATAAAATATCATTATTCCAAATTTAAAAACTATTCATTTTATTTTACTTAATAAAATAATAATGTTTTTAATTATAATATAATTCTTTTATAGGATAAAACTTTTATTATTAATCTATACAAATCATGTCACACATAAAATCACTCAAATTATAATACTTCTAACATTATTAAAATGATATTATATTTAATTAATTAAGTGTTGAAATATTTCATTGGTGTTTCATAATAATTAAATGTAATTATTTAATCACTAAATTTTTAAATAAATTATATTCCATAAAATATTATCATTTAGATCAAAATTAGTTTTAATATTTTTTTTATAACTAGTTTTCCCCTATGTGGAAACATGTGATTTATTAGAAACTAAGAGAGTGATATTCCTTAACTTCAATTACAATAAATATTAAATAAATAATTTTCCTAGAAAAGTGTCCTTTGAAAAACTCAATTTAAAGCATAATGTGATTTGGGATGAATTAATTTCATCAAATAATAAATGTTATAAAATATTTCTACCATATAAATTATTTTTAACATAGATTAACTTCATTTTCCATTTATTGGGTTGAAAAATGTTATCGTGGTTAATATTCTTATTAATGAAAAATTAATAGGGTAATATATGAATATTTTAAACCCCTTTATTAAAAATATGGAATCCATTCTACAATACTAAATTTCTAAAATTAAAAGACTCTAATTTCAAAATAAGTATGCAACATGTTATGAAAACAATATTTTTGAGAAATACATTTTTAAGCATAAAAAATATTTTATTCTTATAACATGCTCAAAAAAATATTAAATAAATATTAAATTTTTTATTTGGAATATAATATATAGGTTTCATTAAAATAATTCACTAATAGTGATTAATTTGGTTTATTAAAAAAATTCGTATGGTACCTAAAATAGTTTATTTTCCCAGAAAAATGCCTTTTGCTTAAAAATGTTTTAATAAAAAATTTAAAAATAAAACATATTCTACATCACATTATTATATTATTTATCATATAATAGATTTAAATTTATGATAAAAATATTTGTAAATAAAAAGAAACTTTATTCATGCCTAAAACAAAAAATCATTTTTCAATATATAATTTATATTTTTCACCATTCATAAGAAGATCAATCATTTCAGGAAAAATCATTGAAATTCCCCCTAATAAAATTTTGATATAATGGTTTCAAAAAAAATTAGTTTTATGAAATAATTTTCTAAATATTTAAAAAATTATATATATTTTTTTCTCCCAAAATATAATAAAATTATTTTGAAAAAAATATTTTTTTAAGAATACTAAAAATTTTAGTAAAGAAACAATGCATAAATAAACATGTCGGGATTAGATTCCTCAAGAAACATATGTCCTAATATTGATACTGCGGCCTATGTTAAAATATATTTGATCATTACAACTGTAATGTATAAATAGTTACCATGGCTATAATCCTAGTAATCCCGGTGTAGAAAAAATCATTTCTGACATAAAGAGAAACCATGGAATCCATGAATAATGATGATCATATAATTTCATGAATGGTTCAATAAATTATGATTTTTCAATTAAGATAATGAAAATAGTAATCAATCATAACATGATTTCACTTATCCTCTGACCACGTCTGAGGAATTCATTATAAGGATTCCAAGTACCACCCTAGGTTTAATATAATACATTAAACATCAAAGATCATTCAATCTCATCCTTGTATTGTACCCAAGTATCTCTCGAGGCATTATACCATTCATTTGTCATATGTACCCATCAATGAAATTCTATATTTGTATCCCATGTATTATACAAGGAATATTATAACATAATTTTTAAATTATGACCCATTCAAGGAATTCCATTTAAGGAACCTAAGTTTCACCCAAGTCCAATCATAATATAATTTAACATCTAATCTCATCCATGGAATTCCATATAAATAACCTAAGTGTCTCCCAATTCATAACATAATCTCATTTAACCTTTGATCATATCCATGTCATTCCATATAAGGACCACAAGTACCACACAAGGCATTATATCTTTTATAAGCACCAATAAGAGGAAGAGACTTGGTCTTACCATTCACACTTTAGTTAATCCCACTTACACATATCAATTATTCATATTCTAATAATGTATAAAAGACATGGATTAACTATTCATTTCCCATTTTAAATCATTGAAATTTTATTTTATATTAATCAATTCCCCTTTCATTTGATATGTAATAGGGGTTTAGTAGTAGAATAATTTCCATTATAAAATGCAATTTAATTAATATCATACCGTTATTCTTACCCTTAAAGCATAAATTAAATTATCAAAGACCATGTTTTTTATCCAACCAATACAATCCACCATGAAATTATAATACCAATGGGAGAATTCTCAACACACCCATAGGGGTGGTTTGGTAGAATAAGAAAAATGAATCATTAAAAACATTATAAATAAACTCATCATACATGTTAGTTTTAGAATGATAAGGGGTATAAGGAAGAAAATTGTTGTGTTCCTATTATTTGATTGATTATAGATTATATTTTTGAACCAATGTGTGGGACGCTGGATTTGATGCACCCCAATGTGTTATATAACTAACAGAGCATTATAATAAAATCATATTAACGAACTACCTTATTTGTAGGATGAAACACTCATCCATTATTGAGATTTTTTAAAGCTATAATTATAGAAATATAAGATATGGAAAAACACCATGAAATTTATCCATATGATCTCGAATAGATATAACATTCATGAAGGTGAAGAAAAAAAAAGGGGGAGAAGAATAACATAATAAAAAATATGATTCCAATGATACTGAAAATGTTTTATTTTTTGGTCAAACAATGGAGAATCTTGGATGCCTATGAAGAGGCCAATGCGGGATCTTGAGAGGCTATCTAGTAGGGTCAAAAATGGGGAGGGAAAACGTTAGTTTCAATCCCTTTAAAGAGTCCCACACCATGGTCACATGATTTGGAAAAGCATGAACCCATCATGTGGTGCCAATTTACAAAGTAATAGTATTTTCCCATTGTTTCATCACTTTTTTTGACAAAACATATTCTAACTCTACAAGTATATCTTCACTCCTACACCGTTTCACATGGTTTCCCCTATAGTGCCACATGGTATCAAAAAAACAATTCCCCTATAATAAATATACCACATTTTTTTGGAACCACAATTAGTACTAATCGTGTTCCAACCAGAAACCCATATTTTTTTCTCAAAAAACTGACTTTTCGAAGAACAATTCAATAAAAATAGAATAGAACACCTGAGACAAAACAAAGGACTTAACCTTCATAAAAAATACTTTTATGAATTCTAACTCTCATAATATCACTACGAATATCAATTTAATATTTTTCATGTCCACCACATGAGAAACCAAAATTACATTATAAAATATCGTTTGGTCCAAAACACGTTACAATACAACCTCCCTAGTAGATAATATCTCATTATCGAGAAGCATAGGATACAATGAAAACATAACCCAACCTAAACGATTCTCTGGTTCTATTAAGATGATCGCATTGCATATATGAATGCCCAATGTTCCTCTAATATAATATTTAATTATTCTATCATTCATCCATTAGATTTCTGGAAACACTCAATACTAAATCCAAATCATCGTGGAGACACTTACCCAATCATGCCTTATCCAAGACATGATCACATCATGATCTCATTCATCAACCACCCTATGGGACTGCCTTCCATTGCTTGTAGATTTAAACGAAAAATTATGAGTCACTATACTCCCAAAAAAGCAATTTCCTATTGAGTAATGACCATAATTTATTAGTGATTCACATGGAATGGTTAATAGATTACACTCAACAAAACTACCCTCATACATTGATTTTTTTTAAAATGGTTGAACTCCAATCGACCAAGCTCAAACTGACAATGCTCATTTTCCTTATGAAAATCCATGGACATCCATTAATATTCACATGTTTTGTCCAAATGAAATGCCTGAAACAATTCCTCGCCAATCACATCTATTTATTACAAATCACATTCTGAAATGCCTCTGGCCAACTATATTAATGAATGCTTGAATTCCACATATGGTGTGTCACCAAAACTAGATTACGAAAGCCTTTACCGAAGAGGTATCGAGATCATTCCAAGAAAAGTCACTAAAGCCTACAACTAACTTTCATTGATGCCTCATGGCTGAACCATCTCTTGTTCAAACCATTTTTGTGCTACATTACGAGAATCGACATGTTCTAGATATAGGCTGAATGGATAGTGCTTATCTAATATGATCTTAATTAAAGTACTTGGACTTCCCCAAGATCATAATCCAAATTTTTCATGGAATTTATTTAGAAAACTATCCATACATTATTATATTTATTCATTGGAATATGATAGTCATAAAAACCATCATTCAAATAGTCACAAGTTATTAGGACCCTTAGCACATGAGGGTATCCCCACCAAAAATCGATGTCTTTTTACCCACCACAAGAGCATCCTTTCCATCACATGAATGAACTAAAAATTGAATACCAAAACCCATGATCCATCAAATACTTGGAAATAATGATTAGAATCATTAAGACCCAACTTATCTGAATTGATATCATAAACATAATATACCACCCTTTCTTGGTTATGATGAATAGTTCCCATGGTGATCGATGAATTTTTTGAAACATAATGAACCTTAAATATCCAGTGGTGTATTTTTAAAGCCCTGTAATATACATAGAAATCTTCCCAATAACAACTCTAAAAGTTCCCCTTGATGAAACTATAAGATTATAGTATTGTAGTTTAGCATATATACAATACACTACTAGAATACATAGGATTATATAATGATACTGGTAATTATTTCCTATAATGTGTCTTAAACTATGTTTCCATCAATATGACTATATATCTCTCCTTGGTGATGATTAAATCAACCCATCTATACTTTCCTTATCCAACCCCATACATCACATCTTTAAAAAATTTATGTTAAGGTCCAACTATGGGTCAACCATTTCTCACTACACCATTCATTTTCAAACTAGCCCTTAGTATAAACACTTAATTTAATTTTTACAAGGCTCATGTTTTCCACACCCATAAACTTAATTTATTTAGAAATAGTTCCAACATGAATATGGAACTTATAAAACATTCTATACATATCAGGTTCACAACACGTACTACCCAATTCAATACATGAAACATACTCCCATGAGCCATCATTAGTAAAGGACTGTTTTATAGTGCTAGATAGTAGGTTAGTATTTTATATACCAAGATCTCCCACAGAACTCTTCTTTAAAATTAGGTATCTTACTATTCTATGACTAATTAAAGGGAATCCCACATCACGAGGTCATTTTAGAAAAATAAATTTTTAACAGGAAACCACTTATTATATATACCAGGAAACAATAATTTCCCACCCATCATATATATTTTCGATATCAAGTCACCCTAGGTCTTCCTTAGAAATCGTCAAGAATTGAAATTAATATACTAGAAAGAATGATCACATTCAATGAATCAGTCTGGAAAAGATTCTATAACCATTCACCTTTCTCCAAAGGAAAACCCAAACCCTCATCCAACCTATGTCTCCTGATTCTCTTGATAAAAAAGATTGAAGTTATCCTACAAGGGTCCAATTCATCCTAAGGTATTCTAGGTCTCCCACATATCATGAAGGACTCTTAAAAAAGAAACATATCCCATTTAAGGGTCTTTATTACATGACATCCAGTGTTCTTGAAAATATCTAAAAAATTTGAAAACCAAGAAGCACGTGTGGAGATCATAAACCCACAAGAATCAAGAACTATGAATAATTCATAACAACATCACATTTATCGTATCATCCTACTACTCTATAATCATCTATGAGCATACTCATAACAGAGTTCTCCTTGGTGGATTGAAATTTTAATGTAAAGGGAAAATAGTTTACACAGACAGAGTTCCCACTTATAGAAATAAACTCTCATTTTCCAACTCATAAGGCAACCACCCAACCCCATGTGGGAATTGATTCAGTTAACAAAGAGACCTACCCAGGTCATAGGGTCAAACTAAAAACACTCATTGTTCCTAGAAGCTAAACTCAAATGTCTATTTGGTTTTCATCTTCATGGGAACCACCACATCTATCTTATGCACCATTTTAATTTAAGATATCAAATTTTAATCTAGATTCATGTTTCATATGTCCCTTGGAACGACCTCCAATTCATTAAGAAAATGTAAAATAAGAATAATCCAACTAAGACCTATGGGAATCACTCACGATTCTATTTTAAGATACTCTCAATAGAATGAATACTAACCCATATGTAAGGGTTATTTTTCGTAAAAAAAATTAAAATCTTTTATTTTATTGCATTTAATCGATTCTATTTAGTAAAAAATCAGTATATATATAAGGTATATCATGTAATATTTTTCAAGGAAAAAAATATTAAACACTTTATTTAGTTGGCACCACGAATCATTATGATATTCATCTTATAATTACCTTTTAATCATTTTTTGATAAGGTTCCCAAAATAGGGCCGACATAATGAAAATTTCACTCACAAGCTATTGATTAAAACAACCTATAGTTCGTAATAATAATTTTAATTAATTTATGCCTCGTATAAATAATGTTTAGTTACACATGAAAGGTATTTTATGATATAAGTGGTATCATATATATAATATTCCACCAAACATTTATACATACACATTATAAGTTTCTACTAATACTTTAAATAATCATCATATTAATCATGAATATACCCCCATGTGGTTTAGAATCAATTAATATCAGAAAAAATGGGACTTATAAGGGTTGTATCATGAAAAACTAGGTTTTGTATATCAAAAACCATTCCTAATTTATGGAAACAATACAATATAAATTTTAATTGGAATCTCGTTTAAATTTTTCCCCTTCACAATCATTTTATTCCAGATTTACACAACCATAATAGGTTAAACTCATAATCATAGAATGAAAAAATTCACCTAATAGGGCCCAGTCAATCATATATGTATTCATTCATATAGGTCAACATGCACAATATATAGACGTACTAGCATTCAGAAATTTTAATTTTATTCTTATATTTAAAAGATACCACTTTATATAAAAAAAATTAGTATATAACATTTTTCTGTTAGACGGATTACAAATCACAAATTATAATGGTACATTCATTTACATGTTACCATTAGTATTCAAGTAAATGCACCATGTTTTTACCTTTGATATCAAAAAAATGACAAGATCACATATGATAGTCTAATTATATGGGTCCACTATCCCAATTTATAATGTCCCATACACTTTATAAATATAATTGGGAACCTATTTAATTGCAGCCACTAACATTTCATCAAATGAAATTAATGGATATTTCTAAAACAACTCATAATTGGTTATTTATGTTGACATAATCAAGATATACAGTAAAATACCATTTATGATTATTTGGAAAAATTAATAATAAATCATATTTCATGAAATAACAAGTATTTATTTCAAAATCATGAATAAAAAATCATGGAATGATACAATATAATAAAAGAGTGTCGATACCCAAGGAAGAAGATAACATGAAATTTTATATAGGAAAGCATGATAAATGTTGACCCATACATGGAATATAAAATGGGAATACTAATTATCACCCAAACATTGAATACTGAAAGGCATGAATATTAATCACACCAAATGGTATAGAAGTAATCATACTAATAAAATTTCAATTATATGTGTCTGAAATGATGCATGACTACACCACATTGTTTCCATACTATTACAATAATCAACCCAATATCAAACATCCTGAACAATAATCCCTTCCTTAGAAAATTGATCTTTTCCCCATGTGTGGGTTGATTGAACCTAAACAATATCTATTTACCAAATTCCAACCCATTCCTATACTCCCATCTACCATCCATATTATTAATATAATAGAAAATTAAATCTCCTAACACAAATTTTATCATACACTAAAATAGTTCCCTTAGATAGTTTTCCACATGTCTTTTAGTGAAACTCCCCATACACTAGAAGATGATGATTAGATCAGACTATATAATGGAGCTATATTGGGGATAATATACCCTCCACATCATTAATAAATTAAATAATAAATAAAAAATAGAATTTATAAGTGGAAGTTTAATAGATTTGTGACATATAATAATAAAACATAACATGGTCATCACCTTATTTAATTACAATGAATGATCATTCTGGGTAATGAATTCAAGAAGAAAAGAATATAAAAGGTAATAATACATTAATAACATACTGAGAAAAGATAAATAAATAAAATACACCAACTTCGGTGGGCAACATAAGTATATTATCATTTGTTTCTCCAAAACTCCCTTGTCAAGGCCTAGTCTATAATGAAGAATAGCACAGAACAGAATATTGATTGAAACCTAAAATCTAAATTTTTATCTAGGTGAAAAAGTGGGATGATTAGGGTATGAGATAAACTAAGTATTCCATAACCAATGGTGTGTACCAAAAGTAAATTCTGTTAATATAATATCGAGTAGTGTGTCAGTATGTCAATATTAAATCATTAAATAAACAATGCTTAAATAACCATTCTAGGTATAGGATCCTTGTGTGTCACCAAGATGACTATATTTACTTAGGAAAAATCTTGAATTCATCTCAGAATTATGAATATAAAGTATAAAAATTACCCATGGAAATGAGCTTACATGTCTATGTGTAGCACTAGTTATTCAATACCTAGGGAGATACCCATTTATCCATGAATAATGATGATCATATAATGTTTTTTAAGTATTAAAGAATTATGTTTTACTAATTATTGTAATATAAAATGTAATTAATACTTATATTAATTCAATTTTCCTACGACCCATCCATGGAATAATATATATGGAATCCATGTATTACCAAAGAGTTAATATATTATATTTAACCTCTAAGCTTAACTAAGGAATTCCTTATAAATAACCCATTAGAAACATGAGGAATTTTATCATTCATATATCCTGTAAGCCCATCCATGGAATTATTTATTAGGAAATGAGGTATCACATGATTAATATTATATTTTTTTTAAATTATGATCTCGTCCAATTTTTTCCGTATAAGGAACCCACGTGTTTCCTAAATCCTAACATAATAACATTTAATTTTTTATCCCATATATGACATTTCATATAAGGAACCCTTGTTCTCCCAAGGCATAAGATAATCTCCATTATCCTTTGATCCCATCATGGAATTCTGTAAATGAAACCTAATTGTCACATATTATGTTATATCACTCTTAAGTGCTAAGATGTGAAAAATTACATGGTGTTACTATTCAAAATTCATTTAATCCCATTTGTCCATGGAAAAAATTCATATTATAAAAAATGAAAAATTAGATAGATTCATCATTAATTTCACATTTTTAATCATTTCTAGTACGTTTTTATTTAAACTATGTCCCTTTCATTTGAAAATGAAATTTTTTCATAGGAAAAATAATTTCCATAATATAATTCTATACAATTATTAAAATTTATTAGTTCATAATAATAAATAATAAAGTAAATGGTCATGGGAAAAGTTTTCTTTCAAAACCATTTAATTCAAGAAAAAATTTCACTATAATGGGGAGGGAGATTCTTATCATTCCGTTAGGTGTGGTTTTAAGAATAAGAAAAAATGCCCATTATATAAATTTTAGACAAACCTACCAAATGTGGTTATTCAATATGAGTTCCTCAACCCCTGATCTTGTTAAGGGACTAAAGAATGTCATGGTTATGGTGTCATAATTTTATTGAATACATTTTAAATTTTATAATAAATAGATGTAATTTCCAATTTATGGATTATGGTTCAATTTATAAAAGAATAAAATATAATAATAAACCATATAGGCCACCTAAATAGTTTTTAGTATGCTTCACTCATCCATTATCATTCTATTATTTGATCATGGATGAGAAAAGTCGAAGAAATGGAAAAATCAAGGAAAATTATATTTATTATCTCAAATAGATATAATATATAATAATGTTAAGAATATAGGGAATGGGGAGAAGCCGAATAATACAATGACTAGTTTTTGATAAACAAGACTGATGAAGCTCATTTCTGAACTCAAATGATAGAGAACAATAGATTCCTTTGAGGATTCTAGGGGGCTCTAGTGGCTTCCTACCATCAGAGATAATAGGCTGTATAAATTGGAAAATAATTTGAAACAGAGATGGTAATGAAACTAATTTCTATCCATTAAGAGATAATCATGGATTAGTTGCATGGTATTAAAAATTGTGCACTAACTATGTGGTTCTAAAGTCAAAAGGGACCCCCCCCCACCTCACATGGTTGTGGTGCACAGAGAGATTAAATGTATTTTAATCATTTGGTTCTCTCTTAAATCCTTCATTTTCACAATGTTTCCCCTACGGTTCCTCAAAATTTCAAAAAAAGATCCCCTTTAAAAATTGTCTACACTGTTTGTCTGCACATTTATTATAATCATGCACCAATTGTGTGCCCCTATATATGACACATAATACAGATTTTTTATAGCCTAAAGCATTGAAAACTCATCTAAACTCCCAAAACACATTCCAGTACATAAAAATCATCTAAAAGCAACACATTTTATAACTATTAGACCTACATTATAAATAATAAATCAATTATTTGGTACATCCAACAAACAAACATCTAAACATCCATTAGAAAATCTCAACAGGTACAAGACATGAGACCTTACAGTCATGTTATCATAAAATTATGAACATATTATGTTTAATTGATCATTGATGTAACCTTTATTAATCATTTTGGGTATCTGATCTCGCCCATTTTTATGTTTTATTTTCCCAAGGATATAAATAATACTTTATGTATGATGCATCCAAGAAGGATTCAATCCATGAAGAACTGAGTGGGAGAATATGTAGATATTTTATGAATTAGTTTTTTAGGTGTCCATATTTCCAAAGGCACTAAAATATTACCATCCTATAATGTATTATATTGTTATATAAGGAATTATAATTTAATAATATGTGAAATTTATTTATAAAAAGTGTGATTCATTAGATAATGATCATTAGAGTTTTGAATACTACAGTATAAACTATGATGTATTGACATTAGAGATTTTTTAATTTTATTTTTGGTATTCAAATATAAAATTTTATAGTGATCATGGTGTGTGTTCCTAATGGTTATAAAACCTATATTTTTTTTGGGAAATTTTTTTTTGGGGACCTAAAAATGATTACAATATGTTTTTACTGTTAATATTTTGTATGGATTTTGACAATTCATGTTGAATCATTAGATATTTGAATTATAATTAGGATTCATGCACTGAATGTGGGGTTTTGGATAGGATTTTATATTTCATATTGTAAATTGTATATTTATGGATATAATATCCTTAGGGATTATAATTTTTTATACCCCAAGGTAATGTATGTAATTTTTAGTGAATGGCCAGTTCAACTTTTCAAGGATGAAAATTTTTCCTTAGGTACTATTTTAATGGAATTCACAATTTGGATTCTATCCAAGGTGGAAATTAGATAGTTTGGTAGATGTAATCAACAACTTTATTGAATTACTATGTTTTTTAGAAGTATCAGTTATCATTTATTGTTTTCCCAATGATTATTATGTTTAAAGATGTTATCATAGTTATTTTAAAGCCTCATATGATGTCTTGTAACTGAGAGAGGGGTTTAAGAATGCATAATGAAGGTTTTAGCTACATTATTTTATAGAAGATGAAATCAGATACCCATTATTTTGAATAGATACATAGTGATCAAGATATAGTCTATGGAACCTTGTTGGTTCAATTGAGTACCCTTGTCTCTTGGTTGGGTACCAAGTAGACCAAATCATGAATTTAATATAATTTTTTTATTTTAATATTTTTGTTTTCTCCCCATTATTTCTAATTAAACCTTATTTTAACACCATTTATTCATATTTATTGAGATCCCTTCTTAGGGATACTTTTTAATCCCCTCACCACACTTCATTCCACGTGAATAAATGGTAATAAAAGGCAGTTTTTATGTAAATTCCACGGTAACCCCTCCCTCTCATTCCCTTCATCCACTTTTCTTAAACTTCTATATTATTCTTATCTTTATTTTATGATTTGGTACTATAATTTCACCATGGAATGAATAAATAATGGAAAAACCTATATAGTCTCACACTTTTTATTCGTAGTATCCTTAATGGTTAATTTATCATTCATCCATACTTTTTATATAGAGGGACGTTGTTAGGGTTTTATCGAAGTATATTTTTGTTTTGTCGGTGATTTTGGATGAGGAATTCATTATATAATTTATGTATTATTGTTTCTATGATACTTAATTAATTTTAATAGTGGGTTTATTAAGTATTCGTTGAGGTTTACTATTCTTTTAATATAGTGAATCCATATTCCAGTTCTTCTGTTTATTAAATTTTATTTTTTGATTATTATGTGCAATTTGGAGATCCATAGAGTATAACAAGATGATCGATTGGATATTAAATATATTTGATGTTTTTAGTGTTATCTCTTAACAAATCTATGAATATCCATGCTAATGGTATGAAACTTATACAATTAGTTTGTCTTAAATCAATATTAAACCATAAATTTCATTTTTGGAAACTAACAATATATTTTTCCAATATATTTTACTTTAACAAGTTTTTAGCAGCATAATATAATTTCAAGGGATGTTATATAATATTTTCCAACCCCCTAAAACTATGATTCATTATTTATTATAGAGATTGATTTTGTTACGGGAATTTTTATGAAAGCCTTCCTCATATATTTTGAATTCTAACATCAATTATTTAATATAATTTGTTATGAATATTCCATGAATTATTTCAAATGTTTTATAGAGTTAGGAAACATCCTTATTTTTTATTTCATTGCTATGATATCTTTTAAATGATATCATTCAATGATATGTTTAAAAATATATTATGTGTTGTATTACGTGAATTGTGGTGACCATATGATGTATAAATGAACTTCAAAATAAGAATAAAAAATTCTTGGCATAAAAATTTATTTAGCCTAACCATGTTTTATTCTGGTATACATGGATTTCCATGCCATGTTTACTAAATTTGTGTCTTTATTCTTCCATTCCCATCATGAGTAATAATTTAATGATTTAAAAATGGCCATGGTCCAAGTATACATTGTGTATATGGTAGTTGATTGTATAATTAGGTGGAATGGAGTGAAATATTTTTATTCAAATGTACTGATTGAATATTTGGAGAATTAAAATCTCATAATGATCTATGTGATCAAAAAAATTTAAGTCAAGGTCGTATAATTTTCCAAATCCATTGGATCATTAGTAATTTTTAAATGAGACTTAATATGATCATCGGTTGAGGGGATGGAAGATTGATTGTACCAATACTTTTAAGGAATTATTATTTTTGATGTCGATACTCCTTTATAAATATAACACATATTCATGAATCCTTCATATATCCATGTTTTGGAATGATTACCCATACACTAGAAATATGAAATTTCATGTTATTTTTCTTTTCTGTTGTTGTTATGGTTTAATGATACACATATAGGAACTCCACAGATTAATTATATCCATAGGGTAGTAGGTGTATTGTTGTAGGGATCAACCCTCTTATGAAGGCGTCCAATGTATCCATACAAAGGGAACCAGAACATATATAGTTATGTGAAACATTTTGGGGTATTGCATACCTTTTAAGGTCATGAGATAAGGACCAAGTCTATACATTTTACATTCATATTGAATTGACCTATAAGAAAAAAGCTACCTAGTGATGGTTTTTGGGGGAATTAAGCATAACCAGACCTTTATAATGAATCTAAAATGGAATATGTCCCAATGAGTATGGATATGATGTTTTAAAAATACATTACAGCTCTAGAGTTGGTGTTATTACATTAAGAGTATTGCCTAATGAGATTGACATAAAAATGTATGGGAAGAATATAGATCCCCCAATTTGGTGTATGATTTTAATTAGTATATATTATAATGAGAAAAAATGATTTTGAAAGGTTTCAAACCATAAAAAATGATTGGGGACAATGGTCCTATAAGTTGGGGGCATATGATGACTTTAGATTTTTTTTTGATCCTTATAGATGAATTATAGACATCCCAGCTAATAGGAATCACAAACCCCAACTTTTCAGTAATATTTTATAAGTTCATGTGGAATAACAATACCTTGTAGTTTATTATCATGTTGTAACGATTTTTTTGTGTATTTTTACATCATGTAATTATTATTTTTCCATCATTAAAGGGGTAAAAATAATATATTTTATGGGATAATGAAATTAATTTTCCTAATGAATTAAATTTTTGGAATAATACATATGTTTAATGAACGTTATATAATTAAAGGTGGGGTTAACATGGCTTACACCTAATGTGAATACCAATTTCGAAACTTCCTAACAATGTCATTAGATTGGATAACATTAATATCTAATCAAACTTGTGTCATGATTTATTTTAGAAATAAGATATGTGAGAATGTTGGGGAATTTCATGGGAGTTAATAGGATGTCTTGGGTCTTATACTTGAAAATTAGGTTTATTAAAATTATCAATTTACATAGAATAAATACATCATTGGTTTGGAATTTGGACATAAACTTTAATAGGAGGCCTAAGATATGTTTTCCCCAATTAATTGGTTGGAAATGAGGTTATCTATATATTTTTAGTGATATGGAGTTTCTCATTAAAAAATATGAGACTAATATAGGAAGGATACCTTAGTAAATGGAGACATCTGCCAAATAACAATCCCATATAGAATTTTAAATTTGGGACAACATGAGTCAAGATCAGACATAAATAAATTAAACCTATGGTTATTTCTCATTTCAATGATAGCGACCCTTGATATCAGCGAAATATCATATTTCCATCACCATGATTATTTGACTTAAGTATAATGACACTCTAGAGTGTGAACATATCAATTAAATTCAGGATTTAACTGGTAAATAATAATGTGCATGCTTTAAACATGTGTGTTAGGTGGTTTCAGATGGGGTACATGATGATTTAATACATAGTTTTGAGATATGGTCAATAAAATACCCCTATATTGAGGTAAAAGTATGCATGGACCCCAACATTGAAACCATGGTGGAAGGATCCCTATATGGTACTGGATGTTATACCCCTAATGTTTAAAAGGTCTTCAATCATTTGGCAGGCCCCAATTTGGTCTTGGATTGTGAGATGATTTTTGATATATATGAGGCAAGCCATAATAATCTACTAGAATGGATTTGAATTTGTTATCCCTTTGGGAATGGATTGAGAATTTTTTGGGAATTAAGGTTTGTAATGTAATTTATATAGGGATATATGTGAAGAATGATACTCTTTATGTGGGAGGAATATGGAATTTTTAGCAAGAATGTGATCATTGGTGGTTAATTGGGCTTGGTATATTCTAATGATTTGATATTTGGTGTAGGAAAACACTCTATATAAATAATTCCTAGTGGAATTAAGAGATAATTTAATGTTTTCATGGTCAATCATGATTGTGGGTTGTCTATGAGAGTATGAAAAAATGTTATATGAGTATCGATATACTATAGTATTACTTAATAGGCATGGATAATATTAGGAGAATGATTCCCTAGGGTTCTATGTTTTTCCATTAGGGTGTGATGCTTTGGAGTATCTTGAATGTGGGGGGATCACTTAGTCTATGGGTGGACCTAGTGAATGGGAAGTTATTGGGAGGGAACATAGAGAATCTTATAAGGATCCTAAAGGAACCTTTCTGTACCAATGACTCACACAAGGGATGTGAGTATAGAATGATATGTACTTCGTAAATAGCTATGGATTGAATACCAAAGGAGGGTTATATTGAGTGGGTTTGACTAGATACAATACGAGGGTCGATCTTGTGGGTTGAGTATGGCCTAAGGGCCTGAAAACAACAAGGGTGGATCATAGATAACATTATATTAAGATAGTTCCGCCCAATTTGGCTGTTTAGAATAAATTTTTCTTAGATAGCCATGGGATATGTGATGTTGAGCTGTAGGTATTGGGTATACATCTAGATCCTAAGATGAATCATATATCGAATATGATGTTTTTTGTGAATTATATGTGGTAACCATACCTTTGTGAGAGGGTAGTGGTCATGGTTCGGTTATAGGGACCCAACATGAATAAGGGGGTAGTGTTCTAGATTTGTTTTGAGGCCCTTCCATCTATTAGAGGGATTTGGAAATGAAATGGCTATTAGAACAAAATATAAGTGATTTATAATTGTAGTTGTACATTCTCATAAGACCTAACCATAATTGATTGGGAGTTGGTATGATACATGATATTGGTAGCCTTACCCTGATCGATAGGGTAACAAAAAAAATGATTTTATGACCATAGCCTGAGTGAGTGGTCATGGTTTAGGATCTATAGAGTAATGTGGATTCTCAATTAGAATTGGGGGAAGAATTTTTGGTTATGTGGTATTGTGTCTCGTTTATCACAACATGACCTAACATGATATTTTTCATATTACTTGATACTAGATATTTATGAGTATATAAGTTTCATGTCATGGAATATAGAAGGGAAATGTATAATTTTCAATATTTAATTATATTCACACACCCTACATGGGAATACTATGTCAAATTCATATCTTGTGCCAGACATTTAGGTATCATGTTGTATTGTTGGTTTGGCTAGAGTAGTTGGGTGGATGTTGGGAGGCTGGTCTAAGGTGGGACTGTGGTTTTTGTATCTATGTCTCCCATTTTACTTTTTTATTTTTTTCTAATTAGGCTTGTGGGTGAAATTTTATATTTATAAAAATATATTAATCATGGATATCATTTATATCGTAGTATGTTATTATAAATTTACACCATTTGATGAACTTTAATTATAAATCCACACATTAATGTATTGTTTTATATGATTGTTATGTCATTGATTTTTATTATATATTAATATATGATAGTATAGTCACCAAAGTTTTATCATAGATACTCATCATTAGTCAACATTATCTTTCATGTAATGTGGGGATGTTAAGTCCTTAGAGTACTCTAAATAGTGTTCTACTGAAAATAAATTATTGAAGGTGCTAGAAAACGGTATTCATGAATTATTTTTTGTGTTTTAATAATTATACATTGTATTTGGATGTAATATATTTTCCAATATTGTGATAGAACTTATACATAATTTGAATTAATCCTTTTATAAAGAATGTCCATTTTATTATTGGTATTATATCATTGTTCATTACATTTGTAGTTATAGTTGAAATATTTATCAATATATATTGATTTGTGGTGGGATTGTTATTTTTCATTTTTTTATTAACCCAGGGTGACATGAGGTTGTGTGTTCAATTATATTACTAAGAATATATCAATTAAAGAGATGATCATGACAAATGATTTTTTTAAATGAAATTTTAAAGGTAAATATACATTTTAAAAAAATTGAAAATTAATAAAATGGGTAAAGTGGATTTTAATTAATTAAAGATAAAAAACTAAATTGATGTTTTATTGGTTTATATATTATTTGGTCATCAATAAATTAAAATAAAAAATCTGTTTTTAATGTTTTTTTATTAATATGATTCAATTTATGCTATGAGGTGCCTTATTAAAGGCTCGACATATAGATTGTTTTTATATGGTGTCTTTCCTAGTTTGAGATTTTTATTGATGATATATGTAGGAGAGGGATGAATTTTTAATTCTTTTTACCTTTGGGTGTAATTGTATCTTTCTCTAGTGTGAGTTGATGGGTATCAAGGTATGGTTAGTGGATAATCCAGTTAAGTAAGCAGGTTTGATTGGCTAGTATGGATTGGATGATCATCACACTATTGTGTGTGAATAATTAGTTATTTATTGTTATGATTATAGAATGAGAAGATTTATCACTAGATGAGAGGATCATGGATATATGTTTCAACTATTAAATATTTTTTCCCTGTAGAGCTGAGTGGTGGGTTATGTTTGGGCCTTATTTCGGTTATGTTGTGAATAAACGCAACATGGTTACATTATGATACATATACTCGCATCCTAAAAATGGGTAAAATGGGGTTATATATTATGGTTTTAGTTTTTAAATCATGATTCAATTAGATCACATTGTTACATTTTGTGGAATTAAATTCCATGTGATCCATGGTCAATTGAGGTATGAAATCATGTAACAAGATTGTAAAAAACATGTTTTAAGAATATCGATGGTCTATGATGTGAATATTTTGAGGAACATTGTGTTCTTAAATGGAGATATTCTAATTAATTATGGATGAGTAATTAAACGATAACTCAAATTTGAATATATTTTTATTAACAAATAGAGTCTAATATGCTTTCTTCTCAGGACATTGTGTCGGATTGAGAAACACCTTTAGTGAGTAGTTACTCAAAGAGACTGACCTGGGAGTTGGCATGTAATAAATTATTATAAAAATAATTTATGGTTTAATGAATATGTATATGGTGGTTAGTTTATTAATTTTTCTCATGTAAATAGTACCATTTCAATGGAAGATTTTTGAATTTCCACAATTGAAGTAGGTAAATCCACGGTTGAGGGAATTGGACTAGTAGGGAGGTGATGGTTATAAATATTAATAGAAAATGTTAATTTATCCTCATATATATGATTTTCCACTAGATTCAAATTAAGGATATAATTTTATAATTTTGTGTGATCTTGGATCTTTTTATATTTTTTAATGATCTCTATAGGAGAGAGGATGTATTGAAATCTATGTTCTTGGAAAATGAGAGATAGTAATAGGGAGCATCGGGAAGATTTTAAATTGGTTTTTTGGCTTAATTTTTGTATTCTTATAGGGGATAAATTATTTCACTAATTTATGGTTACAAAAAAGCGTTATCCATATTACAAATGGGTTGTGTGGGGTAAATAAATATCATGGGACATAGTGGAAACCCTAATGGATCTAGATATGATAGTTTTTAATAGATGGTATTATGAATATTTATTCTTAATGAACAGTAGTTTAAATGATTAAAGGTATCAATGAGATAATCTATGGTAAAATACTATTCCAATGAGATTTATAATGGCATTTTGGGTAATGACTCATGAATTTTGTCAATGCTGGGTCATATATGGTTTTGTGATATGTTAGGTGAATATTTTAAGATAAGAATTTATTATCGATTGTGTTGGAGGTAAGAATAACCATATTTTATCTGTATCAATAAATTATTTTGTATTAAATTTTTTTATTCCTATAGTAAGTTTCTTTATAACATAACAAGGTGTATGTTTTTGTGTCCTAAAATGATATTTGTGTCTAAAAATTTGTAGTGTATCAGGAGATGACATCATAGTGGGAAAATGTCGAATTTCAAGATGTTTCTTTATTATATAACTAGATATTTATTTTCTTATATGATTAAGTACGGAAAATTTGTTTTGTCTGTGGTCTTGTCTTTTAGATAATTATTGATTAATGTGTAGTATCATGAAAAGAGTTCTCGGGGAAAACCCAATTTTGATGGATCATGCATTTATGTTATGGAGCCATAGAAATTACGATTTGAGGATGAGTAGTGGAATTGGATTCAGATGATAAACTTGAGTATTATATGATTTCTATAAATTCATTCTGAGGATGAGAATATTTAGGGTTAGATGTTTTTAATGACTTTCATCATTACATGTCAGAAAATTCTGAGCGAATTTAAATTTCAATCAATAGAGGAGGGAGGATTTATATATTTGTAAAAAATACAATTTTTTGGACATATATATAAAATTTGGGTTCTGGGTTTGACGTCTATTTATGTATTTGGGTTATTTATTGTGTTTATAGTTTTAAAAAGTTGTTTGGTGGAAAATTATTTACATTTTCAGTATCCATCAATTAAAAAAATAGAGGGAACTTGGTACGTGGTGGAAAAATAGCTTTGGGATATATTAAACACTAAGTGGGTGTGAAAAAATTCTAGGAATGTTTTGGAAAATTATAATCATTTTCCAATTTTCCACTTGTTCATGTTGGGATGTTGTTTGTATTATTCTCTTTTTTTAATTACAAGCTAGTATATTAAAACTGGTAAAGATTTCACATGATATTTTTACATGTTTCATTTCTCAAATACTATAGATAGTCATTGGCATGGTTTTTATATAATTCAATTTGATAAAAATATAAAAAATAGTCATTTATTGTGTTTAAGACAAGAAGGGAATAAATATTCACATACCTTGAACTATATTGAAATAAATGAGCTTGTTTTAGAGTTTCTGGATAGTTCTTTATACTAACTATAATAACGGTCTTTCAATTATTTATAAGTAAATTTTAACACGAATAATGTAATCTATTAAATGATACATTGGTTGGATGCCACAGTGTGGATTTTTTCTTCCACTTCCTCACATTTTGACCTGTAAAACAGCAAGAATTAAACAATAATTCTTCTTCAAAATATAAAATAGAAAGATAATCTATCTTTTTTATTCTTCTTCTTCCAAGGAAAACAAATATCCACACAACACACGTCGTCTATTTATTGAATAATTAAATCCATTTTTGATAACTGAAAAAATTAATATCTAGCTTAGAATCATCACTATTACTCTTCCACGAATAATAATCAATTGACCATTGGGAAAACTCATTCTTATTTTTAGACTCAATGATATAGATATTACAATGTAATGAAATATTATACTACTTCATTGACCAGAATTATACTCAGTAGTTATTAACCTGGTCACTAACTCTTTTTCTTTTCTTGATATTTTATATAAATCAGTATAGAAATATTGTTCAATACCATCCTCTCAGTAAATCTAGTTCTTGGGAATGTTGTTAATCCCTCTTATAATGAAATCTTAGGATCAAATAATTAATAAATAATCAATATTTAAATTGATGAAAACTTCATGTCATTTTTTCATGGAACTCTCATGAAAACCAATTACCATATAAAACGGAATAATAATATTATTATATGTGTTAATATTAAAGTATTTATAATTTTCCTCAAGGGATTTTGAATTTACCTATGCATATAGTAAGAATTTCCATTTTATATGAATCTGTCATCACTATTCACTTATTATTATTCCTTATTTTTTAAAATCCAGTTATATGAATTATTTTTTGTTATATAATACCACAAGTCTCATTTATAGGAATTTTTTTCTAATTATATCACATGAACACATCCACTTTTAAATAACTCAATGGTCTGTGAATATATATAATTGTTCTTCATGTATTAGTGAAGTACACATATGACTTTATCTTAAAATAAAAATTATTTAGTACAATAATCAATCCGTTTTTCATGTAATATATCTTTACAAAATACTAGGAACAATTTTTTATATAGTTTTAGTTCCCATGGTAATTAATCTTCTTGAATGTTAGTGCACAGTTCGTCCACTTTGCAGAAATCAGTGTGCAGAACTCCCCTTTTCACATATTCTAGGAGGATTGAGGATCATCTAGATCATTATATAACTGGAACTAGGATATTCATAGTTTTTATAAAAATAATTAGATCTTATTTAGGAATCCTGATTAACAATATCTTTTTCCTCTTTAGTTCATTGGTATTTATAGGTGAGGCTCTACTACCTTAATTCATTCATTGACAAATAAAATCTATGAAAAAATATGCAATGTAATGGATATTATAAAACCAATAAATATATCTAAATATTATTTATCAAATTCTAATTATGTAACAACAACATTCATAGAATTATTTGATACATGATTTCACATTTTTTCCACACAGTGATGTGATCGTATGTATGCAGGGAGGATTTCATGTATCATAAAATCAATAACTCTACCATGTTTATTAATATTTTTTCATATTTTTTTCATTTCGAAAAATAATATTCCTCATATTGATTATTAATTTAACGAAATTTGTACCATTAAAGTGTATATAAATGAGGAATAATATCATTCATGGTTATTTGGATCAGCAAAATGGATAATCAGTTAGGTCTTTGATCATAGGAGGTGGAAGATCATCAAAATGTCAGGGTAAAATATAACTTATTTTGGGAAGAATAATATGACTATAAGGATGTCAATGCATCACTAGATCAGTGTTGATAGGAAAATAGTAATATGTCCTTATATTTTTAAACATTGGACCGTTACTAATGTATTCCTATACCACAAGAAACACCAACACAATATCTTGATCCGTAATAAGTTCTTATGTGTCTATCTTGTTCTTGATTCATCACTAGCATCGGAACCCAGAGCACTTTCACACAAACTGTGTATGGGATGAACCTTGCCTATGTAGTCCCACATTGGCACCTTCAGGAATTCTCTATGAAAACTATACACATAAACATGTGTACACCAAATATGTAACCATGAAATCACATCCTCTCACGTTCTGCCTGTAGCTATCTAGGACATGTATCTCCTTTGTGGTTGAACCTTGGGACCCACATATATGGTTTAGTAACACCTTGGATGGCCTTCTTTTAAATTCCCATTCATATAATTTTTTAATTTTATATTCATGGAATATAATCTGAAAACCAACTAATCCACATGGTTCATCAAATATCCATTATGAAAAATAATATTTGCATTCTCTTTAAATAATCTCCTCATACAATAAATATATGCATGGATTCCATCTATTCCACTTATTCTTCTTCTTTTATTATCAATTCCAAATCTCAATATTTTATGAAATCATCTATATTCAAATATTCTTAATTGTTCTAAAAATAGTGTCATATAAAATCACTTAATCACATATGTTCTCGAGATTATGAACTATGAAAAAATTAATGAGACTTTTAAAATCAATGTATTAAAAAGAGATTATTTTATAAAATGAGATGTCATTAATTTATTCGTTAATGATTCTTATAAGATATAATCACATTGATATCAATTTAATATATCTTTTATGCTTATGAAACATATTTCTTTCTAACTTACTCAACATAATGACATCGATTAAATATTTTTATTTATTTAACATCATTTAAACCAATAAAAACATTCACATATAATATAATATATACACAAAGTTGGATATTCAATCTCCAACTTCGTATTTATTGGAAATGCCTTCAATGTTTTGTCCAAATTAATATCTCAATTTTTGAAGTTCTACTATTTAATTTACAAAAAATTCATTTCAATTTCTCTTACCGTTATTTATATGTGTAGATATAAACATTTAAAAAAGATGAAAATGAAAAGAAGAACATTTAAGACTGAAGAAACAACCTTGGGTATAAATATGATGATATTTTAAAAATAAATTACCTTGATGGAGTTTTAGAATACGTAAACCTTTTAAATCAATTTGAATTTAAATTATATTCAATAAAAGCCATTGATGATCAGAATTCCTGGTCCAGATAAATATTATAATGTGAATATCACTAAAATGAATCCATGAGGAAACTCCAATAAAGATGTTAAAAAACCAAAAATAAAAATACTTTTTCATTATATTTATAGAAGAAAAGAATGATGGGTGAAAATGTGGAAGAAGCCAATGAATCAAGTAATAAAAAATATTTTTTATGTTGAAGATGAATTTCATCGGAGGTTTTCTACAAAGGATAACTCTCTTGTTTGAGAAGATCTATATGGGATTTTAATTTGGATTGACAAACTCTTGAATTCTTTTAAATAATAATTCCACCATAAATAGTGTTATTAAAAAATGGAAGTTACACTAGGGGATAGAAGTTTATTCAATGATTTTTTGTGGTGAATCTCCTGACACAATGTAATTGATGAAATGTTAACATCTATGCTTCCTGAAGAAAAATTATAACTAAGGATCAGATGTGAAATCATGAAGAAGAAATATGATTTCCTTGAATTGTTTTTAAAGGAGATCCATTGCATTATAAATTCATGAGATTGTTTATTTTTCATGTTATGTTTAATTTCCGTTGAAATTTTACAATTAAAATTTCTATGTGTTAGGAAAATATTTTTTCCATCCTAGTTAACCATCTATAAAATCTCAACCACATAGGGAGCCCGCTATTCTAGCCAGCATGGTGGAATGGGTGAAGTTAATTTCATGCATAAGGGCAGAATAGATAAAATAACTCTATAGTGCTCATAGGTTGTCCAATATTTCTTTCATGTGGGATTGGGTGTTAGCTACAACCCTTATATTTTTCGGAATATGTATCTAGGTGTTGGCCTTAGTTCCATCTCATGTCTCTATCTATATGGTCTTACTTAATAATCAGATATTGATTGTGTATGATTTTTATGGGGGTGGAGAAATGATATATGGTTCATGTGTTATAAAAATATGTTTAATGAACCTTGTTCCTATAATTCGATTGATAATTGTCATTTAATAGTAAAATTTCATTATCTTCAACCTCATTACCAACCTACCTCATTTGTGTGATTTATTCTCATGATCCCAATGTTGTATATCACTTATGATGTTCTCTAGGATACTGACCATGATTTATGGTGTTAATATATTATCATAATTGATCCTATACTGATTGTAGAGATAGAACAAAATATTTGGAGGAATTAATACATGCATGTAGAGGCTTTGTGTCATTATATTCGAGAAGAAACAGTATGTCTTCACATGAGATTATATTAGTTTGAATTTCAGAATGCATGCAGCTAGGATTTTCTTCATGCAAAAAAAATAATGTGAAGTTGGATCTTTATTCTAATGAAAATTATGTAGTATAAGTCTATTTAGTTTCCCTGTGTTTGGATGAGATCTGGATAGGTCAATGCAAGTAATAATATTATCTCATGCATGAGATTTATTTGTTTGAAAAGGATATTTTGATCCTAAAAGATAATAAACCAAGAATAAATGCTTCATTTTGTGGTTAAAATGAAAACCATATGTACTGGATTCAAAATAAAGAAATCACTCAGCATTCAAAACAAGATTGATGAAATATTTCGTCAGAAGTCATGTTAGTAATGTATAAAGGAAAATAATTGGAGACAATACCTATAAATAAAAAGTATCTTACGTAATAGAATGTAGATACTATTATATTTAGTGCTCTTATTTTTTCGAAAAAATATCAAATATGTTCTTTTATCCAAATAGACATTCATAAGCCACTCGACTATATGAATAATAACCACACACTCTATTTCTCAAAGAATAGATCTTTAAAACTCTTTTGTGTTCACGAAGAATGTCCAAGAATGACACTAGGAATTTCAAAGAATGAAATAACAATATAGATATTGTGGAAACAAATAATCACATAAATAATATTATTTACATGTATAAGAAGTGGGTTTCTGAAATCCAATTTATAAAATCTCACTATGTTTTCTGAAGGGGATTTTTTTCACAACTTTTTGATTTGTGAAAATCAAAATGAAAACTCTTACAATTGTGTGAAGATAAAGGATGAACATCACATTATACCCTTATTTAAATTGATATTAAATTTGAATAATGATTTATCACATGATCCATATATTTATGTGATGTAGAATACATTTAATGAATTGATCATTCGATACATGAATTCCAAGTGGGATACCTAAATTGTTTAAGATATTATTGAGAAGTATGAACAAAATGAGAATCATAAATATTCTTGAATAATAGAATATAAAAAATAATAAATTAATTAATGGTTATATGATAGGGTTTATAAACATGATATGTAATTTAAAAACCATGGAAGATGAAAACATGCAATATTTTTAACACCTATACGTTTATCAATTATGATATTATAGTAAGATGTAGTGGAAGTTATATCTTCTATTTATTTAAAAGATTATTGGGAAAACATTCACAAAATTTTATTTATTGTATTTATTGGAATTCGAAGAATTTCTATGAGACTAGTTATTTTATATTCTGGACACATGAGCGAGATATTAGTAGCTAATAGGTTATGATAATTTATAGTGAGGAGGAAAAACTGTGATTCTAAATAATATTTAACAATGTTGACATCATACAGAAATTCAATGTTCATGAGAAATGAATATTGGTCAGTATTTAATTAATATCCCATTCATAACATCACTCAATATCTACAGGAGCCTTGCAATGTGGAGAAAACAAGATAATTAGATTTAGAAAAAAAATCCTTTAACAAATAATCTACATATCTCTTGAAAAGTAACAAAAATACCTATATTCTTGGGTTAACCACATTTATTCTATGTGGAAGATACATAAATTATAAATGAAACATTTTTAGTAAATATCAACCAAAAACTAAAGCACTTTTGTTAAAAAATAGATTAAAGACATTCAAATGAAAAAATAAGGGTATATGACCTTAGTGAACATCCATTGTTCTAATTTTCTAATGTAATTTATTAATATAATTATTCCACATTTGTGCCAAGTTTAATCTTATTTTTTTTCAAGGAAGAGATATCAATAAAATAATCCTTTTAGAATGACATGATCATCAGTAACATTCTAGAAAAATTAAATTTTATTATAATTGAAATAATGATTATGGAAGATGCTTAAACATTTTTAATTTATTTTCCCCTCCTGAGTTACTCAACTTAATAGCTTCATAGTAGTGAATATATTCAATAATGGATTTCAAAATGTTCTTCTTTGGATAATACCCTAGAATAGATCTTTTACATGTGGAAATCCAAATTTAAAATATTCCTAACATTACCAAGGATGATCTTCTTCAATACTTGTTCTTCATGATACTAAATATAATATCAAAACCATATGGTGAATTATATATATTTTTATAATATATGATAGAATATTCTTCAACATCATCAAATATAATCCTCTGTTATATTTTTATTTTAATACTAATTGAGGAATCATTCACGAATGATTAATTTGTCATATTTGTTGTCACGAATGAACATCACTCACTGATTCGCATGTTCAACCATTATGAACAATATAAAATGTAAATTCACAAATTATAATAACAAATTATATAAAAAATATTCAGGGAAATAGTTGTATCATTCATTCCCTCTCAATGTGAACTGTAAGGTTGATATTTATTTATCAACCAATTTTCTCAACTTCTACTAGTATTCTTGCTGGCACATCTGAAAATTAGTTCTGATTTATGTTGGGGAATCTGGGATCTCTTGACATTATGTTTTTATATGGGGGGATAATTTAAATACTTAGTGCACTTCATTGATGAATATTCTTACTCCTATTAAGTATTTCTTATTTTTCTAGAATAAGAGTTAAACAAAAATTTAAAAAGTGTCTTTCTTTTTCACATCTATCACAAGAACTTATTTATAAATACGGTTGTATTTTTTTGGAACCTATAATTGAAATTATCATCATCATGGGTAATATTTTCTTTTCCACTAATTATGTTCTATCCATATTCCTTTTGGTTTATTCAGTCCAAATCTTCTGGAAAAACAACTAACATATCATTATGAACATTAGAAACATGTTCAAATATTCCACATGGATTCCTCATAGTCCCATAATTATTATTATTTCATTTGGATGATGTAATTTTTTTCATCTTCTTTGATTTATAATCTATGTTCTTATCACCACTCATCTTTGATACCTTCTTGGGAAACTAATTTATACTATTTTTTATTACTTCCCCATGTCATTATCTATTTTTTACTAATTTTTCTGGTCTTATTTTTTCCATCAGATTTTTGTTCATGTCAAAATGATCATGTACCAATCATGTAATAACAATCCTCTCAAACAAAAAATGTAATATTAAAATTTCTCAAATCATAGGTGGTTTTAATGTTTTTCTTAAAATTTTGATATTTCTTCTTCATTTTTAGATTCCTCCCCTTGACATGGGCTTCCTTTATGATTTTTAATTTTAATGAGTTGTTGCATTGATCTAATTTCTAATGACTGAATCTATTGAATCACCAATATTGTCCCATAAACCATTGTCTTATTTTTTCCTTTGATTGTGGTTTTTGAGTTTTCTACTTATCTTGTTTGTTTATTCATGAGGATCCATCTTACACACTCTTTTTCTTATCAACTGTAGTCATGGTTTGTAGGATTCAAATCACACTAATTCATCCATATATTGATATATATTTCCTCAAATCCTTCATTTTTATGAGAATTTATTAAACATAATTTCTATAAGATTGTATATATTATACCACTTTCACTACTACAACTTTATTTTGATAATTAAACAAATTATTATTCTTATTATCACATGTTTGAGGTAATAAAACCGAAGAATCCTCTAGTCAGCATTGAGTAGAATAATCAAATTTCCCTTACAATTTTATCGACTCAGTATTTTATTTTCATTATTTGGAAACATTTATTTCAATTCTAGAAATTTCAGACTAAGGGTATTATTCTTATCTTAAATCATAGAAAACTATTCTTCAAAATCCTAGTTAATTCTATAAACATCCTCCATACACAACTTAAATTTTTTTAATCAAAGATTAATGTTCCAATATTTATATTTAATATTCATTTGTAAATCTGTAACATCAATATTTTTTTTTCTAATTTTCTTCATCTATAAAATATTTTCTTCTATATTCTTCTGGACTCTATCTTTTTCATAAACATCTTTTAGACATTTTTTGAATGTATTTCAATCTCCCTCATTGTTGATTTAAAGGTTCTATCGTATCGGGATAGAAAAAAATGTTTGTTTATTTTCCATTGTAATTCCTTTAACATGTTATCAACAACTTTTTTGACTAATTGATTTTATCTTGAATGCTTTAAATGACTCCAAAAATAATCCATAATATTTATTGAGAAATAAAACAAAGAATATATCTTAATATATCAATTGGTGTATGTTGAGAAGTTGTAGATTGATCCCCATCACCACTATTTCTATAATATTAATCTTTAGGTTAGTTTGTAAAAGATGTTTCATTGACCTCATGATCACTTAAAATTATTGATTCACATGAGTTAGGAATGTTTCTTTATCCAAGGTGAAAACATGATCAAACTTCTCTTCACTTTTTGAGCATGATATGTAAATATTTTTAACAGTGCATTGATATACTAATACTTCCTCATCTTAAGATATGAGGGGATTCTTAAAGATTTTTTTCCCTTTCATTATTTTGTCCATCAAGGTCATGGTAGACATAGATAAATTTTTTAAGATATCTAAATCTTCATTAAATTTTTACTTCATTATTATTAAAAAAATACACATAAATATTCAAAATATAATAGTTAAAATATAGAGAATATAATATAGGGGAACGTACACTCTGATAGAAACTGAGAGGACATCTTTGGGATAAAATTAACATTGAGAGGAAGGTGAAAAAGTGTTGGAAACTTATAAAAAATTAATATTATTATACCCTTTACATCATAGACATGTTAGGATCTTGATTATGTTATTGTCTTTTCATTCACATGTTCTAGTATATAAAAGTAAGTACCTCTGGAAAATTATATTTTTACAGTTATTGTTGCTCAAAAAGAGTAGTTTGTCCTTGGAATTGTATAGAAATAATCCAATAAAACACAAATATTTGAAAAGAATCCACTAACATTGTTAAATAAATCAATTAATAACTAACCACTTGTGTTACACTGTTTTAAAATGGAAGTTCTTGTTTTGGAACTCTTAGCTGGTTCTTTAAGCTTCCTATGAAGATATTTCTCACCTTTTTTATAAGATAATTTTTTACACCAAAAAATTATTCCACCAGATGAGATATTTTATGGATGTCACAGTGCCATATTATTCTTACACTTACATATTCCGCACATTGTCAATTTAACAATAGTAGCCAAGGATCACTTTTTCTTCTTCACTAAGAAAAATAATGTTTCTTTTTCTTATATTTATTCTTCTTCTTAATATTCCTATTCAAATAGATATTCATAATGATTTCTTCTCCACTTTATTGAATTGAAAAAAATCCATTTTTATTATCAAAACAACGAATTCTCAAATCAACATCATTACAATTATTCTACCTTGAATAATAATCAATTGGTAGTTGGTAAAAACTTTTTTTCTGTAGTCCCAATGATATTAATGTAAATATTTACTGAAATCACATACTACTTCATAAAAAAATGATAATCAGTAGCGATCAACTTGGTCATTAAATATTCTTTTTCCTAAGATATTTTATTCAAAGATATATAAAAAGATTTTTTATTACCAGATTCTCAATAAATCTAATGATTGGGAAGGTTTTTCTTCCCTCTATAAATAAAATTTCTTCATTAATTAATTAATATAAAATCAATATTTCATGATATTTTATGTACATAGAATTTTCATGATAACCTACTAGCTCATGACAAGTATTCGGAATATAATTTTATCTTCTATTATTAAAGTACTTTTAATATTACAGATTATGAATTTATGTATAGATGTATTTTTAAAGACCATTTTAAATAAATTAACCTTCACAATCCAATTATCCTTCTTCCTATTTCACACAATCTACTTATATACACACTATATTGTTATATAATACATCATCTCTCATGCACAGAAGTCATTTGTGTTTTATATCATGTAGTTGAATCCTCCTTCATGAAGCTCAATTATTCATGATACTTATCACTATCTATAATTGATCAACACTGAACATGTACAATGTTGGATTTATTTTATAGACAGGGAGTATAATACACATGAAATGGTTCACAAAACTGTTCTTCATGAAATACTATGTGTGTGTGTTAACACATGTCGACTAATAATAGTTCTTATTCATGAAATTTAATATACAGTCCTTCCACTTAAAATAAATTCGTGAGTGAAACTACCCTCTTTGCATGTCCTAGGAGGGTCATGTATATTCTACCACTTCTCACAAATGAAACTAGGAGATTGTATTTTATAAAAAAATGATATATATAATAGGAATCACTAGCTGTATAATCTTTTTCCTCCTCATTTCAATGGTATTTATAGGTGAGGATCCACTTCCCTCCTTTGTTCAATTAGAAACTCAAATTCCCACAATATAGTTTATGTCATGGTCATTATTAAAACTCTAAATATCTCATCATTTAATTCCTCATGAGTTCTTTATATGGTGCTAATATTGAGGTTGTTCATTCTTATGGGTGTTCTCATTTTCAACTCATAGTGAATTGGTCATTTTTATGTGATGAGGATCACATGTATGTTAAAATCAAAAACACCTTCATTAAAACAGCATCTATATCTTCATTTTCAATTGTATGTACCAAATTATTAGAGTTAATTATTGATTACAAGAAAATATTTACATACATACATATAGTCTCAAGGAATGGGATTATTTTTTATCATTTTGATCAATAGACTTGGTTATATGTAATTGAATTGGTCAATTGTGCTAGTTGGTTATAGAAATGTTGGACTCAAATAGATTTTGGGTTGAGGGGATATAGATGACTGTGTACAGGCTGGTGGCTAATTGGATTAGTGATGATTAGGTGACCATGATATGTCTGTATATTTTTAAATAATGGAACAACACCCACATATGTCACTAAAATAACAAATCTATGCACGTTTACTCACTCAATAGTAGGTTTTTTTCATTCACCTTATCTAGAAAACATTGTGGTCAAAACCATGAACACTTTCAAATATTCCTTATAAGGGTTGTGACTCAAATATTGTTTTCCACCTGAATAACTCTTCGAATTCTCTCCATCTTCCATTCACACACCTCTGTGCACCCCAATTGGAACAATTAATGCCCAACCTCTCACATAATACATATAATTATCGTGGTCATGTCTCAACATTGTGGATAATTCTTGGGGATCATATAAATGGTTAATAGACTCCTTGGTTTTCCAAATGGTTTTCAATTTTTTTAGAAAATGACTACTAATATACATTTTATATTATTATGTAATATAATACCAATAACAATAGAAACTCAAGATTCTTCAAATTACCCTCATGAAAAATAATATTTACATGTACTTAAAATAATCTCCTTATTCAATAAATATTTTTTGGATGTCCACAATTTCACTTCTTCTTCTTTGTGGAATATCAATTCCAAATAAATAACCCTCATAAAATCCTCCTTCCCCACATATTCTTCATTTCTATAAGGAAAATTATTAGAAAATCACTTATTAACACTTGTTTTAGATATTAACAACATTAAAAAAATCATCAAACATGTAATCATTATGTCATCAAAAGTAATTCATTAAGATGTTAATACATGTGTACTTTCTTATTTACCCCTTGATCCAATATATAATAAATTTTTAATCAATCATGTATAAATTTTATAATATATAAAATTATTTACTTCCATATTCTTTAACATATTGTCATTAATGAAATACTTCTATTTAATTGACTACCATTTATAAAATATACAAACTCATTCATAAAAATAAGGATATTTACTTGGATCTTATTGGTAGATCACTGTATAACATTAAACTCCATTTGATACCTGATTGGGGATATCAGGTATTATTTAGAGTAGCTTAAGGTGTCTCACTAGCATGATAGCAATCAAGTACCCGATGGGGCTTAAATACACACACAATAGAATTGGGCCTATTTTTTCAAAGAGTGGAGAGGGGAGAAATTTTCGAACCCCTATTTATATCTACGTCATTGTTCTCCTCTTGAAACTAGATGAATATAGGATGGGAAACACTACTCTCATCCACTTCCTTCCCCCCTTTGTTCCAATATATCCAATGTGTTTGGGGTTATTTATTTCATCCAAATAAGGGTAATACTGCCTCACTCTTAATTCTTGTTCTATAGTAGTTTGATCTATGATTTTTGATTTTTCAAGGATATAGGTTATATCAAATTCAAACAAGTCATAGTTAAATATAACATGCTCGATGAAGATATTTTACTGTGGTGTATTGAGGATATATAAATAATATGAATGATACTATTTCACAACATTCCACTAGATTCATGTTAATCTATGATTTATAATAGGTATTATAAAAAATTGACTTTGAATTTGTGATCTATTGAGTACCAAATCCGGAGTATTTTGGTTATATAAGCTTAGTGGACTTCTAGATGCTTGTATTTGTCCTTCCATACATCTCTGGATATGATTTCATTATCATGGTGATACTTCATCAGATTTTTGTGATTATATAAATCATTTAATTTAATGGAATAATTACTTATAAATGTTTAAAATTAATTATGGAAGCCTTCTGTAATGATATAAGGGCTTTGATTCATAGAGATTAACAATATATGATTTATTCAAGGGTAATTCTGATATTGAGCTAGGTGGAACCATCAATACTTTTTCAGATACATACATGAATTATTCTATGTATACATACTAACAATTTGGGTTTGTTAATGTGTATGAGGACTTATTGCACTTAGAATATCTGGATGGTCATGAGACGATCCTAGTAAGAGTAAGTAGGGTATTTTGTGTTTAGTTAAGAGGTGTGGGAGAGATATGACTATTATTCCACGCATGGTAGTAAGGTATAATAAAATATTATAAACATTTTTATGGTATTTCCCTTGGTTATAAGTGTTTTTTGAATATGGAAATACCAAATGAGCTTGTTGGAGGGATTGATAGTTGTATGAACGTTGTAAATATATTAGTTTGTTTGGAGGATTGAAATTCCTGAGTGAACATCTATGATAATTTCTTTGGAACCTTATAACACATTGAGTAAATGGAGTGGGATTTTGGGATTAGGATACTTATCTGGGGTGAGACATTAGGATTGGGTTTCTTATTTCTTTTAATGGTAGGAGTAATTAACCACTCTATTTATTTCTTCTTGATGGATATTTAGAGATGATTAAATTCGGGTTTTGGGTAGCTCATTCATGGTTATCTTGAGGTAAAATGATAGGAAAGTGAGATGATTTTGGATAAACAAAAAAATCCATCTAAGGAACAAATAATATAGATAAGTTGATTCCATTATGTTATTTTCTTGTTCTTTTCCATGAAACATCTAGGTTCTTGTGAAAGAAAGATGTACATTATAGTATAAGTGAGCACTTGCTGCATGGGTAGGTACTGAAAGGTAATTTGAACACAGTGTGATGTTCCTTGGGTTATTATAATGTTTTAGTGATGCGATAGTGATATGAGTACAGATTGGTGTCACTAAAGGATCTATGAGGTTTTTCATGACCTAAGTGTAGTATAGTGAGATGGTACGACTAGGTCTGATATATGTTTTGATCTTCAATTTTGGACAATGACTTCGGGGTCTAAGAATGACATGGTTATTTCATAGAAATTGTTATATTTAAATTGTTCTTTATATTTAGGTATTTCATTTTATATTATGTTAGTATACTCATGTGATGTTATATTAAATGAATTAGGATCTAATTATGTGATTATAACAAAAGATGACTTGGGCATCAGATGTGATAGTTAGTGTGAATTATTTATGGAACCCTAAAATGATATTGAGGGTAGTGGATAGTCCTTTTTATAGGATTATACCTTTAGTGACATGGATTTAGTTGAGTGAAAATGTGAGACAATATTCTATGTTATAGGGTAGTGGTTGAGACAAAATTATAAAGCTACACCATGATTCATTTGTTGATTAAATTACCCATGTTTATAATAATTTTCCTTATGTGATTTGGTATGGGAATAAAAATTGAAAATGGGAACCATAACCAAAGATATAGTATACTAATAAAGAATAGTTTTGATACTGTACCCTATGTGATAGGTAATGGGTCTACATATATAATGTGATATGAATTCTCTCCAGAAATTACCCGATGATCGTTGGTTCGGGTGTTGTGGTAGTTAGTTAGATTACAAGGACATGGAACATTTGTTTACATGATTAATGTTACTATTATGTTTATTTTATGTGAAAACAAAAATATTATGTGATTTTTTATATATGTTTTTTCAAAGGTTACCTATTATTTATATGCCCACACCCTTCATGTGTATTCTATGGAATTTGTCGATATTGTCTCTGAATATTAAGTAGTATGTTGTGTGGAGGATATTACAAGAGTAACTACATACATGTTGGGAGAATTAAATGTGTCTTGATATATGTTTTTATAGTTTAAACTCCGCCAATAATTTTTCAAATTATTTACATATATATTTTCACATTTCTTTATCATTCGATTATAATTATGCATGTTAATAGTGGGTAAAGTTTATGTTTTATCCTATTTTTATTTGTTGAAAAAAGTTCATGACCTTTAACTATAATTTTTTTATTAATATTCAGTTTTATATGATGTTAATGTTATTATTTACAGTTATATATGATGGTGCTATGATTATATTCTCATCACGTTGCTTGTACACTCTCACTACAATTTGGAAACCATAGATTTTTGGGGAAACATTCCAAAGGCCTCGTGGTAATCGATATAAGGTATAAATTAGGTAATTTTAGTTGAGTAATTATAGGTTTGGTCTACTTATATGGTTTTAAAAAAGTAGTGAGAAACTTATTAAGAATCTGTAGTTTCATTATAATATCATAAAATGACCTCTCAAATGTTTTCTGGTTGGGAAACCAAAACAGATTAAGCATTCATCGTGATTTACCTTAGATAATGGTCACACCCATATGTCATTTCTAGGTAATAATCTGATTGTTAATTGATTTTTACAATTTTAAAAAGATTTTTTGTATTTCTTTAGAGAATTTTGGATGATGGATGTGACATTGTTAGTGAATAATGAGAACATACTGTTGATAAACTTGTTCGTAATCCATGTATATGGAAAGAGTAATTTCAAATAATGTTTCTAATAGTTAGCTCATGATTCTCGATAATATAAAGTTCAAATAGAAAAACATGAATATTTTAAAGTTTCTAATGTTGTTTTTCACATTTAGGGCATGGTTTACCCAACCATGGGGCCAAATCAACTGAATTAACCAGTTCTTCCAGGCTTGAGACACATGGTTAGTGAAGTATTTGTAAATACTTGCATCTTACACTATTATTTAAAAATATGAAATAATTATTGTACCCATATTTGATTTAGCACACTTTCTCTCATATTACACCTATTCTCAAACCCTCTAGACCCTCATGCATTTGTACCTCCCTCATATTAGTAGTTTATTTATTTATATACAATTAAAGATATTAAATAGAATTTTTTTGTGTAATTAATCCTTTCTCTATTTTTTTATTCAATAAAATTCCATGGGTTTCAATTACCACATTATCCTTTGAAATGTACAGTTTACTTTACCATATTTCTAGGGACTCTAAATTGATGTTTAAGACTTTATCTTTTTTTTGGCATATATCATTCTAATTTAGTGGTTAAAACTTTATTACCAGGTATTTCAACATATTATGGTATTTGATAACATCATTAATATTTATTTGATGAATCATAATCACATACATGTATCATTAATACAATTTAATTTTTTAGAATGATATATATATTTTTAAGGGATATTATATATTATATAATTGTTTAGAATATATCTCTTGGAAAATGGAAATCGAAATATTTTAAAAATTAATTTTTTGTGTGTGTGGGTAATGGTAAATATATTTTGTATTTAGCTTCATTTCCCTTATGGATGAGTTGGTCTAAAATGTTGTGATTTGGATTAGTGAAAAATGTAATAGAACCTAGAAAATTGGGATTGTGGGTGGGTATACTAGGATTAAGTAATCCATTAGAATACCCAACTATAGATAAAAAACACCAATGCTCGTATTATGAGATCATTGTGCCATTAGATGGGCACCAACGCACTGCTAGGAATAGATATTGACAAATTAATAGTTGTTGGTTATGAGGTTGTTAGATGGGTAACATCATACTGATAAGGCAAGGAAATCTCTCCATAATGTGTATAATGAAATTGGATTTAGACTATTTGTTCATAAGATATAATTATGATCCTATGGGGAAATTCCCTTAGTTACCCTACGGGTCTTCTATAGATCATGGTTTTGTTAAATTATTCTAAAGGAAGCTTCATTTTATTTAAGGTTGTTAGAAATATTTTTAGTAGATATTGTATTCCTAAATATTAGATAAATATCTTCATCTATTTGTTTTAGAACTGTCAAAAAAATATAAAAAATACACACATTCAACATTTGGTGGGATCCTACTAGGCTTGTTGTTCTCACACTCGACATACATCCCATGATTGTTTGTAGACCTTATTTACATAGATATAGGTATGGTAAATGAACCAAAAGAAGGTGTATGATATTATTTTCAGTATTTTGTGGGGTGGAGGTGGTTATATGGTAGTGATTTGACCCTTACATAACATTAATATGGTTAGTTTCCTTTTCTTTATATTCAGTTTCGTTTTAAAGACATTGTTTTGTGTCACCATATCAACTACCCAGATTGTTTCCATTTTTTATTAATGGATAATAATTTTTTATGTTGAATTTTTATTATTATTTAAATTCTACATATGTTGTGTTAATTTTTTTATGGTTTTTTGTTCTACTTTCTCAGGTTCAAGACATTCCAAATTAAGAAAAAAAATCATGTTGGGAACTCTACTAGGGAATGCTTGAAGTTTTATAAGGAAAAAACATTCCCTATGTATGTTTCTTGATAACCATGAACTAGTTTACCACATGTGGGGATTGTTGATTCCCTTTGTTCCTTTCCAATATCTATATTGGGTGTCTGAATATATGGGTAACATGGGGTTATTCTTTAAAAATTATATCAGAACACACTTGTAGTCTATTTTATTTGTGGATTCACATAGAAAGAATATGGGACTTCCAAAAATCAAGTAACATGTTTGAATATATTTCTATAAAAACATTTAGTACCTGATATTTAGTTTCTATGATATTATAGGAATGTGGTTTTAATATTGGAATGGATTTATCATTCTTTTTGGGTAGGGTGAATGGGATAAAAATCAAACATAGAAGCCATATTTATTAAAGGTATCTAAGTTAATATTGGTTTTTTATTATAATTTACTTTACTGTTTAATAAATATTTTGAGATTTTATTGATTATATATTATAATTTTTAGTGACTTTTCCATTTTCCACTTAATTTTATAAAGTGCCATTTCCCGATGTTAGTTACTAGTGAACCCTTCAAAAGGTGTCGTGGATAATTTTCCACATGAAAATCTCATTTTACATTATAATCTTATTCATGTAGTGGTAAAGATATCCCAAGATATTACCCATGGGGTAGATATTGTCCCCACTATAGATAAAAAACATAGATCCTAATTTAGATAAAGATTATGATTAGAAATTTACACATTACAAGCCTACATCCATTTAAGAAATCAACAATCCTCAAGAAACCCATGATTTGTGATAAAATATATGTAGGATTTATTAATTCATAAAGAACCAAACTTATGAAAAATTATATTGAAGTTTTTTCATGATTGATGTTCATAGAAAAAATGGTGTGAGTTATTTAATCAGAATATGCAATATGAGAACCTGGAATGGAATGATTTTAAGGTGAAATTCACCCATCATTAAATCATGATACAGTATTGTTTCATCTAGATATTATAATTTGGTGGTTTATTGATAGGTGTTCATTATAGATTCACATACATTGAAACCATTATTTATTATCCATATCAACACCCAATGGTTCCCGCATCCATAACTAGGCATGATCATGATTTCCAAAGGTAGGTGGTCATTAGAGAATTCAAAACCAACAACACTTAGGAAGTCATGTTGGTCGAGAGGATGGGAGGTATGGCTAATCATACCCATGGGGGGTTCTAACTTTGGGACTCTCTTATATATTTAGGATATGTTGTTGAATCCTTCCCAATCCCTGATATCAGATTGGTTGCTCTTGTTCCATTTACATGACAAATACACCATGTTGTTAAGAACAACTATGTGTATCAAATATTCTCTATTATTCTCCAATATATTTTTGATTCCTTGGTTTATAACCATATTCTGGCTCTATGAAGTTTATTATCATCTATGGATGTGTTTGGTGTGTTGGAGAAGCGATTGAACCTCTATGAAATTTCATATCTATCCTTTGAGAACAGTAATAAAACCCCACATAATTTGTTTTAAATAGTTCAAGGTCCAATTAATGGAATAAATTTTGTAGTTTTATTTTATGTGATGATGACATATATATAGGATTCAATCAATTAGGAGGTTTCCTATATATCTTATTATGATAGGAATTAGATCCCTCTTAATTCATGTTATGGGAATCTACACCATGAATGGTGTGACATCATAGAACTCAAGTGGTACTTATAAAAATAGGGAGTCCTTGAATCGTGTCCTTATGATTATGACCCTATGAGTGAATTTGAGACATAATCAGCCTTTCATCCCAATGAGGGGAAGGAATTGGGGGAATCTTCATCAAGTTATTTTCAAAATTATTATTGATCTATAATCCCAGATGATTCATTATTGGTTTGGGAAAGTAGTTATTGTGAACAATTAGACAAATCATGTGGGATAGAATTTATAAAAACCCTAATTTTATTACACATTTAAACATGATTTATTGAATAAACTCTTCACTTAATCAACATGGAATATCGAGAGGACTAGTGTCTTTGGGTCTTAAGAACATTAGATATCAACTTAAAACATGAAGAAAAACATATTTATGGAAAACCACCTTTACATGACCACTACATTACCTCGTACATAGCATTGCATGGGATAACCTGAGGACATTCATAAGAAAAGGGTGAGCTATAAATCCCAGTATGGGAGTAAACATGGAATAACATGAGGAATATAAAACCAGTTAAAAATAGGAATATCAATGGAGAAAAAGAGAAACATGAACATAAAGGCATGATAAAGCATGATAATCATAACATGGAGATGTGGAAGCAACACTTAACATGTAATTAGTAGGAGACAAGGCTCATTTCACATGGATATTGAGTAAGCCCCCATTGCACATGAAGCACGAATACACCCTCATTTCACATGAAGAATGAGTAAACCATTGTTTAACTTGAATTAGAATGAATCAAAACCCATTGAACATGATGAATCATGATACAATACTTTACCCAATGCATTGGAGTGCTATTAGGGAGCACCCTTCATAATCATTTCATTTCACGCATAAGTGTGCCACACAGATCAAACAACATGGATTAATTAAAATCATAATTCATTCCTAAATTAAGAGATGTGGAATACATTAATTTATGTCCTCAATAAACATGTACATGTGAATAATGTTGAATACCCATGATAGAGGAGTGGGTATGATATTCACTACACAATGATATTGGCCGGGAAATTTTGGTGTAATTTCAGTAGCATAACGACATCAAATAAAAATTTGTAAAATGGGATAATTAAAGTGAAAGGGGTCTCTAATAATTTATAAATTAACTGGATATTATGGGAATCATATATATACATGTCCCAAAAAATGTAATTGAATTTATATAAGTAATAAAAAATAAAATCTTGAATGTAAATAAGGAGAGATAAATTCCATATAGAATTTCAGCATGGAAAAGGGAGTACATGAGAGGAATTAATGAGAGAGAAAGGGGATCTATCATTATTCAAACAAGAAGAACTATGTGTGGGAGAGGTGTGAAATCATACCCCAACATTTATAATTGAAAATAAAATGGCATAACAATATAAGGAATCATGGACGCAAATATGGAAAGTGAGAATCCATTACATGGACGTGTAATTCTAAAGGATTGGGAGAGGCATGAGAGCGGCTTCTTAGGAGAATAGGGTGCCATGAGAGGATTATACAAAAATTATGGAATAGTTTGGACGTACTCCAAAGGATTTTTGTGAAGAGGAAGTGAGATATTGGGTGGGTTTATATAGGAAAATAGAGGGAATTAGTTATTATTTAAGTTTGGGACACTACACATTAAACTAATCAAAACCACAAACCATCCCATGGTTTTTGTCCATCTTTTTTTCCAAAGAGTAGTTTAAAACAATATTTTATTTGTAAAAATACCGACTTTCATAAAATAATACGGTTTATGATGTAGTGGCGAGTTACACTCTCGAGGAAAACAATTTAAAAAGACAAAATGTTTTATAATTCTTGAAAGGTCCACTAAAGCATTGTAAAATAAATCAAAAAAACCAAAAATCACATTATTTTTAATGGTAATACATATATTGAATGAACATAATTTTTATATAATTTTATTACATTTCTATTGGGTAATTATGATGTCATAAGACACATTATATATTTAAACGGTATTTAATTTTTTTACCCAAAAGTTAAACTGTCTCAGAAAATTTTGAAAAAATTACCATTTGATAATTTCGATCTCTTGATTCCAAAAATAATATTCCTTTTATATAAATAATTTTCTAAATATCTTAATTTTCACATTTAAAATAAAAACCTGCATTTATAAAAAAATTCATGGGTTTTGAAAAAATAATGTTCAATCCTTAATAAAAATTACAATTGTATTCATAAAAATTATAAGATTATTTATATTTAATAAAAAGTAATTTAATAATAATAATAATAATATTTTATTAAAATATAATTTAATTCAAAAATCCATTATTTCATCAAAATTGATTTCAATCTTTAATATTAACTAAAAATGTAATTTTTATTTTAAAACTATTTACAAAGCAATAAAAATAAAAATAATGTATATTATCTATACAATAATAATGTGAATAATTGTAATATAGGGGTCTTATTAAATAGTCTATTAAAACACATGTGTATGACCTTAGGGTAAGGTGTGTCATGGTGACATACTCTTGGGGTGGCTCAGAAAACATTGCTCGAGTGGCAATCTCTATCAACATCCACTTACCTTGTAAGAAGTTCTTGTCAAGCATAATGTATTCAAGCTTATCTTGGTCATGGATAAGAGCGAAGCCCAATTATGCCACCTGCCTTCCAAGCTCTGACAGAGGGGCTTCATACGGGGCAAGTCTACTTGATGAGGCCATCGCTTCCTTTATCTGAGTAAATTAGATTGGTTAAAGCCCTATATTTATACTAATCATGTGATAACAGTTCAATGACTAAATTAGAAATGGTCACATTTTTTAATGGTATTTTAAAATTCAAAACATGTAACTATATAAGTGAATACGTTTTAAATAACCATAAAAATACATTTAAATAGACCATGTTGAATTTTTATTAATAAATTTTTGGGTCATTACAATATTCCCCCATAATAAATTTCACCCTCGAAATTTACTTTTCCAACACTAATACAGATGTGGGTAACTCTTCTTCATCACTTCCTCTAATTCCCACATTTCTTCTTCAAACATGTGGTTTTCCACAACACCTTGACGAGGGGCATTATCTTATTTCGTAGAACTTTTTCTATACGATCTGTAAACTTCACTAGTTTCTCCTCGTAAGATAGATCATCCTCTAACTATACTACCTCTGATGAGAGTACATGTGAAGTGTCTGGTATGTACTTCCTTTAGATGGATTCATGAAAAAAATGTACTTTGGTTATAGTGGGTGGAAGTGATAATGGATAAGCCATATCCCCAATGAAATCAAGAATCTCGAAGGGGATGATGTACCTGGGACATAAATTCCCCTTCTTTCCAAACCTCATTACATTCTTCCATGGATATATGCATAGAAAAACTATGACTCCATTCTTGAACTCATGGTCTCGTTGACGGTTATTTGCACAAATCTTCTATCGACTTTGGGTTTCCTTGATATGATGCTAAATGGTATTCACCTTCTCCACCATTTCGTCGACCATTTCAGGTCCTAGAAGCTTATTCTCACCAACTTCCTCCCAAAACACTTATGTTCTTCACCTTTTCCTGTAAAGGTCTTCATATAGTGTCATTCGGATGCACCAGTGAAAACTGTTTTTGAAGGAGAATTCAACCATAGGATGATGTTGGTCCCATCCATCATTAATTTCTATAGAACATGATCTTAACATATCTAATAGTGTCTAAATAGTTCGCTCATATTGGCCATTATTTTGAGGATGATATGCCATACTGAAGTTCAGTTCAGTTCTTAGATCATGTTGAAGAATTTTCCAGAACATCGAGCTAAATCTCAAATCACGATTAGATATAATAGATAGTGGTACTCTAGGTAGCCTTACCTCTTCTTTGAGGTAAATATGTGCATGTTGATCCAATTAGAAGTCCTCTCAAATCGCAAAAAAGTGATTTGTCTTCGTATGATGATCCACAATGAACCATATAGCATTGTTTCGTCTGGATGTCTTTGCATGTCCAGTGACAAAGTCCATGGTAAAGTTGTCCCACTTAGATTTTGGTATGGGTAGTGGTTTCATCATCCCATTATAAATTTACCACTCATCATTCACTTGCTGACATACCATGCTCTTTGATGTATATTCAGTAATCTAATGTTTCATATTCTCCCACTAAATGCTTTCTCAGAGATCTTGATACATCTTTGTGCTCCCCAGGTGAATAGATAATGTTGAGCTATGTGCATCATTCGGAAGCACCATCTTTATCTCTGTATCACATGGTACACATAATCGTGACCCAAATCACACAATTCCATCCTTTTCAACCATGAACCTTGAGAATTTTCTATTTCGTATAGAAAACACCATTTTCAGAATTTCCCCATCCTTTCTTTGAACATCCTTTATTTTCCCCATGAGTGACAGTTGAGAAATATTTTGATAAAGGATTGATTGTGTTACTTCATTAATGTTTCCCATAAATCTATGAAGAATGGTTCATTTTCAATTCTGATCATTGATAAAGATTCATGATAATTTCTACTTAGAGCTTCTGCCACCATGTTTGCCTTATCGAGATGGTAGTGAATTGAGCAGTTATAATCCTTGATGATTTATATCTATATTTGTTGGCGCGTATTACTCTCTTTTTGTGTGAATATATATTTGAGGCTCTTGTGGTCGATATATATCTCACACTTCTCCCCATAGAGATACTACTGGAAGATTTTCAATGCAAAGATCATAGCTTCCAATTTCTCATCAAGTGTGGGATATTTTTGCTCATGGATTTTCAATAGCCTTGAGGCGTAGGCAATCACATTATCATTCTACATCAACACACAACTAAGGCTCCTCATCAAAGCATCACTTAATACCACAAAGATTTCTTTATATGTGGGTAAAGTGAGCACAGGTGCAGTGATAAGCCTCTTTTCAACTCCTTGAATCTCTCTTCATGTTCATCGATCCAAGGAAACATTACTCTCTTCCAAGTTAGCATGGTAAGAGGGTTGTACAATCGTGATGGATTTATCACAAATCAACGATAATATCAAGCTAACCCCAAGAATCTATAGATATTTGTTACTGATGTTGGCCTTAACCATCACTCTATTTCAGTTTTCCTGGAGGGATCCACAGATATCCCATTGCTTGTGATAATATGACCCAATAACGAGACCTCGTTCAAACAAAACTCACACAAGTTGTGCTTTTCATAGAGCTTCCCCTTTCGCATGGTGTTTAGTACAAATCTTAGATACTCATCATGATTCCCCTTGGTTTTGGAGTATATTATAATATCATCTAGAAAGTCTACCACAAATTTTTTGAGGTAATCATTAAATACTTTATTCATGAATTTCATGAATATTTCTAGAGAATTAGTGAGTCTGAAAGTCATTACTATGAATTCCTAGTGCTCATATATTGAACAAAAAGTAGTCTTGGCGATATCTTCCTTCTTCACCCTAACATGATAATATCCCCACCATAAATATACCTTGGATATGTTTTGTGCTCCACCCAGCTGATCGAATAAGTCATCAATTCAGGGAAGAGAATACTTTTACTTTATAGTGATTTTTTGATCTCACGATAATCAATTCAAAGGCACATTGACTCATATTTCTTCTTGACAAAGAATACTGGTGTTCCCCATGGTGAAGCACTTGGGCACATAAACCCTTTATCCAGATTCTCCTGTAGTTGTTTCTTCAGCTCCTCAAGCTCCTCAATATCCATTCTATACGGATTGTTGGATATTTTAAATTCCCCAAGTATATGGTCAAATGATATTTCAACATATATTCTTGGTGGGAGACTAGGAAATTCCTTGGGAAACACTTTAGCGAATTATATCACAATAGGCATGTTTTCAAGGATGGTTTCCTCCTACACTCAATCTTCTGAGCCAGATACAAATGCTCGTAGGGCAGTAATATCCACGTTTGAGATGATGGAGCTAAAGAAGAGTCATAATCCTCCTTGCACTTGTATGGAATCAGGGGTCGATTCTCCACATGGAGGGTGATTTCCCTTTCACGGCAATTTTGGTTGTATCTATATAAGGAAATACAATCCATTCCAAGAATTGCATCAAATTATTCCAGAGTGAGTATGATGAGGTTTTTTAGGAAGTTCAATCCACCAATTTTGATAGGGGGAGTTTTATTCATTAGATGAAATTATTTCCCCATTTTTCGTACTCACTGAAAACATTTACTTCCATGATTTGTGGTGGTGTTGGGACTATTCTACTAATCATTGGGGATATAAATGAATGTATAGAACCAGAATCAAAAATTACATTCACTATTCTTGAATGAATAATTAGCATACCTATCCCCACTTCATGGTTAGTGTTCTCTTCAATGGTAGTGATGGAAAATGATTTCCCTTGTTGTCTTGGTGGTTGTTGGTTGCCTCCGAAAACCCTTGTCCTAGGTCATTGATTTGCAAGGTGTCCTGGTTCTTTTTTGTTGAAGCAATGAACAACACATTGAGAGTTGAACGAAGAGTTCCTCTCTTCTATCACAACTGCGAGTTTTTCCTATTGATAGTTAATAGCTAGGTTCCATCCTCTTCTACACTTAATGCATTTACTCATCCCCTTATGCAATTTCTGAGGTGCTTCTTTTTGAACCTTTTTCAAGTGGGGTGCTCGATTTTCCAAGCACCGTTGGATTTATCCATTGCTCCACCATAATTTAAACCCACCTTACACTTATTATCACCCTGATACCCCTGAGATTCTTCGATCTCCATTTTGACATTGAGGGCTCATCAGAAAATTTCCTCATAGCTATCGAAGTCACGAATCAATTGGGAAATCCATAGGATAGGTTTCAGGCCACTTAAGAAGTGGTCAACCATTCATTCAAGGGTAATGACAAAGCTGGAGGCATATCGTGCAAGCCTTGTGAGGGTTTTCTCATATGATCTTATGAATTCTTATTCTTTTTGATTAAGGTAAAATAAGTCCCTTCCCATCTTATGTCGGAGAGTGCATAGAAAATATATATCAAAAAACATCTTCCGGAAATCCTTCAATTCCAACGCCTCGATCACTTTCTCATGCTTTGTATTTTTTACCAATGTCCACGATTGATCAACTTCACCCTATATATGATAAGAATCCAGGATAACGTTATCTTATTCAAAAAATTGATGGATTGATTAGATCATTTCAATGGAGTTGATCCATTGATCGATGATTGAGGGATCAGATGATCCATTAAAATTTGGAGACCATTGTCTCATGAAGCTATTGATAGCGACTTGTTCCTTCTTGGGGGGGGGGGGGTTGAATAGTCTTCTTGGCCCATGTTTCTATTTAAATATTGATTTAACTGAGATAGAATCAGGAAAAAGTATTAAATTTACTCTCCAATTGGATTGTGCATATCATTAAAACAGTCATCAGATTGATCTTCAAATCATTTGTTAGCCTGACTTCTCCTATTACCGGCCTTTGGTTGGAATAAAAGGAATGTTAGGGGTGACATATAATGTGTAATCCAAAAAACATATGAATTATAAATTAACTTTATATCCATAACTTATGTATCTATAAGAATCAATATATGATATACAAGATCCACATTATGACATGTATTATTAGAGGCATTTTTTATTCCCTTAATAATGGATCATACTATGTTTGTTAATTTTGAAAATCATATCCCCATGGAGTGTCATAACCAAGAGTGAAGTGAGACCCATTTTTGAATACATGGAAACCCCGGGTCAGGCCTGAAACTCCTTACAGGTGTTTTCACCGCTAGGTCCATATGTACCAGATCCACCTCTACCTGCTCGTATCCAGGCATGATTGTATTTTCATGATAAATCACTTACTCAATACTCACCAAAACATAGGGGTGTTTTTATTATACTTAGTCATGTATATAAGGCTCCGCTAGGGTTTTTTAATCCTAATCCCAAAAATAGCTAGACCTATCCTCCGATACCAACTATAAAAACCATGCTTTTATTACACACTTAAACGTGATTTATTACATAAACTCTTAGCTTTATACAACAAGAAGATTGAGAGGTCTAGTTTATTTAGGGCTTAGGAAAACTACATAAGGACTTAAAACATGAAACAAAACATATTTATCAAAATATTCCTTTACATGAAAAATAAATTCCTGTATACTTAGCATTGCTTGAGATAACCATAGGACATGCATAAATAAATGGTGATCTATAAACCTCGGTAAGGTAATAAACATGGAATAACATGAGGAATGTAATAAATGTTAGAAAATAGTCATATAAATGGATCAAAAGAGAAACATGAACATAAAATAATGATAAAGCATGATAATCATAATAGGGAGATGTGGAAACAACACTTAACAGGGAATTAATGATGATCCAAAGCTCATTGCACATGGATCATTAGAAACCCTCAATGCACACGAAGCACGATTAAAACCTCATTGACAATGAAGCCCGAGTAAACCCTATTTTTACTTGAATTAGAATGAGTCAACACCCATTTCAAATGAAGTATCATGATGCTATACTTTACCCAATACATTGAAGTTCTATTATGGTGTACCCTTCATAATCATTTCATTTTATGCGTATGTGTGTCACACAGATCATACAACATGGATTCATTAACATCAAAATTAATTCCAAAAATAAGATATGTGGAATACATAAATTTATTTCATTAATAAACAAGTAAATGTGCGTAAAGGTGAATAACATTGATAGAGGAGTGGGTATGGTATTCAATACACAAAGATTTTGGCAGGGAAATTTTGGAGTAATTTCGAGAACATAATGACGTCAAATAGAAATTTGTAAAATGGTTTAATAAGAGGTAAAGGGGTCTCTCATCACTTATTCATTAGATGGACTATAAGGGGATCAAATAGATACATGTCCTAGAAAATGAAATGGAATTTACATATGCAATACAAAATAATTTCTTGAATTTAAATGAGGAGAGTGAAATTCCTTTCCGAATTTCGGCATTATAACATGTGTACATTGGAGGCAATGATGAGAGAGAAAGGGGATATCTTATTATTAAAACATGAAGAGGGATGTATGGGGGAGGTGATAAATCATACCCCATCATATATATATGAATATAAAAAGGCATAACAATATAAGGAAACTTGGACAAAAATAAGTAAATTTTGAATCCCTTACTTGGATGTGAGATCCCAAATAATAGGGAGAGGCTTGAGATAGGCTTCATGGGAGCTTGGGGCACTGTGGGAATATTAAAGTGAGTAATGGTAAGAGTTTGGACGAACTCCAAAGGATTTGAGTGAAGAGGAAGTGGGTGCTTGGGTGGGATTATTTATAAAAGGAGTGGGAATTCTTTATTATTTGGGTTTGGGACACAACAGATTAAAATAATCAAAACCACAAACTAGACCATGGTTTTTTCCCATGTTTTCAACCAAAGGGGATTGGAAAAAATATTTTCTAAGGAAAATGGCCAAACATCTTCAAATTATAGGGTTTTATATATGGAGGTGAGTCACACTCTCAATGAAAAATAATTTAAAAAGACCAAACGTTTTATAAGTCTTCAAGGGTCCACTAAAGATTTGTAAAATAAATAAAACAAACCCAAAACAATATTATTTTTAGTGGAAAATCATATATTGGACGAAAATAATTTTTATAGTATTTTATTACATAACTATTGGGTCATTATGATGTCATAAAACACATTATATATTTAAATGGTATTTAATTTTTTTACCCAAAAAAACTACTATCTCAGAAAATTATGAAAAAAATCACCATTGGATAATTTTTACACACTAATTCCAAAAATAATATTCATTTTATCTAAATATTTTTCTAAATATGTGAATTTTCACTTTTAAAATAAAAACTGATATTTATTGAAAATTCATGGGTTTTGACAAAAATAGCTTCCAAACCACAATAAAAATTATAATTTATTCATAATAATTAAACTACCATAAATATTTATATAAAAAGTAATTTAATAATAATAATATTTTTTAAAATATTATTTAATTCAAAAATCCATTAATTTATTGAAATATATTTCTTAGATTAATATTAACAAAAGAAATAATATTTGTGCTTTAAAAACTATATTCAATGTAAAAATAATAAAATAATGTCTATTATCTATAAAAGAATAATGTACATAGTCGTAGTACTATGGCCTTATTACATATACCCTTAAAACACCCACATAAGACTTTAGGGTTAGATGTGCGAAGGTGAGAGACACTTGGGGTGGCTCTGATAACATTTCTGGAGTGGTAATCTCTATCAACGTCCACATATCTCTAGGGTGTTCCGCTCAAGCTTAATGTATTCAAGCTCGGAATGGGCTTGGTCAAGAGAGAAGCCCAATGACGCCACATCCTTTTTAAGCTTCAAAAAATGGGCTTCATACGGGTCAAGTCAACTGGATGAGGCCATTCCTTCCTTTTTCTGAGTAAATTGGAATTGTTAAAGCCCTATATTTATAATAATCATGTGATCACTATTGAACGACTATATTAGAAATAGTCGTAGTTTCTAATGGTATTTAAAAATCCAAAACATAGAATCAAATATGTGCATACGTTTTACATAACCATAAGAAGACATTTATATATACCAAGAGGAATTTTCATTATTTAATTTTTGGGTTTTTTCTCAATTTATATGGGGCTTATACATTATTATTTCCCTTATAAAGGTTTTATTACTAGTATCGAAGAGAATTTTATATGGTTTTCTAGATGTTGAAGGCATCCTATGTATCCTATTTATAGGAAAAATAATTATCCTCATAGTACAGTTTTCCCCTTACCCACTAATGGGATTAAAGTTCATGGGGGAATGGTCCAGGATTACACTTGAAATTATGCCCATGTGTAATCCCACATATTTCTTACTGATGAGAAATAAAGAATTACATAACGATAAGTGAATTTGGACCAACCATTTAAGAGTATTTGGGATAATGAGGGACTTACACAATGGTGTATTCCTATTATAGATCGAGACATAGGTATGAATATTATATAACCTATGTATCTTGTGTATAATTTGAATAAAATAACTCATAAATTAGTTAACTCTCAACTCACTAATGGTTTGGGATGGATGATCGCACTAAAATTGATTATTATTAACCTAGAGCTTTAGGAGTGTTAGGAAATTATACCATGATGGATGCATATGTAACATATTCAATGTCAATAATATGATGGATAAAGATATATGATGACCCTGAAAGGTCTCTTGACTATGATTGGTATGACATTGAGGTTATTCCAATAGCATGTAGTGAATTTAATCTAATGAGTGAATAACCATAACCCATTTAGGAAACTTCCCTTGAAAAGGGTGTAATTAGATAGAGGTTTATGGTCAGGAGTTTACATGTTGATGTCCATGTCTGTCTGTTAAAAAAGGATGAAATGTTCTACAGTGATTATAAGAAATGACCACAATGTCTTCATGAAATCACTTGACTTTCTAGCCAACATTTCCTTAGTGTCTTCCTGAAATATCTAAGGTACATTGCATGGTCAAATAGTACATATTCAATGTTCTTCACATGATTAATGATGGCATGTACAATGTTCTCTATATGATCGGAGAAAACATGTCCATCTAATTTCATGTGACCAAGGCCGATATGTCTAGGGTACTTCACATGACCAACGAATAATTGTTTATGGAATTTCTTTTAATTAAGGATGATATGTCAATGGTTCCTCACATGATCAAATAATACATGTTTTTGACCTTTCTCGTGATCAAGGTTGACATGTTCGGGGTTCTCTGCATGACCAAAAAAACATCTCTAAGTAATTTCACGTGATCAATCCTGAAATATCCTAGATGTCTATTATGATAAAGGACGACATATCCAGGATCTTTTGTGTGATCAAGGTCAACATCTCATGGGAACCTTTCATGATCAAATAAAACCTTTCTGGGTCCCTTTTCATAATCAAGGGAAATATTTTAGGGGATCTTTAAATGAATGATTTAGACATGTCTATAGCCTTTTATATGATTGGGGATTCCATATACAAGGATCTTCGCATGGTCAAAGAGGGAATTTTAGATGGATGTCATATGATGGTCTGGTGGGACCATTGAGGGGTCACACAATTTCATAATGCCATCCCAAAAATTCTTTCTTGTGGGTGAGGATTATCATGATGGGAGGGGTTTGTGGCTAAGGGTTATGTTATGTCCCCACATCCTAGGTTTTCTTGAAAAAATAGAGTGAATTTATATTAACATTCACATTTCATGTATGTGTTCAAATGATGGTATTTAATGTTAAGGATGACATGTTTATTTCAAATTCATACTTAACGATATTGAGGGTTCTCCATGTTAATATCATCTAACAAGGATGTGTTTGTCGAAGCCTCATATATTCACCTCCTAACAGAGAGTTCACATTATTTTTATTTTTAATGAAATCACATTATTTTAAGGGTATCATGTGATGGAGTCTCTTAATGGAATCTTATTATAATCTCTCAAGATGGGATTCTTATGATTACCTATATATATTACATAATTACAGCATCCCACTCCTCCTCCTCTATACTCTTTATCATATCATTTTCTCCCTCTCTCTCACATGTCATTCATAATTTTCTGTTATAATATAGTTTTATATTGTTAGTGATTTCCACATATACCACTTCATGGGATGGTGAAGGCACCACATGAGGTGATAGAGATCCCTTCATGGAAAACGATGCAGGGTTCTCACAACTGCGAGTTTCATTCATTTTTTTTTTGTGAATCTGCTTTGATGTCAAAATGGATTCACATGATTATCACCATTACATCACTTAAAAATTTATACCAACAATGATGTATTTCCATGGATCATGTGATCGGATTAACCTAATCATGATATGGTTTGGTTGATAATTAAGACCTTAAAAATGACCGCTACTATAAATCGATCCATTAATAACGCGAGTGAAAGAGTTTTATTAGTGTTTCCAAAGAACTGATATTATAAAAAATGATAAAACATGGCCTTCACTAGAGCTAAATAAGAGGGTTGTTAAATTAACCATTTTTCAATGATTTTTATCACTATTAAAGGGTACCATTATTAGCACTAAAAACATTGATAAAGTTCGTGCTGATAAATTGGGATGTTTTTTTGCTCAAACCTATATCAACTTTTATTAGTGCTCCCCATCCACCTATATCAGATCTTGTTACCTAGAATCATCGAATATCCCCACCATTTATTTTTTCTTTAGATAATTCAAACCACCCAAGTGTACCCCATCCTTTAATGTGTATCGAAATTGAGACCACCATCTCATACATTCGTTGCATTAACACTCTCTTGTATTGTTTTTTTCATTTTATTATATATAAATATATATATATATAGCATTAGATTTTATTCATATATTTATATATATGATTATATATTTATATATAATTATATTTTTTTTCAATACATATATATGTATATATTTTTGTATGTCTATGATTATAAATTCATAGATTCATACACACACACACATATCTAAATATGCATGTGTGGATATATAAATATAATTATTCATATTCATTTTTATTTAAATAAATTATATATTAATATTTATATAAATATATTAAAATATAGAGATAAATATATATTTTCTTATCAATACACAGACACAAATATATATATATATATGTAAACATTATATATAAATTAATTTTCTAGGTATATAAATATGAAAAAAATTTATTTTAAATTAAATGAATATTATATTTTATTTATATAAGGTTTATATATTGAGAAATATATTATATATGTAAATATGTTTAAATATTTATTTATAAAATTAATTTTTTTTCTGAATTTATAAAAAAATTAATATATTTTTATAAATTTGATTATAATTAAAAGTATAATATGAAAACTGATAAAATTTAAAAATAATTATATCTATATGAAATTTATCCCTGTGAATAAATTTAGTGTCCAATGAAAATAGGAAAAAAGACTACTTTTAAAAAAATCCAAAAATTTAAAACAATTTTTAAACAATTGGGGTACCCTAACTCAAAATGCTATTTTAGAGTCCTTATGGCACTTTTTTGGTCTCAAAAAAATTAATCAGGGTTCCACATTGTCACTATGGCATAGAACTCTTTGAAATATTCAATTTTATATGTAGTAGAGCCCAAACACACACCAAGATCAAAATATATGGTTTTTTATGTTTGAGTTTTGTTTTCAACTTATTTTTTATCTTTTAGGCCTTTTTTGATTATTTATCATGAATTTGTTATTAAATTACTATTACCAATAAATATTTAAAAAATTATTAATTAATATTAAATTTTTTTATTTTATAAGTCATTTTCGCTAAATATTATTTCTATTATGTGTAAATTCATATTTTCCATTATCTAAAACATATATAAAAAATATATATTATAATTATATGAATATAAATATATTTATATATTTATATATTATTTTTAATTAAATATACATATTTATATATATTATAAATATAACATTTATTAGTTTTTTTATAATCGATGATAATGGTCCCCCCTTAACCTCACTTTTTGCCACTATTAAAGACCCCTTTTAAGAGTTCTTTTACTAGCACTGGAAAGGGGGTATTTAACAACACTTCTTGCTAGTATTGTTATATCCTTAGCACTAGATAAACCTAGTTTTTTTATAGTGGACACCTGGTGTCTCAGTATCCTTTGAATAAAATATCCCCAAGTTATAAGGTCAATGGTGAATACCATTAAGATCACATTATGTCTTGAATTCCATCTTGAAAATACTTATGTGATCATTTTCATATCTTATAATGGATTCGTGATATTTATTTGATAGTCATATGACACTTAGTTTATGTTTGGTTCATGTAGTCTATAATGATCCTTGAGAAGGCTCCAGGTTATCGCTGCTCTTATAATGACTTCGGTTATTTGAATCAAACCAATGATTGAAATATAGATGGCTAGAATAGTCAGTTGGAGAATATGTGTTCATGTAATATTTGATTATTTATTTGATCGATGAACTACATGTGATAGATCGCATGAAAGGTGTATAAAAGATATTGATCACTAGGGTGTTGATGTTATTTATCTCAGTCTCAGGTAGACATTACCAAAGGAATTTAGGATAAGGTTGGTGGAAGTGGTGTAGATAATCCATTTAAAATAGATTGTGAATCCAAACAAGGGTGTTGGTATGTATAATGGATGGGTGGAGGTTAAGGGAGATTCAAGGGATCGATCGGATGACACAAATTGATTGGATTGGCCTGCTATGGTTCTATCTACATGTTTTCTATAGAACAATAGTGTCGCTCAATAATTCGGTGACACATTATGTTTTTTGATTGTTGTTCCATGTATAATAACCATTAATGTTTCATCCCTTCACTAAGATGGTGGTGGTTTCTACACCCACAACACATACACCCACTCCCTCTTCAACCATGCCATAACATTCAACATACATCTTATTCGCCACTTTTATGTTCACAACTTGCTCATAATTAGCACTATACTCACCAATAACTATCCACCTTACTAGATAGATACACTAGATCCTGGTTCATGGTAGAGTTGACTCCAAAATGTGTCCCTGGTTGATTTATTCATCTGGTGGGCTTGGTTGGCCAATTTTTTTAAACACAAATCTATATACAGACAATTAAAAATATAAGAAAAATGAGTAAAATAAAGTCCATAATATGGAATCCTAAAAAATCTAAGCCACAGGCCATGCCTTTAGGTGGAATATATCATCATTTTTTACAGGAGGCTCACACATCCCAAATCATCAATGTAAATGTGCCTAGTGAAAAATTATGAGATCCAAGAAAATTCTCTTATAATTTGTTTCATTAAAACCAAAAATAATCTAACTCAAATGTAATAGAAGATAACATTTATGTGTATTTGAGCATCTAAAAATCATTAATATTGATCCCTTGAGTTCTTGGTTTAATGCAAGATACGGTTTATTCATTTCTCGGGAACGAATATCCTAAAACATGATAGTGAATACATTCCATGCATGAAAAGGGATTGGGATCGAATGGATGTGGTTGTTAGATCCAATATAAGGGACATGGATGTCACTACATATCACAAAGGAATTGGAATCATGACACATAGTTATAATATGGAATCCATTGTTGATTAGGATCATGCACAGGGGTTATAAGATCAGGAATAATGAAATATGTGATAAAAGGTCCTACATAGATCTAGTTACAACATACGAATGGGCATTTCATCACTTCATAATGATACCATGGGTAGGGACCCATGTTATTGGTGGAGGTGTTTCACTGATATGGATCTCATTCCATATTTCAGGCCACATTAAGTTGTTTAAGGACCTATAGAACAGACCAAGCTTCATTTAGTTTTAATACATGATATGACTACGTACACTTAGATGCGTCCTGAGATACTAATTTTTTCATTGGTTTGTAGTCCTATAAATCATAGCCTGATTTCTTCTAGGTAGAGATAATGGTATCTTTAAGAATTTTATATCATACATTCAACACAAAAATTTTCCTATATCATGGATTGAGAGGCATTACAGGATGGACTCACATTTTTTAAAGGATTTTCTTTGATGTTTTTCATCCTAACATGTTTTTTTATTTTTTATACATCATTAAAACTAAATACTTCCCAAATACCATGGGGTGTGTGTCCAGTTTGTGGGGACTCGATGTTTTCATATTTTTCCCATTTTGGGTTTCCAACATTCTGATAGTTGAATCTCTTTATATTGAAGCATATTGTCTTATAGTCTAGACTGTTGTTATGGATAAGGGTATTCTAGCTCAAACATTATGATGTTACAATTTAGGATCTTTTAGATTGTACCATATACTATTTTAGTTTATGGTATTCTGTATCATACCATTTTTTTGTAGTTTTGGTTCTTTCTGGTTGGACCATCTATTTCTATAATTTAGGTTCATTTATATTGGACCATATGTTGAGACTCTCAGGATAATGTTTTATGGTTTTGAAGCTAGTGCTCTTCATAATGTTTTTTTTGGATCATTCAATGAGGGAAATTAAAATATTTTGGAATTAAAAATCACTTTATTTCACAGAGAATGGGTACTATAAATGGAGATTTAATGTCAAGGATGTAAAATAAAATTGAATAATCGAGTTACGGGGATTATTAAATATGGTCATGAAAAATTCTAGTTAACTAAAAATGGAGTCTATTGGGTTTAGGTTGGATATTATTAATGGTGGAAACTAGTATCACATATAGTTCGGGTAATAGCTATAGGATGTAAGGGGGACCATTCCTCTAGGAACAAACAACCTCAAGAAATAAGATAAAAGGAATTATATTTTTCTCCATTTAATCATATAAGGGTCCTTACTTATTAGCTAAATATAATCAGAAGACTCAGAAACAGGAAAAAACGCCTACTCCCAGAAGAAATTTATTAATAAAAAAGTAAAGACATAAAAGTAGGGAAACATAGGATCAACAAAGACACGTGTACACATCACCACACACATCATTATCAACCAATTCACAATAGAAGATTGGTTCCACAATGGACTATAAAGAGAAAACCTCTTCAATCACACGCTTGTACAAAACATCAGCAACCTGATTTGCCTCTCTGTAAACATGGTTGACAACTAGAAAAATCCGCTCCACGAGTTTGAGACAATCATCCCAAACTGAAAGCATCCTACAAGGTAAATTCCTTGAATGATTTCTAAGAATATCAACTGCCAAGGTTGAATCAGACTCAATCCATAAGTCCATCCAACCATGAAATGAAGCATACCAGACATCCTTGATCATAGCCCACAATTCCTCCTCAATTGCCAAGCCATTTCCTAAATAATGATAGAAACAGCCTTAAAAACCCCTATTTGTGTGATAAACACCACCACATCCTGATGGCCCCGGCGCAACTGAGGTCGCCCCATCCACATTAACTTTGATACACTGAGAAATCGGAGGGATCCACCGAATATATTTCATCATAATCGGCTTCTTGCATCTGGCAGAAACACCAAAAGATCGCAAAATGACCAGATCTGAAACATCATTTCGCATGAAACCTTTTCGATCACATGAAGCAGCAACAACACAAATATGAATTTCCCGAATACCAAAAGAGCTTGGTATAATTCTTTTTTCAAAGACAAGAGCCTTTCGGGCTCTCCAGATAAAGGAAAACAACACTGAAACTGCAGAGAGGGGAAGTGGTTTCACCTGAGAACTATAATCTACTCGGTAGATAGAATCCACAAGCAGACCAAAACACCCTAAATTCAGATGGAATCCAAAGACACCTTGATAATAATCCCATAAACCATATGAAGAACTACAAGATATGAATAAATGATCAGTTGTTTCATCTCCAGCAAGACAACGAAAGAAAATAGGTGAAAGAGTGATTCCAACTCGCTGTAAATTCTGTTGCAAAGGTAATCTGCACTTCCAAATCATCCACATTAGAATGTAATGAGCCAGAGGAATAAAAGAATAATGAAACATAATCATCCAATAAGTAACCAATAAACTCTCAACACACATGAGTCAACAATCCTCCTTAGTGCTGAAGGTTCCAGTAAGACTGGGCAACTAGATCAAAGTATCTGTCATAGAATAATGATAACATCCCAACTCTAATTTTAGAGAATAAGAAAGAAACTCATGAGAAATAATATTGTTTTGAAAATCAGCAATTGAAAGATACTTCAAATCAGAAGGAATCTCAATCTTCTCTGCAATGGCACATGATAAACAGAGATTCATCCAGAAATTCATAGAAGAATTTCGAAAAACCACCCATTTAGATGATTGTGAGAGACTGATATATGCATGATTAATTGATGGCCATATCGAGAAAGGGACATAAAGAGAGTACCCATTTAGCAACTTGGATCCAAATCTATTACACAGAAACTCCAGGGAGAAATCATTGGAAGTCAAGAGGGGCCAAGTAAACTTTTTAATGAGAGATTCATTATAGCGCTTATGATCTTTGATCCCCATGCCACCCATATAAACCGGCCTAATACAATCACCCTAGGAAACTTTGACATTATTCCTCTCATATATTGAGCCAGTCCTAATAAAATTCCTAATCAGCCTTTGAAAATATTTAAGAAGTGTTCTAGGCCATCTATATAAGGAAAAAACATAGACACACATGGAAGTGATCACAGAGTTAAAAAGACAAACCTGCCCTACCTGGGACATAGATTTACCTTTCCAGGTAGCCATATGATTAAGAATCCTGAGATAAATATTGTCTATATGAAACCTTTTAATATCACCACAGAAAAGGGGAACCCCAAGAAAATTAAATGGTAATGACCCTCTTTTGACCCCAAGCTTTCGGGAAACTCTGTTTTGCATAGATATAGTTATCCCTTCCCCAAAAAACATAGAAGATTTCTCCCAAATGATAAGTTGACCAGAAACAACCTCATAATGATCAAAATCCACCATAATATAAAGAAAAGTAACTCTATCATCCTTACCAAACAACATAATATCATCCACATAGAAAAGATGGGACGGAGAAAAGAGACCTTTTCCAATAGTCAATTGATGATACAAATCAGCATGCACAAGATCCAAGAGACATGTAATAAAATAATCCTCAGCAATATTAAAAAAGAAGACTAGATAATGGATCACCTTGCCTCACTCCCCTGGAGCATTTAATGAAACCTCTGGGAGATCCATTAACCAGAACAGATAGCATAGAACTCTTAAGAATGCAGCTAATAAAATTTTTGAAACCATTGGAGAAACTGTGCATTCCTAACACTGCAACACCATCATGTTTCAAAATCCATAGGGACTCTGAGGAATTATGACCAGCATTATGAAAAACCGAAGATTATCCATGGGTTGACCATTTGAAGGCTTTCTATTTACAAAAATACATATGAGGCTTAGCAATTCCAATGAGAACATGATTATTGGCCACAATGAAGTGCCTAAGGGTGGTGACCGTGGGAGAATTCCCAAGCCCTTGGAAATTCCAGAAAAGAATATTCATGGAAGAGATGACTTGGACCTTGTATTAGTCCCACCATCCCGATGAAATTCCATTGATTTAACCTGCTTCTCACCCTCCTTTATTTTCTCTTTACCAACTTCAGAGGCAGCATTAGCTGCAGAAATTGGGGAACTAGTGATTGGGACTGAATCTTCCAAGGGTTGATGTTTCCCCTCACTACCAGAATCTTCCTTATCATCAGACCAGAAAACTCCACTCAAAGGAGAAAATTTATTCAACGAACCAAGTGACTCCTGACTGATATGTAACATAGGCTTTTGAGCAGCCTTAGAAAAAGGGACCAGAGAAAAGGACCCATCAGCACCACCACTCATATCACATTTCACAATACCTGACCCAGCATTAGAACCCTCTTGCACCGGCCCCCTGTATTCCAGCAGATAGAGTAGCCTTATCATTCTGTCCAGTTAATGAAGAAACCTCAGTAATAATAGCTGCAAGTATGGCCAGCACTGAACCATGAGTAGTAGGTCCAGAAAGAGGCTCAAAACCACCAATATGTACTTGATATGAGACATGAGAGGGCTCAACACTATTTCCTTGCACAGAACCCCGGGGAGAATTCAAAGTCATTGTATGCGAGTCCTCTGCCTGACCCCGCATCCCTTGAGTAACAGATACAGCATGTGTACACTCTCGAGGGACATCAGAATGAAAAACATGAGGAAGCACAGGCTGATCCTGCAAACCATCCTGAGAAACAAACAGAATAACAGAAGAATCCAAGATTTTAGACACCTGCACATAATCTTGAGGAACCTCAAGAGTTCCCTACTGCACCTGCAAGGAAACATTTTCAGATACATCAACAATACCTTGAATAGGTTCTCAAGGGACATCCAATTTAGTTGTGTGAGAATCCACCAAAAGACCCTGCACTGCCACTTGAGTAGCAGGTTCAGCATCACCAACCTGGACAGAACCCTGGGCATTCTGTTCAGCAACAGGACAAGAATTGGGGACTGGATCCTGCACCAACCCCTGAAGACCAGACTTATCAGAATCCTCATTAATGGAATTAGTCATAGTAACAGAGGGATAACTTGTCCCTGCAACAGGCTTAGCCTTAGCCTGACCCTTCCTACATAAGTCATCAGAATGACCCTTAAGGTTACACATACCACAAACTTTGTTCCTTTTACAATCACCTTCCATGTGACCAAAGAAGTGACAGATAACACAGAACTTCAGTGGTCTCTCATAATGTATATCAAGATTAAAACCATCATCCCTGGTTGTGAGACCAACCTCTTCCACCATCGTCGAATCCATGTCATCCTCTATTGTAACTCTCACAATGTGACCGAACATGGGATCTTAAGTGTGCTTATCCGTCCTTGTGGGGTTTCAAACCGAGGAGGAAATGTCCCATTTAATCCTAGGATTCCAATAAATCAATTTAAGCTTGCGGATATGAATTCAGACCATAGCGTGAGTGTCCTTAACATTCTCAAGATCAAAATTCCTGACCCACTCCTGAATACGAAGAACTCTAGGCTTCAAGGAAACGGACCCAAAGATCTATGCCCTTCGTTTTGATGCCTCAGATGAAAAAATCACATGATAATAGCCATGGCCCATTGAAATCATCCCCCCATCAGAAAACCCCCAAACCTATGAGAGTCGTTGAGACAACTCATTGAATTTCTAGAGAGATCCTTCATTCGGTAGAACAACCCAAGCGATAATTGAGAAGTGGAAAAGATTAACATGCTCCTCAACAGCGATCCGATCAGCAACAACATGGGAAATACATCCTTTTTTTATGATTCTTCTAGATGGAGGACAATCAAATTCAAGAAACATACCAGCCGACATCATCACATCCACAAATTTCATCAGTCCCGTTGCCTTAGAAAATGAAGCAGCCATGGATTTCTTTGAGGGACATCGAAACATCTCTTTATGGCTAACATTGTCGAAGTTCATAACATTTGAAGAATAATTACCAGTAAAGGAAACATCCTTTGTCGAGCTTGGATCAGGATGATCAAGACAAGGGTTTCCCCCAGAAGCTCCAACATGCGACTCCACCATATTCAAAAGTACACGGGGTTTTTTAGGCCCAAGGGGTTACATGGTATAAGTGGGCCATCACCCACCACCGATCGCATATATGTACTCCCCCAGCCACATTCCAAGTTGTAACATCACACGGGATTTTAGGCCAGTTCCACACGAGCTTGGGGGCCCACGAGAGGTGATAAAGGCACATAGTGTGGGTTTCCTTACGAGGAATCGAACCCAGAACCTCGGGGTTAGGATGCCACCACAACTCACCAAATCACCCATGCCATGTGGGAAAAGTAAAGTGGGTTTTTTAGTCCCAATGGGTTACACGGTATAGGTGGGACGTCACCCACCACTGAGCACCTATATGTACTCCCCCAGCCGCAGTCCCAGGTGCAACGCTACCCAGGCTTTCATGCCAATTCCACACATGGTAGAGGGTCCCACGATAGGTGATAAAGTCATATAGTGCATGTTGCCTTGTGAGGAATCGAACCCAGAACCTTGGGGTTAGACTGCCACCGCTGCTCACCAACTCACCCATGCCCCATGGGAAAAAAATGTGTAAGGGTAACATGCCTGTGCCCATTGGGGGCACCGCCAAGACAGTATGTGTCGCACGTTATCTAGCTAAGAAACACCTTTGAATTGACATGTGCATAATATGCATAGTGTCCGAGTCTAGCGGGAATTGAGCCTAAACCAGTTCCCCATGACAGTGAGATGGCCCGACTGGTGAACCACTCGACCAAAGCCATGGGGGGAAAACGTTTCTAAGGGTAACACACCTGGGCCCATTGGGGGCTCAGCCAAGGCAGCGTGCACCACATGTTCCCCAGCTAAGAAACTGCTTTGAATTGCCCTGTGCATAATATGCATAGTGTCCGAGTCTGGAGGGACTTGAGCCTGAGCTAATTCCCCCTGACAGTGAGATGGCCCAACCGGTGAACCACTCGACCAAATCCGTGGGGGAAAAGTACACTAGGTTTTGTTGGCCCAAGGGGTTACACGGTATAGGTGGGACGTCACCCACCACCAAGTGCCTATATGTACTCCCCCATCCACAGTCCCAGGTGTAACGGCACCCAGTCTTTCAGGCCAGTTCCACATGGGGTAGAGGGGCCCACGAGAGGTGATAAAGGCATATAGTGTGTGTTGTCTTGTGAGGACTAGAACCCGGAACCACGGGGTCCGGACGCCACCACTGCTCACCAACTCACCCATGCCCCATGGGCTAAACATGTTGTTGGGTAATGAGGTATTGGGATGGCCTGTCCACCTGCACGCCACATATCCCCAGTGAGTCCCATGGTGGCCAACCCTTGGGCTGAGGCCAATTCCCAACGGGGTAGAGGGGCCCATGATAGTATCACAAGCATATAGTGTGTGTTGCCTTGCGATGACTTGAACCTGGAACCTCAGGGTCAGGACGCCACCGCCTTGAACCAACTCACATGTGCCCTGCGGGAAAAACCTGTGTAAGGGTAACACGCCTGGGCCCATTGGGGGCTCCTCTAAGCTAGCGTGCGCCGCACGTTCCCCAGCTAAGAAAAGGCTTTGAATTGCCCTGTGCATAATATGAACAGTGTCTGAGTCTGGCGGGACTCGAGCCTGAGCCAATTCCCCCAGACAGCGAGATGGCCCAACCAGTGAACCACTCGACCAATGCCATGGGGGCAATGTACACTGGGTTTTTTGGGCCCTAGTGGTTACATGGTATAGATGGGATGTACCCCCCACCCGAGCACCTATATGTACTCCCCCAGCCATAGTCCCAGGTGTAACGGCACTTAGGCTTTTAGGCCTATTCCACACGGGGTAGAGGGGACCACAAGAGGTGATAAAGTCATATAGTGCACATTTCCTTGCAAGGACTCGAACCCAGAACCTCGGTATCAGGACGCCACCGCCACTCACCAACTCACCCATGCCCCGTGGGAAAAAGTACACTGGGTTTTTTAGGCCCAAGGGGTTACAAGGTATTGGTGGACCGTCACCCACCACTGAGCACCTATATATACTCCCCCATTCGCAGTCCCAGGTGTAACAGCACCCGGGATTTCAGGCCAGTTCCACATGGGGTAGAGGGTCCCAAGAGAGGTGATAAAGACATATAGTGTGTGTTGCCTTGTGAGGAATCGAACCCGGAACCTCGGGGTCAGGATGACACAGCTGCTAACCAACTCAGCCATGCCCCGTGGGAAAATTACAATGGGTTTTTTAGGCCCAAGGGGTTACACGGTATATGTGGGTCATCACCCAACACTAAGCGCCTATATGTACTCCCCCAGCCGCAGTCCCAGGTGTAACAGTACATGGGATTTCAGGCCAGTTTGACACAAGGTAGAGGGGCCCACGAGAGGTGATAAAGGAATACAGTGTGCGTTTCCTTGCGAGGTCTCAAACCCGGTACCTCGAGTTCAGGAGACTACCACTGCTCACTAAATCACCCATGCCCCATGGGATAAAAGTACACTAGGTTTTTATGCCCAAGAGGTTACACGGTATCGTTGGGTCGTCACCCTACACCGAGTGCCTATATGTACTCCCCCAGCCACAGTCCCAGGTGTAACAGCACCCGGGATTTCAAGCTAGTTCCACAAGGGGTAGTGGAGACCACGAGAGGTGATAAAGGCATCTAGTGTATGTTGCCTTCTAAGGACTCAAACCCAAATCCTTGGGGTCAGGATGCCACCACCACTAACAAACTCACCCATGCCCCGTGGGAAAAAGTACACTAGGTTTTTTAGGCCCAAGGGGTTACACGGTATAGGTGGGCCGTCACCCACCACTGAGCACCTGTATGTACTCCCCTATCCTCAGTCCCTGGTGTAACGGCACCCGGGCTTTCAGGCCAGTTCCACACGGGTAGAGGGGCCCACGAGAGGTGATAAAGGAATATAGTGCGTGTTTCCTTGCGAGGACTCGAACCCGAAACCTCGGGGTCAGGACGCCACCACCGCTCACCAACATACCCATGCCCCATGGGCAAAAGTAACCTGGGTTTTTAGGCTCAAGGGGTTACACGGTATAGGTGGGCCGTCACCCACCACCGAGCGCCTATATGTACTCCCCAAGATACAGTCACCTAAAAGTTTTGTGTTCATGTACTAACCATGTTGTCACAATGAGGGGATGTGATAAATCAACTATATTTCTTTTTCCTTTACTAAGTGTTCCGAAGACCATAACTCAGCTCTACTAGGGACACAATATTAGCCATATGAGCATTATACCTTTTTTATTAACACTGCAACTTATTCCTTAACTCTATAGAGGCAGATCATACCGAGTGAAGAGTTGACATTTTCTAAGACTACCCATTGTGGGTTTTATCCTTAGAAGTTTTATGTCTCTTTCAAAAGTTGTTTAAGGTATTTCGATATTGACGGTTAGAGGATATTATATATCGTAGTACAAAATTACACAAAGTGGATATAATATAAATTCATGATATATATTGACCTAATTTCCATGTTTTGTTATAAAACATCATAATTAGGATTCCTGGGGGAGGTAGTACTCCAACATCCTTTTGATTATGATATTAATTTTTTTAAATCATGTATCAAAGTTCATGGATGATGAGTAATTGTATAAGATAGTCATGATGAGGGTGATTAGGATTCACTCTACAGTGAAAAGATATACTATAATTATGAGATGTCTCCCAAGTATATGAATTCCCTTCCTATATGGTCAAAATGCCTCTGGTTCAGGAATCTATGTCCCTTATAACGATCAACCTCTTTAATGATCATGTAGATGGATCTTTTCCCCTTTACAAGGACCATGTAAGGATTTCGTAAACTTGATTTTCTCCAGACATGAAGTGTGACTTATGGATTGAGGTGCTATGAAAGATGATGGAACCAACTGAAACATAGGTTGACTAGGTGGACCAATGATATGGAGTGATGAATGATGACGGTCTTCATAGTTCAGTGTAATGTCATGGGGATCCATCAGTCATGAATTTTAATTTCAAGCAATGAGGATGTATTCCATTTCACTTAACAGTATGTGGTAAAATAGAGGAATTGATGTGAAATTGAGCTAGATATCTGTAAGGTCACATTCCATTTTTCCGGATAATTATGATGTAGGATTAATACATTATCCTTTCATGGGATTACTAGTGGGTATCCATGTGTTGGATAAGTTCATGAATAGATCTAAATAATTTACAGGAAATAAATATATAGATCTGATTCATATATAGGAAAATAAACTCTACTTGACTCATTAATCCTTATGTATAGGAATATATAATTTTTATGTTTGTGCTTACCTATGTTTACCTATGCATATTAAATGGGTTTAAATAATTTCATAGTAATCTCTATTAACGATATCTCGTAGCATGTATCTAACCTGCATATAGGCGAGTGGGGTATTTATAATTCCACTTATGATTATTAGAATCATGTATGGCTAAGGGTGTATCTATATAGATTAGGATCATATGTAGGGAAAAGGTAATATACAAGATTCATTCTAATTTCAAAGTGAGACATTCTTCACTATCATAAATTCATAGATAGGATGGTCCACTCTACTCAATTTTAGTTCATGCAGGATGGACCAAATGTCACATTATTTAGCGTCATGTGACCATGATGTTTCCATGTAGTTTGAAATCAAGTGATTAAGACATTTTCATGTAATTTAATGACATGAAACATAGAAATATTACTAATATGAGTGACTATATTTAGAAAACTAGGTCTTCTTGGATAATTTATACCCCAGGATAAATATTCACAATAATACTATATTATAATCCTATTTCAAAATCAGGTATGATTAATGTATCTATAACACCAAGGGTATCTGAATCTACATTATTAGTTAGGTTATGGTATGGGTAAATCATAAACCAAGAATATTTGAGTAAACAGTGTAATGAACCAAACTTTCATTAATGGAAATCCCTCTTTATCTAATGTTAATTGTTTATAAAAAATGCAATCTTCATGGGTTTTATGTTTTTTTAATTCAAAATACTGTTAATAATTGTGACCGTTACAAATATAGTTATTGAACACTGATCCCAGCATTAGTATAAATATAGGGCTTTAACAAATCCAATTTACTCAGACATAGGAAGTGATGGCCTCGTCCAGTAAATGTGCCGCATACGAAGCCCATTTTTCAGAGATTAGAAAGGATGTTGCATCTTTGGGGTTCATTCTTGACCAATCCCAAGCCGGGATTATATAAGTTAAGCTCAAGTGGGACTAACTACAAGAGAAATGGAAGTTAATAGACATTACCACCCGGTCAATGTTATCTGAGTCACCCCAAGAGTTTATCACCATCGCACACCTTACTCTTCTATCATATGCGGGCATTATAAGGGGTTATGTAAAAAGATATTATCACTATGGTTATGTACAATATTTTTGTATATAATAATGAATATACTTTCATTTTATTATTGTTACCTTGTAAATAGTTTAAAACACCAATAGTATTTTTAGTTAATGATCAACTAAAAAATATATTTTGATGAATTATTGGATTTTTTATTTAAATAATATTTTATTAAAATAATAATAATATTATTAAATTAATTTTTATTATGTTTAAATTATCCTATGATTTTATGAATGCAATTGTAATTTTTATTATGGTTTGAAATCCATTTTTGTCAAAACCCTAGAATTTTCGATTAATGTTAGTTTTTATTTTTAAAATGAAAAATAACATATGTAGAAAGATGTTTAGATAAAATGCATATTATTTCTAGAATCAGGACGTTGAAATTATCCAATGGTGAATTTTTCATAATTTTCTGATACAGTCCAATTTTAGGGCAAAAATTAAAAACCGTTTATATATATAATGTGTATTATGACATCCTAATGACCCAATAGTGATGTCAAAAAATACTATAAACTTTATGTTCAGAAAATATTTTTTTTTTTTTAAAAATAATCTGATTTTGGGTTAGTTTTTTTTTTACAAAGCTTTAGTGGACCCTTCATGACTTATTAAACATTTTGTCTTTTTTAATTGTTTTCCTTGGGAGTGTGACTCACCTATACATAAGAAACCCCATTATATTCAGAATCTAGGACATTGGCCTTATAAAATATTTTTTTCAAATTACCTTTTCCAAAAACCATGTGCAAAAACCATCAGCTGGTTTGTGTTTTGGATTAGTTTAATGTGAGATGTCCCAAACCTAAATAATAAAGAATTCCCTCACCATTCCTATATAAACCCACCTGATCTCCCACTTACACCTCACTCAAAGCCTTTAAAGTTCGTCCAACCTCATCCATAGACTCTCTAGAATCCATTAAAGGTTCCCCAAACTCCTAAGAAGCCTCTCTCAGGTCTCTCTCAAGCCTTTGGAAGCACACTTCCATATAAGGGTTTTTCTTCCTTTATCATTTTTGTCCAATATTCCCTATGATTTTATGCCCTTTTATCATAAATTATAAATTTTTGGGTACAGTTTTTCACATCCCCCATAATTCCCTCTTTATGTTGGAATGATTGGATACCCCTTTCTCTTTCATTAAATGCCTGCCATGTAAACCCGTTACTATGACGAAATTCTGAAAGGAATTTCTCTCTCCTCATTTACATTCAAGAAATTCATTGTATCGTGGATATAAATTCCACTACATTTTTTGGGACATGTATTTATTTGATCCCCTTACTGCCCATGTCATGTAAATATTATGAGACTCCCTTTTCTCTCTCATCAACCATTTTTATGAGTTTTTATGTAATGTCATTATGCTGTAAAAATTGCACCGCGTTTTTCCATGACAAAGTCAATGTGTAGTGAATACCATGCCCATTTCTCTATTAAGGGTATTAACATTTATGCACATTTACATATTCTTTAAAGAGTTTCATTTATGTATTCCAAATTTTTTTATCGTGGAATAAATGATTATGTTAAATGATTCAATGTTTATGATCCATGTGGCACAATTATGTGTGAAATGAAATGTTTAAGAAGGGTGCGCCCTAAGAGCGCTCCAATTCATTGGGTAAGGTATAATATAATGATTCATCATGTGAAATGGGTGTTTAATCATGCTAATTCAATTGACAAAATGTTTTACATGCACTTCATGTGTAATGAGGGTTTACTCATGCTCCATGTGCAATGAGATTGGCTCATGCTAATTACTTGTTAAGTGTTGTCACCACATTTTCATGTTATGATTATCATGCTTTATCATGCCTTTATGTTTATGATTCTCTTGTGCTCTATTGATATTCCAGTTGTCTAACATGTATTGTATTCCTCATGTTATTCCATGATTATTCCCTTACTGTTATTTATAGCTCACCGTTTTCTTTTGAAAGTCCTCAGGTTATCCCATGCAACGCTAAGTACGAGGTAATGTAGTGGTCATGTAAATGAAGACTTCAAATAAGATGTTGTATTTCATGTTTTATGTTTTTTCTGTAGTGATATTAAGCCCCAAAAATTCTATAACTCTTGATAATCTATGTTGTATCATGTGAAGTTTATGTAATAAATTGTGTTTAATTGTGTAACAAAAAGCAGGGTTGTCATAGTTGGTATCAGAGGATAGGTTTAGTTATTTTTGGGATTATGATTAGAAAACCCTTATAAAGCCTTAGATACAATACTGAGTATAAAAAATGCATCCCTATGTTTTTGAGAGTATTGAGTAAGTGGTTTATCAAGAAAATATATCTCTGTCTGAAAACGAGCAGGTATAGGCGGCTCTGGCATAGATGTCTCATATGGGTATAACCTGAAAACACCACATTTAGCTATACTCAAATGGGAATTGGTACATGACAATGGGCCACTGCACTCTTGGTTTTGACGCTCCTGGGGGATATGCTTTGGTAAATTCACAAGCTAAGTAAGAAGCATTATTAAGGGGCTAATAAATTCCCTAAGAATATATGATAGAAAGTAGATCAGGGATAACATATGCTGAAGCCAATAGATTCATATGTTAAGGAAATAAAAATTATTTATGAGTCATAAGTTTTTTCCATATATTACCCTTTATATTTTACCCCTAAATTTCCTTTTATTCCTTTTAATGGACAGTAATAGGAGGACTCGGGCTCACAACCAATATGAAGATCAATGTGATGACTGTACTAATGAGATGCCCAATCTAAGGGGAGCGGGAATCGTGAACTTTGTCATGCTCCCCTTTTAGCTAACCCAAGATTTGAATAGAAACATGGGTCAATTGGAATGCTCACCCCCTCCCCCCCAAGAAAAAACATGTCGCTATCGAGAGATTCATGAGACAAAGGCCTCCTACTTTTAATGAATCATATGATCCCTCAATCACTGAAAAATGGATCAACTCCATTAAAAAGATCTTTTCCATCCTTCAATTTTTTGTACAAGAGAAGGTTCTCTTGGATGCTTATTGAATGGATGGTGACGCTGATCAATGGTGGACATTGATAGAAAATACAAACCCTGAGAGGGAGATTGTGGTGTTGGAATGGAAGGATTTTTGAAAGATGTTTTTCGATAAATATTTTCCGTGAACCCTCCAGCTTAAGATAGAAAGGGAATTCCCTGCCCTTAAGAAAAAAGAAAATGAATCTATTGGAGCATACGAGGAAAACATCACAAGGATTTCACGATATGCTTCCATCTTTTCCGTTACACTACTACAAAAACAGGCTAGCTCAGTGCCACCTTATATCAGCGCTAAGATAAAGCGCTGATAATGAAACCCTATTTCAGTGCTGAAATTTTAGCGCTGATAAAGGGGTTCTTTATCCGCACCAAAATTTTAGCACGGATATAGGGGTTTGTTATCAGCGTTTTTCTAGCGCGGATAAAGTTCCTTGTATCAGTGCTAAAATTTTAGCGTTGATACAAGGTAACCTTTATCAGCGATAAAAGTTTAGCGCTGATAAAGCAGACCATTATCAGTGCTAAAAAAGCACTGATAAATCGTTGCTATATCAGTGCTAAACTTTTAGCGCTGATAAAACTGTAGTCCCATATTTTATAAAATTGGTCACACATTTTCCTCGTTTTATCGTGACATAATGATCCTGTGGTACTGAAACCATGCTACTATTCTCCGCTGCCCCCCGAGCTTCGCGTTGTAGGACCTCCAGTTCCCCCGATCTTTGTGTTGTCGGACCTCCGCTGCACTCGATCTTTGCGTTGTCGGACCTCCGCCGCCATCGATCTTCGCGTTGTCGGACCACCGCCAACCTCAATCTTCACATTGTCAGACCTGGTGTGGAATGTTTTTTTGTCCCCTATTACACATACTCTTCCAGAATCTCAAATATTTCTCTAGGATTCCTCTGTCCTAAGAATTACTCAATATACTTCAAGTGTTTAGTTTATAATTGATTTATATTATATGTAACAACAAAAATTATATGAATCATGGGTATTATTCATTCATCATTCAGTCGTCCCTCATAAATATTATGGTTGCAACAGTAAATGTGAACTCCCTTCAAAATGTTCATTGTAATAACTATATTTTTGACATTTTTGTTCTTAAAAATCTTCGAATTATAGGTAATTTATGACCTCCTTCTGAAACTTTTGTTGTTATATAGATTCCCTCATTTCCTGGATTGATCCAATGCAACTCGAATAGGGCATGAAGAAGGAATCTAGGACCTTTTGGATTTGGAGTAGTATTTAGGAATCATAATGGCAATGTCATGGGATGTCATTGTAGACCATGTGGAGTTGTCTCATCTATTGATATAGAAATTATTGGCACACTCAATGTAGTTAAAATATAGTGTAAATGAGTTTAGAATTAAATGTGGATATAATGTGACTCTACTACCATTTTATAGTCAGTTAGAAATGGTTATATTCATCCTTTATGAAAAATGGATGTTAGGTTGATCGAATTCTTGGAAATTAATTTATACCTGAACTACATCATCACACATTCATACCATGAATTCTACTTCTTGGATAATAGTATTGAAAATAATGGAGTGAATGGTAATCACTTCCTTTGGAATCATGAATTACCAAATGTTTTTTTGGATTTATTTATAAAGAGTTTCTTGAACTGTTCCAAAAAATTACAATATTGACCATTAATTTCCACAAGTCTCATTCTCTTATAGAATGGAAAAATGGGTATGTATGGTGGAGGTTCCACATAGTAATATTCTTTGAATGTTTTTTCTTGGATAGGAGATTTTTTATTTTTATCTGCTTCTAGATTCTTTTCATTATCAGCTTTGTGTGTGCTCTCATTGCAGGATTTTTTGATGACGGTGGCATGCGATTAATGTTATTCAATCCTATTTTCATCTATTTTTATGTCTTTTTAAATATTATCTCGTTTTCACTATGAAAAACAACATATATTTCTTCTTCTCTTGTATGTGTATTAGTTTTACAAGGTAGTGTACCCAGCAGTCTATCCAATAAAGTCTTATAGATATTCCATACAGTGTGATTGGGGATTCAAAGAGCATCCATTTGATTATAGATCTATATTTATTAAGTATTCATTCTCTAGTCCACTTTTTAGATGAATTATATAAGAATATTTTCATGATTTGACTATTGATTTGGGGATTTTTGTGGCTTCCTCATCATATCTTTTTGAATGTTTTGCTGATGAGGGTGTGGAAAATGATGAGATGTTGTGGGGAAAGGTTTTTGTGTGAACTTTTTTTGTGGTTGATGAGATGGATTATGAGGTGGGAACCCAAGTGGACTCTAATTTCATGGTGGATCTTTTCCACTCCTCTATTGATAGTAACCCTGATTGGTTTCTTTGTTTTGAATTGGTATTAGTGGGTATAAGGGTTGATGAAATTATTGTGGATGTTTATTGTAATTAATGTAATTACAATCCCAGATTTGGGTTTCCTCAATTCCATCTTGAAAGTCTTGGTATGGGTGTGGTCCTCAACTCATTTTAGATTATTTAATGGACTCTACTACAATCATGTAGTCGATAAATGAAAACAAAATGAACCATGTCGTTCTATAATTTATTCCACCTAAATGCCATGCTGAAGGCCATACAAGAAAACAACTAAATTACAAACTCACGTAAAGGAACCCATAGTGGTTACGAACCGCATGCTCGGTCCCCTATCTATGCTCAAAACCCAAAAAGAATGTTGTCATAAATCAAGAGAAAGTCCCCTTGCCCTTGTCCAGACCTATATCCATGAAGAGTGCTTGGGTAAAAAGTAGATGTACCATTCTTTATTATTCTTGAGTTAGGATTGGGGTGATTTGATGAAACTATAATGAATCTAAAGTAATTATATTTAATTAATTCCATATTGTAGAGATTATGAGAATCCTTTCTTTACTTATAGAGTTGTCTACTGGTTTTCATCCATATGTATCTAAGGTTTGTGAGGTATAAAAGGATGGACTAGTTGACCATATAAGGGTTGACCTGATAGAGGAGTATGAGCCATGGAAGATGATGTCGTGTGAGTTTTACCATCTATGACACAAGTGATTATCCCAACGAACCCCTTTGTGTTTGGAAACAGTTTTGATATTGATGAGGGGTCTATCCTAGTTCTATTGATTTCCAAATCATTATTTGAAATTGTTAGGCTATATTAATCTCTATTTTTATAAGAGAGTGGTTCTCTTCTATTGTATTTGGAAGTCTTGTTTTGTGTAATTTAACCAAAAATACTAATATTTGATATTCAAATAGGATGAATATGAATAAAGATTGGATGTATGCTAATTGTTTGACAATAGAGTATGAGAATGGAGTGAAAGATTTCATCATGTTTGCAAAGGATCACGCAAAGGATCCTTCTCAAATCTTTTGTCCATGTTTACATTGTTGTTATTCTATACTACTTACTCCAAAGGAGTTTGAAGAACATTTGATATGTCATGGAATAGATCAGAGTTATAAATGTTGGAATAAACATGGAGAAAAGGCGAATGTAGCTACTGGATGGGATAAAACTGCATTTTATGGATCATCAGATATGAATAAAAATATGGATAATGAAGAAGACTGTATGGAGGATATGATTACAGATTTCAATGATAATGAAGATCATATTGAGGAAATGACAAAGACAATTGAAGATGAACTCTGTGATTGCCCAAAATTGTTTGAGAAGTTAAAGAGTTGTGCAAAGATGCCATTGTATGCTGGTTGCACTATTTATAAAACATTGTCAACTGTACATAAGTTATATAAATTAAAAGTAGTTAATGGATGGAGTGATTTCAGGTTTACGGAACTACTAGATCTCTTGAATGACATTCTCCCAAAAGATAATAATCTCCCAAGCCGGACATATGAATCTAAAAGAATGCTACGCTCGATGGGTATGATTTCTAAAAGAATAAATGCCTTCCCAAAAGACTGTATATTGTTTCGCAAGGAGAAAAAATCACTTACAGAATTCCCAAAGTGTGGTGCCTCTCGATACAATAAATATGAATCCAATCCTACGAATGTTTTATGGTACTTTCCAATCATTCTAATGTTTAGGCGTCTATATGGAAGTGAAGAAAATGCAAGACAATTGTCGTGGCATGTAGATAAAAGAAATAATGATGGGAAATTACGTCATCTGACTGACTCTCCTCAATGGAAGAAAATTGATCATGAGTATTCTGAATTTGGAAAAGAGCTGAGAAACCTACGTCTAGAATTATATACAGATGGAGTGAATCCTTTTGGTTTTTAAACCAGCACTCATAGTACATGGCCTGTTATGTTGGTAAATTATAACTCGCCACCCTGGTTATGCATGATGCAGAAATTCATCATGTTATCTATGCTTATTTTGGGACCAAAACAACCAAGTAATGATATTGATGTTTATCTAGCTCCTTTGATCTAGGATTTGATGTTATTATGGGATTCAGGTGTTATGTTGTATGATTCTTATAAAATTGAATACTTCACATTGAGAACGATGTTGTATGGGACAATAAATTATTTCCCTGCTTAGGGAAATTTTTCAGGATATAGCATTAAAGGAACTCAATGGTGTCCCGTGTACGAAGATGATACAGAATCAATTAGGTTGAAACACTCATCGAAATTTGTGTTTCTAGGACATCGTAGATTTCTACCTCATTAGCATAAGTACCGATCTTGGATGACATAATTCAATGGAAGATCAGAATAACACACAACACTGTCTCTACTAACAGGTGATTGGCTGTTTGAGAATGTAAAATATGTGAACACTGTTTTTGGTAAACCATTTTTGAAACACCTTAAGAAAATAGGTTGGAAAAAGGGATCAGTTTTTTTTAAATTACCATACTGGAATTTTTTGTACGTTAGACATTTTCTTGATGAGATGCATGTGGAAAAAAATGTATGTGATAGTCTCATTGGAACGTTGCTAAATGACCCTAGCAAAAAAAGGACGGAATTAAGGAAAGGTTGGACATGATTTACATGGGAATACGAGAAGAGTTGGCTCCTGTGAAGGGTGAAAATAGAATGTTTCTTCCTCCAACTGCTTATACACTTTCTAGGGAAAAGAGATATCAGTTTTTCAAATTCTATAATGATGTAAAGGTTCCATAGGGGTATTCATCAAATATCAAGAACAGCGTGTCAATGAATGATTTGAAGTTAAAAGGGTTGAAATCACTTGACTTCCATGTTTTTGAGGCAAGATGTAATTCCTATAGCTTTACATTACATTTTTTCCAAGAAAGTTCTTCATACGTTAACCAAACATTGTTTCTTTTTCAAATCTATATGTATCAAAGTTTTAGACCCAGCAAAATTGTCAGCTAAGGAAAAAGAAATTGTCATCATATTATGTGAATTAGAAATGTTCTACCCGCCAATATTCTTTGATATGATTGTTCATTTGATGATTCACTTGGTGATATAGATTCAACTTTGTGGTCCTGTGAACTATAGATAGATGTATCCTATTGAGAGGTATATGAAGATTTTGAAAGGGTATGTCAAAAATCAAAGTTGGCCAGAGGGTTGTATAGTGGAGTGATATATTGTTGAGGAAGCCATTGAATTTTGTACCGAATATCTATCTGATGTGGGAAGAATTGGTCTCTTGAAATCTCTTCACACTGGATGCATTGAGGGTGAGGTAATTTCTAGAAGAGAAGTTGTGATAATCAGTATTACAGATCGGGAGCAGGCCCACCTTTATGTTTTTCATAACAGTTTGGAGGTTTCTCTATATATTGAAACTCACAAAAAAATTCTTTGGCAGTTGAATCCATCAAGGTATGAAAAATGGTTATCAAACACACATAATCACAAGTTTATAGGATGGTTTCAGGACCATATTTTTAAGTAGTTGGATGAAAATATGAATTCAATCTCAGAATGACTTCGATGGCTAGCCGCTGGATGAAGTGTGTTTGTATTATCTTACAGTGGTTATGTAATTAATGGTTATACATTATAATGACCCATAATTTACATACATTGTTAATAATTCAAAATTGAAGTACACTTATTGCAACATATAACAAAACCATGAAAGGACCGTATAGGTATAGTGTCTTTAGAAACTGGGAAACATAAACAACTAGTTCATAAAGCATCTACACTGTCTCCCATTTATTTCGTCATATCTAGAGTCCCTTTTGGCATATCCTACTTAATAACCTTCTTCCTGACCTGGGGAAAGAAAACATACAAAAGGGTGACCTCAAATGCTCAGTAAGGGTAAACAAAATAAATATCAATCACATCATATTCATAAGAACATAACATTTTGGAAATATTAACTGGAAAAAGAGATCATAATTTCATAATGTGGGATAAATCATAGAAGTGAAATGTAATCCCAATAATCATAACTTAAAATATGAAACATTGTATCATGCACACATAATCATAGAGAATCATTTCTTATTAGTCAAGACTCATTTCCACACTATCTTAGAGGACAAAGTCCATTTCTGAACCGAGTTCACTCCTCGTTCCAGTCCTGTTTCACTGAACCGGTTTAACCTGCCATTCTAGCCATGTCTATATCATGAGATATAAATCTTTACCCAATGCATTGGAGGGAGATATAGGTCCCACCCATCTCATAATGAAACCATTCTTATGTGTTCCACAAAATCATAAATCATACATCATAGCATAACTCACGCAATAAAAATGGGAATCTTAAACATCATTCCATCATTACATAATCCATATAAGATAAAAGGACATCATAAAAATAATTCCGTCATAACAAAATCAAATCAATGTAAAAATAGGGATAGAAACAGAACCCTATATTATCTTATATGGAAAATAATTTTGATAAAATACTTGAAATCCATTCTTGTGGAAAATATCCTTTCTACTTAAAAAACATTTTCCTTTCTTAAAATGTCATATGACTTTAAACTAAAAAAAGTTGATTAAAAATAAACTTGAAAAATTTTAAAGGAAGCTTCATGGATATAATTTTCTAAAAATCCAATCATGCCGTGTAAGTTAAAAAAACATTCTTCTCGTACTTTGGCTGGTAAAGTCAAAAAGTACCTCGTATGAAAAACGACAAAACATTCCTTTCATATCTTTTACTAAAAACTCAACGAAGGGTAAAATTGGATTTAAAAAATTGTAGGAGGATGGAAATATTATTTAAATATTGAGGAAACATGGATTTGGATGATAAATATACCCCTGTAAATACCAAAGTATAAACAATCTCGGATAAAAAAGCGATTGTAATATTTCCCTTACCTTAGGTCCGATTTGCTTCGTAAGTGCCCGAACCTCTTATATAATGATTTAAATAATGTCATTGAATTATTAAAGAATCATAATTATTGTTATGATACAATCTATGGTCATATTATTAGCTTCTTATTAGTAATATTTCATTTTTACTTGTTATTCGGGAGTTTATTACTTTTTGTTCTTATGCGTGTTTTGTCAAATAAATTCTTATTATTATTTTTAGGTTATAGATTCCTCATTTCCAGAATGGTATTAGGGTACTATATATCATATTTATTCATTCAATTCATTTATATAATCATTATGCAATGAATATCATGTAGAACGAGTTGCATCACATCGTGGAGACGATATTCTGTACGTACGCACGAGCGATGATATCATTCCAATGATCGTGGAATTGTATTCGAGTGTATGTATACTATTTCAGAATCAATATAACTTTACAATAATCATTTATATTTATTATTTACACCATTATACCCATCCAAGTAAGATGGTGGTGGAAAATAGATTACATCATGGCGTGGAGACGGTATTTCGTACGTACGCACGTGCGGTGATTTCGTTTTCCGTAGGATGGATAGATCGTGAAATAGGGTTGTTTCATAAATATAAGAACATATCAGTATATGTGTGATACTGATGTTATTACTTAATAATTAAAAAACTAAAGAAGAAGAAGTGGAAGAAGAAATAAAGTTTAAAGAATCGGAAATGGACATTACCTCTTCTTTGAAGCGCCTCTTTGAGACCTCCTCTTAGGGCACTAAAATTGGTCTTTGAAGAAGACCAGGACACTTGGATATTTCTAGGGAAGTGGAGAGGAGAATTCGGCAGGGGTTGTCCGAGCTTGAAGGCTCAATGTTCTGTGAGGAAGAGAGGGAGGAGGTGCCCTTATATAAGGGAGGAGAGGGGCACCTTTGGAAAAACTAAAAATATTATTTTATTATAAAGTCATATTCGGTTTTTAATAGCTCCAAATTGATTTATTTCGAAGATAAGGTGGGGATGGGTCTACATCCTCTCATCCAATATAATTTAGACAAGTTTATGGTTCTATTTTAGCCTTATCATTTAGATTTAACTTTAAGTTAAATAATTTTACTTTTACCGTGCTTTTTTTTCTTACACTATAAGGTTAATAAACTTACTATAACAAGCCAAAAGAACCCCATGTTGTTTATTATTAATATATATAACCTTATCTAAGTCATTTGGCAGAACCTTATATTATTAGTAATAAAATAACAATTAATAATATAATATTGTTTTTAAAAACTATTTTATGTCAATTTTGACACTATTTGGTAATTTATTTTTATAAAAATCATACCAAAAAGATTAGTTAGAAAAAAGTAAATAAAATCAATACTAACATGTCATATTAACCTAGAAAATTAGTTTAATTCATAAAAAGTCTCAAATTACATTTATTTGGGTATTTAAAACATCAATTATGTCAATATTTCATTAATAAGATAATTATTGCATCATCATTGTGTCATAAATAAATTATATTATTTAATGTCTAAAAATTACAAATAAAATACCATAATTTAGTAAATCTTTTTAGATTTCTAATTAATATTTATAGTTGAAGTTATCTTATGTATAACGCTATATTAAAAATGTTTTAGTTATAAAACATTGATTTTAACTTTTTTAACCCTTCTTTAAATAAATTAATAATAAATGTCCTAATCTAATACATCTCGGCCTAAATGGTAATATTTTATTCCTAAGGTTGTTTTTCGTCAAATTACACTTATCCTATAGAATTAGGACATGTTTTAGGGTAATAATAATATCACTACTACCCTTAATTACCCTATTTACTTTTAACCGTGGTAAAAAAGTAAAAAGTTACTATTCACCAAAAATTATTTTCATCTCATTGAACCAAATTTTAGTCCTTGATATTAACCGTGTCTATCGAATTTTCAAATTTCCACTCACAGAAGTGGTAAAATTATGTTTTATGTGAATTGGGAAATTCTCCTAGGAGGTGGGTAAAAGACGGTGAAAAGTTCAATAAAATTTTTATATATCTAAAATTATTATAAAATGACTCCAATGAATTGCATTGAACTTATATAGGTATTATGTATCAATTTTGACCTAAAATAAATTTAAATGAAACAAATAATTATTTAAATAAAAAGTCAGTTTTTAAATAGTAACTCAGTGTTTTCACTATTCATCAAAAATGGAATGTTTTCAGAAAAATACCAAAATTTCACCCTAGGCTAATTTCGATATTCCAAATCCAAAAATGAAGTCCGTTTTGAAAAATAAAAATTTTAAATTTTCAAAAAGTGGGTATTACTATTCATAACGGCTAGTTTTAATAATATTTTAATAGCATATCATTGTTTAGTGAAACTGGGTATTGCATACAACGCAAGCTATCGAGGAAGGCCACGGTTGCGTGTAAAGCAAGCCAAGCTAGTGTTGTGTGTTGTGAAAGATTCCTTTGATGATGTATATAATATAAAAACAAAATATTTCTCATAAAAGTCTCGGGTGTTACATTCTACCCCCCTTAAAATGAATTTCGCCCTCGAAATTTGACACTTTGTAACAAACAGATGAGGATACCTCTCCCTCATCATATCCTCAAGCTCCCATGTAGATTCTTCTAATTTGTGGTTCCTCCATAAAACTTTCACCAAGTGAGTGGTCTTGTTCCGTAGGACTTTTTCGCTACGATCGAGAATCTCTATCGGTTATTTTTTATAAGAAAGATCCAGTTACAGCGGTACAACATCTGAGCTAAGTACATGTGAAGGATCAGGTATGTACTTTCTCGAGAGATATACATGGAACACATCATGAACTTGAGAGAGATTAGGTGGAAGCACCAATCGGTAAGCTACCTTCCCAACACGATCTAGTTTTTCGAAAGGACCAATATACCTTGGGCTAAGCTTTCCCTTCTTATCAAATCTCATTACTCTCTTCCAAGTAGATATTCGTAAGAACACTTTATCACCCACTTAAAACTCTAAGTCTTTGCTTCGGTTGTCGGCATAACTTTTTTGTCGACTCTGAGCTGCTCTTATGTGTTGTTGAATAGATCTGACCTTTTCTGCCATCTCATCAACAAGATCAGGTCCTAATAGCTTTCTTTCCCCAACATCATCGGAGCAAGTTGGAGTCCTACATATCTTCCCATAGAGAGATTCCTAAGGAGCCATCTGAATACTAGAGTGAAAGCTATTATGATAAGAAAATTCCACCAATGGTAGGTGTTGATCCCAACCATCTTTGAAATCCATAGAGCAAGCTCTCAACTTATCTTCTAGAGTTTGAATTGTCCTATCAGACTTACCATCTGTCTGAGGATGATAAGCAGTGCTGAAACTCAACTTTGTATCTAGAGTATGCTGAAGACTTCACCAAAACATTGAGGTAAACCTCAGATCCCGATTAGATATAATGGAAAGTGGTACTCCATGCAATCTTACTAGTTACTTTACATATATCCATGCATGCTGATCCAGAGAGAAATCCTCTCTAATAGCAATGAAGTGTGCTGACTTTGTAAGACGGTCAACTATGACCCAGATAGCATTATTGCCTTTGGATGTTATAGGAAGTACGGTGACAAAGTCCATAGTGATATTTTCCCATTTCCATTTTGGTATGGGTAATGGTTGTAACATCCCCTTAGACTTCTGTCTCTCAGTATTAACTTGCTGACACACCAAGCATCAAGAGACATAGTCACCAACATCTCTTTTCATGCCATCCCACCAGAAGTACTCTTTCAGGTCCCTATACATCTTTGTGCTTCCAGGATGAATAGAGGATGAAGAACTATGAGCCCCATCCACCAGCTCTTTCTTTAATTTGGGGATGGGAGGAACCCAAACCCAATTCTTGAACCTCATTATTCCATCACAATCAAGGTTGAATTCAGGAACATTTATCGCCTTCTTTTGTAACTCTACAACTTCTTTATGTGCCTCTTTAATCATCACATATATAGATGGTTGAACATTCATTTGAAAAAGATACGATTTTTTCCCTTCCATTATAATTCCATGATCCATCCTTTGTAAATCCATAAATATTGGATCTTTGCTGATCCTTGTCATGGATAAACTAGCATGGTCATGTTGACTTAATGCATCTTCCACCTTGTTTGCTTTCCCAGGGTGGTAATGAATTGATCAGTCGTAATCCTTAATCAGCTCCAACCATCTTCTTTGGCACATATTCAGCTCCATTTGTGTGAAAATATAATTTAAACTTTTATGATCAGTATAAATTTCACACCTTTATCCATAGAGATAATGCCTCCAAATCTTTAATGAAAATATTACCGTAGCTAACTCCAAATCATGAGTTGGGTTATTTTCTCATGTATTTTCAACTCTCATGAGGCATAAGCTATCACCATATCATTTTTCATAAGAACACACCCCAGCCCCTTCTTGGATGCATCACTATAGATCACATACCTTTCTCCACTACAAGGAAGTGTGAGCACAGGTGCACTGGATAACCTTCTTTTCAACTCCTTGAAATTCTCTTCACATTCCTCCGTCCACACGAACTTAACTCCTTTTCGAGTCAATCTAGTCAGTGGATTAGATAATCATGAAAAATCTTTCACAAAACGTCGATAATATCCAGCCAAACCAAGAAAACTTCAGATCTCGGTTACTGTTTTTGGTCTCAACCATCTTTCGATAACCTCTTTTTTTGCTGGATCCACTGATATCCCCTCTTTTGAGATTATGTGACCCAAAAATTCAACTTTTTGAAGCCAAAATTCACACATTGTAAATTTGGCATAAAGATTCTCTTTTCTCATGGTCTTTATTACAATTCTCAAGTGATCTTCGTGTTCTTCCTTACTCTTTGAATAGACAAGAATATCATCTATAAAGACTAACACAAATTGATAAAGATAGTCTCTGAAGAATCTATTCATCTGATCCATGAAGATAGCAGGGGCGTTAGTAAGACCAAATGGTACCACTATAAATTCATAGTGTTCATACCTTGTACGTGGAGTCGTCTTTGGTATATCCTCCCTTTTGACCCTTAATTGATGATACCCTGAAGGAAGATCAATCTTGGAAAAGTATTGAGCTTCGCGTAGTTGGTCAAATAAGTCATCAATGCGTGGGAGAGGATATTTGTTCTTGATAGTGATCTTGTTATGTTCTCGATAATCAATGTAGAGTCTCATTGATCCATCTTTCTTCTTAACAAACAGAACAGGTGCTCCCTAAGGTGATGCACTAGGGCATATGAATCCTTTATCAAGATTCTCTTGGAGTTGCTTCTTCAATTCCTGCAACTCAATTGGGGCCATTCTATAAGGTGTATTTGAAATAGGCAAAGCACCCGGTACGAGTTATATTGAAAACTCAACTTTACTATTTGGTGGAAGACCCGGAAATTCCTCTGGAAAGACATCATGAAACTCCCGTACAATGTGCATATTCTTAATCATGAGTTTCTCACCAACCATTTGAGATAAATGACCTTCATTTAGTGGAATCAAGACCCATAAGATGGAAGAAATTTCCCCTGGAATGTTATGTTCATCCTTGCATCAATAAAATATCATATATTGATCTGGAATATGAAATTTGACTTCCCTTCTTTGGCAATTGATATGATATCCATATAGAGAAAAACAATCCATGCCAAGAATCCCAAAAAAATCCACTATAGGAAGGATCACAAGATTTGCAGGAAGCACTTTCCCACAAACTTCAATCGAAAAAGAATTATAAACTTTTTATGTGACTATTGTGCCATTAGGGTTTGTCACAACTAACTCGACATCTAATTGTTGAGGTAATACGGTGATACCCTTAAAAAATTCTTCAGAAATAAAAGAGTGGGTGGATCCATAATCAAATAAAACATTTTCTACTTTAGAGTGGATGGTAAGCGTACCTTTCACCACATCATTATCGTACTCCACATCGCTGATAGAAATTGCATGTGACCTTCCATTGTCTTTAGACTTAAGAGTTTTTTGATGTCGATCATCATCAACAACCCTTCGATTAGGGCATTGATTGGCATAATTCCTCATTTCCTTGCACTTGTAACATTGAAGTGTAGGAGGTGCACTATGTGTAGACTTTTCTTTGTTTGCATCACTAGACATCTTCTTCCCATAATTGCCGCATTAAAGTGCCTGATGACCTTCCTTTCCACATTTGAATCATTTACTTGTCCCGTTAAGACAACTCCCTCAATGTTTCTTTCCACACATTCAGTATAAGGGAAAACTCATCTTCTTTTTAGTGTGCTCTTTGGATTTTCCTTTGAATTCAATTTTCCTCTTCTTATCAAACCCATATGATTGATGGGTTACTCCAATCTCTATCTCAACCTTGAGAGCACATCAAACGATTTCCTCGTAGATATTGAAGTCCCTTATGGAAAACACCCTTCGAAGGCTTGGTTTTAAGCCACTAAAAAGTCGATCGATCTTACTCTCAGGTTTTATAATAATACTATAAGTGTACCTTGAATGTATTGTACAATTTTCTTCATAGGTACCAACTGAATCATTATCCTTTTGCTTTAGTTCAGGAAACTCCTTATCCACCTTTGTTCGAAGAATACGGGGGAACTGATTTTTGAAAAATAAGTTCTTGAACGCGTCCCATTCCATGGACTCAATTTCATCTCTTTGCCTCGTATTCTTGATAAGATTCAACCATTTATCAACATCACCTTCCAAACGATACACTGCTAAGATGACTTTATCATGTTCAGAACATTGGAGAACTGAAAATATCTTTTCAGTAGTACTGATCCATTGTTCAACAACTAATGGATCAGTAAACCCGCTGAATGAAGGTGGACGCTGCCTCATGAAGGATTCAATAGAATGTTTCTCTTTCCTCTGCTCGTTTAGAAGTCCTACATGATTAATAGCTTGAGAAAGTCGTGTGAGCATGGATACAAGATTTTTTATTCCTGCTCCCGTAACGTTTGGTTGCTCATGGGGATAATTATTTCATTTCTCATTGCATTCCACATTAACACTATTCCTTCGAGTTCCAGCAATTGACTAAAACCAAGAAGAATAGTGTGAGCAACACTAATTATAATAGGAAAACCACATAATAAAGAATAAAATTTTACACTTAAGGTCTTATCATAGGTTATTCATGGTCATTTCTAAAACACTAAGATTGTGTTCTATGCTTAGACATATCCTTAAGGATCTTATTAAGGATTTCACTTCCTAGTTTCCAAAGGTTGACTATACCTTTCCTCTAATACCAACTATAATGACCCATACTTTACATACATTGTTAATACTTCAAAATTGAAGTAAACTTATTACAACATATAATCAAACCATGAAAGGACCGTATAGGTATAGTGTCTTTAGAAACTAAGAAACATAAACAACTGGTTCATAAAGCATCTACATTGTTTCCCATTTATTTCATCATATCTAGAGTCCCTTTTGGCATATCCTACTTGATAACCTTCTTCCTAACCTGGGGAAAGAAAACATAAAAAAGGGTGAGCTCAAATGCTCAGTAAGGGTAAACAAAAGAAAAATCAATCACAACATATTCATAAGAACATAACATTTTGGAAATCTTAACCCGCAAAAGAAATCATAATTTCATAACATGGGATAAATAATAGAAGTGAATGTAATCCCAATAATCATAACTTAAAATATGAAATTTGTAGAATACACACATAATCATAGAGAAACATTTATTATTAGTCAAGACTCATTTCCAAGACTATCTTAGCGGACAAAGTCCATTTCTGAACCGAGTTCACTCCTCCTTTCAGTCCTGTTTCACTGAAGCAGTTTAACCTGCCGTTCTAGCCATGTCTATCTCATGAGATATAAATATTTACCCAATGCATTGGAGGGAGATATAGGTCCCACCCATCTCATAATGAAACCATTATTATGTGTGCCATAAAATCAAAAATCATACCTCATAGCATAACCCATGCAATAAAAATGGGAATCTTAAACATCATGCCATCATTACATAATCCATATAAGATAAAAGGAAATAATAAAAATAATTCCATCATTAAAAAATAAAATCAATGTAAAAATAGGGATATAAACAGAACCCTATATTATATAATATGGAAAATAATTTTGATAAAACAATTGAACTCCATTCTTGAGGAAAATATCATTTCTACTTAAAAAACATTTTCCTTTCTTAAAATGTCATATGATTTTAAACTAAAAGAAGTTGATTAAAAATAAACTTGAAAACTTTTAAAGTAAGATTCATGGAAATAATGTTCTAAAAATACATTCATGCCATATAAGTTAAAAAAAACCATTCTTCTCGTACTTTGGCCGTAAAAGACTAAAAGTACCTCGTACGAAAAACGACAAAATATTCCTTTTATATCTTTTACTAAAAACTCACCAAAGGATAAAATTGGATTTAAAAAATTATAGGAGGATGGAAATATTATTAAATATTGAGGAAACATGGATTTGGATGATAAATATACCCCTATAAATACCAAAGTATAAACAATCTCGGATAAAAATGATATTGTGATATTTTCCCTTACCTTAGGTCCGATTTGTTTCGTAAGTGTCTGAACCTCCTGTATAATGATTCAAATAATGTCATTTAATTATTACAGAATCATAAATATTTTTATGATATCATATATGGTCATATTTTTAGCTTCTTATTACTAATATTTCATTGCTACTTGTTATTCGGGTGTTTATTACTTTTTGTTCTTATGCGTGTTTTGTCGAATAAGTTCTTATTATTCTTTTTAGGTTATAGATTCCTCATTTCCAGAATGGTATTAGTGTAATATATATCATATTTATTCATTAAATTCATTTATATAATCATTATGCAATGAAGATCATGTAGAACGAGTCACATCACATCGTGGAGACGGTATTCCATACGTACGCATGAGCGATGATATCGTTCCCATGATCGTGGAATTGTATTGAAGTGTATGTATACTATTTCAGAATCAATATCACTTTACAATAATCATATATAGTTATTATTTACACCATTATAACCATCCAAGTAAGGTGTTTGTGGAAAATAGATTACACCACGGCGTGGAGACGGTATTCCGTACGTACGCACATGCGGTGATTTCATTTTCCGTAGGATGGATAGATGGTGAAATAGGGTTGTTTAATAATTATAATAAAATATCAGTATATGAGTGATTCTGATGTTATTACTTCATAATGAAACAACTAAATAAGAATATGTGGAAGAAGAAATAAAGTTGAAAGATACGGTAACGGACATTACCTCTTCTTTGAAGCGCCTCTTTGAGACCTCCTCTTAGGGCACTAAAATTTGTCTTTGAAGAAGACCAGGACTCTAGGATGTTACTAGGGAAGTATAGAAGAGAATTTTTCAGGGTTTTTACAAGCCTTAAGGCTCAATGTGGTGTGAGGAAGATAGGGAGGAGGTGCTCTTTTATAAGGGAGGAGAGGGGCACCTTTGGAAAAACTAAAAATATTATTTTATTATGAAGTCATATTCAGTTTTTAACAGCTCCAAATTGATTTATTTCGAAGCTAAGGTGGGTATGGGTAGAAATACTCTCATCCAATAGAATTTAGACAAGTTTAGGGTTCTATTTTAGCCTTATCATTTAGATTTAACTTTATGTTAAATAATTTTACTTTTACCGTGTCTTTTTGTTTTCTTACACTATAAGGTTAATAAACATACTATAACAAGCCAAAAGAACCCCAAGTTGTTTATTATTAATATAAATAACCTTATATAAGTCATTTGGCAAAACCTTAGATTTTTAGGAATAAAATAACAATTGATAATATAATATTTGTTTTAAAAACTATTTTATGTCAGTTTTGACACTATTTGGTAATTTATTTTTGTGAAAATCATAACAGAAATATTAGTTCTAACAAAGTTAATAAAATCAATACTAACATGTCATATTAACCTATAAAATTAGTTTAATTCATAAAAAGTCTGAAATTACATTTATTTGGGTATTTATAACATCAATTATGTCAATATTTCATTAATAAGATAATTACTGCATCATCATTGTGTCATAAATAAATTAAACTATTTAATGTCAAAAAATTATAAATAAAATACCATTATTTATGAAATCTTTTAATCTTTCTAATAAATATTTATAGTCTATTTTATATTATGTATAACCCTATATTAAAAATGTTTTAGTTATAAAACTTTGATTTTAACTATTTTAACCCTTTTTTAAATAAATTAATAATAAATGTCCTAATCTAATAAATGTGGGCTTAAATGGTCATATGTTATTCCTAAGGTTGTTTTTGGTCGAATTAAACTTATCCAATAGAATTAGGACATGTGTTAGGGTAATAATTATATCATTTTTACTCTTAATTACCCGATTTACTTTTAACCGTGGTAAAAAAAAGTAAAAAGTTACTATTCACAAAAAATTAGTTTCATCTAATTGAACCACATTTTAGTCCTTGATATTAACTGTGTCTTTAGGATTTTCTAAATTCCACTCATAGAAGCGGTAAAATTATGTTTTATGTGAATTTGGAAATTCTCCTAGGAGGTGGGTAAAAGACTGTGAAAAGCTCAATAAAATTTTTATATATCTAAAATTATTATAAAATGACTCTAATAAATTGAATTGAACTTATATAGGTATTATGTATCAATTTTGACCTAAAATAAATTTAAATAAAATATATAATTATTTAAATAAAAAGTCGGTTTTTAAATATTAACCCAGTGTTTTCACTATTCATCAAAAATTGAATGTTTTCGAGAAAAATACCATAATTTCACCCTAGGCTAATTTTGATATTCCGAATCCAAAAATGAAGTCTGTTTTGAAAAATAACAATTAAAAAATTTCAAAAAGTGGGTATTACTATTCATAACAGCTAGTTTTAATAATATTTTAATAGTATATCGTTGTTTAGTGAAACTCGGTATTGCGTACAATGCAAGCTATCGAGGAAGGCTGCGGTGCGTGTAAAGAAAGAAAAGATAGTGTTGTGTGTAGTGAAAGATTATTTGATTATTTATATAACATAAAAACAAAATATTTCTCATAAAAGTCTTGGGTGTTACATTCTACCCCCCTTAAAATAAATTTCACCCCCAAAATTCGTCACTTTATAACAAACAGATGAGGATACCTCTCCCTCATCATATCCTCAAGCTCCCATGTAGCTTCTTCTAATTGGTGGTTCCTCTATAAAACTTTCACCAAGCGAGTGGTCTTGTTCTGTAGGACTTTTTCGCTATGATCAAGAATCTCTATCGGTTGTTCTTCATAAAAAAGATCATGTTCCAGCGGTACAACTTCTAAGCTAAGTACATGTGAAGGATCAGGTATGTACTTTCTCATGAGAGATACATGGAACACATCATGAACTTGAGATAGATTCGGGGGAAGCACCAATTGGTAAACTACCTTCCCAATACGATCCAGTATTTTGAAAGGACCGATATACATAGGGCTCAGCATTCCCTTCCTTCCAAATCTCATTATTCTCTTCCAAGGAGATATTCGTAAGAACACATTATCACCCACTTCAAACTCTAAGTCTTTTCTTCAGTTGTCGACATAACTTTTTTGTCAACTCTGAGCTACTCTTATTTGTTGTTGAATAGATCTAACCTTTTCTGCCATCTCATCAACAAGATCAGGTCCTAATAGCTTTCTTTCCCCAACTTCATCCCAGCAAGTTGGAGTCCTGCATTTCTTTCAATAGAGAGCTTCATAAGGAGACATCTGAATACTGGAGTGAAAGATATTATTATAAGAAAATTCCACCAAAGGTAGCTGTTGATCCCAACCACCTTTGAAATCAATAGAGAAAGCTCTCAACATATCTTCTAGAGTTTGAATTGTCCTCTCAGACTGACCATCTTTCTGAGGATGATAAGCAGTGCTGAAACTCAACTCTATATCCAGAGTATGCTGATGACTTCACCAGAACTTTGAGGTAAACCTCAGATCCCGATCAGATATAATGGAAAGTGGTACTCCATGCAATCTTACCACTTCCTTTACATATATCCTGACAAGCTGGTCCAGAGAGAAATCATCTCTAATAGAAATGAAGTGTGACTACTTTGTAAGACGATCAACTATGACCCAGATAGCATTATTTCCTTTGGATGTTTTAAGAAGTACAGTGAAAAAGTCCATAGTGATGTTTTCCCATTTCGATTTGGGTATGGGTAATGGTTGTAACATCCCCTTAGACTTCTGTCTCTCAGCATTAACTTACTGACAAACCAAGCATCGAGAGACATATTCAGCAACATCTCTTTTCATTCCATCCCCCTAGAAGTACTCTTTTAGGTCCCTATACATCTTCATGCTTCCAGGATGAATAGAGAATGAAGAACTATGAGCCTCATCCAGTAGATCCTTCTTTAATTCGGGGATGGGAGGAACACAAACTCGATTCTTGAACCTTATTATTCCATCACAATCAAGGTTGAATTAAGGAACATTTCTTACCTACTTTTTTAACTCTACATCTTCTTTTTGTGCCTCTTTAATCTTCACATATATAGATGGTTGAACATTCATTTGAGAAATATACGATTTTCCCCTTCTATTATAATTCGAAGATCCATCCTTTGTAAATCCATAAATATTGGATCTTTTGTGATCCTCATCATGGATAAGCTAGCATGGTCTTGTTGACTTAATGCATCTGCCACCTTGTTTTCTTTCCCAGGGTGGTAATTAATTGAGCATTTGTAATACTTAATCATCTCTAACCATCTTCTTTGGCGCATATTTAGCTCCTTTTGTGTGAAAATATACTTTAAACGTTTATGATTATTATAAATGTCACACCTTTCTCCATAGCGATAATGCCTCCAAATATTTAATGCAAATATTACCGCAGTTAACTCCTAATCATGATTTGGGTAATTTTTCTCATGGATTTTTAACTGTCGTGAGGCATAAGCTATCACCATATCATTTTTCATAAGAACACACCCCAAACCCTTCTTGGATGCATCACTATAGATCACAAACTTTTCTCCACTATAAGGAAGTGTGAGCACAGGTGCACTGGATAACCTTCTTTTCAACTCCTTGAAATTATCTTCACATTCCTCCATCCACATGAACTTAACTCATTTTCGAGTCAACCTAGTGAGTGGATTAGATAATCGTGAAAACTATTTCACAAAACGTCATTAATATACATCCAAGACAGGAAAAATTCGGATCGCAGTTACTGTTTTTGGTCTTGACCATCTTTCGATAACCTCTTTTTTTTGCTGGATCCACTGATATCCCCTCTTTTGAGATTATGTGACCAAAAAATGCAACATTTTTAAGCCAAAATTCACACTTGGTAAATTTGGCATAAAGATTCTCCTTTCTCAAGGTCTTCATTACAATTCTCAAGTGATCTTCATGTTCTTCCTTTCTCTTTGAATAGACACGAATATCATCTATAAAGACTACCAAAAATTTATCAAGATAGTCTCTAAAGACTCTATTCATCAGATCCATGAAGATAGCAGGGGCATTAGTAAGACCAAATGGCATCACTATAAATTCATAGTGTCCATACCTTGTACGGAAAGCCGCCTTTGGTATATCCTCATGTTTGACCCTTAATTGATGATACCCTGAACGAAGACCAATCTTAGAAAAGTATTGAGATCTGTGTAGTTGGTCAAATAAGTCATCAATGTGCCGAAGAGGATATTTTTTCCTGATAGTGATCTTGTTAAGTTCTCGATAATCAATGCAGAATCTCATTGATCTATCTTTCTTCTTAACAAACAGAACAGGTGCTCCCCATGGTGACACACTAGGGCGTATGAAACCTTTATTAAGATTCTCTTGGAGTTGCTTCTTTAATTCCTGCAACTCAATTGGGTCCATTCTATATGGTGTCTTTGAAATAGGCAAAGCACCCAGTACGAGTTCTATTGAAAACTCAACATCACGATTTGGTGGAAGACCCGGCAATTCCTCTGGAAAGACATCATCAAACTCCCGTAAAATGGTAATATTCTTAATCATAAGTTTCTCACCAACCATTTTAGTTAAATAACCTTCATTTAGTGGAATCAAGATCCATAAGATGGAAGAAATTTCCACGGGAAGGTTATGTTCATCCTTGCATCAATAAACGATCATAGATTAATCTGGAATATGAAATGTGACTTCCCTTATTTGGAAATTGATATAAGATCCATATAGAGAAATCCAATCCATGATATGAATCACATCAAATTCCACTATAGGAAGGATCAAAAAATTTGCAGGAAGCTCTTTCCCACAAACTTCAATCGGAGAAGAATTATAAAATTTTGAAGTGATTGTTGTTCCATTAGGGGTTGTCACAGCTAACTCAACATATAATTATTGAGGTAATATGGTGATACCCTTAGAAAAGTCTTTAAAAATAAAAGAGTGGGTGGATCTAGAATCAAATAAAACATTTTCTACTTTAGAGTGGATGGTAAGTGTACCTTTCACCACATCGTTATCGTACTCCACATCACAGATAGAAATTGCATGTGACTTTCCTTTTCCTTTAGCCTTAAGTGTTTGTTTATGTCGATCATCATCAACAACCCTTGGATTAGGGTGTTGATTGGCATAATTCCCCATTTCCTTGCACTTGTAACATTAAAGTGTAGGAGGTGCACTCTGTGTATCATTTTCATTGTTTTCATCACAAGACATCTTCTTCCCATCATTGCGGCAATCAAATGCCCGATGACCTTCCTTTCCACATTTGAAACATTTACTTGTCCCTTTAAGAAAACTCCCTCCATGTTTCTTTCCACACTTTGATCATAATGGAAAAATCATCTTCTTTTAAGTGTGCTCTTTAGATTTTCCTTTGAATTCCATTTTCCTCTTCTTATCAAACCCATATGACTGATGGGTTACTCCAATATCCATCCAACTTTGAGAGCACATCAAACGATTTCCTCGTTGCTATTGAAGTACCTTATGGCTAATGCCCTTCGAGGACTTGGTTTTAGGCCACTAAAGAATCGATCGATCTTACTCTCAGATTGGATAATAATATCATAAGTGTACCGTGCAAGTCTTGTAAAATTTTCTTCGTAGGTACCAATAGATTCATCATCCTTTTGCTTTAGTTCAAGAAACTCCTTCTCCATCTATGTTTGATGAATATGAGGGAGGTACTTATTGAAAAATAAGTTCTTGAACTCATCCCATTCCATGGACTCAATTTCATCTCTTTGCGTCATATTCTTGAAAAAATTCCACCATTGATCAGCATCACCATCCAAACGATACACTGCTAAGATTACATTATCTTGTTCAGAACATTGGAGAAATGAAAATATCTTTTCAGTAGTACTAATCTATTGTTCAGAAACTAATGGATCTATAGACCCACTGAATGAAGTTGAATGTTTCCTCGTGAAGTATTCAACAGAATCTTGCTCCTTCCATTGCTCGTTTGGGAGTCTTCCATGATTCATAGCTTGAGAAATTTGTGTGAGCATGGCTACAAGATTTTTCATTCCAGATCCCATAACGTTTGGTTGCTTAGGGGGAAAATCATTGCATTGCCTGTCGCATTCCGCATTAACACGGTTCATTCAAGTTCCATCCATTGACTAAAACCAAGAAGAATAGTGTGATCAACACTAATTATAATAGGAAAACAACATAATCAAGAATAAAATTTTACACTTAAGGTGTTATCATAGGTTATTCATGGTCATTTCTAAAACACTACAATTGTGTTTTATGCTTAGACATATCCGTAGGGTTCTTACTAAGGCTTTCACTTCCTAGTTTCCAAAGGTTGACTACACCTTTCCTCTAATACCAACTATAACAACCCATACTTTACATACATTGTTAATACTTCAAAATTGAAGTAAACTTATTACAACATATAACAAAACCAAGAAAGGACCGTATAAGTATATTGTCTTTAGAAACTGGGAAACATAAACAACTAGTTCATAAAGCATCTACAATGTCTCCTATTTATTTCATCATATCTAGAGTCCCTTTTGGAATATACTACTTAATAACCTTCTTCCTGACCGGGGGAAAGAAAACATACAAATGGGTGAGTTCAAAATCTCAGTAAGGGTAAACAAAAGAAATATCAATCACATCATATCCATAAGAACATAACATTTTGGAAATCTTATCCGGCAAAAGAGATCAAAATTTCATAACATGGGATAAATCATAGAAGTGAAATATAATCCAAATAATCACAACTTAAAATATGAAACTTTGGGCCATACACACATAATCATAGAGAATCACTTCTTATTTGTCAAGACTCATTGCCAATACTATCTTAGCAGACAAAGTCAATTTCTGAACCGAGTTCACTCCTCGTTTCAGTCCTATTTCACTGAACCGGTTTAACCTAGCGTTTCTGACATGTCTATCTCATGAGATATAAATATTTACCCAATGCATTTGATGGAGATATAGGTCCCAGACATCTTGTAATGAAACCATTCTTATGTGTGCCACAAAATCATAAATCATACATCATAGCATAACCCATGAAATAAAAATGGGAATCTTAAACATCGTGTCATCATTACATAATCCATATAAGATAAAATGACATCATAAAAATAATTCCCTCATAAAAAAATCAAATCAATGTAAAAATAGGGATAAAAATAGAACCCTATATTATCTATGATGGAAAATAATTTTGATAAAACACTTGAACTCCATTTTTTAGGAAAATATCCTTTCTACTTTAAAAAAACATTTTCCTTTCTTAAAATGTCATATGATTTTAAACTAAAATAAGTTGATTAAAAATAAACTTGAATTTTTTTAAAGGAAGCTTCATGGAAATAATGTTCTAAAAACCTATTCATTCCGTATAAGTTAAAAAACATTCTTCTCGTACTTTGGCCGGAAAAGTCAAAAAGTACCTCATATGAAAAAAGACAAAAGATTCCTTTCATAACCTTTACTAAAAACTCACCGAAGGGTAAAATTGGATTTAAATAATTGTAGGAGGATGGAAATATTATAACATATTGAGGAAACATGGACTTGGATGATAAATATACCCCTATAAATACCAATGTATAAATAATCTCGGATAAAATTGAGATTGTGATATTTTACCTTACTTTATGTCCAATTTGCATTGTAAGTGTCTGAAACTCCTGTATAATGATTTAAATAATGTAATTGAATTATTATTGAATCATACTTATTGTTATGATACCATATATGGTCATATTCCTAGCTTCTTATTAGTAATATTTTATTGCTACTTATTATTCGGGTGTTTATTACATTTTGTTCTTTTGCGTGTTTTTTCGAATAAATTCTTATTATTCATTTTAGGTTACAGATACCTCATTTATAGAATGGTATTAGTGTACTATATATCATATTTATTCATTCTATTAATTTATATAATCATTATTCAATGAAGATCATGTAGAACGAGTCGCATCACATCGTGGAGACGGTATTCCGTACGTATGCACGAGCGATGATATCGTTCCCATGATCATGGAATTGTATTGGAGTGTATGCATACTATTTCAGAATCAATATCACTTTACAATAATCATATATAGTTATTATTTACACCATTATACCCATCCAAGTAAGATGGTGGTGTAAAATAGATTACACCACGTCGTGGAGACAGTATTCCGTACGTACGCACGCGTGGTGATTTCGTTTTCCGTAGGATGGATAGATAGTGAAATAGGGTTGTTTCGTACTTATAATAACATATCAGTATATTATTGATACTGATATTATTAATTCATAATGAAACAACTAAAGAATAAGAAGTGGAAGAAGAAATAAAGTTTAAAGAATCGGTAACGGACATTACCTCTTCTTTGAAGGGCCTCTTTGAGACCTCCTCTTAGGGCACTAAAATTTGTCTTTGAAGAATACCAGGACTGTAGGTTGTTTCCAGAGAAGTGTAGAAGAGAATTTGGCAGGGTTTGGCTGAGCTTGAAAGCTCAAAGTGGTCTGAGGAAGAGAGGAAGGAGGTGCCCTTTTATAAGGGAGGAGAGGGGCACCTTTGGAAAAACTAAAAATATTATTTTATTATAATGTCATATTCGGTTTTTAATAGCTCCAAATTGATTAATTTCAAAGTTAATGTGTGGAGGGGTCTAAATATTCTCATCCAATATAATTTAGACATTTTTAGGGTTCTATTTTAACCTTATCATTTAGATTTAACTTTAAGTTAAATAATTTTACTTTTACCATGTCTTTTTGTTTTCTTACTCTATAAGGTTAATAAACATACTATAACATGCCAAACGAACCCCAAGTTGTTTATTATTAATATATATAACCTTATCTATGTCATTTGGCCGAAACATTGATTTTTAGGAATAAAATAACAATTAATAATATAATATTTGTTTGAAAAACTATTTTATATAAATTTTGACACTATTTGGTAATTTATTTTTGTGAAAATCATAATAGATAGATTAGTTCGAAAAAAGTTAATAAAATCAATAATAACATGTCATATTAACCTATAAAATTATTTTAATTCATAAAAAGTCTCAAATTCCATTTATTTGGGTATTTATAACATCAATTATGTCAATATTTCATTAATAAGATAATTACTGCATCATCATTGTGTCATAAATAAATTAAATTATTTAATGTCTAAAAATTATAAATAAAATACCATTATTTATGAAATATTTTTATCTTTCTAATGAATATTTATAGTCGAATTTATCTTATGTATAAACCTATATTATAAATTTTTTACTTATAAAACATTGATTTTAACTATTTTAACCCTTCTTTAAATAAATTAATAATAAATGTCCTAATCTAATACATGTGGGCCTAAATGGTCATATTTTATTTCTAAGGTTGTTTCTGGTCTAATTACACTTATCAAATAGAATTAGGACATGTTTTAGGGTAATAATAATATCATTTTTACTCTTAATTATCCGATTTACTTTTAACTGTGGTAAAAAAAGTAAAAAGTTACTATTCACCAAAAAATTATTTTCATCTAATTGAACCACAATTTAGTCCTTGATATTAACCGTGTCTCTCGGATTTTCAAAATTCTACTCACAGAAGTGGTGAAATTAAGTTTCATGTGAATTAGGAAATTCTCCTAGGAGATGGGTAAAAGATGGTGAAAAGTTCAATAAAATTTTTATATATATCTAAAATTATTATAAAATGACTCAAATGAATTGAATTGAACTTATATAGCTATTATGTATCAATTTTGACCTAAAATAAATTTAAATAAATGAAATAATTATTTAAATAAAAAGTCGGTTTTTAAATAGTTACCCAGTGTTTTCACTATTCATCAAAAATTGAAAGTTTTCAGAAAAATACCAAAATTTCACCCTAGGCTAATTTCGATATTCCGAATCCAAAAATGAAGTCCATTTTGAAAAATGAAAATTTAAAAATTTCAAAAAGTGGGTATAACTATTAATAACGGCTAGTTTTAATAATATTTTAATATCATATCGTTGTTTAGTGAAACTCGGTATTGCGTACAACGCAAGTTATCGAGGATGGTCGCAGTTGCGTGTAAAGCAAGCCAAGATAGTGTTGTTTGTAGTGAAAGATTCCTTTGATAGTGTATATAACATAAAAACAAAATATTTCTCATAAAAGTCTCGGGTGTTACATACATTCTATACAGATGAACACGATGAAGATAGTACCATGCAAAATAGTGGAGTTACACTAGTGGCTGAATCGATTCATGTTTCTTGGTAGTAAGGAAAGAAATCCAATTTATGAAAATATGTCATAATTTGGCATTATCAAAATAATATGGGATTTGGATTATACGACATTCCAATTGCCGATTTTTCAATGCAAATGGGTTGATAACAATAGTGGTGTTAACATAGATGAATAGGGATTTGTGAAAGTTGATTTTAGTAAAGATTGGTACAAATATGAACATTTATAATGGAATAACAAGCGGTAAAAGTATTTATGTTCCAGATCCTGCAAACTGAAGGTGGTCAATTGTTCTCTTATCGTCCAAAACTACTGATGGTTCTGATGAAAATTTGGTTGAGGACGATACTTTCAATGTTACGTCGCAATCATTTCGGAGCAGTCCCAATGTAGATGATATTTTTTATGTTAGAGGAGACCACAATGAAGGGATTTGGATAATAGATAGATGTGTTAAATCCCTTCAACCTTTGAAAAAATGAATGACTGTTCAATAAATAGATTATATTTTGCTTGTAATATAGATCTTTTTATCTCAAGTTATTATCTTATCATTACTGAATTTATGTAATCTAAATTAACTGTTCAACCACTTTTGCAGATAATTACTTCTTCATATTCTGGTGCTCCTAACCTTGAAGGTGAACACGTCTCTCAAGTTGTTGTTGTTGTGGCTATTGATGCTCCTGCTTCTCCTGCTGTTGCTCCTGCTATAGCTGTTGTTGCTCCTCCTGCTACTCCCATTGCGAATCCTGCTACTGCTCCTACTGCTACTCTTGATGCTGCTCCTGATGTTACTAGTGTTGAGTTCCAACAACTATCAGCACATATTGTTGCTACCATTTCATATGAACATAAAGATGATGTTGATATCGATGAAATGGTCAGAAATGAAGGACTGACGTTGCAGAAAACACAGGTGCGTCATAGTTTGACGGTGTTAGCCAAAGTTCTTAAGGCGAAAAGAAAAGGCATAAAATTTGATGTCAGATGGAATGCACAAGGCCAACATGTGATTCTCAAAAAGGCTATGTTTAGTAGTTACATTGGAGTTGTCACTTGGAAACATGTGTCGATTGACATAGATTCAGGGCACCATGTTGTGTCCGGGCTGAAGGATGTGATCTAGGAAGAAATTACGGTAACATTATAAATTTATTTCTTTAATTTACTTGAAAATAAAATAATGAAACAATGTCTTACTCTTCTCAATATCTTGCAGAGTACATTTATAGTAGACAATTCACTCAAGGATTATCTACTAAGGCTTTTAGGAAGGATTCATCATGATTTTCACACTATTTTAACAAAATGTCACGTGAAAGATTCCAAATGAAAAATAAACCCGCACCCACCCATTTTCTATGCTCACCTGATATCCCAAGAAGCATGGGATGCATTTATTGGCCGCTTTGGGGACGAGAAGTTTCAGGTACATTGTGGGTGATAATACGTTGTTTGAGGATACCTATATTCATCACTTTGATTTTCAATATTTCATTTATGAAACAGAAACTCTATACTAAAAATAAGGAATGTGTATCAAAACCAAAATACCCCTATCGTAAAGCAAGGATGGGGTATGCGTCATTAGAAAAGAAAATGGTACATATTTTAAATAAACAGTAATAATGATAGGTTCCAATAAACAACATCATAATTATGTTTCTATGTTTATATGTAGATTTATGAGTCTAAAACAAAATACACTTCCATCCAATGTCATGTGCTATGGAAGGAGGCACATGTGTATAAGGAAGGGAATCTAGTAGATGACACCTCGAGTATATCTTGAGAATAAAAAAACTGATGATACAGATGAAAAATTGGAACAAATGAGTGAAAAAATAGCAACCCTTGAAGAATGATTGCAATGGCAGGGAGAGTTGCTAGAAACTTTTATGGGTGGGAAGCAAAGAGAAGACAAAAATCAGGAACAACCAGCATGTGAACATCCCGACCCACCCCCCACCAGCTTTGAGATGAGCTGTTCCCCTCAAAAAACTGTCTTAGCCGTTGTAATCAATATTCTAATAATTGTTCTCATGAAATGTGAATCAGACAAACACTGATACTTATTCTGTACAGATCTTCTACAGGGTGATAATGATTGTGATTTATATCTGTCAACACCCACCTATCACCTTGTAGTGAGGGCTACAGTGTTCAGTATCCCAGATGCCACGCTACATAATAGACCACTTCTGAAAAATCATCTGAATGTGACAATTACTATAGCTCATGAGCCAAATGCAGAGCTACCTATTCCACTTGATGATGATGATATTCATACGGTCGAAAAGGATATTTGGAAATTCATTGCATGTCTGTCACAACTTGTAAGAGTACATGCGGACAAATATGTATTTATTTCCTTTTTTATCATGCTAATCCTTAAAAAAATTAATGAAAAAGGGTCTGAACAAATGATTGTTATTATAGATAGGGAAAGGGAAGGGGGTGACAAATGTCAGCTCAAAACCATCTAAGGGATCGACAAACTGATCCCAAGGAGCTACTGAAATCATGATAACACCACCTATTCTCAATCCACATTTACTATCATTGAATTCTAATGTGGATACAAATCTAAAAGATGGTAGTATTAATATAGTGGTTTTTGAAAAAAATATATACAGAGAGGAAAGTCAAGATTTCATTGCTGCTGAAAATGTAAGTGAGATCCTTGAAAACGGTTGGCTAGGCGTCACAGTTCTAAATATAAATTTGAGGTATATTTTCATGAATTGATTTTCTAAAAGATGTTCTAATTTGAAAATTATGAGTAAATGCATTTTATATTGTTGATAGACGCAATTATGAAAAATAGTTGAAGGAATTTTCCCATGAGCCATGATTTGGACTCTTTAGTCCTCATACCACATAAATACACCTAACAAAATTAGAGCCATCAAAAAATGATAAAATAGTGAACAGACTGCTGAGAACATTTGGAAGCAAGATTACATATAATAGAAAATTCCTAATACCAACCATACAGGGGTAAAACTCAATGATTAAAGCATATCAATTATATTTTCACTTCTTTTATTACTTATTCCTTTTTGTGTTTTTAGGAAACATTGGTTGCTAATTTCGGTGAACTTGGATACTCCAATGATTTATTTTCTGGATTCAAAGCAAGGATATCCATCAAACCGACCACACATGATGGAGTTTCTGAATATGTAAGACACTACATCCTACGTTTTACGTCTAAACACCAAGTAATATAATTTATTTTATCTTTTACTGAGGATTATATTATGATAGTGCAGTTTATCATTTTCTTCTCAAAAAAGGAATGAGGATAGGGGCTAAGCACAAGGAGGTGAGCAAGTACTATGTCTGGGAAAATATCACGGTCCATAAAATAAAATTTCACTATCCAAATGCATCTCAACACAAGTTACTTATTCTCCTAATGATAAATTTTTTTTCAGTGTCCAAAACAAACAAATGATAATTATTGCAGTTATTATTTTAGTAAATTTATAAAAGATATTGTTTTTCATCAACAAACTAGCATCCCTAAAGAGGTATTTTCAAAAACAACTACTAGTTCGTTTAATTTATTTACTAATTCTTTATTTTTATATTTTGTAGTAATAATATGACTGCCGAAAAGCCTCATACCCACAAGACTATATTGATGTGTTTAGTAATGAGTGGTCCGCATACCTGATGGCAAATTGTACACAAATAGAATGAAGATCTGACTTGGGGACATGTACAATTGGTTGTCATTTTTGAGAGGGGTTAAGGGGATCAAAAGATGAAACATTGTTGTTTGTAAATGTTTGTAGGAAAATTGTAATTGTTATTAAATAAAACATCCTTTCTCCAATGAGTCATTTCTCCATTTTAACAGATGATATACACCAACAACATGCAATAATGCTAAACCACTCAAAGGGTCTCTCTTTTGTTTTAAATTGACACAATTTTAATTGAAAACAATAACCGACCAATGAAAATCCAACCAAATGCATTAGGATTATCTTGATATTTTATAAGAACAATCCATGGGTCCTTTGTGATGTGTAAGAGTCCTACCCGCCTAAATATGAGGCACGGTGTGGCTGGTACCACTCAAAGGGTCTCTCTTTTGTTTAAAATGGACACAATTTTAATTGAAAACAACAACTGACCTATGAAAATCAAGCCAAACGCATTCTGATTGTCTTGATCATTTATAAGAACGATCCATGGGTCCTTTTTGACATGTACGAGTCATCCCCGCCTCAATCTGAGGCACGGTGTGGCCGATACCACTCAAAGGGTCTCTTTTTTGTTTAAAATGGACACAATTTTAATTGAAGACAACAACTGTCCTATGAAAATCCAACGAAACGGATTTGTATTGTCTTTATATTATATAATAATGATCCATGGGTCCTTTGTGACATGTACGAGTCATCTCCACCTCATTCTAAAGCATGGTGTGGCCAGTACCACCCAAAGGGTCTCTCTTTTTTTTAAATGGACCCAATTTAGAGTGAAAACAACAACTGGCCTACGGAAATCCAACCAAAAACATTCGTACTATGTTGATCCTTTTGGAGAACCATCCAAGAGTCCTTTTTGACGTGTATGAGTCACCCCTGCCTCAATCTGAGGCATGGTGTGGCCGGTTCCACTCAAAGGGTCTCTCTTTTGTTTAAAATGGACACAATTTTAATTGAAAACAACAATTGACCAACGTAAATCTGACCAAACACATTTGGATTATTTTTATCCTTTTGGAGAATGATCCAAGAGTCCTTTGTGACATGTAAGAGTCAACCCTTCCTCAATCCGAGGCACGGTGTGGCTGGTACCCCTCAAAGGGTCTCTCTTTTGTTTAAAATGGACAAAATTTTAATTGAAAACAACAACTGACCTACGGAAATCCAACCAAACGCATTCGGATTGTCTTGATATTTTATAAGAACTATACATGGGTCCTTTTTGATGTGTAAGAGTCATCCCCGCTTCAATATGAGCTATGGTGTGGCTGGTACCACTCGAAGGGTCTCTCTTTTGTTTAAAATGGACACAATTTTATGTGAAAACAACAACCGACCTATGTAAATCAAACCAAACGCATTAGTATTGTCTTGATCATCTATAAGAACTATAAATGGGTCCTTTGAGACATGTATGAGTCATTCCCGCCTCAATCTGAGGCACAGTGTGACCTGTACCACTCAAAGGGTCTCTCTTTTGTTTAAAATGGACACAATTTTATGTGAAAACAACAACTGACCTACAGAAATCTGATCAAATGGATTAATATTGTCTTTATCCTTTAGAATATTTATCCACAAGTCCTTTATGACATGTAAGAGTCAACCTTGCCTCAATCGGAGGCACGGTGTGGCCGGTGCCACTCAAAGTATCTCTTTTATGTTTAAAATGGACACAATTTTAATTGAAAACAACAACTGACCTACGTAAATCCATCAAAAAAATCAGATTGTGTTGATCCTTTAAGAGAATGAACCAAAAGTCCTTTGTGACGTGTACGAGTAAACCCCGCCTCAATCCAAGGCACAGTGTGGCTGGTACCACTCAAAGGGTCTCTCTTTTGTTTAAAATGGACACATTTTTAATTGAAAACAACAATTGACCTATGAAAATCCAACCAAAAGCATTCTGATTGTCTTGATATTTCATAAGAAGGATACATGGGTCCTTTTTGATGAGAACGAGTCATCCCCCCCCCCTCAATCTGAGGCACGGTGTGGCCGGTACCACTCAAAGTGTCTCTCTTTTGTTTAAAATGGACACAATTTTAAGTGAAAACAACAACTGACCTATGAAAATCCAAACAAACGCATTTGGATTGTCTTGATATTGTATTTGAACAATCCATGGGTCCGTTTTGATGTGTACGAGTCATCCCCGCCTCAATCTGAGGCACGGTGTGGTCGGTACTACTCAAAGGGTCTCTCTTTTGTTTAAAATGGACACAATTTTAAGTGAAAACAACAACTGACCTACAGAAATCTGTCCAGCGAATTCATATTATCTTGATCCTTTAGGATAACGATCCACGAGTCCTTTGTGACATGTATGAGTCATCCCTGCCTCAATCCAAGGAACGGTGTGGCCGGTACCACTCAAAGGGTTTCTCTTTTCTTTAAAATGGTCAAAATTTTGAGTGAAACCAACAACTGACCTACGGAAATCTAACCAATCACATTCAGATTGTGTTGATCCTTTATAGGAACAATCAAAGAGTCCTTTTGGATGTGTATGAGTCAACCCCGCCTCAATATGAGACACGGTTTTTCTGGTACCACTCCAAGGGTCTCTCTTTTGTTTAAAATGAACACAATTTTAATTGAAAACAACAACTGACCTATGAAAATCCAACCAAATGCATTAGGATTGTCTTGATATTTTATTAGAACGATCCATGCATCATGTTTGATGTGTATGAGTCATCACCACCTCAATCTGAGGCACGGTGTGACCGGTACCACTCAAAGGGTCTCTCTTTTGATTAAAATGGACACAATTTTAAGTGAAAACAAAAACTGACCTATGAAAATCCAACCAATCGCATTAGTATTATCTTGAACATTTATAAGAACGATCCATGTGTCCTTTTTTATGTGTACAAGTCATCCCCACCTCAATCTGAGGCACGGTGTGGCCGGTACCACCCATAGGGTCTCTTTTTTGTTTAAAATGGACACAATTTTGAGTGAAAACAAAAACTGACCTACGGAAATCTGACCAAACGCATTCGGATTGTCTTGATCCTTTAGGAGAATGATCCATGAGTCATTTTTGATGTGTACGAGTAAACCTCTCCTCAATACAAGGCATTGTGTGGCTGGTACCACTCAAAGGGTCTCTCTTTTGTTTAAAATGGACACAATTTTAATTGAAAACAACAACTGACCTATGAAAATCCAAAAAAATGCATTCAGATTGTCTTGATATTTTATAATTACGATCCATGGGTAATTTGTGACGTGGAAGATTCATTCCCTCCTCAATCTGAGGTACGGTGTGGCTGGTACCACTGAAAGGGTCTCTCTTTTGTTTAAAATGGACACAATTTTAAGTGAAAACAACAATTTACCTACAGAAATCTGACCAAAACCTTTTGGATTGTGTTGATCCATTATGAAAACGATCAAAGAGTGATTTTTTATGTTTAAGAGTCAACCCCACCTCAATATGAGGCATGGTGTGGCCAGTACCACTCCAAGGGTCTTTTTTTTAAATGGACACAATTTTAAGTGAAAACAACAACTGACCTATAGAAATCCGACCAAAAACATTCAGATTGTGTTGATCCTTTAGGAGAACGATCCAAGAGTCCTTTTTGATGTGTAAAAGTCAACACCACCTCAATATGAGGTACAGTGTGGCTTGTACCACTCAAAGGGTATCTCTATTGTTTAAAATGGACACAATTCTAATTGAAAACAAAAACTGACATATGAAAATCCAACCAAACACATTCAGATTGTCTTGATCTTTTCTAAGAACGATACATGGGTCATTTTTGATGTTTACGAGTCATCCATGCCTCAATAAAAGGAACAGTGTTTTCGGTACCACTCAAAGGGTCTCTTTTTTGTTTAAAATGGACACAATTTTAAGTTAAAAGAACAACTGACCTACGGAAATCTGACCAAACACATTCGGATTGTCTTGATATTTTATAATAACTATCTGTGAGTCCATTATGACGTGTATGACACAACCCTGCCTCAATCGGAGGCACGGGGGGGCCGGTACCACTCAAAGGGTCTCTCTTTTGTTTAAAATGGACATAATTTTAAGTGAAAACAACAACTGACCTACGGATATCTGACCAAACTCATTTGGATTGTCTTGATCTTTTAGAAGAATGATCCATGGGACCTTTTTTATGGGTAAGATTCATACTTTCCTCAATCCGAGGCACGGTGTGGCCGGTGCCACTCAAAGGGTCTCTCTTTTGTATAAAATGGACCCAATTTTAAGTGAAAACAACTACTGGCCTACGGAAATCCAACCAAACACATTCTGATTGTATTGATCTTTTATGAAAAGATCATGGGGTCCTTAGTGATGTGTATGAGCCATCCCCTCCAACCCCCTGGACCCCCCTAGAGACCAATCCACCCCCTGGACACCCCCACCCCTATAGACACCCCCCACCCCCTCGAAAGCCCCCCCCCCCCCCCCCGACACCATGGACACCAGCCGACCCCCCTGGACACCCCATTGAGAGGCACCCCCCCACCTGGACACCCCCTCCTTGGACACCACCCCACCACCCTTGTACATCCCCCCAAACCACTTGGACCACCCCCTACCCCCTAGGACTGCCCCCACCCCCTGGACACCCCCACCCCCTGGACACCCCTATCCCCCTGGACGCCCCCATCCCACCCTTCTGGACACCACCCCAACCCCCTTGGATAGCCCCACCAACCCCCCGGACCACCCCACCCCCTGGAAACTCCCCATCCTCTGGAAATCCCCATCCCGACACCTTGGACACCAGCCCACCCCCCTGGACACCGCCATGGACAGCCCCCCCCCCACCTGGACACCCCCCTCCTAGACACCACCCCACCACATAGACACCCCCAACCCCCTGAACACCCCCACCCTCCTTGGACAACCCCCAACCTCCGAGACCGCCCCACCCCCATGGACACCCCTTTTCCCCCGGACACCCCTACCCCCCGGACACCCCTACCCCCCCCCCCCCCCTTGCACAACCACCCCAAACCCCTGAACATCCCCAACCCCCTAAATTTTGAATTGAATTCTTTATGTACTTAATTAACTTATGAATTATGTGTTAATGGTGTACGGGTATATTTATTGTATGGGTATACTTGGTCTAAATAGATTATGATTTATGTGTTAATTTTGTATGTTTATACTTGGTCTAATTAGCTTATTGAAATGTGGAATTTTTTGTAGGTGTTTGGGTGTGCTGCTGCAGATTTTTTTAGCAGCAGACAGGTAATTTATCAGTGCTTTTTTACCACTGATAAAAAGAGATTTTATCAATGCTATAAAAGCACTGACAAACTACACCTTTATGATCTCTAAAAAATCACTAATAAAGGATTAGTTTATCAGTGATAATAGAGTGCTGATAAAACACAAATTTATCAGCACTCTTATAGCGCTGATAAAGGGTCGTTTTTTCAGCACCTTTTTAGTACCAATAATGTCCTCCTTTATCAGCCCATTTTTAGTACTGATAAAGCCCATTTTGAGCACTGATAAAAAAATTTATTTTCATAGTGTTACCCTTGAATTCAAGGTTGAACACACCTTTAGTGGGTTTAATCCTAGCCTGCGGAAAGTGTTAGTGATCCGTGACTTTGATAGCTATGAGGAAATTGTCCAATGTTCCCTCATGGTCAAAATAGAGATCGTAGAATCTCAGGGGTATCACGGGGTTAAGAAGCGTAAGGAGGAATTCAATGATGGCGATCCGATGGATAAATCCAATAGTGCTAAAAAGTTCCAGCACCCCACTTTCCAAAGGTGCAGAAAGAAGCACCCGGGAGATTGACTGAAGGGGATGAGGAAATGCTTTAGGTGTGGAAGATAAGGGCACCTGGCTATTAACTGTTGGAAAGAAATACCCACAGCTATGATAGAGGAGAGGAATGATCCTTTTTAACCTCAATGTGTTGTTCATTTCTACAACTGTGATGAACAAGGGCATCTTGAAAATTAGTGCCCTAAGAAAAGGGTTTTTGTAGGCAACCAACAACCTCCAAGCCAGAAAGGGCGAGATTTTTCCATCACTACTACCAAAGTGAACCCCAAAAATGAAGTGGTGATAGGTACACAAGTCATTCATTCAATAATAACGAATTTATTTTTTGATTCAGGTTCTACACATTCTTTTATATCATGAATGTTTCATAGAACAATCCCAGAACCACCACAATTCATGGAAGTGAAGATGCCAGTGAGTACCGAAAATGGAGCAATCGTTGCATCCCATGAATATAACTCCTCCCCTGTCATAATCTATGGATTAAACTTCCCGGAGAACCTCATCATACTCCCTCTAGTGGAATTTGATGCAATTCTCAGCATGGATTGGATTCCCTTATATAGATCCAACATAATTTGTCGTGAGAGGGAAATCACTCTCTATGTGGAGAATCGACCCCTGATTATTTACAAGTGAATGGAGGAAGATGAAACGTCATTAGCTCCATCATATCAAGTGTGGATATTTCTTGCCTATGAGAATGCATATCGGACTTAGATGATTGAGTCTAAGGAGGAAACCATCCTAGAAGACATGCCTATTGTAAGGGAATTCACTGAAGTTTTTCCCGAGAAATTTCCTGGTCTTCCTCCTTGAAGAGATGTTGAATTCTTAATTGATCTTATACCTAGGGTGTTTTCAATATCCAAGACTCCATATAGAATGGCTATTGTGGAGCTTGAGGACCTAAAAAATAACTATAGTAGAATCTGGATAAAGGATTTATATGCCCAAGGGCTTCACCATTGGGTGCACCGGTCCTCTTCATCAATAATATGGATGGGTTAATAATCCTTTGCATCAGTTATAGTGAGCTTAACAAAATCCCAATAAAGAACATGTATCCTCTCCCAATAATTGACCACTTGTTCGATCAGTTGCATTGAGCACAATACTTCTCCAAGGTGGATTTGCGGTCGTGATATTATCAAGTAAGGGTGAAGAAGGAAGACATCCCCAAGACTGATTTTCATACAAGATACGATCACTATGATTTTTTAGTGATTCCTTTCAGACTCACTAATGCTCCAGAAATATTCATGGACTTTATGAATAGTGTCTTTAGAGATTATCTCGACAAATTTTTTTTGTCTTTATAGTTGATATTCTAATATACTCCAAAACCATGGAGGATCATGAGAAGCATCTAAGAACAGTACTAGAGACCTTGTGGAAGTAGAATCTCTAGGAAAAGTACAGAAACTGTGAGTTCTGGTTGAAGGAGGTCTCATTCTTGGGCCATATCATCACAAGAAATGGAATATCTATGGATCCCTCCAAAAAGATGCAATTGAGGGATGGCCAAAGCCAACATCGGTAATAGATATCCGTAGATTCTTGGGGTTAGCTGGATATTATTAATGATTTGTGAGAAATTTCTCATTATTGTCCAACCCTTTTACCAAGCTAACTCAAAAGAGAGTAATGTTTTCTTGGAGTGATGAATGCAAAGAATGCTTCAAGGAGTTGAAAAGCAGGGTTATCACTGTGTCTGTGCTCACTTTACCCACAAATAGAGATCCTTTTGTGGTATTTAGTGATGCTTTGAAGAAGGAAATGGGATGTTTGTTGATGCGAAATGACAAATTTATTTCCTATTCTTTACAGAAATTGAAAGTACATGAATAGATCTATCCAACACGTGACCTCGTATTGGATGCAGATATCTTCCCTTTGAAAATTTGGCAGCATAATCTCATTGGGGTGAAGTTTGAAATATATACAGACCACAAAAGCATCAAGTATATATTCACACATAAAGATTTGAACATGTTCTAATGAATATGGTCAGAGTAAATCAATGACTATGACTGATCATTCCATTACCACCAAGGGAAAGTGAACAAGATGGTGGATGCCCTATGTAGAAAGGGCCCAACAATTCTATCGTTGATGAGAATTGAAAAATATCCAATCCTCTTAGATTTGATGAAGATGGACATTGGAATCATATAAAATGGAACATCATCAATCTTTTCACAAATGATTGCTCAACCATCACTTTTGGAAAGGTTAAAGGATGCTCAAAACGATGATGTGGGAATTCAGGAAAAAGTGGAAAATATCAAAAAAGGTAAATCCTCAGAGTTTAATGTTAATAAAGAAGGAATTGTGAGAATTTGGAAAAGAAAATGTGTTCCATCAAGTCCAGACATGAAGAAGGAACTTTTGGATTATAAACATAGTTCAATTTTCTCTATTCACCCCGGAAACACTAAGATGTATCTAGATCTCCGAGAGCATTATTGGTGCGATAATATGAAGAAGGAGATCGCTGAATATACATCAATGTGTCTGGTCTATCAGCAAGTGAAGGTAGAGAGGAAAATGTCTAAGGGGATGATGACACCATTGCCCATACCAGAATAGAAATGGGAGAACATCGCCATGGTCTTTTTCACCAAACATCCAAAGACACCCAAAGGCAATAATGCAATCTGGGTTGTTGTGGATCGTCTTATAAAGGCTTCACACTTCATTTCAATTCGAGAGGATTTTTCATTGGATCAACTGGCACATATATATATCATGGAAGTGGTAAGGACTCATAGAGTACTACTATATATTGTGTCCTATAGAAATCCAAGATTCACCTCAATGTTTTGGAAGAGTCTTCAACATGCTCTGAATACTGAACTGAACTTTAGTATGGCCAATCATACTCAAACTAATGGCCAATCCGAGCGGACAATCCAAACACTTGAGAACATGTTAAGAGCGTGCTCAATGAACTTTAAAGGAATATGGGATCATCATTTCCCTTAAGTTGATTTCTCTTATAATAACATTTTCCACTCGAGCATCCAAATGGCACTATATGAAGCCATTTATGGGAAAAGGCACAGAACACCAGCCTGTTGGGATGAGGTCAATGACCATAAGCTTCTTGGACCAGAAATGGTTGAAGAAATGGCGGAGAAGGTGAAAACCATTCAGTAGCATATCAAGGTGTCCCATAGTCGAAAGAAGAGTTATGAAAATAACCGTTGATGAGACGTTGAGATTAAAGTTGGAGACTTGGTATTTATACGAATATCTTCATGGAAGAAGGTCATGAGTTTTGGAAAGAATGGGAAGTTAAGTCCAAGGTTCATCATCCCCTTCGACGTTCTTAATCGTGTTAGGGTTGTAGCCTATCGAATTGCATTTCCACTTACCATGGACAATGTACATGATGTGTTTCATGTATACTTCTTAAGTAATTACATATCAGACCCCTCACAAGTACTCTCTTCAAAGGTGGTATAGTTAGAGGATGATCTTTCTTATGAGCAGCAACCAGTGAAGATCTTAGATCATAGAGAAGAAGTTCTACTGAAAAAGACAATACCCCTCGTTATAGTGTTGTGAAAAAACCACAAGTTTGAAGAAGCGATGTGGGAATCATAGGAAATGATGAATCAGAGTTACCCACAACTGTTTTAGTGTGGAAAAAGTAAATTTCGAGGGCAAAATTTCTTAAGGGGGAATATTGTAACGACCCGAAATTTAATTAATGGAAATCCCTCTTTATCTAATGTAAAATAATTTTATAAAATGTCAACATCATTGGTTTTATGTTTTTGGATTTTAAAATACAATTAATAATTGTGACGGTTGAAAATATAGTCATTCAATATTGATCCCATTATTAGTATAAATATAGGGCTTTAACAAATCCAATTTACTCTGACAAAGGAAGCAGTAGCCTCATCCAGTAGACATGCCCCATATGAAGCCCATTTGTCAGAGCTCAGAAAGGAGGTTGTATCTTTGGGATTCGCTCTTGACCAAGCCCAAGACAAGCTTGAATATATTAAGCTCGATCAGGACTACCTATGAGAGAAATTTAAGTTGATAGATATTACCACCCGAGCAATGTTATCCAAGCCACCCCAAGAGTCTATCAATATCGCACACCTTACTCTTTGGTGTTATGCGGGTGTTATAAATGGTTATATAACCCGACCTTAGTATTATGGTTATGTATATTATTTTTCTATATAATAATTAATATACCTTCACATTATTATTATTACCTTGTAAATAGTTTTTAAAGCACAAATAGTATTTTTAGTTAATATTCAACTATGAAATCTATTTTGAAGAATTAATGGATTTTTAAATTTAATAATATTTTTAAAAAATATTTTTATTATTGTTAAAAAAAATTTTATTAAATAGAAATGATCGTATGATTTTATGAATGAAATTGGAATTATTATTAAGGTTTGAAATCCATTTTTTTCAAAACCCATGATTTTTCGATAAATATCGGTTTTTATTTTAAAAGTAAAAATTAAAATATTTAGAAATTTATTTAGATAAAATGAATATTATTTCTCGAATCAGGATGTCAAAATTATCCTGTGGTGAATTTTTCATAATTTTCTGAGACAGTCAAATGTATGGGTAAAAATTAAATGCCGTTTAAATATATAATGTGTTATATGACATCATAATGACCCCATAGTAATATAATAAAATACTATAAACATTATGTTCGACCAGTATATGTTTTACAATTAAAATGATTTTATTTTGGTTTGTTTGATTTATTTTGAAAATTTTTAGTGGACCCTTCAATATTTATTAAACATTTTTCCTTTTTAAATTTTTTTACTTGGTAGTGTGACTCACCTCTACAAAAGCAACCCCATTATTTTAAGAATTTCGGACTTTATCATTATAAAATATTTTTTTCCTTGGGAGTGTGACTCACCTCCACATAAGCTTATTGGAATTTTCATTATTCATGATTGAATCATAGTGGTTCTCCATTGGATTAACATGTCCCCTTAACCAGTCTTCCATATGGGATAACAAAAGGAATGGGATCCCAAGGCCCATGAGGTTCCAATAGATGAATATCAACTAGAGGAATTTGTTTTTATCAACAGAAATATCAAATATTACATTTTGGATCATGGGAAATGTATGATATAATAAGGGTTGGAGCACCGTAAAGGCTATTCCAATGTGTTTTGAACATATTTCAATGAAAAGGGATAAAACATGTGATTCTTAATATCACAGTCATCAAAAGGAGATTATGTTCTTGTCATGAACTCTTGTTGTATTGTTTAACTTCATGCGAAAACTATATTGTTGTGTAGGTTAACATCATCTGAATGGGGAATTGTAGTGCAGTTTAATGTCATATGACTAGGATGTGGATACCTATATTTAGATATAAATAACCATTATCATGTTGTTTAGAGTGACCTATTAGGTTACCTAATCTCATAGGAGTCATGATAAGTGCAAGAAACAAGAGATAACAAGACATTATATTGATTAGTGCGAGGGTGTATGATAGAGAATATGTAGGGGTACTCAAATTTTGATATGAGTGGGGATCACCACAAAAATTTGTTTCTCATTGAGGTACATGGTTGTGAATAATGATTATTCATGGTTGGATCTCAAATAAGGGGTTTGGGAATAACTATATATTTTATAATATGTGAATCAAGACATGTTAAGTTATTTTTAGAGAATCCCTTGTATAGGTATTCATCATAAGAAATGGATGGTAATTTACATTGTATACTATAGCTTGGCCCAATATATGATATTTTGGATTCACTACATATCAGGTGGTAATAAGAATCAGTCCAAAAATTTTATTAATATAAATGATATGTAGTTTATAGTCTCACCACATAGGGTTGGAATATGGAGGCATAAACCAATGCTTCATTATCAATCCCTCTTAGATGTGAGTATAATGGATGTAATGCATTATGTATTTAAATGTTTGTATCAAGAATGATTTTTTGATGATGTGTTGGACTAGTGCCACAATACAGGAGAAGTAACTCATCTTATTAAGGGGGACATTCCTCTAGGACAGAAGCATCTTCAATAGTGAAGCTCTTTGGAATAATGTTATTCACTAGTGATTCCTAGTGGGGTGCCTTCATGATTTACCAATACCTATTTCCAATATATCATTGAATGCTAATAGAAATTCAATCAAAGTATCTAGTTATTCGAATATGAAATGGTTGTGTGTAGTACAAAAAATGGTGTCTAAATGGATTTCAAATCTCAATGTTGTTAGGTCCTCATTAGGGATATATACTCAAAAATAAAATGGTATAAGAATAAGATGTCCAAATATTTCTTTAAAAATGTGTATTATTTATAAATTATTAACATTTAGGTTGTCTAAATCTTATTTAAAATCGGGGTAATGCAAAGTTAAAATCATAACCCAGTAATATATTTACTAACTGAAGATGAGGACTTGTAACTACGGGTTTACCATTAGTAATGGAAAATACCATATTTTAACTTACTAGTATAATAACTATTGGATTAAATGGGATCCTATATTAAGGTATAAAAACACCCTCTAAGAGAATCTCTTAGATATTTCCATTATTTACTATTAATTCCTAATGGAAACCCTTTGGATTAACAAGCCCATGTGACCAATGTTCTATATGATATAACAAAAATTAATGGATCTAAAGGTGGATGGGGTTTGAAAATAGGGATATCAACTTGAGTAATCTATTTTAATCAACTTAGATATCAAATATATGATGTCCCTTACCAGGGAATGTAAGATTTGGGATGGGTTAGAGAACCCTAAAGGCTGCACTAATGTGTACTGAACACATTTTTGAGTTGAAGGTATTTTCCATTCATTTCAAGAATATACTGAGATTAGGGGAATGTAATTTTTGGGATTATGATGTTTATATAGGGTGATTAATGTAATGAAAATTATATGTTTTCATGCATTAAATATTCTTGAGACTATGAAATGTTTCGCACAGTTTAATTCCAAGTGACTAGGATGTTGTCATGCACTTCAATGTCTTGAAAATATGACATAATTACCTATCCAAAAGACAGTTACTTCAACCATAACCCTGGTATCCTAGAGATGGTATATTTTCTATTAAATTATCATAATATACATGGAATCTCATCGAATAGTACCGAATAGTTTATTAGTTATGGTAAACTGGATAAAAGTATGATTTCTAAATTACTGTTTTTATATAAAAATTAAAAAATTATTTCTTTCATGAATGAAATTATTCCCTCTATACCATCCTTTCATAAAAATAATATTACGCATCAAGTATTCTAGGGTAAATGAATGAATAAAATATTGATCTTAAATTATAAAGAAGGGAAAAGTGCAACAGAAGATTTTATAAATCCGTTATCATATAAAATATGTTAGGGAAAATAAAGGAACACACATTCCATTTAAAGAAAATGAATATAAGAATTAGATAGGAGATAATCAATATGAAAGGGTAAATAATTGAAAAAAAATCCATATTGAAACATTATTTTATGAATTGATAAGGAATTATCAATATTAAAAGGTAAATAACTGGAAAATCATTTCATTTAAACAATAATTGATAATGAAATACATCAGGTTAAAATATAATAGTGAAATATTATTTGATAATAATAATAATAACGAAATGATGTTAATACCTAATTATTATATTTCATGTTTCTTGGGAACATTATACCTTTACTATCAAGAAAATTCACAATATATTATAAAAATTATGTTTGTAAACAACGTTAATTTTACCATGATATTCATCTCATTAGATTAATAATTCAGTGAGGGGATTTTAAATATATGGTCCTTACTAATTAATTTTTATGAATGGTATTACTCATATATTTAAGAATTTATTTACTTCATAAATTTTTTTCCCTACCATCAAACATATGTATTTAGTAAAAAGATACAGATTTATTATTATTTCCCCAATTATTCAAATAACATTCAATGTAATCACCATATGTGAAAATGGTATAAATATTATGAAATAAAAATATAATTGATATAAGAATATTGATTTCCAATTATCAAAATAAAGGTAATTATTCAAATGATGTTATCAATTAAACATATAAACCAATTGGTGTAAAATTAAGGGGTTCTTATCGTTTATGATCAAAAATATCATTAAAAATATTATTGTGGAAAATTTAATTTTCATTTTAAAAATCTATTTCTGAAACTAAAATTTCATTAAAAGAATTAAAAATACATCTATTCGGAAATAAAAATTGAAACTAATAAATTATTAATTAAAATAATTTATTGGTCATGATGGATAAAAATTTCTTTCATGTATTACACATAAAAACAAATATTCCACTCACTTATTTGGTAAATTAAAAAAATCAATTGTTTTGAAAATAATAAAGGGATTATTTTAACATCACTTTTTTAAAATTTGAAACTGGGTAAAGAAACAAATTTAAAAAAACATTGTATAATATTAAAAAAAATGTATATATTTTTTATAAACATAGTCATGTAATAGAAATATTCTTTAATAGAGGTTTTAATAAAAACAATCCTGAATAATGAAGACGTTGTGAAATAATAACATAATAATGGGGGTCTTATAAATAATAGGCCTAATGAAAAAAATAACTTCAAAGAAAACATTAAATACCAATGATATTTTAATATTGATGATATTATATCAAATAGGTACTATACACACCACACAAATATGTTTGGGGGGAATATGACATATCTCTCACAAAAGTAAAAAAAGAGATGGGAAACCCTTACAACATTGTACCTAGAATAATAATATGAATCATGAACAAATAAAATTTAGTAAAAATTAAAATATCATGATAATGAATAAATTAATGATATAAAATTTTAAATTCTAATTACATACACCTCATTTATGAATATATGTGTATAACATTAAAAATATTTCTCAATGAATTAAATTTTAAACAAAGCCCCTTACATTGCGCTTTCCTTTGGATGAACAGGCAGTAACCAACTATATAATTTTTTAATGAATTCTATTAATTTCTAAAAGAATATTATTAATATTTATAATATCAAATATGATCCTGTTATATCATCTTTCCACCCATTCATTAATAATATTTCATTATTTTCTTTCTTTTGGGTGTTAATTGCCTTGTTTCCTCATACATGTTTTTTTTCCGGAATGCATTAGATATTTTGAATATTATATAGATAAATAGTTATCATAAGGATATTAATTTTATAAATATAAAAAAAATATCATTTTATAACCATTTTTAATGTTGAACATGGAAAATGAATTGCATCACTTCATGGAGACAGTGGGTCATATGTACGCACGACCGATTGTATCATTTAATTAAGTGTGAATAGGTTGTGAAATGGATTATATATAACTTTTAAAAAACAAATTTAATTTAATAATTTTAATATAAATCAATTATTTCTATCTTTATAACCATACGTGTAATGTGGTGATGAAAAAAATGTTACACCGCTATGTGGAGACGTTATACCATCTATACGCACGCATGGTGCTTCCATTTTTCATAGGATGGGAAAAATTGTAATATTGTTGTCTCAAGATCATAATAAAATATAATTATATAAATGATACTAGATTTATAAAATTATTAAGGAAAAAACATATGAAGATAAAGTAAAATAAGAAATAAACATGAAGGAGTTTGTAAATATGATTACCTCTTCTTAAGCGGACTTTTATTAGATCTCTTCTTAAGGGATCTATAGATGGTATTTTGGGAGTAAAATAACCACTAGAACGTGTATAATAATGTTAATAAGAGATATTTTATGGGTATTGTTGAGATATACGGAGCAATGTGGTTTAAATACGTAAATGAAGTGGTTCCCTTTTATAATTTAATTGAGGGGAACATCATGAATTTCATAAAATATTAAAATATAATTAGACTATTTTTGAAGAAAATGTATCCAAATGGAACATAAATTCACATGTGATAACATTTTAAACATATATTATCTTCAATTATTTTATAAATTTTTTATGTTTTTTTATAATTTTTAATAAAATATTAAATTCATGAAGTTTTATTATGGTTGCTTTTGAAACAATCCATTACTTTGACTTTAATAAAATAAATAAAACAAGATAACATTAGAAAAAAATATATAAATACATTCATATTGTTTCATGGTCATATATAGAGTTCATTTATCGAATTAATTATCTAAAAATATATTTATTTTAATATTTTTAATATCATTTATTTCTTTTCCGTATTATTTGATAAATACTACATCATCAATATATAATTAATTAAGGTAATTATTTCTTCACTAAAAACAAAAAATAAATTTCCCTGATGTATATAAATATTTTATCTTCAAAAATAAAATTGATGGTATAATATATATTCTATATGACACCATATTAAAAATGTTATATTTATTAAAAACACGAATACACAACTTTGACATTTCTTTAAATAAAATCAGATAAATATCATAACCTCGTCCAAATGAACATAAATACTGATATAATAGAACCTTGAATATTTATGGATGAAATATACACATTCAAATAAATTAAATCAAGTTGTAGTGTCCTTTTATAGTCCTTATCAATTTATTTTTGACATAAATTACACAATTTACCCTTCACCATGGTAACAAAAATTTCCAAAGTTTTATTCATATGCGCCAAAAATTAAAGGAAACAATTTATTAAATTCTAACATCTGGAATCCAAATATGGAATCCATTTTTCCAAATATAAAACAAAAAATTTTCAATATATAATTTTAAATTGATCCCACAAAATTCAATGATGAACAATTTTCTTGAAAAAATGCATTTTGAAGCCCAAAAATGTACTTACACTGAAATAAAGTATAATGATTATTATAAGGTAATTATTTATATTTTTAAAATATTGAGTTATTTGGATAATTTTATATCAAATTCAAACCATAATGGAAATTTTAATTCAATTCAAATGTTTGTTTTATTAAAATTGATATTTTTTTCCTATTCATTGGAAAATCAATCTTATCAGAATATTCCCAAATCCATAACCATATGAAATTTTAATAAAATGATTGAAAAATTGAAATTAATTTTTTAAAATAAATTTTCTAAAATTTTCATGAATTAATTATATTTATTTTCAATTAAAACCCATTAAAAATTAATATTCTAAATAAATCATATATTTGAAGAATAAAATCACAATACATTAAAAAATTGATTATTTCATAAGAATTAATTAATTAAATATTGTTGAATATAACATTAAAACTATTGTGATTTTTATTCACATCCCTTAATTTAATGTCTACTTTATAATGTTCATATTTAAATTATAATATTTAATAATATATCATAGTTTGTCTAAAACCAGTGTTGTGTGCACTGCATGCTATCAATGAAGATAAATTTAATTAAAAATGGACATAGATTAAAGTATAGAGGTGTTACATCCTTCCCCCATTAAATAAATTTTAACCTCTCAATTTGAAACTCCTCTTCGATAATAATGGGATTACATTTCAAAATACCTTTGTGGGAAACCCACCTCATTAATTGTGTTAATAAAACATCTTCTAAATAATATGGAAAAATAAATGTTAATGTCACCATAGAACTATTATTTTTAATTGATGAATATTATTGGAAATTGAAAATATAAACATGGATGATAAATCAATCTACCAAGTTATGTTATGGAGTGATATAAAACATGGTGATTAGAAAGTTAGCCATCGCAAAACTATGAATTTGTGATGGGAGAAAAGTAAATTGATTTCCTTGTAAGAAAAGTAAACAGATAACATTATTGCTCCAAAATAATTTTTACAATATTTAGGAATTGTTTTATAAAATATATTATGAACATAAGTAAACATACTTACGTGGAAAGTAGAGCTTGGTCCTTTAATCTATGTCCACAACCAACTCATCTATTTATATGAATAATTACTATGACTTTTTAAATCCCAGTGAACTGGAATCAAATTATTTAGATCATGAAATATGAAAAAGAAAAATAATATATTCCTCCATTATTTAAGTATTGAAAAAAAACCAAAAATAAGAAAATTATAATATAATTTTGAAAAATAATAATCATTCATTTTAATAAAGATACTAAATCTAGACATATATTATTGTAATACACAAAATTAAACATAGATCATTCAATAAATAAATATTCTTAAATGTCCAACAAAAAATCTAGCCCAATATTGATTCCAAAAAATAATAATGATTTTATCACATAGTATTCCAAATGAAATTTAATATTAATCTCAAAAAAAATTCAAACCTAATCATATAATCTCTAAGATATGATATCCATTTCATTGAAAATAAAATTCAACCGAAATTCCTCAAAAAAAAATTACATAATATTATAATTAACTTAATCATATATGGATTCCAAAACAGAACTTATCCTTCATCCATAAAATCCTTTAACTGAAAATAAAATTTCATACAAATCAGGACGTTACATAGGTAAGTTAAAGGGGTTTCACCCTTTTCTCCCTTCGGTTGTGGGATCAAGCTCTGCTTCCTTGTGAAAATGATGGGTTATCACCAGACCTAAGGGTGATCCTTTTTGTAAATCTATATTAAGATCATATTTATAAAATTCCTAAAAACTGTGATAAAATCCTTAAAATAACCATCATATTTTCAATATTAATGAAATGGTTTAACCCCAAAGGTTATCTTATACGATTAATTTTGCATTCCCAAAATTATAATAACCCATAATTACCGTAAAATAAAATATCACAAAACCCTAATGGTTATCTTTACGTATAAACATATTTATACAAAATATAAAGGCATTATTCCTTTTATAATTATTTCACTAAAACATATAATAGACTAATGGGTTTCATTTCAAAAAACCTCTCCTAAAATAACCTTAATCTTTATTACTCTTATAAAATATAAAACCTTAAAATGTTGTTTAATAATTTAAACTCATTATTGATATTAAAAGAATAAATGAATGATGGTGTCTATAAATATTAAGTTACTCAAAACATATATTCTTCCAAAATAAACACTTTTCATTAGAAATTTTCCCAATTCTTTTATCCATAATACTATTGGTAAAATATTTCATTAGTACATGTTCAATAAAATTCGATATTAAACTAGTTCGTTCTTCTTTTTTCCATTCAAAAAAACCAAAAATACATTGTGTAAAAATTAAACTATAATAATTGGAGTGAGATATCCAATAATAATGAATTATTAGTCAAATTATTTCTAAATCATGGCACATTTTTCTCAATCAATGAGTCTATATTTTTAACCTATGTTTCCCATTGTCATTTCCAAATCTATAGGATATTACCCAATACTTTAAAAAATCCAAAAATTCAATCACATGGTATGTTATTTAATCCGTGTTTTCCTAAATCTAGTTCTAAAGGTTACAACAAAACATGATCTGATACCAACTATAGCAACCCCAACACTTTTATCTTAGAGTCAATGACTTCAATATTACAATGGAATAATATAAAAGGAATTGCATCCAAAATTACTAAATATATTAGTAGGCTTGGTAAACTAGATACCTTTATGACTTTAATATTACATTTTAATATAAAAATTACATCATAATTATTTTTGGAAATAAATTATTCCGAATATAATATAATTACCTAACCATCATAGTACACTTCCTGGATTCCTAGGGATAGAAAATAAAAAATGGTGGTCTCAGACTAATAGAAAGGGTTATGTATAGAAAAATATATTATAAATAAATAAACATAAATAATATTTTAGGTTAATGAACTGAGCACACATTAAATATAAATAAATTCAGAGTCTAAATTTGATTGGGAATAATCAACATGTAAAGGTGATTAAATAAACACATATTCAACTTAAATAACTTTACTCAATGAACTGATAAAGAATAATTAATATGAAATGGTAAATAATAGGAAACACATTCCATTTAGAAAAAAACCTATGAATGAAATGCGTTAAGAGATATTATAATAGTGAAAATATATTGAATAGTAAAAATAGTAATCTTAATGAAGGAAATATATACTTATTTGATGTCACATTTCCTTGGGACATGATACCTTTACTAATAAGAACAATCAAATGACACTTCAATAATTATTGGTAAAAACCCCTTCAATTTTGAAAAATTATTCATCTCATAAAACTACTGATGCATCAAGGGGAATTCTTATATATGTTCCCCACCTGTTTATTCATTTCAAAATAATTCCTCATATATCAAATAATTGTTTTATTTCAAAAAAAATCATTATCATCAAATATCATTATTCATTAAAAGAATATGGATTTAATATTATTTCAAAAAATATTCAAACAACATGAAATGTAATTTTTGTATGTGAAAATGTTATATGAATTTGATAATAATCATATAAATGATTCAATTATATGGATATCCAATGACTAAAATTAATGGAACGATTAAAAGGATGGTATCATTTAAACATATATACCCCTTTAAATATAAATAACGTGTTTTTATCATTGATAGATAAAAATATCTGTAAAAACATTCTTAATGAAAATATTATTTTCATTTTGAAAATTACCATCTAAATCAAAAATTTCGTAAAACATTTAGAAAATACATTTCTATGAAATAAACACAAGAATTTTTTAAAGGAATATTTAAAAATATGATTGTTTAGGATGGCTAGAAATTGTTTCCTACTATACATGTAAAAACAAAGATTCTATTGAAATTTTTTGTAAAATCTAAATGGGAATCATTTTAAAAATGATATAATATTTTTTAGAAATATTTTTTAAAAATTAAAGAAAGAGTAAAAATTAAATTATTACAATCATTGGGTAATAGTAAAAATATATATAAAATCATTTGTTATTATTTTAGGGAACATGTACATGGATGAGAATTATTCCTTTTTAGAGACACAAACATAACCAATCCTGAATAATGACGAGATTGCAAAATAAACCCTTACCAATTGTATATCATATTAATCTTATTCTGAATGAAATAAATAAATTAAAATAAAACATTAAATACCTTAAATATTCGGATAATCATGATATTAAATCAAAGAGGAAGTATATACACCACACCCTAAAATAAGTGGGGAATATATCATATATCGAATATATTAAAAGTGGAGATGAGAAACCCTTACCATTTTGTAATCTTTCAAATAATATTCCCCAAGAATGAATAACATTTAATAAAACATTAAATATCCCCAGAAAAAATTAAATAATTATATAACATGTCAAAGGGGAATTATATACTTCTCATAGTAGAACATCATTACATAACATCAGATTATGCCTAAACAAAAGAATATTGAGACAAAGTCCCTTACCCTACGCATTCCTTTAATTGAACATTTGTTAACCTTAAAAATGATTATTTAAATGTTGAATTAATTTATACCATGAACATAATAATTTATATGATATAATATTTTATCCTATTTTATTGTCTTACCACTAGTTCATTAAGAATATTTCATTATACTCAATGTTTCGCATGTTAATTTTCATTTTTTTCTCAAGAATGATTTTTTATGAGTTACCAGGTTACTATGAATATAGTCAAAATAAAGCACTTAAAAAATTATATGAATTTTATAAATACCATATTTATAAAATTAAATATTGTTTTATAAACCTTTTTTAATGTTAAACATGGAAAATAAACCACATTTCTCCACAAATACGGTAGGCGGTACGTACGCACGAGAGATGTTATCATTCCCGTAATTATGAATCAGTCATGAAATGGATGATATATTAATTTTAAAGTATCAATATCATGAGATAATTATAATACATATCCATTATTTCCATCATTATGACCATCCATAAAATATGGTGCCGAAAAATGAATTACACCGCTTCATAGATGTTGAAAGTCATACGTTTGCAAGAATGATGGTTTATTTTTCATTTGATGGATAAAAATTTAAAATGTTTGTCTCATAATAATAATAAAATATCATTATATAGAAGATAATAGACTTACAAAATTATTATTAAATTAATATTTTTAGAGGAAGTTGAAGAAGAAATAAACTTGATGGAGTTGGTAAAGGCAATTACCACTACTTCGGAATGCTTCCTTTAGATAAATTTTTAAGGGATCTATGTTTGATCATTTGGAAGGACCCTATCCTATTAACATGGATAAGGGTATTAATAATATATATGGTTTGGGCATTTTCAGGTAAGATAACTCTAAGTTGTGTAAACAAGTGAAGTATGGTGTTCCCTTTTATAATTAATGTGGGTACACTTAAGAAATTTCTCAAGATATTAAAATAAAATAAAATTATTCTCGCTACAAGTGCATCCAAGTTGCTTATAAATTAACATTTAATGAAATTTTATATCATATATTATTTTAATTGACATTTTTTAGTATTTTTTGGAGTTATTTTAATTTTAATAAGATATTCTATTAATTAAATTTCATTATTGCCAATTTTTACACTATTCAATACAATGACATTAATAAAATAAATAAAACAAGATAACCTCAAAAAAATTATTTCCATATATATATAATATACCTTTTTAATCCTTAAAATTCGTTAATTTTATTGATTATCACAAATTATGTTTATTTTAACATTTTTTATATTATTTACTTGTCTTTTCCTTTAATCGAATAATTACTCCATCATCGTTATATAATTATTTAATCTAATAATGAAATCAATAAAATTTAAAAATTAATTATCATTATGTATATAGTGTTTTTATATATAAAAATAATATTTATATTATATTATATACTCAGGATAACACCATATTAATAATGTAATAGTCATTTAGAACCTTAATGTGAATTCTTTGACTTTTCTTTAAATAGGATATTAAAAATATCATAACCTCATAAAAATGGAAAACATTGCTCATATAATTTACATAACCTCATAAAATATCATAACCTCATAAAAATATCGTAACCTCATAAAAATGAAAAAATAATTATCATTAGCATCATTTTATTGTCCTTGTAATTTGTTTTGAACGAAAACTACATAATTCACACTTTTATATCATAACATAAATTACCAAGATTAATATAAATATTGGCCAAAAATAAAAGGATAATATTTTAAAAAATTCACCACATTATTTAAAATATTTAATCCATTTCTCAAAATTAGAAACCAATAATTTTTATTATTTAATTCAAAATTAATCACGTAAAATGTAATAAAAATGGCTTTCTTGAAAATTGAGTTTTTAATCCCAAAAATATACTAATAAAAAAATATGGTATAAGGATAATTAAAACGTAATTAATTAGATTATAACTAGATAAATTTTTCTTAGTTTCATTTTAGACCAAATTTGAACAGTAAGTGGATTTTTTAAAATTATTCAAATGACAGTATTATAAGAATCATTATTTTTCCCTATACATTGAAAATCATACATTTTAGAAAATTACCAAAAATTCACTATAACAAAAAAATCAATGATTTCCAAAAAATGTATAATTTTACCAACTAAATTTTTTAAAAGTTTAAAATATTAATTTTATTTATTTTCAAACAAAAAACAATAAAATTAATTATGAATAAAACCTATGTTTTAATAATAAAATGAATTTATATAAATTTTTATTATTTCCTTTGAATTAATTAATATATTTTCATTGAATAAAAAAATTAGAATATAGTTATTTCTTTTCAGTTACTCTAATTTAATTTTTTTTCAACAATCATGTAGAAAAAATAATACTTACTAGTAAATCGTAGTTACTTTAAGCTCAACATTGTGTGAAAATTAATATATAAAAGAAATTAAATTTATTTAAAAATAAACATATGATAAAATAATTTTGTGTTACAACATCTAAATCACACTGTTCAGAGTGTCTTACCATGTTCATTGTGATCACATAAGCAATACTCATTGTAAGAAACTGGGGATCACTTGACAATAAATTAAGAAGTGCAAGTATACGTGAAAGGGAATATGTGGATGAGTTCATAATTTAATGTGGATTAGAGTCTATAAATGGATCTGAATATCAAGTAGTGATTTTATTTGGACTGAGGGAATCTCATGATTGGGCCTAAAATAGAGCATCCATGTGTCAATATGGATCATGTGATGGCTGGAATCATGCCAGAAATAGTTCTAAAAAATTAATTCCTCACATTGCTCGAGTCCATTTAGTAGAGTGGGATATTTTATAATATTGATGTTGAGACCAATATTTGTAATTTGGGTGTCTCTATAAATAGTATAATAATATGAATAATTCATTGCATTATTTATAGTGTGAAAATTCTCAACAAATAGATCTTATATGAAAATTATGTGGTTAGTTCTAATCCATACGTAGTGATGGGCTGCATTTTTTTATTTCAATTGGAATATAGATTGTAGATTTAGGTGTCACATTGTATCCAATGGAAATAAGATTCATGATACACATAGTTTTTAATGGTAAAATCCTTGTATTGGTCTAGCCCATATGTTGATAGGGGACTTTTTAACATTCTATATGTTATGTCTGGACAAAAGATTTCAGATCTTTCCATTAATAAATATCATTAAATAACATAAACCCGTCCATACATAGTTCTTGATTGTAAAATACTTCATGTTTGTCTTACCCATTAACATAGAGGGTGTTTTTTCTATTTATATTATGGATCGACTCGGGATTGGAGATCCGAGCACCACTACTTATCCTGTAATAATATAAATCAGTCCACATGTAGTCCTTGAATAGAAAATTCTCCACACATATTTGACTAATACATAGAGAGTGGGTATATTCCTATTTATATTATGGATGTACCAAACATTACATATATATGTGTCACTATATTTCTTGAAATAAAAAGAATCAAGACACATTTATTTTCTTAAATAGTTCCCATATGTTGATTTGAATCCCACAATGGGATGTTGGTGTATCATTTTTTATTCATAGATCGAGCTCATGTATAGTGAATTTCCAACGAAGTAAAATCTCTGATCAGGAAAGAAGAAATTTTATTGTGAATGTGCCTCTTATTTAAAAATCAAATGTGACAACTGTTACCTAATCCTATGGGAAGGTGGGTGATTTTAATCCATCATTGTCACTCATCAATCCTATTACAGAGGATCCAATTATTCTTAGGTTGGTGATTTAGAAAAAAATTCCCCATTCCTTATAGGATGGGGTTGGTTTGGAGACACCATTAATTTATTTAGGTAACTCTTTTTGTTTATTGAAATTGTAGATAAAGGTGGTGGTAAAAATTCCCCCAATCATGTGGGATTTCATCACTTCTAGAAATTTTACATGGGACTTTCTATTTTGATTCCGCAGATTTGGAACAATCCTGTATTAGTATGGATTGGGGGAAAGAACTCATTTTGATGGGGTTAACTTCTAATGGGGAGATTTTAGGTGATCTATGAATATGGAATTCATGTTTGATGTATATTCCCATTGTTCGATATTCCTTGATCTTGAGTATAAATATATTTGTATTTCTCTATTACAAGTAGATTTTCATCCTTAAATTAGAGGTGCTCCATTTTATTGACCAATTGTTCTATGCATTACCCAGTATCAAGATGTATCATGCAACTAAGACATTACAGGATGTGGTGTCTAGCGATCTTCACTTCCTTATGTATAGTGTAAATTAAAATTTTTTAAATTTTCCCCATATTTATATATTAATAACTAATGGAGCTTTTCCAATGTGTCACCAAAACATTTTCTTAATACTAAGAAAAACATATTTTTTCCAATTTATGTGATCTTCTAATATTGGATCACTAGATGTGGAAAATGTAACCATGTACATATAGAAAATGCTTTTATTTATGATATATAGGTAACCCACATATCCCATATATGGTAGGCCTCTATCATTTAATATCTAATACATCTCCAAGATATTTAGGCATCTATGAAGCATGAAATCCTCCTCAAACCCATCTGGGATCTCATAAAAAGTGGTAGATATGGGCCAAACTATATTTGGTGATTGTTTATTACTAACTCCATCCATATTTGAATATCCCCCCCCCCTTCTTCATTGGTTCCACAAGCTTCAACATGGTCATAACAAAGTGGTTTCTTCTTTGGGTTGACTTCCAACTAGGGAAAAGTTCTTCTGATAGTTGATGGGGAACTATATATGGTCTACCTTGGTTTTAAAGTTGTTTGGGAATGGGAATTATGTCATTTTTTGAGAGAGATATAATAATGGGGAGTTTTTCAATGGTGGATATCAGGATAAGAGTTCTTGTGATCAATATATGCAATACCATGAGGATGATTGTTTATGTTACAATCAACTTTATCTTTGTAATATGATTCAATAGACTTAATAGTGGTTGTTTATATGTGTCGTACTGCCTCAAGGACACTAGAATTGAGTAGATTAGATATATGAGACTAATTTTTCTTCATGGTCATAATATTCTAACCTAAAATTTGGGGTTTATTAGTTATATAAGACTGTGAAAGGATGGTCTTCAGAATATGCTAATAATTTTTTGGTTTTGTGAAGATATGATCACGCTACTAAGAGGATGGTGGTAAATTCTAATGAACTTATATATCATTGGAAGGGGTATGAGAATAACACTGAGTGGTTTCAAGAATATGTAAGTAAATCCTGGTAGAATCAGGGGTTTGAGATAGTTTAAAATATGCATTCCTTATCAAAATATGTCAACAAACCACTAGAATGAGAAATGGGGTATAATCCTCCTTTTATATAGCCTTACAAAAATATATATGTAGTCATTTATTGGAATCTTTAGGAATGTGATATTGTTCTTATAAGCTACTTTATTATCAACTAGCTTCATAAATATGGTTTTTTTCCTTCCCTGAGATAAATTACATAATATTTATATATTCCTCAATTAAAGGAGGATAATGATTCTAGTGTTGTTCCTTTAGAGTATGTCATTTTCATTCTTCGATATGAATGTACACATGTACTGAGGCATGTACCCATATGAGTTGGTGAGGCCCAGATGAAATGGGTATATGATCTCAACTCTTATCATCACCCTTCATTGAAATATACAAATAATTCTCATATAAGGTAGAAAGAATGTGAACTTTCTCCAAAGTAGCTACCTGTTCATGTTTACAATGATGGTGTGCTATCCCAGTTATTGGGAAAGGAATGTGTTCATGTACCTATATCATCACTGAAATCTACATGAGGATATCCTTTTTCACCATTAAAAGGTATTTTAACTTCTTCTATGTACATACTAGAATATATTTATACATTCACTCAGTTCACATGATATATTGTTCAATGTATTGGATTGATGTGAATAATATTTCCCACTCCTGTCCTCTTTATTCAATCATAATATGAAAATTGTCTTTAATCAGATAGGAGTGAACATGCCTTTTCCACATGATTTCTACATAGATATGATATAATAATTTTCTTAATAAATCATGGATTTATCTTTCTCATTGGTTTTTATTGGGATATGTCAGGATACTTCATTGTTAGAGGAATGGATATGAGACTAGTCCCTCAGGTCTGTATTTTTCTAAATATGACAAGGATTCCTGGATTCTCAGATATGTTTTTACATGGTGGAGACATTTTGGGTAACATCCATAGTAGGTGATTGAGGGGAATTAGTGGTCCTTTGATATTTCATGGATCAATATTTTATAATATTAGTGGTATATTCATTGCCAATATAACTTCCTCCTAATGTTGAAAATATCTCACATATATTAAAATGTCACAATGTATACCATACTCTAACTAGGATGTGTTCTATATAGTTTCATTTAATATATTAAAGTTGTTTTTTTAGTTTAATGTCTGGTGACATGGATGTTTTCATTTTGTTCAATATTAGGTGAATATGACGTTATCCTAATGTTTAACTTCATGTCATTAGGATTTTGTTATATAGTTTAACTTAATTTAACATGGAACATTATCATTCAAAAAAATTAGTTGGGTAACTTTTCTAATGGATTTCATATTACTCTTATGCATGTTCCATAGGTTTTAGGATGTTCTAACTCTATCTATAATTCATTTACCATCTTCTCTAGCCAATATTTAAATCTAAATAATCTCTCTAGTCTATTCCTGAGATGTTAGTGGAAGGGGAATTGATTGTAATATCATGTCATTTCTAACTCATGTGGCCTCATCATTACTAAGGGTTATATAAAATCATTCTCCATTATATTTTTAAATCCATTGGTGTTAGGTTCTTTCTATAAGAAATAGGAATTATTTCATCTTGTGCTGAGAAATGCCTATCTATCACTGGGGGATATGTGGTCCATATTTTGCATCCCAAATTTTGTTTCCATTTTGGAGTTATCACATGAAATGCATGGGGATTTAGGTGTCTATGGATCAATAATCTCCTAATTTATCTAATCTTGAATCACATTTTTTACGTTAAACAAACTTTCTATTGTATACCCAATATTTTTGTGGTAGGGATAGTGATCATAATGGCCTATCAACTCTGACTCATTTGCATTTCTCATTATTAGTAGTTCAATAAAATCATTCTCCATAGCATTGACAATGTTCCTAGGGGAATGTTTTGGATGGATAGAACGTACCTTTCCCTTTCTATCATCAAAATATGGGTTACTATACTACTTTTCCCATGTGTTATATATTCATATATGGGAATGGGGTCGTGGACGTGTTTTGAGCCCTAGATGCAAAGCCCCAATATTTTTTAGTTCTAGGGTAGGTGAGAATGTATTGGTGACCATGGATGATGTAGGCACTACCCCCTAATTGCAGGAACCTAACTCTCTTGGGGAATTTTAAGAAATTTCTGAGGACGTATGGTTTCCAAAGTACCCATAGTGAGGGCATGGAATGTTTTGTAATTCCCTCATACATATAGTATAGGGTGAGGTGGAAACAAACTAGATTTCACCAGATGAGGAAAGAGAGAATATGAAAATTCCCTCATCCCAATTGCGTGGGGCACCTCACAATAAGGTGGACCTCTGTATGAAGGTGTTGATCTGTTATGTAACTAAAGTAATCCATATAAAATTCATTTATTTATTTACCATTGATCCTCATTGTACCAATTTATTTTTGTGACCCATTCGTCCATGGAAATTTCGTTGTCATCCTTACAGGACTGACTAGAAAGAAAGACTGCCTCTCCTATGTTAATGCTAGGGTTAGAATATGATGGTGGGAGTCTCAACATGGTCTCCAGAGACTGAATCCTTTGTTTCTATAGGAAATATCCCTAATGAATTTACACTCTAAATTACTAACATGGTCAATAATACCATTTGTAGATTTATTAGAAACAATAGTGTGCTCATATAGATCAAATGATAAGTCCTCATTTTCAGTTCATATCATATTGATGGTGACAAAGGTGGGATGATAGCCTCTTCAATGGAGCATCTCATTTTATGTGTTACCTTCTCATTTGTTGTTTGGTGGATCTATTATCATTGAACTGTTTAGTGGTTCGGTGCCCACTATACCATTATTTGGGTATAAAATTATTGTATAGTTTTGTTTTTTGGTGTAGGTTGTACCATTTGGGGATTAATAGCCTCTATTAATTATGATCGCATGGTTAAAAATGATAAAAATTCCCTCATCCCTACGGGATGGGGTTCCTGGTGGGATTTCATTATCGCTAAGGCTTCCTCCCGTAAAGTCATTAGCTCCTCACAAGTGGTTATACATGATTTATTCTATTCCACAATAACGATTCACTTATGGATCTCAGACACATTGGTGGTGTTGGGGATATAATCCTACCCCAGAGTTTTATTATTTGGATACCCCCAGCATTCCCTCTTATTGGATTCCCCAATATGGATTGTTGGACTGGTCACAACTTCCTTCTATCCCTTATATAATCGAGATAATATATTGATGAGGATGAATATAATTGATAGGATTTCTTCAAGATAGATATATATTTGTAGATTTTATGTAGTGACTGTCCTCTCCCACCTCCTTCAGGTAGGGAAGGTCTGTGTTATCTCACTCTAGGGATAATCTGGCAGAGTTTTTTAATGTAAAAACAGAGAGCCACATATTCTCCTATGGTATATCCTATTAAATATGGTTGGTTTAGATTCATACACTAGAGGAAATCATGATATACCTACAATTTTAGGATGATGACATTTTTGTGGTACTCCTAGAACAAGGTGTTGACACAATTTCAATGGAGGTGTTGTGTTGATAATAGTGTACATTGGGGCCTTGCGACCATGGATTCCAGGGAGCATTATGAACATGATAGATGTGTCATATTATTGTTCAAAGAATGATTGGTTTTTGTAGGAATCACAGTATTTTACAGGAATCTCAAAATCCATTTTCACATTTGATGATGACCTCTATATTATAAAAATTCTTGAAATTCATGTTGAAGAAAAGGTCACGTTATTATTGTAGAATCATATATAAAATTGCATAGTTTATCAATTAATTGCATTATTAAAGGATCAATAGGTGGTCCCCTTTCTTTATGGATGCTTTAGCATAGTTAAAATATTTTAGATTGGGTTTTCCAATTTGTTTCATCTATATATTCTTGTCTAGAGATTTATTGGGTGGGGCTCATTATAGTTTCACAGTTATTAACATCAATAAGGTTTTTCTAAAGAAACAACAGAAAATTTCAACATCTGTAACATGGCACAAGCCTACTTTTTAATGGAAGGTTGTCATTCGAGGTTTCAAAACCCTATGATTTTTAGAAAATAACATTACTTAAGATAATCATTGTTCTAGATCCCCACACCCATTTTGGGAGGAATTTTTCCTGCATTGAGACTCTATTATAGATTTCTGATAAGTTCATGAATCCTTCCCAATCCTTGATAGTAGATTTGTTACCATTGTTCCAATAACTTTATAAAGACCATGTGTTGACATGAACATCTACGTGTATAACAGATTATCTATTATTTTATTATCTATTTATATAGCCTCATATTATGGCCATATTTATTCTTTCTAGGGTTAATTGTCTTCTTAAGTAGGTTAGTAGGGTCCTAGAGATGGTATTGAACCTCTATGAGGAATCCTACATATCCTGTGAGGATAGAAATCAAAACCCATGTAGTCCGTTTGAAAAATTCTAAGGTTATATGATAGGACTGTACCTTGTAGTTTAATTTCTTGTGGTAAGGACATAAATAATAGGCATGAGCCTTGAAAAGGAATCCTATATATCTTTTTATGATATGAATAATCATTAATTATGTTTTTGTTATGGGCATATGCATTGGGAAATGTGTGATATTATAGATATTGAGTGGGACTTATGCTTATAAGGATTCCCAAAACTGACTCATTGATATTACAACACATTGATTGATGATGAGATGTAATCACGATTGCACCCCAATGATGTTCCTGTATTGGGGGAATTCACATCATTCTATTGGTGTAATATTTACCAATATGTAAGGCCATGTGATTCATGATTGGTGTTGTAATAATGAGATAGTGGATGATTGGACACATCCCATGGGAAAAAAATTTATAATGATTACACATTAATGTTTTTCTTGGAGAGGTATAATTACAAGCCTTGTAGAGAATATGAAATTGATATTTCTCTTTTTGAATGTGTCATACATATCCTATTAATAAAAAAGGAATTAGAGCCATTTTATTTTAACATTTAACTTACCCAATTATGGGTTTAAGGTACTTGTGGGTATAGTTTTGGAATATATTTTTGAGGATGCCTATGTGTAAGCCCACTTATCTTCTCCTGATGGACATGGGAGGATGATAGAATCATAAGTGAATTTATCACCATTATTTAAGAGTATTTGGTATATGGAGGGATTATACCAAGGTGGATTCTCATTAGAGATTAGGCCATAGGAAGGCATCCTACGTATCGAGCATATAAAATGAATTTGTATCCTTATAGTTTAGTTAACTCTATACCTACTTATAGGTTGGTTTATGTGATCAAACTAAAATGGATTTTTAGTATCCTCATGTTTTAAGATAGATACGTAGTTATATTAGGATGGATTCCCATGTTACATATTCATTTTCAATCCTTTGATGGATATTGTGATATGGTGATTGTGAATGGTCTATCAAATATGTTTGGTATAACACAATTTCCCTTTCGAACTGAGTTCAAATGTCATAGGGAATCATCAAAATATGTAATGGGTGTCTTCCAAACATGTCATGATTGTTTTTTGAGCATGTCTTGGTTGTCTTCCTTACATGTTAGAGGTTCATTACAAGACCGGCATAGATATGTCCAAATTTAATCATCTGACCAATGATTACATGTGTAAATTACTATGTGTGAGTGAAGAAAACATGTCCAGGTCATTTCATTTTATTAATTAAGACAAGTCTAGGGAGCCTCACAAGACCAATGAAAGCCTGTTTAGGCCTTTTTTCATGGTCGAGTATAACATGTCCAGGGATTCTTGCATGATCAAAGGAGACATATCTGGAGCCTTTTGCATGATTAAGGATGACATGTCTAGGGTTCTTCACATGAAAAATGAATTCTTGTTCCGGTACATTCACATGATCAATCCCTACATGTCTTGGATTCCTCGTATAATCAAACAAATGTGTCCAAGGAATTTCCCATGATCATGGTCAATATGTTTCGGGTGTCTCATATGATCAATATAGACATGACCATGGCAATTCATGTAATCATGGATGACATGTCAAAATTTATTCATGTTATCTAGGTAAATATTCCAAATGGTTGGTGAATGATTATATAGTGAGATAATATAGGGGTCACCCACTTGCGTAATTACTTCACATGAATGTTTTTTCTTCGGTGAGGATTTTCAAGATATGAGGGGTTCATAGTCAAAAGTCATGTCAAGTCAAAAAATCCTAAGGTTTTCATGGGAATGGTAGTGCATGTCCACATATGTTCAAATTTATTGGAAAAGGTCCCATGATAGAATTTCATGATGAGGAAAACATATCTGGGGTTATATGAAGACATTATTAGACTGAGGATTTTCATGTTAATGCTTCCTGCCAAGGAGATGTTCTTAAAAGCCGCATACATGCACCTCAGAACGGAGGGATTGTATAGCCATGATTTTTTAATGGAATTACTTGATCTTAAGGGGATCACATGGTGGAATATCATAATGGAATCTCATGACGGTCTCTATAAATGAGAGTCATGAATTTTTTTAGAGATATTATCTTATGGAATTATCCCACCCATCTTATGCTAATCCACTATAGTTATTCATTTCTACCTATCCCACTATTATTATTATTATTTTCTAGTGGATAATTGATTTATATAGGTTTATTTGGACACAAATATCAACACGTATCATGGTGAAGGAACTGCAGGCATCAGCTTGAGACGGTGGAGTGATCCGAATAGAAAACCTGATATTAGGTTCTCACAATTGGGAGTTATATTATTTTTTATGTGAATCTCTGTTGTTGTCAAAATATAATCAAGTTATAATCACAGTTTTATTGCATTATCCTTTTTACCTATTAGGATATCTTCTCATGGTTTTTTCATCAACTTCACCAGATCACGTGATGTGTTGGTTGATCATCAAAACCATCAAAATATAAAATGGTGTCTTTATATAGTTTAATGAAAATTTCTCTAAGGATGAAGGCTAAAAGTGATCTCCATTTCGATCAATTCATGGCTCTGTAAATGTCTATAAAATATTCATGTTATCTTTTTAATCTCAAAAGTTTTGTTCATGTGATGTATTTGATGGTCATGCGACACTAGAAAGATAAGTTGTCCACATAATCCATAATGCTTCATGTGACGACTACCTTGATGATGACACTTTTTCCAAGAAAAAAACAAGTTCTTTAAAGATGTATATTAGATTATCAGTGGATCAGGGGATATATGATGACATGAAATTCAATTATTCAGATGATCAATGAACTCCATGTGATGGTTCACATGCAATATGAATAGAGGATTTGGATCATTATGGTATCAATGCAGTTTGTTTTTCCCTCTTTAAAATATCTCTTATGAACTATAGGTCAAGGAAGATGTATGTTGTGTCAGGAAAACATTAGGTGTGACTGACAACATTGAATCAATCCATCGATGTGAATGGTAGATAGATAGAGGTTGAAGACGATGTAGGGGAATGATCAGATGGACCATATTGATTTGATCAGATGGATGTTCTTTTTTCTATATGTTTTTTATAGAGGAATAATCCCACACCCAAATTAAATCCCACATAAATTTTTCAAATTGATGGACCATGTTTAAATTCTCTTTTTATTTCATCGCTTTATCAAGCTAGTTGTAGGGATATCACCAGTAAAATATACACTTGTGCCCTCATCAGCCACTTTGGGGTATTCTTGTGGCCCACTTTGTTACCAATTACACACACCATGTTCCATCACAACAAGTTTTATGAAATTCCATACCTTTTTAGCTATCAAGATGGATATGTTGGCTCCTATATCATGGTTGTAGTGACACCCACATGTTCCCCTAGTTGGGTAGGTTGGATGGTTAGCTTGGATGGCCATTTTTTTGGATAAGGGCATATCCAAATGCATAAAATAAAAAAATGAAGTAAAATGAGTAAAATATGGTCCATAATGTGGTACCCAAATAAAATTAATCCCAATATCAAGCCTTAATGTGGAATATATCAACATTTTTTCATGAGGTTCACACTTATTAAATCACTACCAACAAAGTGTCTGGTGCATAATTATTGGTGAAAATATATAGCATTGGCTATGTCTTATTAATTTTTCACCCTTTGGAAGGGTGATGGGATATTTATGGAAAATAGAAACCGATTCAGTGATGTTCTTTATTTTTAATATATATAGAATCAAATGATAGACTTAAATCATATAGATTTATAATGAGACTTCATCCTAGAATATAATCTCGTTATTTTTTATTGATAATACTAACTTATTCTATGGTTTCATATTAATCATTCATGGTGTTGATCAATTAGAATTGGATTTTGGGGTTTGTTGGGGTTTCATATATGCCTATTGGAATTTATAATATCCTATCAAAGGATAATCTGATGTCTGATAAACCAAGAATAGGGAATCGTAGTGGATCTAGTCATTAATATCAGTCTCTATCACAAATAATTTTAGGTAGTGGGTATCTCTTCAAAAACACGTATGGAAATACAGGGAATGTTTGGTCTCCATTAGAAGTATCCCCTAAATCTTGTTATTTATGTGGGTGACTTGGGTAATTATAATTTTTTTTCATGTTAACCCTAATTCCGGAAGAAATATAGGTGTGTTAATTCCCATAGGATCCACAACTCATCCATGTGTCTTTAAGGTAGATGGACCCTATGCTAAGTGACATAAAGGCGAGGTAAATTCAATTTATTTGTATATTTATCTAAGCAAAATAATCCAATATAAAAAAATAAAAAATACTCAAATTGAGGGTAAGGGATTAGTTTTTTTAAACCATCTCTAGTTTAATATGATACATGACTTATATAAGTGAGATAAACCATTCCTATTACGTCATCTATAGTTTTATCTTTTATTGATTATGATTATACTCTACGTTTTGTATATCCATTTTTCCTTAAATTCTTGAAACATATATCAAATAACATTCCATATATTATGTAGACAGGGACACCCCTAATGATAATAAAACTGGAAATATAATATTTCTATTCTTGTATGGTATCGATATAAGAAGTGGAAATGAAATATGAATTTCTCGATATCAATATAGATCGTTTAAAAATAATTATTTCAATGAATTAGATGGTTTATTTTTTTTATTATTCAGGGATTATTACCATCTTCAATGGGATCTCTCATATGTTTCAAGAGTATTTGGATCAATGATTATGTCTCAAAGGAACACCAAATCTGAAAGTTGTAAGAATAAAATATATGTTTCTACCCATTTTAGTTACGGTAGATGAATGCAAATTTTTTATCAATCTTCATCCAATGGTTACGTAGTTTCCAAGGAAATCATTATGCTTTCCCAGAGAATAATAAGTTATGCATTTCAACTATCTAGTTCCCAAAACACCATAAATTTCATTACCATATTACCATATAACCCCTAAATAATTAATTATATTAAAAAAATTATCGATAGTTTGGAATCCATGGTATTTATTCATCCATGAATATCTCCAAGGATTTCCCTGGTAATTGTTTCCATGAATGTGGAAATAAATTTGTTCCTATGCATTAAATATTGAAAACAATATCATTTTATTATTGAGAATAAACATATTTTTCCCTATATTGATGATATTCTTTATTGGATAAAGAGAAAAGTTGGTTATTTAAGATAAAAATTTGTTCAATATTTTTTTATCACACTATGAAATTATAATTTATTTTATTTCCTAAAAATAAACTTGATATCTTGTGTTATATACAATAATGAGCTTCGAAAAACCTCAATATATAATTATTTAAATATAACTATTTGGAACTAGTTATTATTTTGTATGGAATGAATAAGAATATTCCTATAATAAAATATAGTGCGGATATTTTTTCTTAATAAAATGAATAATAAATCATACGTTGATTCTAAATTGGTTAGTAATGAAGAAAAAAGGTTTTATAGGAAAAAACATATTTTTTATAAAATTATTTTTTCGGCGCTTTGTATTTTTGTGTTAATATAAAAAATTAATCACTATTTATATATTTTTATATTTATATATGAATAATAAAATAACAATTTTAATGAATCAAAATTCATTGAATGAGAAAAAATATTATGCTTCAAAAAATTGTTTTCTTCCAAAATGGGTTTTTCATTTTATGTCTGGATATTATTAATAATTTATATCACGTTTGGAATGTTTATATAAATAAATTTTAATAAAAATTGATATAATAATGTTATAATATTATTATTTTTTTGGATTTTTCTAAAAATATATTTTTTTGATTTAATAGTCAAAATTTTTGATTTGTTGAAACTATCATTTATTTTCATTAAAATAATTAATGTAAAATTTCCATTATGTTTTATAAAATGTTATAAAGTGAAATTAAATCAATTTATAGAAAAAAAATATTATTAATTCTATATTAATAATCATTATATTTTATTTTCTTCTAAATTCATTTTAAGGATTAAAAACTCAATTATCTAAAAACTATTTTTAATTATATTTTACAAACATATATTAAAATTCATATCTACCAATTAAAATATTTCTATCATTAAAAATAAATTTAAATTTTTTAATCGTAATGTCCAAAATAATTTATTAGTTCAATATTATTATTTTTCAAATGAATAAGTTACCGAGAACAAAATTAGTCATCTCTTTAGGGGGAATATAAAGTAAAAGCAATAATTAAGTATAAAATTGTAAAATACAAAGATGTTTTTCCATTATTTATTTTTAAAGGTTTTGTCTAAATATTCTACTACACAGACTATATTTTGAGGCTTTCATTTAAATATTTCTCTGATTCAAAGTGAAATAAGTGTTATAATTTATAAAATGTCATTTTTTCTCAATTAATATCTGTAACACCCTAAGATTTTATGAGAAGTATTCTTTTTAATTTATTTTATGTCTTGTGTTTTATGCTACACCATGATTATCTTGCGCTATATGAAACACTGTATTAGCTTGCAGTATACGCAACACTATTCTTGGATCGTGTTACACACAATTTCAAGTTCGTTTGATAGAAGTTATTCTACACAACATTGAGTGTCTATATATATATATATATATATATATATATATATTCAATGTATAAATGAAATATGGTTGGATTCCATTATACGCAACAACAAAGGAATATTGAACTATACGCAACCCGGACATGGCGTGCATTACCTGCAATCACAACCTTCCCCGATAGCGTGTGTTGTGCGCAATATTGAGTTTCACTATACAACAATATATTATTAAAATATTATATAAACTTGCCGTTATGAATAGTAATACCCACTTTTTGAAATTTTATAAATTTTATCTTCAAAAATGGACTTCATATTTGGATTCTGAATATCGAAATTATTCTAGGGTGAATTTTTGGTATTTTTCTGAAAACTTCCAATTTTTTATGAAAAGTAAAAAACACTGAGTTATAGTTTAAAACCGAATTTTTACTTAAATAATTATTTATTTTATTTAAATTTATGTTAGGTTAAAATAGATACATAATACCTATATATGTTCAATGTAATTCATTGGAGTCATTTAATAATAATTTTCGATATATAAAAAATTTATTGAACTTTTAACCGTCTTTTACCCACCTCCAAGGAGAATTTTCAAATTTACAAAAAAATTAATTTTACCACTTCTACGAGTGGAATTTGAAAAATCCAAGAGACACGGTTGATATCAGTAAGTAAAATCTGGTTCAATAAGATAATTTTTTTTGGTGAATAACAACTTTTTACTTTTATTTACCACAGTTAAAAATAAATAGGGTAATTTAGGGTAAAAATGATATTATTATTACACTAACTCATGTCCTAATTCTATTATATATGTGTAATTCAACCAAGAAAAACCGTCGGAATAAAATATGACCCTTTAAGTCCACTTGGATTATATTAGGACACTTATTAATATTTTATTCAAGGAGGAGTTAAAAGAGTTAAAATCAAAATTTAATAACAAAAACATTTTTAATATAGTTTAATACATAAAATAAATTCATATATAAATATTCATTATAAATATAAAATTATTTCCTACATAATGGTATTTTATTTATAGTTTTTAGACATTGAATAATTTATTTTATTTATAACACAATGATGATGCAGTAATTACCTTACTAATGAAATATTAACATAATTGATATTATAAATACCCAAATAAATGTAATTTGAGACTTTTTATGAATTACACCAATTTTCTTGGTTAATATCACATATTAGGGTTGGTTAGATGATTTTTTTCGAAGTAATAATGCTTTTATGAATTTAAAAAAAACACAATACCAAATTGTGTCAAAATTGACATAAAAGAGTTTTTAAATCAAATATTATATTATTAATTGTTATTCTATTCCTAAAAATCTATTGTTCGTCCAAAAGACTTATATAATAATATATATGACATTAAAGAACAAATTGGGTTTCTATTAGTAGTTTATAATAAGTTTATTAACCATACAGTGTAAGAATACAAGAACACATGGTAAAAGTTAAATTATTTAACTTAGAGTTAAATCTAAATTACAAGGATAAAATGGTAACCTAAACTTTTCTAAAACCTATTGGATGAGATTATTTCGACCCATACTCACCCTTTCCCCGAAATAAGTCACTTTGGAGCCATTATAAACCGAATATGACTTTATTATAAAATAATATTTTATGTTTTTCCTAAGGTTCCACTCACCTCTCTTATAATGGGCACTCCCTCTTCTCTCACATTCACTCCTCCCAAGCCATTTGGATCGACCAAAACCTGCCCAAATACACTCTAAAATGTCCTCCCTTAAAACTAGATGCCTTTCTCTAGTCATAAATCCAACCTAATGAGCCCTTTTGATCAAATCAAAATGAAGAACCTGAAGAAGAGGTAAATATCTCACCACCTATTTCAAGTTCCTTTCTTCTTCCACTTCCTCCTTCTTTGTTGTTTCCATTATAAAATAATAACTCCATTATGTTCTATATACTGTGATGCTATTATAAAAATTTTACAACCATATTAGTTATTTTATCCATCCTATGAATTAAAAATTCACCACATGTGCGTACGTACGACTTGCCGTCTCCATGTCGTGGTGTAGTTTGTTATTCAAACAATTTCATCATTTTGATGGGTATAATAATGAGTATAAATTATATAAATAATAAATATAACATTATTATGATTCTGTATATATGATATACCATCCAATTATATATGATTTTAATATCAGAAAAATGATATTATTGCTCGTGTGTACGTATGGACTACCGTCTCCACGAACGCGATGAGATTTATTTTCCATAATTAACCATTAAAGTACGATTATAAAATATATATAAAAAATAAACATTAAATATATTACATAAATTTTATACTGTATTTATGTACATATATGTTTCATTTAAATAATTCCATTCAATTCAATAAGGAATCAAAAACAGCGTTCATGCGTACGTACGGACTACCATCTCCATGAACGGTGTATTTCATTCCATTTATTTATCTATCATATATATTTATATCATTTATATATATTATATATAAATCATGTTTTAAATTATGTAATTAAGTAAATCATGATATAAGTAATAATATTAGTAACAACAAGTTGAAACACGTATGATAAATGAACTGATTTTTCCCAAAACGTTGCTTTTACATGGAATTTACAAAAGAACGGGTTATATAATGTCATAATTGAATCATATATGATATCATAAATATTATTATGGTTATGTTACAAGTTAATAATATGTTTAAACACACTATACAATAATCTCGTACACATACGGAAGAAATTGGAAATAAGGTAAGGGATAAGTTTTGCAAAACTCATTTTTATCCGAGATTTCTTATACGTAAGTATTTATTGGGTTTATATTTTTCATCCAGGTCCATAAAAAATGTTTTTCATAAAGCGTTTAATATTATTTCATGTATATTTAAATTCATGTTTACCCCTCTTTCACTTTAACATTGTGTTATGGAAGGAATCTTTCTTTTTTTACCATATAAGTTACTTTTGACTTTTCCAGCAAAAGTACGAGAAAAATGTTTTTTTAACTTATACAGTGTGAATGGATTTTTAAGGTTTCATAATGACTTATTTCAATGAATCTTCTTCTGCAAATTTTCATAATTATTTTCCAAAAAATACTTTTCTTTTAAAATTTCATGGCATTTTGAGAAATGAAATTTATTTTGAAGAAGAAAGGATATTTTCCTCAAGTATTTATTTCAAGTGTTTTATCAAAACTACTTTCCATCTAAGATGACATTATTTAGTATTTTTATGTTTCAAGTATAATTTTCCTATTATTTAAATGTTTTGAAATTTTTTATGAGGATATTATATCTATTTGTTTTATATGGATTATGTTATGATGGGATGATGTTTATGAAACCCAAATTATTCTTTCGGTTATTATGAATGAATTATGTTTATTTTATGGCACACGAAAGAATGATTTCATTATGAGATGGGTGGGACCTATATCTCCCTCCAATGAATTGGGTAAAGATCTATATCTGATGAGATAGACATGGATGGAATGACAAGTGAATCTAGTTCAGTAATACAGGGCTGGAATAGCAAGTAAACCTGGTTCAGTAATGGACTTTGTCCACTATGATGGTCTTGGCAATAATACCTTGGCTAATATGTAAATCATAACATGTGATTAATGGTTTCCACAATTAAATGTTTTATTCTCATGCTATTTTATCATGATTTATGTTATTTTATGATCTATGCCTTCTGTACTGACATTTTTTATGCCATTTCTCTATATTTTGATGTTTAAACTTTATGTTCATGTTTTTAATTTCAAATATATATGGTTTGTTTTATTTTCTTCATGATTACCGTTGCTGAGAATTTGAGCTCACCCTTTACATGTTTTCTTTTCCCCAAGATATAAATAATGTTTTTAGGTAACAAAACAAAATGGGAAAACCTTTATGGGATATGTTGAAGATCTTTTCACCATGATTAAAAGATTGTGTTCTGAGTTTCCAAAAACACTAAACTATTACAAGCCTTGGTTGTCTATTATTGTTATATATTATGTATTCTTAAAAATGTAATGTAATGTTCATGTACGTCATGTTTGGTTCTCTATAGTTGGTATCAAAGGAAAGGTATAGATAACCTTTGGAAACTAGGATCCAAAAATTTTAGTGTGATCCCTAGAGATATTTCTAATGTATGTCTAGGGATGTCCCTAAGGATAAGTATAAGTGTAGGTTATAGTCCTCGAATTACGATAATGATCTTAGAATTTAACCTAAGATATTGGATATTGAAGTTACTCCACCTTGATTATGTTGTTTTCCTAGTATGATTTTTTCCTCTCACACTATTCTTATTTGGTTTTAGAAAATGGCTGGAAACATGAAGCTTCATGATAATGGAAGATATGATGGAAAATGGAATGATATTCTTCATGAGAAACAAAACAAAACGGGATTTGGAAGTCCAAACATCGTTATTATGCCTAATCAGAAATCTCATAATATGATGAATAATCTCAACTTTGGTAAGATTTTAGACTCAACTAATAAGAGAAATATGGAGTTTCATGATGATCATAGAGGAACAAAAGTTCAATTTTCTTCATGTAAATTATATGGGAAGAGGCATTAGGGATAATGTTTCAAAGGAACTGGAAGATGATTTGGGTGTGGAATGGAAGGACAAAAATCCAGTAATTTCAAAGGAAAAGGTTCAGTTAACACCATGGACAAGGATAATGGTATTTCCAAGATATCAACAACGGTTTAATGTTTTTAATGTGGAATGTAAGGCCATTATGTAAACCAATTCCCTAAGGGAAAGTCTCATGAAGAGAATCATCATGGTCATATGGGTATTATTTATGTTGATGATGATGAAGAGACTACAAATGATATGTGAGATGAAATAATTGTTCAAGATCATTCAATGGTTTAAGAAGGTAGTGAAATGATTGCATGTTTATCAATAATTATGTATGGTACTATGGAATAAAGAAACATCTATGGATATTTTCACTATTGTTTTTCCTATTGTATTTGAAATTATATGTTGAATGGTACCGGTAACCATGAAAAGTGATTTTGGAAAGAAGATAATATTCGCATAATTAAGGGATAAGGGGAAAATGAAATGTTTGATAGTATTCATGAGGTCATGACTGATATAAAGACTACGTGATATCATAGTTTGCGTATATAGATATTTGGGGAATTTGGTATGTGGAAAGAGTTAACTTTTGACCGCATTTATCTTTTCACTATGGTTCTATAGTAATTCATGTTTCAAAAGAATACATGATTATGGTATTCACATGTTTGAAATGTGACCAACAAGATATATCTTATGATATATTGGGGATAAATGATGTTATTCACGTGCTTGTTATATGAACTTTCAATTAATCGTTTTCTTTATACTATGAGTTTGGACCGAATTATTTTGGATAAGCATAAAGATTGAAATGAATTAAGTTAGAAATAAGATAGTATTATTTAATGATAGAACTTTTTTCGATATTATTGCAGGAATGTTATAATAATGTAGTTTTAGAAAAAGGGACAGCCTGTAGGATGGGCGAAAACCCGTCGCGTCGGACAAGGTTGCGGGAATTGAACCCACAACTGAAGTGATACAGGCCTTTATCACATACATCTTGCCTATAGGAAGTCCATGGTTTGTAGAAACTAGTTTTATTTTTTTATGTGGTATGATAGATGAAGTATAAGTCCATTTTTGGAATCATATTCGATTATACTCACCATAGATGGACTTATGTATATTTGATAACTTTTGATAATCTTTTTTTTGAGACAGATGGAATGACCCATCATTATATCACATGATCTGCTAACACTTCACGAATGACAAATTCAACTTCCTTTCTTTAAGATATGAAGTGGAAATCGTTCATGGAACGACCAACGGCGAGATTGTACCAAAATAAAGTATGTATTTTTTCTAATTAAAAAATTTCAACTGTAGGGAAATGATATTGTAAACCAAAAATGATACCCTAGTACCCTCATATCCGATGAATCAGATTGTACCTTATATTGTCAAAAAATTTATGGCTTTGTGATTGTTGGCTTTTTTATAGCCATGTTCTCTACCACTCTCTATCAGAACATAGTGGTTAGATTTCTCTTTTATATCCATATTTTCACCAATATTTTCCTATGAAGAAACCTAGTGATGAGTTAATTTGGTTATTCTTTATGTTTCTAAAATTCCATTTTAAAATTATTATATAGTATTCCTTTTTATTATGTGGGTTTCTATGAAATAAACTTTCAAGTAGTAAACGATTTATAACCCCGACGAATTTTGAGGGTGAAATTCATTTTAAGGGGGGTAGAATGTAACACCCTGAGATTTTATTAGAAGTATTTTTTTAATTTGTTTGATGTCTTGTGTTGTATTCTACACCAAGATTATCTTTCGCTATTTACAACACCATATTAGCTTGCAGTATATGAAACACAATTCTTGGATCGTGTTACACACAATTTCAAGTTTGTTTGATAGAAGTTATTCTACGCAATATTGAGTGTATATATATATATATTCAATGTATAAATGAAATATTTTTGGATTCTATTATACACAACAACAAAGGAATCTTGCTCTACATGCAACCCTGACTTGGCTTTCATTACACGCAATCGCGACCTTCTCCAATAGCGTGTGTTGTACACAATACCGAGTTTCACTAAACAACGATATGTTATTAAAATATTATATAAACTAGCTGTTATGGATAGTAATACCAAATTTTTCAAATTTTATAAATTTTATCTTTCAAAATGGACTTCATTTTTGGATTTGGAATTTTGAAATTAGCATAGGGTGAATTTTTGGTATTTTTCTAAAAACTTTCAATTTTTTGATGAAAAGTGAAAAACACCGAGTTATAGTTTAAAACCGAATTTTTATTCAAATAATTATTTATTTTATTTTATTTTATTTTAGTTAAAAATAGATACATAATTCCTATATAAGTTCAATGTAATTCATTGGAGTCATTTAATAACAATTTTAGATATATAAAAATTTTATTGAACTTTTTACCATCTTTTACCCACCTCCTATGAGAATATGAAAATATACATAAAATATAATTTTACCGCTTCTCTGAGTGGAATTTAAAAAATTTGAGAGACACGGTTGATATCATTATGTAAAATTTGGTTCAATACGATAAAAATAATCTTTGGTGAACAATAACTTTTTACTTTTATTTACCACGGTTAAAAGTAAATAGGGTAATTTAGGGTTAAAATGATATTATTATTACCCTAACACATGTAATAATTCTATTTTATAAGGATAATTCGACCAAAAACAACTTTATGAATAAAATATGACCCTTTTTTCCACATGGATTAGATTAGGACAATTATTATTAATTTATTTAAAGAAGTGTTAAAAGAGTTATAATCAAAATTTAATAACTAAAACATTTCTAATATAGGGTTATACAAAGATAAATTCTACTATAAATATTCATTAGAAAGATAAAACTATTTCCTATATAATGGTATTTTATTTTATATTTTTAGAAATTAAATAATTTCATTTATTTATGACACAATGATGATGTGGTAATTACCTTATTAATGAAATATTAACATAATTGATATTATAAATACTCAAATAAATGTACTTTGAAACTTTTTAGGATTTATACTCATTTCCGAGGTTAATATAACATATTAGGGTTAGTTATATGATATTTTCTCGAAGTAATAATGCTTTTATGAATTTAACAAAAAACAAAATACCAAATAGAGTCAAAATTGAAAAAAAATATTTTAAAAAAAATATTATATTATCAATTGTTATTATATTCATATAAATATAATGTTCAGTCAAAAGAAATATATAATTATATATATAACATTAATGAACCAATTGGGGTTCTATTGGCAGTTTATAGAATGTTTATTAACCATACAGTGTAGGAATATATGAAGACACTGTAATAGTTAAATTATTTTACTTAGAGTTAAATCTAAATGATAAGGTTAAAATGGTAACCTAAACTTGTCTAAAACCTATTGGATGAGAGGATTTCGACCCATTCCCACCCTAGCCTCTAAATAATTCACTTTATAGCCATTATAAACCTAATATGACTTTATTATTAAATAATATTTTATGTTTTTTCTAAGGTTCCCCTCACCTCTCTTATAAAAGGGCACTCCCTCTTCTCTCACAATCACTCCTCCCAAGCAATTTGGATCGGCCAAACCCTGCCCAAAAACCCTCTTATATATCCTACCTTCATCCTAGAGGAAATACTTTAGTCAGAAATCCAATATAAGGATCCCTTATGATCAAATCAAAAGGAAGAACCTGGGAAAGAGGTAAATATCTCCCCACTTATTTCAAGTTCCTTTCTTCTTCCACTACCTACTTCTTTGTTGTATTCATTATAAAATAATAAATCCAGTATCTTATATAATATGTGATGTTATTATAAAAATATAACAACCATATTAGTTATTTTATCCATCCTATGAATGAAAAAGTCACCACACGTGTGTACGTACGACTTACCGTCTCCACGTCGTGGTGTAGTTTGTTATTCAAACAATTTCATCATTTGGATGGGTATAATAATGACTATAAATGATATAAATAATAAATATAACACTATTATTATTCTTTATCTATGATATACCATAAAATTATATACGATTTTAATATCAAAAGAATGATATTGTTGCTCGTCCATACGTATGGACTACCGTCTCCACGAACGCGATGAGATTCATTTTCCAAAAATAACCATTCAAGTATGATTATAAAGTATATATAATAAATAATCATGAAATATATTACATAATAATTATACTGGATTTATTTACATATATGTTTAATTTACTTAATTACATTCAATTCAATAAGGAAATGAAAACATCGTTCATGCATACGTACGGCCTACCGTCTCCATGAACGGTGTATTTCAATCCATTTATCAATCTATCATATATATTTATAACCTGAATATATATTATATGTAAATCATGTTTTACACAATGTAATTATGTAAATTATGATATAAGTAATAATATCAAGAACCACAAGTCGACACACGTACGATAAATGAAACGATTTTACCCAAAACGCTGCTTTAACATAGAATTTTCAAAAGAACGGGTAATATAAAGTCATAAGTAAATAATATATGAGATCATAAATATTATTATGTTTATTTTACAAGTTAATAATATTTTTAAACCCACTATAAAATATTCTTGGACACATATAGATGAAATTGGACATAAGGTAAGGGATAATTTTTGTAAATCTCATTTTTTATCTGATATTGCTTATACGTAAGTATTTACCGGGGTTATATTTTTCATTCTTATCCATAGATAAATGTTTTTCATAAAGTGTTTAATATTATTCCATGTATGTTTAAAGTGATGATTACCCCTCTTTTACTTTTACATTATGTTATAGAGGGAATCATTCTTTTTTTTACAATATAAGGTACTTTTTGACTTTTTTGGGAAAAGTATGAGAAGAATGTTTTTTTAACATATACGGTGTGTATGGATTTTTGATGTTTCATAAAGACTTATTTTAATGAACCTTCCTTAAATAAATTTCATGATTATTTTCAACTAAATCCTTTTCTCTTAAAATATTATGGAATTTTGAGAAAATAAAATGATTTTGAAGAAGAAAGGATATTTTTTCCTCAAGAATTCATTTCAAGTGTATTATCAAAACTACTTTCCATGTAAGATGATATTATTTAGTATATTTATGTTTCTATTATAATTTACCTATTATTTAAATGTTTTAATTTTTTTAGGATGAAATAATATCCATTTGTTTTATATGTATTATGTTATGATTGGATGATGTTTATGAAACCCATATTATTATTTGGGTTATGATGAATGATTTATGTTTATTATGTGGCACACGAAAGAATGATTTCATTATGATATGGGTGGCACCTATATATCCCTCTAATTCATTAGGTATAGATTTATATATCATGAGATAGACATGTCTGGAACGACAAGTGAATATGGTTCAGTAATATAGGGCTGGAACGACAAGTAAACCCGGTTCAGTAATGGAATTTGTCCACTATGTGGGTCCTAGAAACAATTCCTTTGCTACTATGGAAATAATAACATGTTCATAATGGTTTCAAAAATTAAATGTTTCATTCCCATGCTATTTTATCATGATTTATGTTCTATTATGATCTATGCCATATGTACTTCCATGTTTTATGTCATTGCTCAAGATTTTGATGTATAAACTTTATGTTCATGTTTTTAAGTTCAAATGTATATGGTTTGTTTTATTTTCTCCATGAATACCCTTACTGAGCAATTGACCTCACCCTTTATTTGTTTTCCAGTCCCCAGGATATAAAGAAATAGTTATGGTAAGAAAAGGAAAGGGTAAGATCTTTATGGGAGATGTTGACAATCTTTTCACCATGATTAGAAGATTATGTTCTGAGTTTCCAAATACACTAAACTATTACGGTCCTTGGGTGTCTATTTTTTTTATGTATTAGGTGTTCTATAAAAGTAATGTAATTTTCATGTACATCATGTTTGGGTCTCTAAAATATCTTTAATATGTTTTCATGGTTAAGAGAAAATAAATTATATATTATGAATGATCCAATATGAATATAATAATTTCAAATAATATAATTAAATTTCAATAATTTTTTAATTTTTTTAAAATTTTTAAATATAGTTTAATTATTTAAAACACTTCTACAGTGTCAACAAAATTCTTGTGCAAGTATATAATAAATAAAATAAATTGTTTTGAAAATATTTAAATTGATAAAATTTAGATTTTTTTGGTATGAAAAATAATTTAAAAATATTAAAGATTTATATGGGATGATTTGGGTACACTAATCTGAATTAAATTATTATCTTGACTAATTTAATGTCAATATATATGATTTGTCATGAAAATATCTTTAAATGGGATTTAATATTTAATAATAATTTTTAAATCATTATAAAATATTAAAATTCCGTTAATAAAAATGGTTGATAATTTTCATATAATATCATTAATTTTAAATTTATTCTCAAATTTTAATTTTTGAAATGACATTTATTACCCCTAATCACTAAAATATTTTTTCTAATAGTTACAGTTAAACAGGCATAACTATAAGGCCCCAGCCTTAAACCTTACTTAATCTTGAATTATTACAATATTACACATTGAGGATCTTTTCAGGTTTAGAGTTTTAGAGAATTAGATCATGAAACTTGCATTACATTCCACATTTAAACAAAGTGGTTACATAAAAAACAACATTCATTCTTCCCATCAACGGAAACCTATTTAAAATAAAACATGGATTCTTTCTTGACACATCCTTGGCACTATCATCACATCATGTACCTTTCCCTTGACCTGAAAAAAACATTTCAAAAACTTGGGATGAGCATAAAAATCTCAGTAAGGGATATAAAAATATGGAAAGGAAACATGAGTTCATATATACAAAAGAATGAAATCATAATTTACCCATAAAACATAGGCACTTTAACCTACCTCATCAAATCATGAATAAATCATAGAAATCATAAGACATAAAGGTAACTTGAGGCATTCATAACATTCTTACGTAGGGAGTAACCCTCATGGTTACGTTTGGAATACCCATCACAGTATATTCCCTAAATCTCTTCGGAGAAACCTTAACGTTTCACTCCTTCGCGTTACCCAATGCATTGGAGAGCTATATCGGGCTCACCCGCCCTTAGTTTATCACGGAACCACCTGTTTTCATAACAAAGCCCAAGAACCATAACATAAATGTATCACATAAAACATGCATAAAGGAAACAAAACATTTCCACATTTCAATCACAATATAACATTTTAGTATTTTGAAATAATGAATCCATACAAAAAGAAACCATTTCCAAAACCATTTAAAACATTTAATAAAGAGATTTTTGAATCAAAGTGTCCCATACCACCTTGAAGCTTTTAACATTTTAAACCATTAATATCCATATAAATAAATCCTTAAAACCATTTTGAAAACATGGATATTAATAAGAACAAATAATTAAAACATTTAAAATGATATTTTGGTTAAAGGGGTTTTACCAAAATTAGAGACACTTGAATACAATAATCGAGGAATAACATTTACTCAGAACTTTATTATATCATGAGAATAAAAGGATTAATGATATAATACTCCAAAGGACAGTATATACACCATATAAGTGTGAATTGGTGCATAACAACAATGAACCCTCAATAGAAATGTCAAATGTGATGAAATCCCTTATAAAGAAGGTATCCTTAAATTAAGGACAAATAAATCTCAAAAATATGTGTGACAAATATATATACACCGAATATAAGTGGATATTAAGTGTAAAACAATAAAAGGTCATTCACACATATTCAATGGATGACATATTCAATGACTACAAGTTGAACCCAAAGAAATCGAAATTGGGTTAAAAAGTTCCCTTGACAGCCTAACGGCATCACATCAAAATGAGTTAATGAGAGATAAAAAGTGTATCTCATCACTTGGACATAAAATTTACATCAATAAGGATATATGAGAACATATCCCAACATAACAATATGTAAATTAAAAGACCCAACAAAAGAAGTCCTTTAAAAAAGAGGAGGGTGAAAGGTTCCCTTACCGACTTGGGTATCTTTCAAAACATACACCCCATGAAAGAAGGACAATATATCATTGATGTAAATACTCATAAACGAAAGTATATTACACAAAGAGTAGAATAATGGGCAGTACATACACCACTCAATGGAATTTGTGGCAAATGTAGCATAAATCTCACGGGAATAAAAGTGAGATGAAAAATCCCTTACGAAAACTCGGCAGCCTAACGGCGCCACATAAAAAATCCAAAAGGATTGATGAGAGAGAATAGGGTCTCTCATCACATGAACATAAAAATTACAGTAGGAGTAATATAAAATAACATCCCAATCATAAGAAAGATGAGCTTAAATTAAATTACATAAAAGAGTGTACTTAAAAAGAAAGAGAGTTGTAGGATCCCTTACCTCGAGTCCGAATTGACTCGATCGTTCTTTAATCTCCTGAATAATAAAATTGAGTTAATTTATACTTCATTAAGAACCCTTTTCATGTTCATTATTCCTTTTATATCACTTATTACCATGTCATAAACATTATGTAATCATTTAAGTCAATAATATTTGTTTTGTCGATATTTGGTTCTTAAGTCAAAAATAGACTTCTTATACTTACATGTTGTTAATTTGGTCAAAGGTTCATTATTTCCAGAATTGTATTCATGATTTAGATATCATATATGTCATATATATCCAGTACATACATTCATTTATAATATTACATCACATTTAGAGGTAAGAAATGAAATGCACCGTTCATGGAGACGGTAAGCCGTACGTACGCATGAACGCTACTTCCATTTCTATTTCATATTTTCTGGAATGGAATCATAATGATATAAGATTATATTATAATTCCAGTATAATAAAACATATAATATCATTAACTTTATCCTTTACACATCCCACATATGGTATTAACGAATCAAATCACTTTTAGGGGGCGGTAGTCCGCACTTCCTTAAATGAAGATATCGCGTATACCCATAATGGAAGCCATAAAGGAAAGACAAAAATGAAAAATACAGAATCATAAATAAAACAAAAACATATTATATATCATATATAAAAATATTGACATCATAATGGCCACCTTTTAAGGTGTTAAATGAGTATTGAACAATCATCGTTTAGGGAGGCAGAATTTCACCATCCACGGAAACCGTATGTTCTTTAACCATTTGATGTAGTTGTGTGATAGTTTAGAATGAATAAATCTTATAACAACATCTTAGTGTATTGAATATACTGGTTTTGTTACAAAAGAAGTAAATAAAAAGAGTTTAGGGGGTTGGAGAAGCAAAATAAAACAAATGAACATGAGATAATGAATTACCTTTAAAAGTGTAACTCATTTTGATTTAAGCCTAAAGAGTTACTTTGAAAGGATTCTGCACAAAGGGAGTCCTCTAGGATGAGGAGAGGGATGTGGAGAGAGTAAATGGGCAGGGGTTGGCCGAGCCAAAGGCTTGAGAAGTGTGTGAAATGAGGTAGAGGTGGGGGCCTTTTATAAGAGGAGAGGAGGGGCACTTTTGGAAAGTAAGAAATATTACTTTATTTGAAAATGTGTTTCGGTTTAAAAACATCCCACATTGATATAATTCTTGGATAAGGTGATAAGGCATCGAAATACATTCATCCAATTGGTTTTGGACATGTGTAGTTCATAGATTTTACATTATCTTTCCATTTTATTTTAATCGTTAAATAATGATGTCATCACTGCATCATTATGATGTCATAAATAATTTAATTTATTTAATGTCTAAAAATTATAAAAAAATTACTATGATGTAGGAAATCTTTTTATCTTTCCAATGACTATTTATAATCAAAAGTTGGACTTGTATAACCCCACTTAAAAATTGTTTTCGCAAAACATATTATGTTTGTGTCATTTTCACTTTAACATTAAATAAAAAGTAATTTATGTCATTTCCCAACAAAAGTGGATCCATGGGGTCCCCAAGTTGACCCATGGCTTTTATTGGTCGTCCAGGACACAACCAATAAGGTTGGGACATGTTTCTAGGTCATTTTATATTATTAAAGCATTATTTATACCTTAAACTACCCTAATTACCACTAATCGCGATTAAGAACTTAATGAGTTACTATTCACCAAAAAATTATTATAACCTCATTGAACCACATTTTACATCTTAATGACAACCATGTATGTCGGATTTTCAAAATTAAATACACATTAGTGGTAAAATTTCATTTAACTGAAAAATCAGTTTGCTTGATTACCACTTAATGGTTTCACTATTCATAAAAAATTGGAGTTTTTCAGAAAATTACCAAAAATTCACCCTAAGCTATATTTGATATTCCGAATTCAAAAATGAAGTCTATTTTACAAAATTCAAAACATATTAGTCACATTAATTAATTTAATAATTAATTCTCGCTGTCAGAGAAAATAGCGTGTGTTTATAAAACAATAAGTATCAAAAGATTGACACTAGTTTAAGTCCGATTTCAAAGTGAAATTGATTCCAAAGACCACTATTGGATTTAATGGTAAAAATATTTTCTAATTTCACTTTAAAACCAATTAAAAAGATAATATAATCATATAAATAAATTATATTAAAAAGATGTTTTGAATTAAAATACAACATTTTACACTATTCATTAAAAAAATGAACTTTATCAGAAAAATACCAAAAATTTACACAAAGTAAAATTTGATGTCCCGATTCTTAATAAGAGTTTTATTTGGTCCAAAAGAATTTATAAGAGTGATCAAAACTATATTTAATGACAGTTCGCCATCAAAAGGCGATAAGTGAACCTTTAGTGAAAACTAGGGCATATATGCCTAAAATTGAATTCTTTCCGTATTTTAAGCCTCTATCCTTTATTGGATAAATGTAAAAACATTTAAAAACATATATAATCATATTTTAGTTATTTCTATCCATTCCCTCCATTACGACGGCTACATGTTAACTACCATTTAAAAATAATATTATTTTATTATTAGAGTGCAACGTAAGATTCCCAAGAAACTCGTTGTTGCGTGTTGGGTACGCCATCGAGCATAGCGTCCCCTTTAAAGTCATTTAAATATTTTATTCACAAATATGGATAAATATGAAATGTCATATTCTTTATTTACCTGGGATGTTACATCCTTCCCCCCTTTTGAGAATTGCGTCCTCGCAATTTTACAATTGCGCTTGGAAACATCCTTGAAAGTCCCACATCGGAACAAAAGTCGGTAAAACAAACACATTAAAATAAGGAAAGATACATATAAAGGTCACCCGAGTTAACCCATACTAGGATTCCAAGTATGAAAATATGGACATGGAGGAAAAACAAAGGGTCATGTTCTGATGGAGAGTGATAGAAAACATGTTTAGGAGAAAGTTAACCACGAGAAAATCACAAACTTGTGATGGGTTAAACGGTCTTCGATTCCCCAGTAGGAAATGTTAATAGACAACATTTTTTTAAGTTACTTTTTATTGAGGAATTTATTCATAAGGAAACATAATCACTTATCATATTGACTTTCAAATTTTATTATATTCCTTACACAAACTCATATTTTCTCCAAAAGACGAGTATTTAGGAAGACTTGTTCACATTAAGAGTACTATAATCAACTTCTAGAGAATCACCTAATCCACAAAAGAGAACTATATGCATCCCATGTCTATAGACTTTAACCAAAACCAAAAACCAAAAAGGTTAGTACAAGATCAGATAATCCAGAAAAGGATAACCCCTTATAAAAAGAAAATCTATTCTTAATCTTCAAAATTTGTCCAACAAAACCCAAAGTTCAACGAGGACCATCCGATAAACAATTTGTCCATAAAATTCTTTAAAGTAAACCTAATATAATATTGAAACCCAAATATTTGAAGGATTTAGTCACATAGTCTTCCATGTTAAATCGTAACATTTATCTCCTAACAATATTAGTTGCTCCTAAAGTCTCGTATTGAAAAGTAATTAACCTAATCACATATCCTCCATGATAGGTTAATCATTTTTATAAATAACAAAAAATCAACTTACTCTTAATTCATAAAATCATATAACCAAAAAGAATCAGTCAAACTAACCAGGGACTTCACGTAGTCCAGTGGTAGGCGATAAATACCAGTCGCACTTTGGTTGTGGGTTCGATTCTCGCAGCTTTGTCCGACGCGACGGGTTGTCACACGGTCTGCGTGTTGTCCTTTTTTCAAAACTATATAATTCTCAAAACATTCCCCAAAACGAGATAAAATCTTCAAAAATATTCATAACATATTTTATCCTCAATTTTATCTCATGCCTTTCATTTTCCATCATATCATATAATAACCCATAATTACCTCAAAAGTAAGGTTCATATAAACTCTAATGGTTACCTTAATAATTATTACCTGAATTTCCACATCGAGTTGGCCATCTCGTACATGATGCATTAGAGAACTCACCAAGGTTGAAGTGGTTGATCATGACTCCTTGATATTTGGTTTAGAACAACCACGAGTTTCCTCATTGAATCCTCCATTTTATCTAGTATCTTAATCAGAGAACCACCATAGTTTCCTTCAAACCTGTTGTCTCTTTGGTGCCTGCTAGATACATCCATTCACTAAAAAAAATAGAAACGTTAGTGTGTGTATATCAACAAAACCATCATGTACTAATGAGGAAGGTAAACACTAAGATACACTTACTCATTCACTTTATCTAAAAGTAGGACTCTTTCTGAAATCCTAACCATTATAGTAATGTCACTTATGCTTAAAGAATACCCTAACCTCTAAAGTTATCTAAACCGACCTCTGATACCAACTATAAGGCCCCAGCCTTAAACCTTACTTAATCTTGAATTATTACAAGATTACACATTGAGGATCTTTTCAAGTTTAGAGTTTTAGAGAATTAGATCATGAAACTTGCATTACATTCCACATTTAAACAATGTGGTTACATAAAAGACAACATTCATTCTTCCCATCAACGGAAACCTATTTAAAATAAAACACAGATTCTTTCTTGACACATCCTTGGCACTATCATCACATCATGTACCTTTCCCTTGACCTGAAAAAAACATTTCAAAAACTTGGGATGAGCATAAAAAGCTCAGTAAGGGATATAAAAATATGGAAAGGAAACATGAGTTCATATATACACAAGAATGAAATCATAATTTACCCATAAAACATAGGCACTTTAACCTAACTCATCAAATCATGAATAAATCATAGAAATCATAAGACATAAAGGTAACTTGAGGCATTCATAACATTCTTACGTAGGGAGTAACCCTCTTGGTTACGTTTGGAATACCCATCACAGTATATTCCCTAAATCTCTTCGGAGAAACCTTAACGTTTCACTCCTTCGCGTTACCCAATGCATTGGAGAGCTATATCGGGCTCACCCGCCCTTAGTTTATCACGGAACCACCCGTTTTCATAACAATGCCCAAGAACCATAACATAAACGTATCACATAAAACATGCATAAAGGAAACAAAACATTTCCACATTTCAATCACAATATAACATTTTAGTATGTTGAAATAATGAATCCATACAAAAAGAAACCATTTCCAAAACCATTTAAAACATTTAATAAAGAGATTTTTGAATCAAAGTGTCCCATACCACCTTGAATATTTTAACATTTTAAACCATTAATATCCATATAAAGAAATCCTTAAAACCATTTTGAAAACATGGATATTAATAAGAACAAATAATTAAAACATTTAAAATGATATTTTGGTTAAAGGGGTTTTACCAAAATTAGAGACACTTGAATACAATAATCGAGGAATAACATTTACTCAGAACATTAAAATATCATGAGAATAAAAGGATTCATGATATAATACTCCAAAGGACAGTATATACACCATATAAGTGTGAATTGGTGCAGAACAACAATGAACCCTCAATAGAAATGTCAAATGTGATGAAATCCCTTATAAAGAAGGTATCCTTAAATTAAGGACAAATAAATCTCAAAAATATGTGTTACAAATATATATACACCCAATATAAGTGGATATTAAGTGTAAAACAATAAAAGGTCATTCACACATATTCAATGGATGACATATTCAATGACTACAAGTTTAACCCAAAGAAATCGAAATTGGGTTAAAAAGTTCCCTTGACAGCCTAACGACATCACATCAAAATGAGTTGATGAGAGATAAAAAGTGTATCTCATCACTTGGACATAAAATTTACATCAATAAGGATATATGAGAACATATCCCAACATAACAATATGTAAATTAAAAGACCCAACAAAAGAAGTCTTTTAAAAAAGAGGAGGGTGAAAGGTTCCCTTACCGACTTGGGTATCTTTCAAAACATACACCCCATGAAAGAAGGACAATATATCATTGATGTAAATACTCATAAACGAAAGTATATTACACAAATAGTAGAATAATGGGCAGTACATACACCACTCAATGGAATTTGTGGCAAATGTAGCATATATCTCACGGGAATAAAAGTGAGATGAAAAATCCCTTACGAAAACTCGGCAGCCTAACGGCGCCACATAAAACATCCAAAAGGATTGATGAGAGAGAATATGGTCTCTCATCACATGAACATAAAAATTACAGTAGGAGTAATATAAAATAACATCCCAATCATAATAAAGATGAGCTTAAAAGAAATTACATAAAAGAGTGTACTTAAAAAGAAAGAGAGTTGTAGGATCCCTTACCTCGAGTCTGACTTGACTCGATCGTTCTTTAATCTCCTGAATAATAAACTTGAGTTAATTCATACTTCATTAAGAACCCTTTTCATGTTCATTATTCCTTTTATATCACTTATTACCATGTCATAAACATTATGTAATCATTTAAGTCAATAATATTTGTTTTGCCGATATTTGGTTCTTAAGTCAAAAATAGACTTCTTATACTTACATGTTGTTAATTTGGTCAAAGGTTCATTATGTCCACAATGGTATTCATGATGTAGATATCATATATTTCATATATATCCAGTACATACATTCATTTATAATATTACATCACATTTAGAGGTAAGAAATGAAATGCACCGTTCATGGAGACGGTAAGCCGTACGTACGCATGAACACTACTTCCATTTCTATTTCATATTTTTTGGAATGGAATCAAAATGATATAAGATTATATTATAATTCCAGTATAATAAAATATATAATATCATTAACTTTATCCTTTACACATCCCACATATGGTATTAACGAATCAAATCACTTTTAGGGGGCGGTAGTCCGCACTTCCTTAAATGAAGATATCGCGTATACCCATAATGGAAGCAATAAAGGAAAGAAAAAAATGAAAAATACAGAATAATAAATAAAACATAAACATATTATATATCATATATAAAAATAGTGACATCATAATGGCCACCTATGAAGGTGTTAAATGAGTATTGAACAATCATCGTTTCGGGAGGCAGAATTTCACCATCCACGGAAACCGTATGTTCTTTAACCATTTGATGTAGTTGTGTGATAGTGTAGCATGAATAAATCTTATAACAACATCCTAGTATATTTAAGATACTGGTGTTGTTACAAAAGACGTAAATAAAAAGATTTTAGGGGGTTGGAGAAGCAAAATAAAACAAATGAACATGAGAGAATGAATTACCTTTAAAAGTGGAACTCCTTTTGATTTAAGCCTAAAGGCTTACTTTGAAAGGATTCTGACCAAAGGGAGTCCTATAGGATGAGGAGAGGGATGTGGAGAGAGTAAATGGGCAGGGTTTGTCCGAGCCAAAGGCTTGAGAAGTGTGTGAAATGAGGTAGAGGTGGGGGCCTTTTATAAGAGGAGAGGAGGGGCACTTTTGGAAAGTAAGAAATATTACTTTATTTGAAAATGTGTTTCGGTTTCAAAAGGTCCCACATTGATATAATTCTTGGATAAGGTGATAAGGCATCGAAATACATTCATCCAATTGGTTTTGGACATGTGTAGTTCATATATTTTACATTATCTTTCCATTTTATTTTAATCGTTAAATAATGATGTCATCACTGCATCATTATGATGTCATAAATAATTTAATTTATTTAATGTCTAAAAATTATAAAAAAATAACTATGATGTATTAAATCTTTTAAGATTTCCAATGAATATTTATAATCAAAATTTGGACTTGTATAACCCCACTTAAAAATTGTTTTCGCAAAACATATTATGTTTGTGTCATTTTCACTTTAACATTAAACAAAAAGTAATTTATGTCATTTCCCAACAAAAGTGGATCCATGGGGTCCCCAAGTTGCCCCATGGATTGTCTTGGTCGGCCATGACACAACCAATAAGGTTGGGACATGTGTCTAGGTCATTTTATATTATTAAAGCATTATTTATACCTTAAACTACCCTAATTACCACTAATCGCGATTAAGAACTTAATGAGTTACTATTCACCAAAAAATTATTATAATCTCATTGAACCACATTTTACATATTAATTACAACCATGTATGTCGTATTTTCAAAATTCAATACACATTAGTGGTAAAATTTCATTTAACTGAAAAATCAGTTTGCTTGATTACCACTTAGTGGTTTCACTATTCATCAAAAATTGGAGTTTTTCAGAAAATTACCAAAAATTCACCCTAAGCTATATTTGATATTCCGAATTCAAAAATGAAGTCTATTTTACAAAATTCAAAACATATTAGTCACATTAATTAATTTAATAATTAATTCCCGCTGTCAGAGCAAATAGCGTGTTTTTATAAAACAATAAGTATCAAAAGATTGACACTAGTTTAAGTCCGATTTCAAAGTGAAATTGATTCCAATGACCACTATTGGATTTAATGGTAAAAATATTTTCTAATTTCACTTTAAAACCAATTAAAAAGATAATCTAATCATATAAATAAATTATATTAAAAAGAGGTTTTGAATTAAAATACAACATTTTACACTATTCATTAAAAAAAATGAACTTTATCAGAAAAATACCAAAAATTTACACAAAGTAAAATTTGATGTCCCGATTCTTAATAAGAGTTTTATTTGGTCCAAAAGAATGTATAAGAGTGATCAAAACTATATTTAATGACAGTTCGCCATCAAAAGGCGATAAGTGAACCTTTAGTGAAAACTAGGGCATATATGCCTAAAATTGAATTCTTTCCATATTTTAAGCCTCTATCCTTTATTGGATAAATGTAAAAACATTTAAAAACATATATAATCATATTTTAGTTATTTCTATCCATTCCTGCCATTACAACGGCTACATGTTAACTACCATTTAAAAATAATATTATTTTATTATTAGAGTGCAACGTAAGATTCCCAAGAAACTCGTTGTTGCGTGTTGGGTACGCCATCGAGCATAGCGTCCCCTTTAAAGTCATTTAAATATTTTATTCACAAATATGGATAAATATGAAATGTCATATTCTTTATTTACCTGGGATGTTACAATAACGCTGGAGGAAAACCGAAAAATAAGATTTAAAATGAAACTTAAAACTATATAAAATTTATTAGTTGATTTATTTTCACCTTATAATTATTATATTTTAATATATATAAAATTTGATACATTTTCCAATTCTTAGGGACACATTATATTTAAATATATCTTGTATTTACAAGATTGTCACCCACAACAGTTATAAAAGGTAATCTCTCCTCCTTTCCTCCTCAAACCTCTTGATACATTTATATTAAACTAGTGATGATAAAAAAAACATTCTAGACCTTACTCCCCATGTCATAGTGGGTTTTTGTGACCAAATACATCCCATATGGGTACAGTGTGTATTCCAAAGGAGGTTTCTTAAAGAATAGGTATAACTCAAAACTGGGTGTTTTTAGGTTTACTTCATCTTATAACTCCATCAAATATTATATTACCCTATTGATGTAATTACACCTAAAGAATAAATATATTTTTATGATGTTATCTTGTTGTAAAAACCTTTTTTCATCTTATTTTCATCCTATGGGAAATGAAAATATCACTCATGCATACATGTAGATAACCACCTCCGTGAAGGGATGTCATTAATTTTTCATAACGAAATCATAAGTTTGGTTATTATAATGTATTATATAAATATAAATTATATTCATGAATTAATTATTATTATATGAATATAATATACCATTTAAATTCTTACCCTTCCATCTATTGAAAAATGATAATGTCATTCATGTGTATGTGTGGACTACGACCTTCAAGAAATAATGTGATTCATTTTCATGTCAAAATTTCAAGGATGATTATAAAAATTTATTTATTAGAAACAATTATAATTATTTAATGATTAATATTATCTATATTAGGGATAAATTATTCCTTTACCATATTCCACTTACTGATGTCATTTTGGACATATTAAACGAACGCCCCCAAAACATCCCATGTAAAAATAATGGATTTAGTAACAATATAAGTCATTCTAATAAATGAAATAAAATATATAATAATAAGGGAATTAAAAGAAAAAGTATTATATAAAAATTATAAGACTAATTTAATCATATTACTCAAGAGGGTATTCATACAAACAAAAATAATTGAGACTCCAGGTAAGGGTCTTTCTTTAAAAATATTACATTCTAAATAATTCTTTCCAACTCATTATCTGCCATGTCAACGTTATTTTATATTTTTCAAGATTTTTCTAATTTAAAATATAAAGGATTATATGGTTTATTTTTTAATATTTGTTATTTTTATTAAAACTATTTTAAAATTAATCTTTTTTATGTTCTTTGTACAATTCATTTTTTACTTTGTTTACCAATGTGTGAAAAGTTTCATTACATTAATGGTTATTGAATGAAAAACATATCCTATAATAATGAATATTATATTACATGAAGATTAAATTAGAATATTTCATTTTATAATTCAATGAATATATTTCACTCGATATTCATGAATTATTTAGTTTTAAGAATACTTTCTAATGAAAAAACATCTTCTCATCCGTATGAGGTCACTAAAAGTGTTATTCCTTATTGTATTGAATACCAATTATAATTAGTTTTATTGGTTTAATATCAATATATATATGATTTATTTCTGATATTTTAATATTAAATTATATATAATTTATGGGTGATATTTATATACTTATAATCAGGGATGATTTCAATATATCTTTCCAATGCATTGGGTAAAGTGATGGAGTTAACTAGTGAAAAGATGCTCCTATGTGATGTGGGAGTTATATGGTTATATGATTCCAATGTATGGGTTGTATTAATGTTTAATTTAAGGATAATTTCCCATGGTACTAAAATTATATACTTGAAATTGTATTTAATGGAAATATTATTATTTCAAAATATTATAAATTGATTCAATTTTTAGGAAATATTTGTCACCTTTTAAAGGTGACATTATTGTTTTTTGAAAAAATTTAATCTTGAGTTTTTTATGAAACCATAATGATTATGAATTTTTTATTATGAATTTTTATGAAATTATATTTTAAAACAATCGAGTAATTATGTTTTTTCCTTGGATATGTAAACTAATATTTGAGATTAATTTTTATTATGAAAAAAGTAAACATTCTTATAGATTTTTCAGGTCTAAAATGGAATAATGTGTTTATTTATATTATAGACATTATTGATATTTTTTTCTATCATCCAAAATTTTAAAATATTTTTTATAATAATTTAAAATATTTTGGAATTTTATTATTTTCATAATTCTTATTATGAGACTTATATTTAAGGATACATATAAATAATAAGTTTAATGGGAAAACATGATATTCAATGGAAGTTTAAACCTTATATTGTGTTATATATTCCAATTCTATAAAACTATATAACTATTATATCATGGGATTGTAATAAATTAAACCCATTTTTCATAAATCATGTAATTATGTTTTGATTATGATAAAAATTTGTTATAATTTGCATTAGATCAATTGAGTGAATCTGATCCTTGTAGAATATCACATGTTAATGTGTGAAAAAACATGACTCCATACAAAAGGGGATTTTGAGGAATGTGTTTCTCTTATGATGGGGTATATATTCTCTCTCTTAAGGTGTTTCCACCCATGGAGTTCTCTGATAGGAATCAACTATATCCCACAGAGTGTGGGACTATACTATTATACTTAATATAAAAAAAGGTTTTAGATAACATTAGATGTTATGATGCTATAAGATTAGGATATTTTTTGAGTTATGAATATCATTAAGGGTAAATGAATTTAAGGTTTATCATCAAACATAGATAATATTTTTTTGGTTTTATATAATATTTCATTAAGATTATTACGTATATTTATAGTGAAAATTATGGGAATACAAACCTTTAGTCAAGTATGTTGTGAAAATGTTATATAAGAAGGAATTAATTTATATTTAATGGTTATCTGTTAAAATTTATTTAAAACATTGAGGGATAATATGATCATTTATGTTGTGGTTAATACGGTTTATTAGGATAAATAGTCATAAAATTTGGGAACGTATGTTTTATCATATGGATAATAATATGTTCAAAAAGTGATTTGGTGATTGTGTTTAGTGTTATTTTTAAAAAATATCACTATTTGTGGATAGTGTAATGAATATGTAAAAAATAGTTTGAGGAATAAATATTGGACTATTTTATGTAATCATATATGATTTTATTGTGAAAAAAGGAATATTTTGGTGATTTTATTATTAAGGATTATACAATTCTGGTATGCCACATTATGAGTGATTGGTGTTGTTTAGACATTAATATTATGTTTATATCCTATGAATATGTGAATAAATATTTTATAATTTTTATCTATTGGATGTTTATTTTACTGCTTCAGGATTGAGAAAAACATTATGGACTTTCATTTCTGGGAGAAATAGATGATATGAAGTGCAAAAAAAACTTATCGTAGAAAACCCAAAGGATGAAATTGTACTTATGGAAATGAAACAAATAAATTAAATTTATTTCACCATGTTCTATCTATTAATGGTAAAAGAATACCTAAACTCTATAAAATAATCTTGATAATTAAAATTTAATACTTTTATGATCATTTAAATGAAATTAATGTTCTATTTTATTTTTTATAATATAATATCCTAATATCTTAAATAGATCTTCTTTTCCAAGATAATATTTCACTTCCCTCTAATTTTTCCTTATTTTGGGACCCGATTATTTTTTCTTCTAGGAGACATTCATAATTTGATTTTAGTATTTTCGACAGGATATTTCAGTAACCCTTTTAACAATGTGGGATTTCAGCAATGGTATTTTTAAATATTAAAAAACTCTTTCCTTTTTGGATTATATGATTTATCACCCACTATTTATAATTATTAAAAAACTCTTGTATACCATTTTAATCAATCATGGGATTACAATTATGGGAATATATTTATTTAGGGTAGATATCATATAACTTACAAATATTTGAGACTTTATTTTATTTAAATAAATTATTATATATTGTTTGATAAATACATCACCAAACGTAAACGAACCTATATAGATTATAAATTAAATATGACCATTATGACCCAGCCATTAGTTTGGAGAGTATGAATAGGAATAAAAATATTTTAGAATATATTTATAATGTTTTTACTTGGTAAAATTAAAAATAATTCATACACTGATTAAAAATTAGATGCAAATAAAGATAAAATATTTTGATGGTAAAAGAGATATTTTTTATGAAACTGTTTTTATATGTGAAAAATATTTTTCTATTCAGAGATAAAAAATTTCATTATTTATTAATGATTATTACTAAATAATTAGATTTTAATTACAAATTTAATGAATTAATATAATATAAATTATTTTATTACTAAACTAATAGATATATAGAAATTATATGCTTTAAAACAATTTAATCAAATATCATTTTATTGCATTTTTTAAAATGATATTATTGTTAATTTATGAATTTTTTGTAACTTTTATTTAGAAAAATGAAAAAAAATTAAAATAGTAATTTCATAAAAGTGTTATTATTTTTTTGGATATTTTATAAAAATATATTATTTTTATTGATTGTGGAAAAATGGACATTTCTTCCAAATATCTCATCCTATCTTTGAATAATATAATTTAAAATCCCAAAAATATTTTGAATTTTGTTTTTAGGTAAAATTATATTATTTTTTAAAAAATTATAATTAATTCCATATTAATATGCACAATAGTTTATTTTAATATATGTTCAGTTTTACGTATAAAACACATTTTTTTAAAATACTCCTTTCGTTTTGTTTTTTTAACATATATTAATATTAATTTCCACCACATATACAAATTGAATCTTGTAATATGGATTTAAATTTTGAAATAGCATGTCCAAATTTGGTTATATGTTCAATTTTATTACTGGTCACAAAAATTTGTTACCGAGTTAAAAAAATGATTCATCGTAGTAAAGGTAAAATAAGGTAAAAATTGAAATAATGTAAAAAAGGAAAAAAAAATACCAAACAAATTACCCATTATTTGTTTTTATTAGATATGTATCGACCTTTCCACTTTAATTTACTTTTTTTAGCGCCTTCATTTGAAATATTAGTTGGCTTCACAAAAAATGAATTCTTATATTTAATAAAATTTCATTTTCCTCCATTTTTATCTTAAATATATTTTCATGATTTGGATAAGAGTAAATATAAATTTAGAATGATAATATATTTACATAATGATGTATAATAATTTAATTTCATATTAATGTTTTTTAATTATATATAATATAATTATTTAAAAATATTTTGTATCATCAATTCAACGCATGTGTAAGAATTACAATGATAACGTCAATGGTTTTAAAATTTTTAAAATTGATAATATTGTAATTACTTTTTGTATTAATGAATTTCATATATATATATAATAATGATAATTGATTCTATGATTATTTTAACTATAATTATGTTATTTTATTGATGCCTTTATTCAAAAATATGTGAATATTCATGAAAATGTTATAAAAATGTATTTAATGTTTCAAAAATAATTTTTCAATCGTTATAAAATCATATAAATCATAATATAACTCAATTTTAAGGGAAATTTAATTGTATTTCAGGGATGGTTAATTTATATGCCACCAAGAAATTCTAAAATTACATATATAACACATAAATATCGTAACATCTTCATAACGAATAAGGTTATACAAGTTTAATGAGTGGGTTAAATTAGAAGATATGGTTTATAATAACACATAACACTATATAAAATTTATATAATCATTATATTTGTATCTTATGCTCCTTATCGTATAACATATGTCACATTAGAGATGTTTGATGAAACAACATCAAATCTGGTTACCTAGATTCGGTATCTACATTATTATATTAAAAAAAGATACAATGTATCACATTACCAATGATAAATTATTTTAGTAATCATGAATTAATAGATACAAACATGATTTACATATCATATATAAAAAGATTTATAAAATATAAATAAAGAAAATATTACACATCCTTCAGCTCATTCAAAGATTCCTTATTCATATCTTGGTAAAGGAAATGAATATAAGTGTGAGTGGAAATTATTATTATGTGTTTCATATACAAGAATATATCATGATTAAATGAGAAATAATCAATATTAGAAGGTAAATAATTCAAAACACGTTTCATTTAATCAATAACTTGAGCACAAAATGTATATATAGATAAGAGTAATGTGATAATCATTCGGATAACAATATCTATATTCACAATGAAATGATAAATAAAGTTGGATTCAATTAACTATGACATCATGATATCTTTACCATCAAGGACTATTAGAAAAAAAAATTAAACTATGGGATAATATGCACCAAAAGCCCATTTAAACTGTCCGGCCCATCGGGTTTTCTCATTGGATTTTTTGATGCCTTGATTGGCTATTTAATTTTATCCCCAAGCCTCACTACATTTATAATTCCATACTAATATATTTAATGATATATTCAATTCAAAATGAATATGACTTTTCAATAAATGTATTAAATTTTTTATTAAAATATAATGCTTTTTTTAAAGTCAATCAAATAAATTTTAAATTATAACAATGTCTATATAATTGGAATATGTTTTAGGAAATAATTATATCCCTGATACAATGAATACTTAAATTTATGATGAAAACGTATCCAAAAAATTGATTGTTTTTTAAAATTATAAAGATCGAAAAAATAATCAAGAGATGAGAGATGATTATTAATTCATTAAAAAAGTGGATTTTGTAAAAAAGTAAACTCCTTTAGAGAAAAGATGAAAATGGAAGAAATATATTTAAATTATGTTTTAATTAATTTTTTACATTTTAAAAACATTTATATTTTATTATATAAGATTAATATTGAGAAATTGATATAGTAGAAGTAAAATCTGAAACACTATTTATATTAAAAGTAAACATTCCTTTTATCTTATTTGAAAATGATATATAAAATGAACGTTTAAGAAAACATTATAAATATTGTTATAAAATCATATATAAATGAAATTATAATATTAAAAAAAATCCTTATTGAATAATTTTAATAAATAAAATAGACATTTTTAATATAAAATTGAAAAATATTATGGTGGAAGACAAATATTCCTAATCAAAAAGAGATAAAAGGACATATTTTTTTTAACTTTGATTTTCCTGATTAAATTTCCTAAGAGAGTAGATTTTTTAAGAAAACAAATATATATATAAATATCCCTATGATAAAGAAATATATATTTTTCTTAAAAGATATATTATAATATTCCTTCAATGAAAATATAAGCAATCTAAAAAAATGAGACTGTAAACTAAATTCTAACATTTTTCTATCGATTAAATTATAACCCATTTAAAGAGTAAAAATGTTCAAAAATAAATCACCATGAATAAATATGTATATTAATTTTATATACAAATTATTTTTAATATAACCCAAATAATGAAGAATGTGTTCATAATACAAAATATGTCTTAATTGAGGTGAAATTAAGTCGAAATCCCTTACCTCGCCCTTTTACATGGATTAAGTTGCTTTAACACCCAATATAATAAATTTATATTTATAATAATTTCATATAATATCCATGTAAAAATATAATATATCATATATGATTCACTTCAAACATATTATACCCCATTGGTTAATAATATTTTATTATTATCATTGTTTCGGGTATTAATTATTTAGTTCCATCATGTTTGTTTCATTGCAAATGTTATGATTCTTGAGAATTGGTTACAATTTCATAATTTAAAAAATTATAATATTATTATAAATAATTCATTTATTCATTAGATATATTTATATAATCACTCTTTAAATATAGACATTAAAAACAAATCACATCACTTTATAGTGATACAACGATGTACAAACACATGATCGACGTTATCATTATTTAATGGGTGAAAGGGTAAAAAATTAAATCATATATTAAATATAAATATTCTATATTATTGAATCAGTATTTTATATATTCATTAATTCTATAATTATGACTATCCTTGTGAGGTGGTGATGGAAATAAAATTACACTGGTTTATAAGGCGGTAGTTCGTCGTACACACGAGCGATGCTTCTGTTTCTCATTCAAATGAGAAAGATATGTATAAATATAATTCGAAAAATAATAATAAAATATAAATATATAGGTATTAATGGTGTTGATATATTTTATTTTTATGAAATAATTTATTATTTGTAATAGAATAAATAATAAAAGAAATAGCTTGATTAAGATTATTACCTTTATTAGATAAACCCTGTATAGATATCTTATTAAGGACAATAGTGTTGGTAATTTGTGAAGACCAAAACCACTAAAGCATAGATAAGAATATGGGTGAGTGATTTGTCATAGGTTTGGTCATGCCCAATGAATCAAGATGTGTGAATAATTAAGGGGAGGTGGGGCCCTTTTATAATTGATGTGAGAACCTGTCATTTTTCAATGACATAAAATATTATTTAGTAAATATAATTAAAAAATGGCTCAAAAATAACCAATATTTTAATTTGATAAGTTTATGTTCTAAATAAAACAAAAAATGAGCTCTAATCATGTTTTTAGGTCATTTTAGCCCTCATATTCTAATATTAACCCCGAATAAACTTATTTTGACCATAATCGTGGTAACCAATTTTTACTTATTTCAGTGTTCATTATCACCAAAAAATTATGTTAACCTTATTAAATATAATTATTTATGATGATTCTAAACATGGATTCAATGTTTTCAAATTCAATTAACATAATCGGTAAAATTTAATTTAAAAAACACAATATATGTGGTAAAACAATTATTTTTGAAAATTCATTTTTCAATCATAAAATATTCCTACATTAAATATATAACTCATAATCCTAATGATATAGATTTAAATTAATATATTTATAATATATATATATTATTTTAATCATTAATTATTAGTCATTATATTAAATAAATAATATTTTTAAAACATTATGCTCCTAAAAATAGTTTTTAAAATATCCATTTTCCTCTAAATGAACTTATCATTATATATATTAAATTTAAAATCAATAAATCGTTATTCATATATATTGTTACTAATTATTATATATAAAAGGTGTAATAGTTTAATAAAATATTTTTTCATTATTCATAAATGAATTTTTCTAAGGTAAATTTTCAAGAATTCATATCAGGCTTATTTTGACATAGTAAATTAAAAATAGATATTCATCCTATCGACTTATAATTCTTGCACAATAAAATAATAAATTATGAATTATATTATAGTTTCAATAAAATAAAATTCTCAATTAATATAATTAATGTTTGGGCATTGAATTTTGTATTCCTTTAAAAAACATCTTAGAAACCTTCAATGATATTAATTTATAAAAAAAAGATGCTTTATATTCATAACATGCCAAGGATCCAAAATTTTTTCTTTCAATTGATGATTTCTAAAAAAATAAATCTACTAGTCGAGTCATCTAATTTCACAAAAAATCACTAATTTCATGAATATGGATAGGCTTTTCATTGTAATACAAATCATGTTCCAATTATATTTATACATAGGTGAATGAATTTATTGGGTATTTCTTATAATTCCTTCACAATGTGATATATATCACATCATTGAATTTTTATATGGTTAATGGAATTGGAAAACTATAACCCACAACTCTAATTCAATCGAAAATTCCAGAGTTATCATGTATATTGGGTTTTTTTCATTTCCTAAAAAAACATAAAACAACCTTCCTTGGAGATAATTTTATGAAAACATGACCTTCAACATGATATTAAAAACCATTCCTTTAGTTATCAACATAACTATTTTTACTTATTTGATCTTAATTAGAATCAGTCTGAATAGTATCTAACTTTATATATGTATACTATACAAGTTTAGGGACTGTATGATTCCCTCCACTAACATTACCCCAATAAGTTGGAGTATGGTATCTCTTTCCACATATGGATTAATACAGAACAATTTTAATAACAGAATAGAATTTATTTTTATAGGAAATCTCCAACAATGATAAATACTAATTCCAAATACCATAAATGTCAAAGGACACTAAAAAAGCATGTCTTTTAATGTTTAAATGGTCCCTTAATATTTTCTATTTATGATATTCATTTATTCCTAACATATTTCTACTTACTTTAGTAATTTTAATGTCAAAGATCATAATTATAGTGAAATACCCATGTTTTACAACTAAATGTAATTTTTGAGCATTATTGGAATAAATCTAATAGAGTCAGTTTATAATGTTAATTATAACTCTCACAATAAATATCCCAATTGTATTATTTTTTTTCTTGGGATCATAATTCAATTTTTAATATATCATTATATGTAATATATGTCCAATTCATCCATTTAAAGGGCCAAATTGGCGACATAATATGGCCTTAAAATCTATGAAGAAATAGGGTTTGCTATTAAAATAGAACTTATGGGATCAATCTAGAATTCCAAATTCTTTCATTATCCACCAACAGTAAGGAGACTATAAAATTCTATTGGGATAAATATTTGATGTCCCAAAACCGCAAAAAACGTTCCCAAATGATGCTTTTAAGTCTGCCCCAATTTTTTGTCCATGAATTAAAATCTGCATGCAATACATAAATTTTTTCTATATTTAGACATCCAATTGATTTTATATTTTACAATTTGAAGTCCAATATATTGTTAGAAATTTTTTTAGAATAAATGGTTTGGATTTTAGTTCATATTCCAATTCAAAAGACCATTCACATTATAGCATGCGAAAAAGTGATGATAAAAATGGACCGCTGCAAATTGTTTGTAAATCAGCCATGAATCTAGCGAAATAAATCTAATGGGTTCCAAATTTTCATATTTGACATCAAAAATCCATATATGAAAACTATAATAATAATATATCTCATGATTCTGCCTTCTAGATGGTCCAATATTCAAGATACTTGGAGGGGAAAATTTTGAATGCAAACAACCCAACCCTCTTGGCTATAAATTCACCCCCTCATCTCCTAGAATGGAGTTATAATTATAAAGAAAAGTAAGAGATTTATAATAAATATTTTCTTTAAAATATAATGGCATGACTTTCCATTATCTTTATTCAACAAGAGATGCATCTCCTCTACTTTTCATTTCGTGTCTTTTAATGTTTGTTTTCAATTGTTAGTGTGCAAGTTTATTTTCATTTAAATTAAATTTTAATGAATGTTTTTTCTTAATTATATATCATATATATCAAAATTATGTTGTTTGATGTTCATGGTCTTAAATTAGTTTAAATAAAGAATAAAAACCTTTCTTTTTATCACTCCATCATTCAAACGAAAGTTCATATTTAATTCTCATCACTGTTTGTGTTTGTGTTCGGAGCACTACTCTAATCTTGTCCATTTATTTTTCAAATATTTATAACTAATAGCCCAAAAAATAAAAAATATTAATACAATCTCAATTGATGAGTAAATATATTGTTGGGGTGAGTCATAATTTGGGGATATTATGTGATTGAGGCCTTTTTCTCATTGATTATTCATTAGGTTTACATTGTGTTTGTTGAACAGAAAATGTCATGTTTTAATGAAATGTTTTTTTAACCTGTATATTCCATGAAATGTTGGAACAAAAAACACTCTACCATTAACATGTTATGATTTAGATAATAACCCTATGTTAAGTTACATCTTGGTCTAAATCCTCAACACATGGTAATTATGATCAAAATCATCTTGTGAAGTGAGTGTTAATTTAATGCAATATAATGAAAAGCTCAAAGAAATCATATGCCTAAAATCAACAATAATGAAATCACCCCAATATTTATCGAATTTTTAAATCCAAATTCATCAATTATATTATTTAATTAATATCTATAAACACAAAACAAAAAAGTCAAACAAAACAAAAATAGTTTACTACTAAAAAATCACCATAGTTGAGGATTCAACCCGAGTGTTGTTATAAAAATTATAATAGCATTGTACCATTGAATGGTCAATAGGAAACAATAGTAAATAATTAAAATGGAACCATTTTTGTAGATGGTGTATTAATTAGTTAATTGTTTTGTTTTTTTATCAAAAATAAAAAACAAAAAATAAATAAATAACACAAATAAAAACCCACCTTCCTAAAAAAATCAAAATTGAAAAAACAAAAAGAGAAAACAACCTTCTTCATCCTTAAAAACATATGTGAAGGCCCCCTATCCTCTCAAACAATCCCTCAGATATTTTTTTAACCTGAAATAGACCAACCACTTATCCAACTTAGGAGGAATATTAGGGATAATCAAATCCCTCAAGATCTAGTCAATTTCCAAAAAAAATTGAACAAGATATGTCTAATCCTAGGGAGAAAACCCTTAAAGAAATATCTTCCCCTGAAATGAATTTAAAATCCCTTAGTATTAAATATCCAAATATTGAGGTTGATTTCAAACTCAAATCATAGATGATTAATCTTCTACCTCATTTTCATGGGATAGTCGGTGAGGATCCATATATTCTTCCCAAAGAGTTCTATGTTTTGTACTCTACCAGAAATCTGCAAGGGGTTTCTGAAGAACAAATAAAACATCAAGAATTTCCTTTCTCCATAGATGACTCTTCCACTTCATGGCTCTACTACCCCCCCCAAATTCTATAAACTCATGGATTGACATGAATCGAATATTTTTAGAAAAATTATTTATTTCCTCTTGTACTGCTTCAATACAAGAGGAAATTAGTGGTCTCCCTAAATTCCCTTGTGAATCACTCCATGAATACAGGGATAGGTTAAAAATCAGGTTGAAAACTTCCAAAATCACCAAATCCAGGACCAACTATTGATCAAATACTTCTATGAAGGGTTATTGGCTATGGATATAACATTAATTGATTCCTCACATGGCGGTTATCTTATTGAAAAATCTTCTACATATGTATGATATATTATAATCATCATGGAAACAAAAACACATCAATTCAATACTAAGACACTTTCTCATGTCAAATAAGTCCAATAGAATCAATATATAGATCCCAAAAAGATAACCGAGTGGATTAGTGAACTTATAGGTCTTGTGAGACTACTAGTAGTGGCTACCAAATCCCCAAATTCTTCTTCTACACAATATATGTTCCATAGTCCTATCATAAACTGTTGAATATGTAGCTCACTATATCATCCAACTGATACAGGTCCAAAATTTTAAGAGGATTCGTCTAATTTATCCAGAACAGTAGCGCTCAATGTAGTATATGCTCAGAGGTACACTAGCACTCAACAATCGGGTCAGTTCATTACAAACATCATCCAATCCCACTTTGAGACCTTCTCTTCTACCATTAACCCAATAATTAGGTATTCTAATCTTATCTCTTGTCCTATTTAATTACCTCCACAAAACCTAAAGGAATTTCTATATGTTCAAGGTGTTAGTAACTTCTAACAAACTTACCCATTTGTTTCTCACCCTCAAAGGATCAATCCTTTACCAGCTCCTTCTACATTCCACTTTCATAATAAGCCTCCCAAATATCCAACCAAGTAAATGTAAATTCCTAGGAAATAAAATCAAGTCAATACCAATTCAAGACAAGCCTTTTATTCTAATAAACCATGGGAAAGTGCAGTGGAAGATCTTGCCTCCTTCACCCATTATTTCCTTAAAAACATTGAATCCCAAATTGGTCTACTCGCATCTCACCTGAGTTAGTTGAAATAATAAAATTCTTCCCAAATTCTAGTTTAAACATTACTCAACCCCAATGTGAATTTATGAGAAATTTCACTACGATTAGAAAAACAAATTTCCAAGACTAATTATGGATACTCTAACTGCCCTTTAAACGTTTACCTATAAATTAAAAATAAAAAAGAAACCATAAAAAGACACTAAATACACTCCCTCGCATCCTTCAATTCCTTTATGTAAGTAAATTCTTTTTTCTCAAGTCATTTATAGTCCATGGATATCCTTTGAACATGATCCAAAAATGCTTGACATGTTTAGATGTGTTGAAGTAAACATTCCACGTTTAGATGCCATCAATAAAATTCTTAAGTATTTTATGTTTCTAAAGGAGTAATAAACCTATAAGCGGCAACTTGGGACCATTGATAATGTTTCAATCAAGCAGTTTGTACCCCTACTATGCAATGATCTAGGTAGAATTATGGTTCCATGCCAAATATGCAGTTCAAGATTTGATGATTCATACATAGACTTAGGAGCCTCGATAAATATCATTCACAAATCTATCCTCTCCAACCTTTTCCTACATCCATTAAATCCAATGAGGGGTTTCATCTAGTTATCTAATCAAAAAACTACCAGTCCTGAGGGAATAATAGAGGATGTCCTTGTCCTAGAAAATGATCTTATCTTCCAAACTAATTTTTAAGTCCTTTAAATTGATGGTGACACAACTTCTTCACGATCTCCCCTAATTCTAGGAAGACCGTGCCTCATGAAAACAGCAACTAATATTGATGTCTATGATGGAATCTTCTCCATGGAATTTTGGGATCAACTAGTCAAATTAATCATATTTCAGGAAATGTAATAACCATTTTAGGAACACTATGTATTCTCAATCAATGATTCTGAGGAAACTTTTGAGAGTCAATTGAACCCCATTCTGTCAGGTTCATTTTGTTCTAATGAGACTAGATCTTGTGAATGTTTAAATTGATTAACTAAGACATAAATGGGGAAGTTTATAGAGACTATTTATTCATGGACTCCATCATTATAGAGGATCTTGATAACTCTCTTGAATCATATATCATCTTTGATCTCTATTATTACACCTTTGATAATATTTTGGAAAATCAACTATAATCAACCGAAATCACTTCCTATATTCCTATGATGTTTATCCCACAAATGAAATATGAGCCTTATCTGAAACCTCTTCCTAAACTCCTAATATATGAATTCCTCTTTAATGATCACTCTTATCATGTCACTATCTCTATTGTACTTACTGAAACTAGGGAGTCCTAACATGTTCAATTTTTAGACGATAACTACAAGGATGTAGATTGAAACCTAGATGAAATTCCAAGAATCAATCATCCCCTTTTCATGCATCATATCTGTCTCATGAAATCATCCAAAACAATCAGATAACCACAAAGAAGACATAATCCACTCATACTTGATGTAATTAGGGAAGAGATTAACAAGCTTCACCAAAACAGTATTATCTGCCCTATTTCTAATAGTGAATGGATTAGTCATATTCTTGATGTACCAAATAAGGGGGGATAACTATTGTCACAATTGAACTAGTAGAGGTTGTCAAAACATGATTTAAAAAATTGGTGTGTGTGCATCGACTACACAAAATTGAATATCAAAATAAGAAAAGATCACTACCCTCTACCATTCCATGATAAAATTATTGAAAGATTAGCCGAGAAGTCGTATTATTGCTTTCATGATGGATACACTAGCTAATTTTAAATCCCAATCACCCCTCAAGACAAAAATCATACTAAATTCACTTTCCCCTTTGGAATGTATGCATATAGGGGAATGACTTTTGGCCTTTGAAATGGCCCTTCAACATTAAATAGGTGTATAATGGGTATATTTTCTGAATTCATTGAGCTCTGCATAGAGGTATTCATGGATGACATTACCATTTATTGTGACCTATTTGAATCATGAAAGTCATCAACCTATCTAGTCCTACAAAAGTGTGAAAAATGAGACCTTATGCTGAATTATGAAAAATGTCACATCATGGTCACTGATGGGATTTCTCTATTGAACATAATTTTATAATATTTTATAAAACTAGATCCTACCAAAATTAAGGTGATAAAATCACATCCTGAATCCATAACTATTTGTCATATCTATTAATTCCTTGGCCACTCTTGTTTTTATCATCAATTCATCCTTAACACTTGTATGATTTCCCTCCCACTCACTCGAGTACTCTAAAATTATGTCACTTTCCATTTTGATGATTATTTAATGAGATATTTTGTTGAAATCAAATATATTTCCACATATGCCTCGATAATCAAACCCTAGATTAGTCCTTACCCTTCGAGTTGATGTGTGATACTTATGATTGGGCTGTTGGGGAAGTTATTGGTTAATGAAGAGAAAAAACTCTTCATGTCATCTAGTATGACCAAAAAAGTTTGGATGAAACATAATATCACTACACTGTGACAGAAAAATAACTTTTAGTATTATTTTTTTCCTTAGATAAATTCATTCCATGTCTCTTAGGTTCCAAAACCATAATCTTCTTAGACAATTTGAATATAATGTTCTTACTCATTAAATGTTATTCAAAACTAGGTATAATAAGATGGATCATAATTCTCCATGGTTTTAATTGTGAAATAACATATAAACTAGGAAATAAAGACCTTGTGGCTGATCACTTAAGTAGAATTTCTAATTATTCTTATTTAAAAAATCATTGATCCTAGATTCCCTTCTAAGAACCATTAATATCTCACCCCGAATTTATCATGATATTCCTCGATTGTAAATTTCTTGGTTTATGGTTTTTGTAGAAATTTTTTAGAATAACAAAAAAGATAGGCTGAAAATTGATTCAAAATTATTTTTTGGGAAGATAATAAATATTAGAAAATGGGGGTTGACTTGGTAATTAGGAAATGTGTCGATGAAGATGAACATTCCTTCATCCTAGACTTTTTTCACTGAATACCTGGTGGTGGCCACAATGGATCATAAAGGACCTCCAAAAAGTTACTAGACTCTAGATTCGTCCAGCATTAACTCTTCAAGGTCTCACAAGAGATCTGTAAATCATAACACACCTGCCAAAATTTTGGCACAATTTCCAAATGAAATGAAATTCCACAAAAGGCATTAATTTTTTATGAGATCTTCGATATTTGGCACATTAATTTCATGGGACTATTTCCCCCTTACAATGGATTCTCATATATTCTTCTTACTGTTGATTTTTTAATGTGCGGTGAGGCCAAATTCACTAGAAAGAATGATTCACATACTATTAGTGACAGAACCAAAAACTAGGTTTTATTTACGCTAAAAAAGGACATTATCAAGACTAAAAAACCATTGATAATTTATGCATTTTTAAAAGAGGGTACCTTTTATCTGTGCTAAAAAAGTGCTGATAAAGACCCCTTTTATCAATGCTAAAAAAGTACATATAAAAGGGTTATTTATCAGGGATTTTTTAGCACTGAGGAAATACCCCTTATATCATTTCTTTTTTAAATGAATCTATAAAATATTAAAAAAAATAAAAAAATCTGCAAATTGGAGGGGGTTTTAACAAAGCATGAGCCCCCTTCAATGGAACTATTGATGAACCCCGCCCGCACACCATACCACACCTGTACACACCCCACCCCCACACCCCAACACTTTAATACCACTAGAACCCCCCCATCACCAACCTGCATGTGTGCCCGTTCCTCCCCCATCATTCGAACTTGATACCTCTCTACAGTGCGCTTGGACCTATTACCATTCCTCCATATTTATTTTCTCTACATTTAAGTACATATCTATCTATTTATTTATATATATATAGTTATATTTGTTTGTATATTAATATATATATATACATATATAGTTATATATATATTTATATATTAATATATTAACATATTTATATATTTATATATTTATAAATTTAAATATTTATATGTGTATTAATAGATATTTATATATATATATATTTAATTATATATTTTTATATATTTTTATTTATATAATTATTCGTATACTAATATATATTTATTAAATCAGTTTAAAATATATTTATAATATTTTTTTGTGTTCATAAATAAATAAATACATTCATACATATATACAACAAAACATGCACACATATATGTAAATATATTATATATTTGTGTATGTATGTATAATTATACATGTTAATGTATATTTACCAATATTATATGTTAATATATATCTACATATTATCCGTATATATATATAATATATGTCGTTCTGTTAATAGAGACACAAACAAATATAAACACACAAACACACTATATAGGTATATAAATATTCAAATATTTATATTTTAAATAAAATGTACATTATTTTTTTATTTTGATAATGCCTGTATCTTGAGAAATATATGTTATATTTATTTAATTAATTATATATAAAATAAAAAATTTATGTTTGAATGTATAAAAAAAATATGTATATATTGTTTTATATTTGAATATAAATAATAGTACATTGTGAAAATCCATAAAATTTAAAATCCATAATATCAATATGAAGGAAGCAACTATGAATAAATTCATTCCCCATTGAAAAAATGAAAAACTACCACTAAAATGAGGTTGATATTCAATCAAATGTTAAAAAATTTCGGTATCCTGACTAAAAACTCAGTTTCAGTGGCCATATGGGCCTTTTTTGGGCTAAAAAATTGTGACATAATGTTTCCTAATGTCCTTAGTGTGTAAAGATCATCGTAGCATTTGATTTGATATGTGGTGGAGCTCAAATGGACACCCAGATCAAAATTTATGATCGTTTGAAGCATGACTTACGTTTTCAAATTATTTTAGATCTTTTATAAATTTTTTGAATTTTTGTTCCATTAAATTGTTTTAAATTATTATTATTTTATGATAATTGTAATATTAATAATTAATAATATTTTTTAAAATATTTTATGACATATATTCATTACATATCATATATATTAAGTGGAAATATCAATTTATACATATCGATATCATATTTTCAAAATACATTCAATATTTATATCAATATGAATATTTTTATATATTTATATATCAATATATTATTTTTAATGATTTTTTTCAAATATACCAATTATAAACCCTAAAAAACAATGATAAAGACCCCCTTTATCAGCGCTACTAAAAATTGTTGATAAAGGGGGGCCCATTAACATCACTAAAAAAAGTGATGATAAAGGGCGGACCTCTCTCAGTACTACAAAAAGAAATAATAAAAGGGAAATTTTAACATTGCATTATAAAGTTGTTAAATGTACCTTTTGGCATCTCTTTTTTAAGTACAGATAATGGTTCTGCCTTTATCAGGGATTTTTTAGCAATGTAAATGGGTAGAGCTACGAAAACATATTTTTGTGGTAGTGTGAGTTCCGGAAGACCAACATTTTCCACCAATTAAGAACACCTCGTGCCTTAATATGTGACTTAGGAAGTCATTTCTTTAATTAGACTATAGAATCTATTCTGAACAATAATGGGGATGTACATAAAACATCAACTATATGTCACCCCCAGAAAATAGAATGGCTAAAATTTCTAATAGTGAGATTTTATGAGAAATATTTTTTTTAATGTCTTATGTTATATGCAACACTAAGAGAATCTTTCACTACACACAACACTATCTTGGCTTGTGTTACATGCAAGAGAAACCTTCCTCGATAGCTTGTGTTGTATGCAATACCGAGTTTCACTAAACAATGATATATTATTACAATACAATGAACTAGCCGTTATGAATAGTATTAACTGAATTTTGAATTTTATAACATTATAATTCACCTTACACATTTTCTAGAATGAGATATGAAAACAAAATCATTTTTTTCGGATAAAAGATATATTTTTCAAAAAATGCAGTTTTATCGCCTTTTGATGGCGCCCCCATTATAAATATAATTTTTGACAAGTTTATAAGTTCAATTTTATAAAATAAACTTCTTATTTTGAATTAGGATATAAAAATTTACATTGGATAGATTTTTTATACTTTTCTGATAACTATCATATTTTGATGAATAGTAAAAATACGCTAAATTTTTCTTCAAAAAAACTTTTTTCCTCATGATAATTTATATAGTTAAATGATTAAATATTAATGGTTTTAAAGTATAAATTGAATATATTTATACCATTTAATATTATGTATGTCATTACCATTAATTTTACATTGAATTCATAGGTAAAAACAATTCAATCTTTGACAATGTTTTAACTTTTAAAAGCCTTTTTCTTAACAACGAGATTAATTTTAAATTAATTACTGCAACTTAAGTGTTTTTAATTTTGAAAAATTGATTCCATATTTTGATTCAGTGGGTCCAAGTTATGTTAATAGATTACTTTTATTTTTTTGACATTATGAATAGTAATTACGGTAATTTTTATTTACTACAGTTAAAGGTAAATCAGGTAATTAAGGGTAAAAATAAGATTATAAAATTACCCTAACACCTAAAAAAATTCTATTGGATGAATAAAAGTGACCCATATCACCTAAGTTTCGGAATATATTGATTTCATGGTCTTTTGACCATGAAAATTATATAATTATTATTAAAACCAATGAAAGTGACAACATGTCACTCTCTTATATCTTATAAGTGTAATAATTTTAATTTAGTGATAAACTTCATAAAACATCAAACATTAATATTCTCCATAAATATATTAAAACTATCTAAATAATGTGAATTTATTTATAATTTTTAGGGATTAAATAATTATCATTAATTGTGACACAATAGTGATGTTGAAATTATTTTATTGGTTGAAATATCAAATAAATGGTTTTAAAAATATTAAAATAAATATTATATGAACTATATTATGTGCTCCACGAATTTTATAGATAAATATGACATGTTATGAATCTATTAAATCTTTTATTTTTAACATATCTTCTATGTGGATTTTATTTAAACTCAAATAAATGAATAGTGTCAAAATTGACACTATTGTTACTTTATAAAAATAACATATTATAAAATTGTTTAGAAATCACAAAAATATTTAAAAATTATAAATTTATATTTATATTTTCTAAATGTCATAAAGTATCCAATTATATACAATTAACAACACATAAGTAATTATTTAAAACAATTTTAAATTTACAATATTATTACCCCAAATAAAATTAAATAGATTAAATAAGGATAAATCAATTCGATAAGGTTTAAAATAAATTCCCAACATGTCTAAATTTCATTGGTTGATGAGATTACAACCCTATAAAATCTCATCTTCTAATTTAGTCATTTTTGGAGGTTTTTATGTGGGGTTTGAATTTATTATAAATTAATATTTCTTATGTTTCCAAAGGTGCCCCACTCCTCCCTTATAAAAGGGAACCTCCTTCCTCTCCTCCTCACACCATTTTGAGACTTCAATATCGGCCAACCACTGCCCATTTATCTTCTCCACTTCCAAAGAAACATACTAGATGTCCTGGTTAGCTTCAATGACCAACTTTAGTGCCCTAAGAGGAGGTTTAGAAGAGGCGCGTCGAAGAAGAGGTATTATCCTTTACCGATTCTTTCAAATTTATTTCTTCTTCTAATTCCACTTCTTTTTTGGTTTCATTATAAATTAATAACATAAGTATCACTCATATAATAGTATGTGATTATAAATATAAAACAAACATATTTCACCTTCTAACCATCCTACAGAAAATCAAATCACCACACATGTGTACGTACGGAATACTGTCTCCACGCCGTGATGTAATCTGTTTTCCACCACCACCTTACTTAGATAGGAATAATGGTGTAAACAATAACTATATATGAATATTATAACGTGATTCTAATTATGAGATATTCTATCATCCAATCCAAGACCATTCAATTATTATGGGAATGATATCGTCGCCCGTGCGTACGTACGGCTTACCGTCTCCACGATGCAATGTGATTCGTTCTACATGATCTTCATTAAACCATGATTATATAAACGCATTGAATGAAAAAATATGATATATATTATACTAATACCATTATGTAAGTGATTTATCTATATCCTAAAAATAGGAATAAGAATTTATTCGACAAAACACGCATAAGAACATAAAGCAATGAACACCCAAATAACAAGTAGTAATGAAATATTACTAATAAGAAGCTAGTAATATGACCCTATATGATAACATAACAATAAGTATGATTCAGGAATAAGTCAATGACATTTTTTAAATAATTATATAGGATTTTCGGATACGTACAAAGCATATCAGACCTAAGGTTAGGGAAAATCTCAAAATCTCATTTCTTAATCTGAGATTGTTTATTCTTCAGAATTTACCGGGGGATATTTATCATCCACATCTATGTTTACTCAGTATGTAATATTATTTATATCTTCATAAAATTCTTTAAATCCAATTTTACCTATTGGTTAATTTTACCTATTGTTATATGTTGTAATACGTATGCTTGAATTATGAAGTAATAACAATGTATATAAAGTATGCGTCGTTGTAGTTGGTATTAGAAGAAAGGGATAGTCATCCTTTGGAATCTAGGATGTTAAAGCCTTAGTAAGAAACCTAAAAATATTTCTAAGAATAGAACACAATATTAGTATTTTAGAAATGTCCATGAATAACCTATGATAAGACCTAAAGTGTGAAATTTTATTTCTGATTATGTGGTTTTCCTGTTGTAATTAATGTTGGTCACACTATGCTTCATGGTTTTAGTCAATGGATGGAACCCGAAGGAACCATGTTAATGCTAAATGTGATGGGAAATGCAATGATTCATCCCCCTGAGTAACCAAACGATATGGGAGCTGAAATGAAAAATCTTGAAGTCATGCTCACACTACTTTCTCAAGCTCTGAATCCTGGAGAACTTCCAAACGAGCAAAGTAAGGAGAAACATTCTATTAAATCCTTCATGAGGAAGTATCCACCTTCATTTAGTAGGTCATCTGATCCATTAGTGTCTAAACAAAGGATTAATACCACTGAAAAGATATTTTCAGTCCTACAATGTTCTGAACATGATAAAGTTGTCTTAGCAGTATATTGTTTGGAAGGTGAAGCTGATCAATGGTGGAATCTTATCAAGAATACGAATAAAAAAGACGAAATTGAGTACATGGAATGGGACAACTTCAAGAACTTATTTTTCAGTAAGTAATTTTCTTGTATTCTTCAAAAAAAGATGGAGAAGGAGTTTCTTGAACTGAAGCAAAAGGATGATGAATCTATTGGTACCTACGAAACAAATTTTACAAGGCTTGAAAGGTATGCTTCAAGGATTATTATCCAACCAGAGAGTAAGATCGATCAATTATTTAGTGGCTTAAAACCAAGTCTTTGAAGGGCATTAGATATAAGAGACTTCAATAGCTATGAGGAAATTGTTCGATGTGCTCTCTAGGTTGGGATGGATATTGGAGTAACTCATCAGTCATATGAGTTTGATAAGAAAAGGAAAATGGAATTCAAAGGAAAATCTAAAGAACACAATTAAAAGAATATGAGTTTTACCTTATTCTCAAAGTGTGGGAATAATCATGGAGGGAATTTTCTTAAAGGGACAATTAAATGTTATAAGTGTGGAAAATAAGGTCATTAGGCAATTGAATGCCACAGTGATGGGAAAAAGATGTCTAGTGATGAGAACAAAGAAAATCCTGCACAGAATGCACCTCCTACACTTCAATGTTACAAGTGCAAGGAAATGGGGAATTATGCCAATAAATTCCCTAATCCAAGTGTTGTGGATGATGATCTATGTCAACAAACTCTTAAGGCCAAAGACAAAGGAAACTGACATGGAATTTTTATCAGTGATGTGGAGTACAATAACGAAGTGGTGAAAGGTATACATACCATCAACTCTAAAGTAGAAAATGTTTTATTTGATTCTGGATCCACCTACTCTTTTATTTTTGAAGAATTTTCTAATGGTATCGCCATAATACCCCAACAATTAGCTGTTGATATAGTTGTGCCAACTTCTAATGGCACAACAGTTGCATCAAAAGTTTACAATTCTTCTCCAATTTATGTTTGTGCGAAAGTGCTTACTGCAAATCTTGTGATCCTTCCTATAGTGGAATTTGATGTTATTCTTGGCATGGATTGGATTTCTTTATATGGTTCTCATATCAATTTTCATAAAATGGAAGTTAAATTTCATATTCCTGATCAATCTATGATCACATATCGATGCAAGGATGAATATAACCTTCTAGTGGGAATTTAATCCATATTATGGGTATTGATTATAATAAATGAAGGTTATTTATATCAAATGGTTGGAGAGAAACTCACGATTATGAATAAGCCCATTATACGAGAGTTTGATGATGTCTTTCCAGAATAATTTCTAGGTCTTCCACCAAATCATGAGGTTGAGTTTTCAATAGAACTCATACCGGGTGCTTTGCCCATTTCAATGACACCATATATAATGGCCCCAATTAAGTTGCAGGAATTGAAGAATCAACTCCAATAGAATCTTGATAATGGATTTATATCCCTGGTGCATTAACTTGGGGAGCACCTATTCTGTTTTTTAAGAATAAAGATGGATCAATGAGACTCTGCATTGATTTTCGAGAACTTAACAGGATCACTGTCAAGAACAAATATCCTCTCCCATGCATTGATGACTTATTTGACCAACTATGCAGAGCTCAATACTTTTTAAGTATTGATCTTAGTTCAGGGTATCATCAATTAATGGCCAAAAAGGAGGATATATCAAATACGGCTTTCTGTATAAGGTATGGACACTATGAGTTTATACTGATTCCATTTGGTCTTACTAATTCCCATGTTATCTTCATGGATCTGATGAATAGAGTCTTTAGAGACTATCTTGATCAGTTTGTGGTAGTATTTATAGACGATATTCTTGTCTATTCAAAGAGCAAGGAATAACATGAAGATCTCTTGGTAATTGTATTAAAGACCCCGAGAAAGGATAATCTTTATGGAAAATTTACCATGTGTGAAATTTGGCTTCAAAAAAGTTTCATTTTTGGGTCACATAATCTCAAAAGAGGGGATAACAGTGGATCCAACAAAAATAGAGGTACTTGAAAGATGGTCGAGACCAACAACAGTAACTGAAATCTGACGTTTTCTTGGTTTAGATGGGAATTATCGACGTTTTGTGAAATATTTTTCAAGATTATCTATCCCACCCACCAAATTGACTTGGAAAGGTGTAATTTTTGTTTGGACAAAGGAATGAGAAGAGAATTTCAAAGAGCTAAAAAGAAGGTTAGATAGTGCACCTGTGCTCACACTGCCTTGTAGTGGAGAAAGGTTTGTGATCTACAGTAATGCATCCAAGAAGGGGTTGGGGTGTGTTCTCGTGCAAAATGATATGGTGATAGCTTATTCCTCATGATAGTATAAAATCCATGAGAAAAATTACCCAACTCATCATTTGGAGTTAGCTGCAGTAATTTTGCATTAAAGATTTGGAGGCATTATCTTTGTGGTGAAAGGTGTGATATTTATACTGATCAAAGAGTTTAAGGTATATTTTCACACAAATGGAGAAGAATATGCTCCAAATAAGATGGTTGGAGCTGATTAAGGATTATGACTGATCAATTCACTATCACCCTAGTAAAGAAAACAAGGTGGCAGATGCATTAAGTAGACAAGACCACGCTGGCTTATCCATGATGATGATCACAAAAGATCCAATATTTATGTATTTACAAATGATGGATCTTGGAATTATAATGGAAAAGAAAAAATATTATCTTTCTCAAATGAATGTTAAACCATCTATACAAGTGATGATTAAAGAGGCACCGAAAGAAGATATAGAGTTATAAAAGATGGTGAGAAATTTTCCTGAATTTCACATTTCTTGTGATGAAATAATAAGTTTCAGGAAAAAGGTTTGTGTTATTCCCATCCCAGAATTAAAGAAGGAAATATTGGATGAGTATCATAGTTCTTCATTCTCTATTCACACTGGAACCACAAAGTTGTATAGAGACCTGGACGAGTACTTATGGTGGGATGGTATGAAAAGAGATGTTGCTGAATATGTCTTTCGATGCTTGGTTTGTTAGAATGTTAAAGCTGATAGACATAAGTCTAAGGGGATGTTACAACTATTACCCATACCATAATGGAAATGGGAAAACATCACTATAGACTTTGTCACTGGACTTCCTGATACATCCAAACGCAATAATTCTATCTGGGTTATAGTTGATCGTCTTACGAAGTCGGCACACTTCATTTCTATTAGAGAGGATTTCTCTCTTGATGAATATGCCAAGATATATGTAAAGGATGTGGTAAGATTTCATGGAGTACCACTTTCCATTATATATGATCAGGATCCAAGGATTACCTCAATGTTTTGGCGAAGTCTTCAACATACTCTCGATACATAGTTGAGTTTCAGTACTGCTTATCATCCTCATACATACGGTCAGTCTGAGAGGACAATTCAAACTCTAGAAGACAAGTTGAGAGCTTTCTCTATGGATTTCCAAGGTGGTTGGGATCAACACCTACCTTTGGTGAAAGTTTCTTATAATAATAGCTTTCACTATAGTATTCAGATGGCTCATTATGAAGCTCTCTATGTAATGAAATGCAGAACTACAACTTGCAGGGATAAAGTTGGGGAAAGAAAGCTGTTAGAACCTGATCTTGGTGATGAGATGATAGAAAAGGTCTGATCTAGTCAAAAACACATAAGATTAGCTCAGAGTCAACAAAAAGGTTATGCAGACAATTGAAGAAAAGACCCAGAGTTTGAATTGGGTGATAAAGTGTTCTTACGAATATCTACATGGAAGAGAGTAATGAGATTTGGAAAGAAGGGAAAGATGAGACCTAGGTATATTGGTCTTTCGAAATACTGGATCATGTTGGGACGGTTGCATACCGATTGGAACATCCACCAAATATCTCTCAAGTTCATGATGTGTTCCATGTATCTCTTCTGAGAAAGTACATACATGATTCTTCACATGTACTAAACTCATATGTTGTACCGCTGGTGCAAGATCTTTTTTATGAAGAACAGTCGATGGAGATTCTAGATCGTAGTGAAAAAGTTCTATGAAACAAGACCACTCTCTTGGTTAATGTTTTATGGAGGAACCACCAATTATAAGAAGCTACATGGGAACTTGAGGATATAATGAGGGAGAGGTATCCTCATTTGTTTGTTAAGAAGTGACGAATTTCGAGGGATAAATTCATTTTATAGGGGGTAGAATGTAACACCCTGTGATTTAATGAGAAATAATTTTTTTTAATGTCTTCTGTTATACGCAACACCAAGGGAATCTTTCACTACAAACAACACTGGCTTGGATTGCGTTACACGCTAGAGCAACCTTCATCGATAACTTGCATTGTATGCAATACCGAGTTTCACTAAACAATGATATTTTATAATAATATTATGAACTAGATGTTATGAATAGTATTAAACTAATTTTGAATTTTATAACTTTATAATTCATCTTACACATTTTCTAGAGTGAGACATGAAAACAAAATCAATTTTTCGGATAAAAGATGAATTTTTCTAAAAATGAAGTTTTACTACCTTTTGATGGCGCACCCATTTTAAATATAATTTTTGACAAGTTTAAAAGTTCAATTTTACAAAATAAACTTCTTCTTTTGAATCAGGATATAATAATTATCATGGGACACCTTTTTGATACATTTCTGATAACTTTCATATTTTGTGAATAGTAAAAATACGCTAAATTTTTCTTAAAAACAACTTTTTTCATCAAGATAATATATATAGTTAAATGATGAAATTTAATAGTTTTAAAGTATAAATAGAATATATTTTCACCATTTAATATAATTTATGTCATTACCATTAATTTTACATTGAATTCATAGGTAAAAACATTTCAATCTTTGACAATGTTTTAACTTTTAAAACCCTTTTTCCTAACAAAGAGATTAAATTTATATTAATTACTAAAACTTATGTGTTTTAAATTTTGAAATATGGATTCCATATTTGTATTCAGTGGGTCTAAATTATGTTAATAGGTTAATTTTATTTTTTTGACATTATGAATAGAAACTACGGTAATTTTTATTTACTACAATTAAAGGTAAATCGGGTAATTAAGGGTAAAAATAAGATTATAAAATTACCATAACACCTGCCAATATTATATTGGATGAATAAAAGTATACCCATATCACCTAAGGGTCGGAATAGATTCATTTCATATACTTTAGACCATGATAATTATATAATTATTATTAAAACCAAAGATAGTGACAACATGTCACTCTCTTATATGTTATAAGTGTAATAATTTTAATTTAGTGATAAACTTCATAAAACATAGAACATGAATAGTCTCCATAAATATAATAAAATTATCTACATCATGTGAATTTATTTAGAATTTTTAGGGTTTAAATAATTATTATTAATTTTGTCACAATAGTGATGTTGAAATTATTTTACTGATTGACATACCAAATAAATGGATTTAAAAATATTAAAATAAATATTATATGAAATATTTAATGTGATCCACAAATTTTCTAGATAAATAATACATGTTAATATTCTATTAAATCTTTTATTTAAAACATATCTTTTGTGTGGATTTTATTTAAACTCAAATAAATGAATAGTGTCAAAATTGACACTATTGTTACATTATAAAAATAACATATTATAAAATCATTTAGAAATCACAAAAATATTTAAAAATTATAACTTGAATTTTATATGTTCTAAAATGTCATAAATTATCAAATTATAGACAATTAAAAACACATAAGTAATTATTTATAATAATATAAAATTTAGAATATTATTACCACAAATAAAATTAAATTGATTAAATAAGGATAAATCAATTTGATAAGGTTTAAAATAAATTTCCAACATGTATAAATTTCATTAGTTGATGAGATTAAAACCCTATATCATCTAATCTTCTAATTGACTCATTTTTTATGGTTTTTAAGTGGGTTTTGAATTTATTATATATTAATATTTCTTATGTTTTCAAAGGTGCCCCTATCCACCCTTACAAAAGGTCACATACTCCCTCTCCTCCTCACACCATTTTGAGCCATCATGTTCTGAAAACCCCTTCCAATTTATCTTATCCACTTCCCTAAAAACATACTTGAGTTTCTGGCCTTCTTCAAAGACTAACTTTAGTGCCCTAGGTGGAGGTTTTGATGAGGTGCGTCGAAAAAGAGGAAATATCCTTTACCGATCCTTCCAAATTTATTTCTTATTCTAATTCCACTTATTTATTGGTTTCATTATAAATTAATAACATCAGTATCAATCATATACTAATATGTTATAATAAATATGAAACAAACCTATTTCACCTTCTATCCATCCTAGGGAAAATGAAATCACAACGTGTGCATACGTACGGAATACCGTCTCCACACCGTGGTGTAATTTGTTTTCCACCACCACCTTACTTGGATGGGAATAATGGTGTAAAGAATAACTATATATGATTATTATAATATGACACTAATTCTGAGATATTCTATCATCCAATCCAAGACCATTCAATAATTATGGGAATGATATTGTCGCTTGTGCGTACATATGGCTTACCATCTCCACGATGCAATGTGATTCGTTCTACATGATCTTCATTAAAACATGATTATATAAACGAATTGAATGAATAAATCTGATATATATTATACTAATAACATTATGTAAATGATTTATCTATAACATAAAAAGAGTATTAAGAATTTATTAGACAAAAGACGCATAAGAACAGAAAGCAATGAACACTCAAATAGCAAGTAGCAATGAAATATTACTAATAAGAAGCTAATAATATGACCATATATGATAACATGACAATAATTATGATTCGGGAATAACTCAATGACATTATTTAAATAATTATACAGGAGGTTCAGATACATACAAAGCATATCAGACCTAAGGTAAGGGAAAATCTCAAAATCTCATTTCTTTATCTGAGATTGTTTATACTTCGGAATGTACTGGGGAATATTTATCATCCACATCCATGTTTCCTCAGTATGTAATATTATTTCTATCCTCCTAAAATTATTTAAATCCAATTTTACCTATTGGTTAATTTTTAGTAATAGTTATGAAAAGAATATTTTTTTGTTTTCAGTACGATATATTTTTTCAATTTTAATGCCAAAGTATGAGAAGAATGTTTTTTAACTTATACGGCATGAATTAATTTTTATGAAAATTATTTCCATGAATCTTCCTTTAAAATTTTTCAAGTTTATTTTCAATTAACTTCTTTAGTTTAAAATTGTATGACATGTTAAGAATGGAAAAATGTTTTTGAAGTAGAAATTATATTTTCCCCAAGAATGGAGTTCAAATGTTTTATCAAAATTATTTTCCATCTAAGATAATATGGGGTTATTTTTGTATCCCTATTATTAAATTGATTTAAATATGTTATGATGGAATTATTTTTATGTAGTCTATTTATCTTATATGGATTATGTTATGATGGCATGTTGTTTATCAATCCAATTTTTATTACATAGGTTATGATATGATGTATGATTTATGATTTTGTGGCACACATATGAAAGTTATTATTATGAGATAAGTGGGACCTATATCTCCCTGAAATGAATTGGGTAAATATTTATATCTCCTAAGATAAATATGGCTAGAACAGCAAGTTAATCTGGTTCAGTGATACAGGACTGGAATGAGTAGTGAACTCAGTTCAATAATGGACTTTTTCTGATATGATGTTCTTGGAAATGAGTCTTGAATAATATGAAATTATTTTCTATGAATATGTGTGTATACCACAAAGTTTCAGGTTTTATGTTATGATTATTGTGATTACATTTCACTACTATGATTTATCCCATGTCATGATATTATGATCTCTTTTGCAGGTTATGATTTTCAAAATGTTATGTTCTTATGAATATGATATGATTGACATTTCCTTTGTTTACCCTTACTGAGCATTTGAGCTCCCCCTTTTGTATGATTTCTTTTCACCAGGTCAGGAAGAAGGGTATTAAGTAGGACATGCCAAAAGGGAATCTAAATATGATGAAATAAGCGGGAGACAATGTAGATGATTTATGAACTAGTTGTGTATGTTTCCCAGTTTCTAGAGACACTATACTTATACAGTCCTATAATGATTTTTTTATATGTTGTAATAAGTATGATTCAATTCAAAAGTAATAACAATGTATGTAATGTATGGATCGTTATGGTAACGCCCACCATAAAAGGATGGTCTGAAATACTTGGTGAAGCGCTTTAGGCTTATTGAACTACCAATAAAACACCCATTGGGATGTCTCCATTTAGGCTAGTTTTTGGAAAATCATGACATTTACTAGATAAATCCGACATAAGTCATTTTGGGGTGTCAAAACATGTAATTCAGATTTTGAATAATCGGGTGAGGAGAGGATTTTTTAGTTAAATTAATGAGAGGATCTGTGAATAGATTCTTATAAGAATTCCAATCACTACAAAGAAAAGGCTGAGACAGTCAATGAAAAACACATATGTGAAAGGTATTTTATGAAGATGAAAAATAAATTCTCTTAAATTCTCTATTTCATCTTGACCTAGGTAAGAATAATTCTTAATGAGAAGGTCATTTTATAATTACTATTTTTTACCCATTCGGTGTACTAAAAATCCACCATCCCTCTTCCAAAAGTACATTCATGGTTAATGGACTTTGATTAAACAACCACCATGAGATGAAACACATCCCAAGAACCATATCGACTTCCATTGTTTCCCCAGCTTCTATATTTGACCCACAACTAGATGGATATGGAAACCCACCAAATCCAAACTAGGGATCACCTCTTTCCCTTTAACTCCACTTCTCTCTATCTCTCTCTCTTATTCTTTTTCTTACTCTTTCATTCTAACTTTTTACCACCTTACCTATTAGTCTTTTTATTTACTCTTTATCATTGGTGTGGGTGTGTCATTATAAAAATATGAAAAAATATACGAAAAAATGAGTTATAATTACTCACCATACAATTTTGAAAATTTTCATGGCCTTTTTGGTGTGTCAAAATACATGTTTTCTTCTCAAAAAAATTTTAATTTTATCATAAATTTGAATAAAGAATATTTTTTCAACAAACATAATTTTCTAATGCTTTATTTTTCATTTGAAAAATAATTCCTCCCAAACTATGAGGAACAACATTATCTTTCATTCCAAGGTCACCAATGACCATCTTTTCAATTTGATTGTTTTTTCCCCCGAGAGATTGTGGGCATTCGAGTTGAGTTTCATATTTTAGTTTTCTTTATTATGGTTGTAGCATATTATAAAAAAATGAAAATAACATTAGCCAAATATCCTCCCATTAACAATACATTCATCCTCCTTTTGAATTCTCCTTCAAGCCAATAAAAACCTTTTCATTAATAGCCCCATTATGTGACCAATACCATGCCCCAACAAAATTCAATATGGAATTATATTTCAGTATTTATTCAAATATTAATGTGGGGGGAATGGATTATATTTTTGGTCTCTGTTTATTGATTTTAAATGTGTTATTATATTCTTAGGGGCAGGCATCTATTTTGGTGTGGGGTAGAGGTTGTCATTTATTGAGCTTGGGGAAATTATTTTCATCTAGGTAATTCTATTAATGTTATTGAAAAGTATTCAAATAATAAAAATAATAAAAAAAAGATTGTGTCTTAGGTAGGTTAAAAATCACTCTTACACAACCATTGATCGTAATATAACTGTAAAAATTAGTGTCTTGAGGAGATCAAACATGGGTTGGGGGTGATTCTAATATTTTTATCAGGTTCAAAATTCAAAAAAAAAATTAAAAAAAATATACACATTTATTATATAATCATATGTAATTGAAAGAAGTTTGTTGTCTTGTATATAATTCACCTTTTCATCCCCTTAAAATTTTATCCATCTATTTTTTTCATCCTCAACAAAATCATTACATTGTAAATATGTGTTTCTATAAAATACCATTTCTTCTATCAAATTGTGCATTACTTTTTCCATGTAAGTGTTTTCTCCTATTTTATCTCTCTTGAACATTAAATTCCTACAATAAAATATCCAAAAAACCCCTACAAAACCTCTTGAATCTTATGAACATTAGGATAGGGAACGGATGATGAGAGATCATTCATAATCTAATACATTCACTTTTGTTTGGTGAGCGAGTAAACCTCCATAAATAATTTTTTATAATTTTGAGAGGAATGTGTTTTGAGTACCCACATTTTCAATTTATAAATTTGATCCTGAAAATTGAACTCTTTTTGGAATATTTTTTCTTTTAAAATTTTGTGGTGGAATTCAATACATATGATTGATATGGTCCAAACCCCTCTTAATTGGGGAAATCAATTTTTTTTTTATTTTTTGGTGAATGTGAATGATTTTGTTATGTTTTTAAATTTATTGCACTTGAGGACATGAACACGAATAAGTGTGAAGGATTTGATGTTGGTAATTTATTAATATCTTTTTTCTACTATCATTACAAATTTTAAATTAAAAGGGAATAATTTGTGTGAAATACCATTTTTTACAAATAAATATAATTATTGTGCATTATTTTAATTAATTCAATCGAGTCACTTTATAATATTTTTCACCTATCACCCTACATATCCAAATTGTATGATTCTTGTTTTTTAAGGTTCCTTATTCAATTTACAATATATAATTATAAGTAATAATTGGACAATTCATCCATTTGAAGGGTCATATGGGTCACAAAAAAGGCCTAATGAATCTATGAATACACATGACCATCAATGAAGATAGAATTTCTATGCTCAATAAAGATGACTAAAAAATTTCATTCACCACCATAATTAAAGGGACAATTCAATTTATCTTGGATACAAATTTCATGGCCCAATTCCACCAAATTTATTCCCATATGATGTTTTAATTAAATCCCAACATTCTATCAGGGAAGTAAAATGAGCACAAAATACACGAATTTTGTCATGATTTTGACATCCAATTGATCTAATATTCTAAAATGTGAATTAAAATCTATATGTGTAATACTTTTTAGAAGAATGGTTTTATATTTTTGATCTTATTCATATTTAAAAACTCATTCACATTTTTTCCTGCTAAATTTTTTTAATAAAAATGGATAGATGCACATCGTTTGGTAAGATAGTCATAACATTGGATAAAAAATAAAACATGTGAAAAATGTATTGTATAGATAAAACACATCCATATCTACAACTTTTATAAATAATACATCTAAATATTATACTGTATGGGTGGTCTGATATTTTATCCAAGTGGAGGGTGAAATTAGGAAGAAAAACAGTCCAACTCCTTAGACTATAAATGCATCCTTTTCCTCTCTTTGAAAGGAGTTGGAATTTCAGAGAAATGAAGGATATTTAGAATGACTAAATGATTTCCAAGGCATGGAAGGAATATCTTAGATCTTTTTTGACAAGATATACATCTCCTACACTTTTAATTTCACGTTATTTTATGTTTCTTTTTAATTGTAAGTATGTTTGTTTGTTTTTATTATCGTTTTAAATCATCACCCTAAACAGCATAAACCATATTAATACCATATAAATTTCTATGTAAATATAATATTGTGGTAAGTCATAACATAGGGATATTAAGTGATTGAGGGATTTTTCTATTTGAATATTCTTTATGTTATCATTGTATAGGTTGAAAATAAAATTTCATGAATTAACAACATGTTTTGTTTAAAATGTGGATTCTATAGATTATTGGAAACAAAAATTCACTACCATTAACAATTCTATATTTATATTATATCCCTACATTAATTTAATCTTTATACTAAATCTTTTAAAATTGGGAATTCCAATCAATATAATATTGTGAAGTGGGTGTTAATATAATAAAATATATAGAAATTATCAAGGATGTCATATGTTTTAAATACACAATAAAGAACTCAACCAAATATTTATCAAATTTTTAAATCAAACATGATACATTAATAAATTTAATTAATCTATGAAAAAACCCACATTAAAAATTCAAAAAAAAAACAAAAACAATAGACAATTAAAATGTATTATCGCTAAGGATTTGACCCTAGTGTCACAATAGAGATTAGCAGAGAACTAAACCCTCAAATGGTTGATAGAAGAAAAGCATCCCAACTTCACCCATAAACATTAGGGTTATATGTTTTTCTTAAATTAATCACTATATGAAGATCCTTAAAAATAGTTTTCAATATTTATTAGATAAATCAGGGGTCATGATCATATGTAATTTAATGAGTTGTTCCATGAAGTCATATAACTTCCTTAATATAAATCCACTCAAGGTGATAAAGAGGGAAATCTTTACTTATAGAAATTAAATGTACATATTTTAGAAGATAATCATTAATAACCCATGTATCATCTTTCAATCTTGGATTATAGGTAAGTTTAGTGCAAAATTCCATATTAATGGAATCTCATTTCCACATAGAAATAGGTATAGATTTCTTGATTCCTCTAGGATATTCTCTCTCATCAATCAACTATTAACCAACCAACTATCTTGATACATAACATTAAATTTCCATCATCTAATTATCCCTCCTATAATGTTCAATCAAAACCTTATATATGATGCTACTACCATTGTGTATTGATAAATTCAAGTTATGTGAATCAACTAATAATTAACCTTTTAGCTCAGGGATAGAGGGAACATATATCCTCTTCCCAAATCATAGAACACAATATTCATAAAGGAGTATTATAAAGTCATGTCATTCATTGATTTAATTTCCTCCTATAAACTCTCAACTTCAGACTAGGAGCATATAATCATAAGCAATAATGATTATTATGAAATCCTTAGAAAAATGGAGTCATTTTACCCATCCTTAATAATTCTCATATACATGTTGACTGAATCTATGAACATAGGATCCCTATAAATAATTATTTTATTTAGGAGACCATGACCATTCCATATAAATGCATACACTTCCTCATTTTCATTCCCTAGGTGGTAATGTATTAATAAATCAAATTCCTTATGTATCTTAGGCCATCTCATTTTCCTCATGTTATGTTATTTATTTGCAGAGAATTATTCTTGGAACCCATGATCTATGTATATCTCATATGTTTTTTCATAGGGTTAATTTATATATATATTTAATTAAAAGTTTGAAAATTCCAAATAACGATCATGATTTTGATAGTTTGGTTCAAGAGTTTTTAACTGCTCGGATACATAGGAAATAATGTTATTATAAATAAGGGCACACAAATTTCCCTTCTTTGATTCATCATAATATATCACAACTCATTGATTTTATAATGCAATATTCAAAATAATTGTATTTATCAATCTCCTCTTCAATTATTCAAAACATTATTTACATTACTTTTTCAACATGTACATAACCCCTTTACATGTAAGCTTAGTTAATGGGTTAGCCAATCAGGGACAATTTTAAAAAAATAACTCATAGTTAACTCCCAAAAAATTAAACTACATACCTCAGTAACATTATATGGGGTATTCCATTGTTTGACTTCCATTTTCTTAATATTATCAACCAATTTTCTATATATAAAGATAACATGTCAAGGAAAAAGATGGATAAAAAACTCACACTTTCTAAATTTCTTAGGTAAATATTTTCATATAAGTGTATTGAGAATGATGTCATCACCAAATGTTTAATCAATGTCAATTCCATTATTATAATTATTTCATATAATGAAATGAAATTAAAACACAATAGACTATTAATTACTTAGTTACCTTTAAATATAATATTCTCACTTTTGTGATTTTAATTTTGAAAATTGGGCATACGCGGTTACGGTAACTAATATTTCTAGAGTCTGAGAAAATAGACATAATTTTTATTGAATCGTAACTGACTGTTATGTATTTTAATATGAGCCTTATGATAAATAAATCATCCAAGAAATAGTAACCTTAACAATGAAATTATAAATAATATTTAACAATCTTATAAGTGACAATATGATAGTGTTAGTAATTTTATAAGTTATAAATATTTAATTAACAATTAATGAATATTTTTATAATTAAAAAAGGAAATTTATTTTCATAAAATGTATTATTAAACTATTATTTTGATATCATACAATTATTCAATAATTGTTTGAGACCTTAGTCAATTTATCAACATATTATAAAATCAGTTATAATTTTAAAATAGGTTTTTTTTAAGTAAATGATTATTTTATTTTAAAAATAAAGTTTCCATATTAATAAATTTTTTTCATAAAATAGGGTGATTTTTTGGAATATACACAATGAAAAATGGTTATGGTGATTTTTTTTGGTTTTTTCTAAAATACTATAATTTTTTAGGAATAGTAAAATATGATAATTTACGATAAGTGCTAAAACCTGATTTTCAGCATTATGCTTGAGTCATGACTGATGAAAATGCCCTTTAGATCAAACTCACTAGATCTTATTAAATTTTTTTGTCTTGGAATCATTACTATTTATTGTCTTATGAAGAAATTATAAACTAATTTTTAAAATATTAAAAAGACCCCCCCCCCTCCACTATAAAAACCACCCACACTCCCCTCTTCTCTTCACTTTTCTCAAGCCTTTTCTTTGCCTAAATTATAATCAAGTCTCTCCCCAAGATCCACCCCTGTGTCCATTATCCTTTGGTCTCTTCAAAACACCCAATCCTCTTCTCTTATGTGGCTCTTAAGAAAGATTAATTTAAGAAGAAAATTTCTCTTACTATTCTTTTAATTACATTTCATGTTCCTTTGTTTTCATTTCTATCCATACCTATCCTAACCAAAAATTTAATAATAATATAGTACCTTATATTTATTGGAATGTTTTTATGATAATTTAATAAGTTATTATAACCTCTCATTTACACTTCTTTTATAATAGTAGTAAAAACACCGACCGCAATGTGTTAATTTACCACATTCAAGGACGATGGGTTTTTAATTTCCATTACCATCATCAATTATGATCAAGAAACAATTATTATGGTTGAACTAGATTATAATATATGTATTATGTTTCATATATGGTTCTATAATATTTTTTACACATGGTTATTATTTATAAAACAAAATGAGTTTGTTGGGATCAAAAACTGCCAATTAACCCAAAAGGTTATCACAAATGTTTTCTTATAATGATTCATAATCACTCCAATTAACAAATAAAATTTAAAACCATGTAACCTTATGAATTCTCAATAATATAATAATACTCAAATTTTAGAAATCCATCCTCATTTTACATGATTATCCATTCTTGTAAACAGATCATGAATGAAATGGACCTAGATTATGAAATTGAACCTCATAACAAATCTAAAAATTTATTATTGAACAAAAAAGGTTATAATAAATAAATTACATAGAGAATATATTCTAGAATTATTAATTAATGAACCTAATTTTATTATTCATTTCATTAATATTAGGTGGAGAACACCACTATATATAAGGTAAGGGGTCTTCTCTTTCTCACTTTTATTCAACAATCTCTTCTATGTTAAACCCCTTTTTTGTAATTCCTAATGAATGGTTATGTTTACACACATCCTCCATACTTCCATAATTATATATAAAGGATGAGTGACCCATTTCTCTCTCATAAATCTCTCCTATCTACACATGTTACCATGCCAGTATTTCATTTGGGAATCTACCTAAACCTATATTATTCCTTTGGGTTATTCTTAATATCTTTTTACCCAAATGAAAATGAAAATTATATTTAAGTATATATTTTTTTTTTCAAAACACATATATTAATATCCATTTATCATTATGTTTCATTGATATAAATGTTTTTATGTGATTATCTCTTCAATACTTCCCGATATGCAAACCCATTTTCAAGAAACATCCCAAATTATTTTCCAAAATTCAAGTGAACAAAATCCTCTATTTTAGGTCACCATTTCTTTTATAAAATCAGTATTTATACATTAAAAAACTTTTGATTTCACTTATACTTTAATATATATGATTATTCATGTTATTATCTTAAATTCTATTTATTATTTTCTTTAAAACCGAACTAAAATGTTTTAATGCTAGAATTTCTTAAATACTACTTTTAAATGTTAGGACTTATTTTTTACATCACACACCATGATATATGACTATTTAAGTTATAATTACTTTCCTTTATAGAAACTTTTATGATAAACCCATTAAATTATGATTTCTAACATGATTATGATACCCATGCCTTTCCATGGGTTCCCTTACGTTTATATATGATTGATTATGTGTGATTCATTATGTGGAAAGAATATTAATGAACATGTTAATATGTGTCCACCCATATAGATCCCCTATGCATTGGGTAAATTTGAGTCTCGTGAGATTTTATGTACAATGGTCTTGGCGGTTAGCCTTGACTTATGTTATCATGTTCAACAGTCTTGGCGATTAGCCTTGACTAGTGCATCCATGTGCAACGACCTTGATGGATAACCATGACTGGTTTTCCTCTAAGTGAAACGAGCCTTGAATCATGTTAAATTCATGTGTTATTTTTTTCCATATTACTATGATTAATTGTTTATATGATCCCATGTTATATATGTTTTGGTTCCATATTTTCAATTATGTTATGTGTATTATCATATCATAATGTCATGCTTCTTAACCAATGTGAAAAATATTATTATTATTATTATTAACTTACCAGGCTTTTTAGATAACCAATTTGATAATGTTACCCCCAGTTTATCCTATATTTTTGTACGAGCACAATGAATGTTAGGATATCAATATTAAGATTAAATAAAGAAATGTTTTATGTTTTCAGTTTTATGTACATAGTAATTCAATAAACTAGAATTCATGATACTTGGATTGTAATTTGATGTATAATTGTGCTTAAAATCAGGTAAGGTCATTTAAAAAAAGGATAGGGTTGCTATAGTTTGTATCATATGATGGTCTAGTGATTTTTGGACATTAGGAATAGGGCACTTTAGTAAAATCCTTATGGGTGAGACTAAGTATAATAAAACATCCCTAAATTTTAGAAAGTATAGATTAAGTGATTTATCAATAAAATACATCCATATCTGGACACAAATAGATGGAGGTGGCTCTAGAATAGATGTATCGTGGAGTAAAACCAGAAAACACAACTTTGAGCTAGACTCAAACTGGAACTGGTGCACGACAACAGGCCTTGCTGAACTCTTGGTTAGACACTCCCGGGGGATATGATTTGGTAAATTCCTGAGCATAGTATGAACCATTATTAAGGGAACAAAAAAGGTCCATATGATTATATGTTAGTAAATAGATCATGTATAACCTAGAATGATATATAGGGAATCACAAGTTAAGATATACTTTATCATTACAATTTATTCCTTTTATGTTCAATGTATTATTTTTTATTATTAATACCTATGTATTTAATCCCTCTAATAGTACGTTATTTTTCATATTTAATGGATGGAAATAGAAGAACACATGCCTATAATCATTGTGTCAGGGAATGAAAATATTTTCCTAATGATATGATAAATATGATGGGAATGGGTGCTCAAAAAATCATGATAGTACTTTCTCAGCAGGATCAGGTTATGAATAATACCTTGAATCATGTGGAAATCCCACCCCCACCCAAGGAAAGTGAAATATTTTGTTTAATCCTTCATGTGGTAAAGGCCTCCCATGTTTATTGGATCTTCTGATCCCCTCCTCACATAATATTGGATTAAATTTATGGAAAAGAAGTTCTCTATCCTCCAGTGCACATAATAAGATAAACTCATAATGGCAGTCTATCTTTTTGGTGGGGAAGCATATCAGTGATTGACATCGATCTAGAATACAACGTCCCAATAAGAAATTCATTCCATGGATTGGGAGGAATTCCTGGAAATATTTTGTAATGTATATTTTCCCCGAACCCTCAATCTCAAGATGAAAAGTGAGTTCCTTGATCTCATGAAAAAGGAAGATGAGTCCATCAGGGAGTATGAAGGAAACATCACAATGCTTTCAAGATACACCTTAGTCTTTTTCATAAACCCCAAAGGAAAGCTGGATTGATTCTTTAGTGGACTAAAGCAGAGTCCATTAAATTTTTTTGTTATTTGATACTTTTACAGTCATGAGGATATTGTAAGTTGTTCCCTCAAGGTTGAAATGGATATTGGAGACTCGTAATGGTCTCATGGACCTAGTGATAATAAGTGGAAAATGGTGTCTTATATGGGTGTTTTGGTAAATAAATTTCATCATGGAATGAAGATCGAACATCCCCCATGTAAAAATTATTGGAAGAATCATCCTAGGAACTATCTAAATGGAACCCATAATTACTTCAAATTGGGAAGAATGATAAATCTACGTAAAAACATCCAATGGGAAATGAAGAAACATGCTAAGGTGGAAGATGAAAGGAAGGTTTAGATAAACACTTAGCTGGTGGTGTAGTGTTAGAATTTCAAGAGCATGTTCATTTTGTACACAATTTCCCTAAGCCAAGGGTTATTGGAGGAAATCAACAAAAACCACCAAGGAAACATGGAAATGCATGTGCTATCACTATTACTGAGGTGGAGTCGGAATATGAGTTGGTTATAGGTATGGTAGTTAATCACTCATGAATGGTGAACATACTATTTGATTCTAGTTCTACGCATTCTTTCATATCTTGCATGTTTAGTAGAACTATTCAAACACCACCTCAAAAATATGGAAGTTAAGATATCTTTGATAATAGTTAATTGGGTAATTATTTCATCCACAATTTATAACACCACCTCGATAAATTTTTATGGACTGAACCACCGAAAAAATCTTGTCATACTTCTTTTATTTAAGAACAATTTTATCTTGGGCATTGATTGGATATATTTATACAATTCCAACATAAACTATCAGGAATGTGATATCACACTTCACTTCTTGAAGAATCCTCTAATTCGTTATAGTTGTAAGGATGAATATGAATCTATTTTAGAATCATTGTGTTGAGTGTGGAATTTACTACCTTATGAGCAATCATGTCTAGCTCAAATGATTGGGAAAAAAGAGATGATAGTTCTCGAATATATTCTTTTTGTTAGGGATTACACATATGTTTTCCCTGAATAGTTGACTGGTCTTCCTCCCAATTGAGAGGTTAAGTCCTAAATTGAACATATTTTGGTGTCTCTGCCTTAATCAAAGACACCTAATAGATTGACCACTGTAGATCTGGAAGTGCTGAAGAAGAAGTTGTAGGAGAATCTAGAGTAGCGTTTTATATACATGACTTCTTCAAAATGGGGTGTTCCAGTCCTCTTCATCAAGAATAAGGATGTATCGATGCACCTCTAAATTGAATATCATGTGTCAATAAAACCATGACATTTAACAAGTATCCCCTGACTCAGATGGATAATGTGTTCAATCATTTTATAGGGCTTGTTGTTTCTCTAAGGTGGACCTTCGGTCGGTATATTACAAATTAAGGGGGAGTAATGAATATATTCCCAAGACTACCTTTTAAATTACGTATGGACACAATTAAACCATATTGATTCCATTCTGAATCATTAATACTCTACAAATTTTCATTGATTTAATGAATAGATTCTTTAGATATTACCTCAGAAAGTTTGTGGTAGTCTTTATCGATGATATTTTGATATACTCTAAGAGAAAGGAGTAACATGTGGAGCATTTTAATACTATTCTATAGGAATTATGAATGAAGAAGATGTATAAAAAGTACAGAAAATGAGTGTTCAGTTAGATGTAAGTATCTTCTTGGGGCTTGTTATCACAAAAAAATGAATATCTGTGGATCCATCATAGAAAAAATGAAACTAAAGAGTGGCCCAAGACAACATCTGTAATGGAGATCCATATATTCCTCGGTCTATGTGGGTATAACTGACAATTTATGGAGAACCTCCTAGGCTTTTCAAACCCAATCACCAAGCTGACATGAAAGGTGGTGATGTATTTCTCGACTTAAGAATGTGATGGGTGCATTATGGAGTTCAAAAAGAGGCTTATCACTACGCTAGTATTCACACTCCCAAGAATTGGAGAACACTATATGGTGTACAGTGACGCTTAAAAGAAGAGATTAGGATGTGTGTTGATGAAATATGGTAAATTGACAGCCTAATACTCATGGAAATCAAGAATCTATGGGAAAAACAATCCTATACATGATCATGAGTTTGTGTTTATGATCTTCTCGTTGAAAATCTGGTGGAATTATCTCTATGGGGAGATTTTTAAGATATATACTGATCACAATAGTCTCAAATGTATATTAACACTGAAGGAGCATAATATGCACCCACAAAAATGGTTATATCTCATAAATTATTATTTATTCTAAATCCACTACCATCTTGATGAGGTAAATAAGGTGGAAAATGCTCAAAGTAAAAAGGATCATGTATCTTTATCAATGATGAGAATTGAAATGGATCCAATATTGTTAGATTCACAATAGGTATACATGGGAATAATTTAGGGTGGAACTTCATCAATCATTTCAAAAATTATTTCTCAACTATCACTAATAGAGAAAATAAAGGAATCTAAAAGAAAATTTGTGGAAAATCCAAAAATGGGGGAAGCCATTAGAAATGTGAAATTGTCTAAGTTCAAGATTGATGAAAAATGAGTTGTAAGTTATGGGTCACGATTATTAGTACCATCTTGTATAGAGATAAAGATAGAGATTGTGAATGATGCACATAACATATCCTTCTCAATTCACCTAGGGATCATAATGATGAATCAAGATCTCTAAGATAAATTTTGGTGGGATAATATGAAGAAGGAGATTGTTGAAAAAAAATCAAAGTGTCTGGATTGACTACAAGTGAATGCAGAAAGAAAGAAGTCTAAGGGGATGATGGAACCACTACCCATACCAAAATAGTAGTGGGATAATATCCCCAAGGACTTTGTCACTAGAATTCAAAATACTTCTATAGGAAACAATGATATATGGGTCATTGTAGATCATCTAAAGAAGGAAAAACGCTTTATTACAATTCCAGTGGACTTTTCATTAGATCAGCATGCAAATATATATATGAAATAAGTGGTAATATTTCATGGTGTACCACTATCTGTTGTAACTGATAGAGATTCATTATTCACATAGAAGTTGTATAAAAGTATCCCACATGCTCTAAGAACTGAATTGAATGTCAGTAAAACCTATTATCCTCAAACTAATGGAAAATCTAAGCGAACTATTCAGACATTGTAATATATGTTGTGATCATGTTCTATGAAATTCAAAGGAGGGTGGGACCAAAAACATCCACTGGATGAATTCACATAAAATAACATTCTTCACTCTAGCATCTGAATGACACCATATGAAGCCCTTTATAGGAAAAGGTGCAGAACATCGGCGTGTTGTGATGAACTCAGTGAGCATAAGCTGGTAGGACCTGAATTGGTCGAAGAAATGGTAGAGAATATGAAAACAATCCAGCATCACTACACGAAATCACAAGTTAGACTAATGATTTATGAAGATAATTGTCATAGGGACCTTGAGTTCATTGTTATATATATGGTATTTCTCCTCATATCTCCATGGAATAAGGTCATGTGGTTTGGGAAGAAATGAAAGCTACGTCCCAGGTACATCATCCCCTTCGAGATTTTTGATCGTGTTGGGGATGTGGCCTATCGAATAGCACTTCCACCTACCATGTCTTAAGTACATAGTTTATTTGATGTATCCCTCTTAGGAAAGTACATAATAGATCCTTCACATGTACAGTCTTCAAAGGTAGTACAATTAGAGAATGATATTTTTTACGAGGAGCAGTTAGTGAAGATATTGGATCATAGAGGTAAATTTCTACGTATCAAGACTACTCACCTGCTCAAAGTACAACATTGTGACCATAAGTATTAAGAGGTAACATGGGAACTAGAGGAGGAAATGAATAAAAAGTACCCACACCTATTTATGTCATAGAATGTAAAATGAAATTTTGAGGGTGAAATTTCATAAGGGGGAAGAATGCAATGAACCAAAGTTGAATCAATGGAAATTATATTATTATTATTATGTCATATAATCACATGAAGTTACAACACAATTAACTAATAAGTACTTTGTGACCATTAAACATAATATTGAAATTTTTATGATTTGAATTTTGAAAATCTGATATACCCAGTTGCGATCAGTAAGATCATTAGTGTCTCATAAAACAAACTTAATTTTTTGTGAATAGTAACTGAGCCTTAGGAATAGAAATTTTACCCTTATTATTATTAATATTACCCTTATAAATATTAAACTACCCAAGTAAATAGTAACCCTACCAAATAAATGATAAATAAAATTTATCTATCTTTAAAGTGAAAAATATAATAGTGTTGGTATTTTCATTAGTCATAAATATTTAATTAAAAATTCATGAATAATTTAATAATTACAAAAGAAAATTTATTTTCATAAAATTACTTCATAAATTATCGTTCCGAGGTCTTAAAATCATAGGATAACATTAAGAGACATTAATTATTTTTTCTATGTGTTATAAAAGATGTTATAAATTTTAAATATGTATTATTCCTGAAAATGATGATTTTATTTTTAAATTAAATTTCCCATATTTATAAAAAACAAATAAAAGGGAGGTTTTTGATTTTACATATAGAAAAATTGTAACGGTGAATTTTTTGGATTTTTCTAAAATTATTGAATTTTTAGGAATAGTAAAATACGATAATTTACAATGAGTGTTAAAACCGGAATTTCTTCTTCATGATTGAGTCATGAATGATATAAATGGCCATTACATTGAACTAAAAAGAACATATTACTATTTTTGGTCATGAAATAATCACTATTTCTTGTCTTAGGGAGAAATAATAAACTAATGATTAAAATATTAAGAAACCCCTCCTTCCCTCCATTATAAAAACCACCCACACTCCCCACTCCTCTTCACTCTTATCAAGCCTTGTTACTTACATAAATTATTCTCAAATAACTTCCTAGGGTCCTCCCCAACATCTATCATCCATTTTCCTCTTCAAAAGACCAAATTATCTTCTTTTAAGAGGCTCTCAAGGAAGGTTAATTAAAGAGGTAAATTTATCTTTTCAATTGTTTTACATACCTTTCCAATTCCATTGTTTTATTTTCTATCCTAAACTCTCATAATCAAAATGTGATGACAACACCAGTACCATATATGTATTGGAATGTTATTATTATAATGGTATAAGTTATTATCTCCCCTCCATTATCATTATTTTATACTAGTAGTAAAAACATAATTTGAGATGTATTAATTATCCACATTCAATGATGATGGGTTTTCAATTTCGTGTACCATATTCAATTATGATCATTAAAAAATTCTTATGGTTTAACTAGATTAAAATATATGCATTATTTATAATCATATTATCTTGAATTTTTTTTATACACATGGTTTGGATTTATAAAACAAAGTGTGTACATTCTGATCAAAAACCACCAATTAACCCAAAAGGTTATCACTAATGTTTTATAAAATGATTCATATTCACACCGAGTAACCAAATGAAATTTACAACCATGTAACCATTCATATGTTCAATAATAAATATAAATCAAAATCTAAAAATCCAACTTCATTTTACATGATTATTCGTTCATGTAAACTAATCATGAAACAAACGAACCCGAATAATGAAATTGAACATCATAACCAATAAAAAAGGATATGAATGAACTCAAAATTGTAATACGAAATAAATTACATGTAAAAATGGTTTTTTTTATTTTTAATTAATGAACAAAATTTGATTTTTATGTCATTAATATCTAGTATAGAAAGCAATAAAAATTATGTTAAGGGATCCCCTCTTTCTCAATTTTTTCAAGAATCTTCTTTAATGTTATGCCTTTTTAATATATAATTCCTAATAATAGGGTTTTCTCTATCACATCGCCAATACTTATGTAATGATATATAAATTATGGTTTAGCGCTTTATCCCTCATTAATCCCTCATAAGTACACTCCTTACCATGCCATGATTTTATAATTGATTCTACTTGAACCTCTATTATACCTTCAGGTTATTCTTACACTCCTTTTACCCAAATAAAATATTATATTCTGTTTATGTATACCTTCTGATTGCTATTTACATTTCCAAAATAATTTATCAAGATCCATTAATAATTCTATTTTATAGATATTCATGCTTTTTTGGGATTCCCTCCTCAATACTTCCAGTTAAGGAAATCTATCCTAAAGGAACTACCCGAATTTTTTACTGAATTCCAAGTGCAGTCTACAGTATATTTTATGAAACTATTGTTTTTATAAAATAATTATTTATACTATTAAAACCTTATTTTTTCTCTTCTGGTTTTATATAAAATATTATACCATTTTCAATTTTAAATTCCCTTTAGTATTTTATTTAAAATTCACTATAATGTTTTAATGCTAAAATTTCATAAATATTATTCTTACATGTTATAAATTCTATTTGAAGTCACATACCATAGTATATACCTATGTATATTAAAATTTCATTCCATAATGGATACTTGTATGATAAACACATTAAATTAATTTGTATGACATGATTAGGTTACCCATTTCTTTCTATGGGTTCCCTTATGTTTGTATATGATTGATTATTTAGGATTCATTATGTGGAAAAAATATTCATGAACATGTTAGGATGGTTGATCTTATATAACACTCATTTTATTAGGTTAATTTTGAGTCTTATTATATGTTATGTACAATGGTATTTCCAATTATCCTTTAATTTTCCTACCATGAGCAATGGTCATGATGGTTTTCCATGACTTATGCTACCATGTACAATAGTCTTGGTGGTTAACATTGACTTTTAATCCTCTAAGTGAAATGGTCCTTGAATTGTTATAAATTAATTTTTTATATTACTGCCATATTACTTTTCTTCCATGTTGATATGATCCCATGTTATACATGTTATGTTTCTATATGTTCATTTACATTATCTGAATTTTTATATCATTATGTCATGCTTCCTAACTAATGAGTTAAATATTTTTTCTTATGCTTATTCCCTTACTCAGAATTTTATCTCATCCCTTCATTATGGTTTTTTTTATAGGTTATCATATACCTTTGTATGAGCATTATGTAAAATAGTATTTCAATATAATGATTAAATAATTAATTGTTTTATATTTTTAGTTATACGAACCTAGTCTTCAAAGACACTAGACTCCACGATCCTTGTCTTGTAATTTGGTTTTTATTAATGCATTAAATCATGTAATGTTATGTTAAAAATGCTAGGGTCTTCATAAAAGATCCTTAAGTTCTTCTCATAGTCTTAAATAATTTTATAAAATAAAAATTCATTTAAATAAATACCATAGAAATTATCAATACGTTCCCTGAATATTGTGTTCATTTAATCCATAAATATATAGGGTTAATTAAATAATCCAAATATATTTACTATAAAAACTTCACATACATACCTCTTTCCAAATTTGGCCATAATAATATCTTCTATATTTCCTTTTAATTGATGATACCTAGACCAAAGGATAATCTTTGTAAAATATAGAGCTCCAAGAACTTGATTGAATAACTCATCAATACAAGGTAGATGATATTTGTTCTTTATAGTAATAACATTAATTTTTATATAATCAATACATAACCTCATATATCTATCATTATTTTAAAAATAACATGGTATTCCCAATGTAAAACTATAGCATCCCACCTTTTCATCACATAAACTTTCATTTAATTTTACAAAAACGAGGATCTTTAAGGTTTAGTGTCTTGGAAACCAGGAACATAATAAATGAAAGAAAAAAAAACATTCTTCTTAAACACTTGAAAGGCTTCTCCTCAAGTTCATCCTAGGTTCATTACTGCATCTCATAACCTGGGAACACACATCAAAATAAAGGGTGAGCAGAAGGCCCAGTAAGGGAAACAAGAGGAACATTTTACATGTGAGCTTGATATACTTCAATAATGACATGAAAGGAACTTTAAGGCATGAGAAAGAAATCATGAGGCATTTCATAATAAAAACAACATTTTTCATAACTTGAATATGTGGCTACATCATTTAACATAGACAATCATGAACATATCACCAAGGTCCATCCCCAAGGTGTCATTTGAAAATTACCAAGGTTATTCACCAAGGTATCGTGAAAATTGTAATCTCTAGTGGTTACATCATTACCCAATGCATTGGAGCGCTATCAGGGCGCACCCTTAAATTTGCCTTTATTATCATGTGAGCCACATATATCATCATCAAACATTTCATAAATAACCCACATAGCATAAAATAAATGGGTTTCATTTCATAATCATAACGTTTTAAAAACTGCTTTAAAGACATGATCTTTACGTCACTTTAAACCCACGGAAAGGGAAAGCGGGTCTCATGTATGTAAATCCCAGAATTTAAAATGGAACATTTTGATATATATGTGAATACATTTGTAGAAATAAGAGCTTTGAGTATTCACTTTATAACATAAAATAATTTTTGAGAAAAGAGAGAGGCATTTTGAGACGAAAAATTCTGCAGCATAACGGCTATGTTACAAGGTTTTAGAAAACATTGAAAAGAGAGGGGACATGGGTCACCCACTCATAAATGATCCATAAAACAGTAGGGGGAGATAATAATAAGGATATATGTACATGGTAATGAAATTTTAAGGACATACCATTTGAAATGGAAATCATGGAAGGAAGACAAAAATTAGATTTCTCTTATGGAAATTCGGCAGCCTAACGGCGTCACTTAAACTTCAACAAAATTGAATTGACAAGGTCAAATAGGGTCTCTCATCAAATGAACATAAGAGTCCAGTATGATAGATATAGAGATCATACCCCAACATAATATAAAGGAACTTGAAAGAATTTACATGAAAGTAGAACTTCAAAACGAGAAGGGTGAAAAACCACTTAAAAATTCGGCAGCCTAACGGCGCCACTTAAAACATCAAAATACTGAATTGAAGAGATCAAATGGGGTCTCTCATCATATGAACATAAGAGTCCAGTATGATATATATAGAGATCATACCCCAACATAATAGAAAGGAACTTGAAAGAATTGACATGAAAGTAGAACTTCAAAACGAGAAGGGTGAAGAACCACTTAAAAATTCGGCAGCCTAACGGCGCCACTTAAAACATCAAAATACTGAATTGAAGAGATCAAATGGGGTCTCTCATCATATGAACATAAGAGTCCAGTATGATATATATATAGATCATACCCCAACATAATTAAAATGAACTTGAAAGAATTGACATGAAAGTAGAACTTCAAAACGAGAAGGGTGAAGAACCACTTAAAAATTCGGCAGCCTAACGGCGCCACTTAAAACATCAAAATACTGAATTGAAGAGATCAAATGGGGTCTCTCATCATATGAACATAAGAGTCCAGTATGATAGATATAGAGATCATACCCCAACATAATTAAAATGAACTTGAAAGAATTGACATGAAAGTAGAACTTTGAAAAAGAGAGAGGTGAATGAATCCCTTGAAAATTCGGCAGCCTAACGGCGCCACTTAAACTTTCTTAAAACGAAATGATGAGAGTAAGAGGGGGTCTCTCATCATATGAACATAAAAAGGGCAGTAAGAGGAGTATAAAAGAACATCCTCCAAAATAAGATCATGGAGCATAAAAGGAATGACATAAAAGATATCACTTGAAAAGAAAGAGAGGGGTCGGATCCCTTACCTTAAAATGTAACTCTTAAACCTCAAAGGTTGGGAACTTGAGGGCTTGGGGGAACCTTGGGAGGACTCCTTGGGAGGTAATGAGACCAGAACTTCGTTGGGGAAGAGTGGGGAGTCGAATTGATGAGAGGAGGGCTTGGTATTTATAGGGAAAGTGAGGGGACAAGACATTAATGGCCAAGGGACACCTCACATGTGCTTTTCTCAAACCCATGTGCTCTCCCTTGGCATTTATCATGGAGTTAGGCCACATGGGGCCCCCAAAACAATAATTCATCACCCTTGGCCGGCCAACCCTCAAAAGATCTCATGACATCATCATGACACCATTATGATGTCATTAAACATACCGAAACCCTAAAACTGTATTTTTACTATTCACTAAAAATTCAACCTTCTCAGAATAACCCCAAAATTTCACCTTAACCAAATATCAATTCTCTGATTTCAAAAATGAAATCCATTTTATAAAAATAATTTTCTAAATATTTTTAATTTAATTTTTAAATAAAAACACTATTCATCGAAAATTCACATTTTTCAGAAAAATCCCCAAAAATTACCATAACATAATATCGATGCTCTGAGTTCAAAAATGAAGTCATTTTTATAAAAATAATTTTCTAATTATTTTTAATTAAATTTTTAATTAAAAAACACTATTCACCCCGAAAAAACTAATACTTGAATAATAATTAATGAAACCGTTATTTAACTATTTTATTGAATCACATTACTTAATCAAGGTGCCTAGATTATTTTAAAACTTTCATTAAGTGAGATTACTAATCCGTTTGGTCATATTACTAATCCTAATCATAAAATCACTATTCATAATTTACTATTCATCAAAAATCAAGTTGATCTTATTAGACTCTAAATTTCGTACTGAACATAATTGTAGAAGACCATTTTTCGAAAATCATTACACATTTTTAATTATTTAAGGTTTACACAACCATTTTTAAAATATCCTTTTTCTAAAATTCATCAAAAATATGCATACAATATTTATCCGGTCATTTTGAAAATTCATAAACATCATCATAAGAAGAAATCCAAATTTAAAAAAAAGATTACACAAGGCAATTACGGTATCGTTACATAACCCCTTATAATACCAGCATAGGACCTAAGAGTAAGGTGTGCTAGGGTGATAGAATTTTGGGGCGGCTCAGTCAACATTGCCCGAGTAGTAATTTCTATCAGTTTGAACTCCTCACGAAGGCGATTCCGTTCTAGCTTCACATGATGAAGTTCGGCTTGGATTTGGTCCAGAGCAAAGCCCAATGGTGCTACCTCCTTCCCAATCTCTGTTAGATGGGCTTTGATCGGCCCAAGGCTACTAGGTGTGGCCATCAAATCTTCTTTCTATAATAATTAACCAGGATTACTTAAATTTAGAGACAATAATCAAAACATTTTGTTCACGGTGGTCATATTGACCGATAGTCATATAACACTCAAAAACCAATGGTCTCATTTTATTTATAATCATGTTTATCAAATAAAATATTTTTTTTTTGAGTATAAAAAATAACACATGAAATTAGGAAACAAGATTTATTCAAAATTTCGGGTCGTTACAATCTTCCCCCCTTAAGAAATTGCGTCCTCGCAATTTTTTTAAATTGGGTTTTGAAATTTCATTGAAAGTCCCACATCGGAAAAAGAGTCAGTAACACCATTACTTTAAAAGAAAGAAAAGGAAGTACAAAGGCCACCCGAGTTAACCCACACTCGGGTTCCATGTAGGAAAACATGGACATGGAGGAAAAAAACAAAGGGTCAGTTCTGAGAGAGAGTGATAGAGAACATGATTAGGAGAAAGTTAACCATGAGAAAATCCCAAACTTATGATGTGTGTAAACGGTCTTTGATTACCTAGTAGGAAACGTAAACCAACAACATTTTTGTTTTACGTTTCTTTTCATAATTTTGAGGATTTCATTTACTACATAGAACAAAAACATAAGAAAATATATCTACCTTCATGTAGAGTTTCACACTTTAATAAGTTTTTACCAAAACTAATCCTTTCCCCCAAATGATGAGCATTCAAAACTACTTGGTCTCATCAAAACACAAGAATCATCTTCTAGAGAATCACATAATCCATAAAAGATTAACTATCTATTTCTTCTATCTTTAAACATTATCCCAAAACAGAAAGGGTAAGGTTAAACAACTCTTCAAAAAGGAAGAATCCCATAGGAATGGAAACTAATTTTAAATCTTCAATGTTCCATGGTAATACCCAAAGTTCATCATAGACCATTCCATAAATAACAGTCCTTAAAATTCCTCGAAATAAACCAAACTAAGATTGAAACCCAAATACAAGAAGGACTTGATAACATAGTCTTCCAAAATAAACTTCATTGTTCATATCCAAACAACATCAACCACTCCTAACATCTTATAACAAAAATAGCTAACCTAAACATATTTTACCCAAGATAGATTAATCATTCCCGTAAGTAACCTAAATTACTATAAGTCCAACTTAAATTCATTGATAAATCAAAATATAAATCAACCTTACTCCTCAATGAAAATACCGTAGTAATCTATTTACCTTGATCATATATGGTCCTCAAAATAGTGAACGTCTTCCAAAATAATAATCATCTTTTAATCCCCTAATCATCTCGGTCGTATTAATACGGCAATCATAGCATTTCCTATCACATTGGTTGTTGGGACATGTTCTTCCATTTCCCGCCATTAACTAAGAAAAGAAGCTATAATTAGGGGCTTAAATACATAGCCAATAATCATGAAAAGAAACTTAAAGCATCTAAGGATAACATGTAGAAGTAAAGTATACCCTAACTTGTGATCCCCTAGGTTCCCTTCTAGGTTATCCATGATCATATATTCTTATGTAAACCTTTATTTTATTTTATCTTTGTTCCTTTAACAATGGTTCATACTAAGCTTATGAATTTACCAAAGCATATCCCCTGGGAGTGTCGTAACCAAGAGTGCAGTAAGGCCCGTTGTCGTGTACCAGTTCCCGTTCGAGTCTAGCTCAAAGCGGTGTTTTCGGGATTTACCCCTATGTACATCTGTGCCAGAGCCACCTCTACCTGCTCGTATCGAGACAGGGATGTATTTTCTTGGAAACCCCTTACTCAATACTCACCAAAATACCAGGAAGATTTCCTATATTAAACTTTTCTATAGGGTTCCTCCTAGAGTTTTCATATCCTAATTTCCACAAATAACTAAACCATCCTTTGATACCAACTATAGCATCCCACCTTTTCATCACATAAACTTTCATTTAATTTTACAAAAACGAGGATCTTTAAGGTTTAGTGTCTTGGAAACCAGGAACATAATAAATGAAAGAAAAAAAAAACATTCTTCTTAAACACTTGAAAGGCTTCTCCTCAAGTTCATCCTAGGTTCATTACTGCATCTCATAACCTGGGAACACACATCAAAATAAAGGGTGAGCAGAAGGCCTAGTAAGGGAAACAAGAGGAACATTTTACATGTGAGCTTGATATACTTCAATAATGACATGAAAGGAACTTTAAGGCATGAGAAAGAAATCATGAGGCATTTCATAATAAAAACAACATTTTTCATAACTTGAATATGTGGCTACATCATTTAACATAGACAATCATGAACATATCACCAAGGTCCATCCCCAAGGTGTCATTTGAAAATTACCAAGGTTATTCACCAAGGTATCGTGAAAATTGTAATCTCTAGTGGTTACATCATTACCCAATGCATTGGAGCGCTATCAGGGCGCACCCTTAAATTTGACTTTATTATCATGTGAGCCACATATATCATCATCAAACATTTCATAAATAACCCACATAGCATAAAATAAATGGGTTTCATTTCATAATCATAACGTTTTAAAAACTGCTTTAAAGACATGATCTTTACGTCACTTTAAACCCACGGAAAGGGAAAGCGGGTCTCATGTATGTAAATCCCAGAATTTAAAATGGAACATTTTGATATATATGTGAATACATTTGTAGAAATAAGAGCTTTGAGTATTCACTTTATAACATAAAATAATTTTTGAGAAAAGAGAGAGGCATTTTGAGACGAAAAATTCTGCAGCATAACGGCTATGTTACAAGGTTTTAGAAAACATTGAAAAGAGAGGGGACATGGGTCACCCACTCATAAATGATCAATAAAACAGTAGGGGGAGATAATAATAAGGATATATGTACATGGTAATGAAATTTTAAGGACATACCATTTGAAATGGAAATCATGGAAGGAAGACAAAAATTAGATTTCTCTTATGGAAATTCGGCAGCCTAACGGCGTCACTTAAACTTCAACAAAATTGAATTGACAAGGTCAAATAGGGTCTCTCATCATATGAACATAAGAGTCCAGTATGATAGATATAGAGATCATACCCCAACATAATAGAAAGGAACTTGAAAGAATTGACATGAAAGTAGAACTTCAAAACGAGAAGGGTGAAAAACCACTTAAAAATTCGGCAGCCTAACGGCGCCACTTAAAACATCAAAATACTGAATTGAAGAGATCAAATGGGGTCTCTCATCATATGAACATAAGAGTCCAGTATGATATATATAGAGATCATACCCCAACATAATAGAAAGGAACTTGAAAGAATTGACATGAAAGTAGAACTTCAAAACTAGAAGGGTGAAAAACCACTTAAAAATTCGGCAGCCTAACGGCGCCACTTAAAACATCAAAATACTGAATTGAAGAGATCAAATGGGGTCTCTCATCATATGAACATAAGAGTCCAGTATGATATATATAGAGATCATACCCCAACATAATTAAAATGAACTTGAAAGAATTGACATGAAAGTAGAACTTCAAAACGAGAAGGGTGAAGAACCACTTAAAAATTCGGCAGCCTAACGGCGCCACTTAAAACATCAAAATACTGAATTGAAGAGATCAAATGGGGTCTCTCATCATATGAACATAAGAGTCCAGTATGATAGATATAGAGATCATACCCCAACATAATTAAAATGAACTTGAAAGAATTGACATGAAAGTAGAACTTTGAAAAAGAGAGAGGTGAATGAATCCCTTGAAAATTCGGCAGCCTAACGGCGCCACTTAAACATTCTTAAAACGAAATGATGAGAGTAAGAGGGGGTCTCTCATCATATGAACATAAAAAGGGCAGTAAGAGGAGTATAAAAGAACATCCTCCAAAATAAGATCATGGAGCATAAAAGGAATGACATAAAAGAGATCACTTGAAAAGAAAGAGAGGGGTCGGATCCCTTACCTTAAAATGTAACTCTTAAACCTCAAAGGTTGGGAACTTGAGGGCTTGGGGGAACCTTGGGAGGACTCCTTGGGAGGTAATGAGACCAGAACTTCGTTGGGGAAGAGTGGGGAGTCGAATTGATGAGAGGAGGGCTTGGTATTTATAGGGAAAGTGAGGGGACAAGACATTAATGGCCAAGGGACACCTCACATGTGCTTTTCTCAAACCCATGTGCTCTCCCTTGGCATTTATCATGGAGTTAGGCCACATGGGGCCCCCAAAACAATAATTCATCACCCTTGGCCGGCCAACCCTCAAAAGATCTCATGACATCATCATGACACCATTATGATGTCATTAAACATACCGAAACCCTAAAACTGTATTTTTACTATTCACTAAAAATTCAACCTTCTCAGAATAACCCCAAAATTTCACCTTAACCAAATATCAATGCTCTGATTTCAAAAATGAAATCGATTTTATAAAAATAATTTTCTAAATATTTTTAATTTAATTTTTAAATAAAAACACTATTCATCGAAAATTAACATTTTTCAGAAAAATCCCCAAAAATTACCATAACATAATATCGATGCTCTGAGTTCAAAAATGAAGTCATTTTTATAAAAATAATTTTCTAATTATTTTTAATTAAATTTTTAATTAAAAAACACTATTCACCCCGAAAAAACTAATACTTGAATAATAATAAATGAAACCGTTATTTAACTATTTTATTGAATCACATTACTTAATCAAGGTGCCTAGATTATTTTAAAACTTTCTTTAAGTGAGATTACTAATCCGTTTGGTCATATTACTAATCCTAATCATAAAATCACTATTCATAATTTACTATTCATCAAAAATCAAGTTGATCTTATTAGACTCTAAATTTCGTACTGAACATAATTGTAGAAGACCATTTTTCGAAAATCATTACACATTTTTAATTATTTAAGGTTTACACAACCATTTTTAAAATATCCTTTTTCTAAAATTCATCAAAAATATGCATACAATATTTATCCGGTCATTTTGAAAATTCATAAACATCATCATAAGAAGAAATCCAAATTTAAAAAAAAGATTACACAAGGCAATTACGGTCTCGTTACATAACCCCTTATAATACCATCATAGGACCTAAGAGTAAGGTGTGCTAGGGTGATAGAATTTTGGGGCGGCTCAGTCAACATTGCCCGAGTAGTAATTTCTATCAGTTTGAACTCCTCGCGAAGGCGATTCCGTTCTAGCTTCACATGATGAAGTTCGGCTTGGATTTGGTCCAGAGCAAAGCCCAATGGTGCTACCTCCTTCCCAATCTCTGTTAGATGGGCTTCGATCGGCCCAAGGCTACTAGGTGTGGCCATCAAATCTTCTTTCTATAATAATTAACCAGGATTACTTAAATTTAGAGACAATAATCAAAACATTTTGTTCACGGTGGTCATATTGACCGATAGTCATATAACACTCAAAAACCAATGGTCTCATTTTATTTATAATCATGTTTATCAAATAAAATATTTTTTTTTGAGTATAAAAAATAACACATGAAATTAGGAAACAAGATTTATTCAAAATTTCGGGTCGTTACAAAAACACTAGTGTGAATAAATATATTTTCATCGAACGTGTGTAGTTATTATATCCAATACATTAATTCCACTGTGGATATTCTAAAGGGTTGCATTAATCTAGGTCTCACATTAGGGATTAAATCAATGGAAAAACAAAATTCTTGTAATGGTAGATGTCTACGTCATTTCTCTAGAATTAAATCCATTTATTCATCTATAATAGGTAAATACTCAATTTAAATATTATGTTTTCCATTTATAGATCATGTATACTTTTCATCCCCAAATTATTATTTTGAAGAGGTACTAGAGGTGGATATAGAAATTACCCAAATGATTAGGTCTCATATATAATGTTAATGAATTCTATATCCTAATCACTAATCATTACATCCTTATCTTGGATATAAATTATATCATAATATTTTACAATTCATTCCCTGCCAAGGATTATATAAAATTAAACAATGGTTATAATATCCAAGTATAAAAATAGGGTACGTCTATGTTTCTTGATGCCATGGGGACAAGACTGTGCATGCACGGGAATGCCTAGCTGAACAGTCATGCGAAGGTGGAGAGCAGATTTCACGATGAAGATGCTGGGGAGGAGTAGTTCCAAGTAGTTAGTCTGGGTTGTATGTAATGTTTGAAGCCTACGGGAAATGTATTCCTCTAAGGCCTACGGGCCATGTAATACTTACGCCTACGGGCCTTTTAAGTGTTCCACCTCACCCCTTAAAAGGAGGATTATTAAAAATCAATAAAAAATGAAGACCTTCGGGCCATTTGAGGAGCTGATAGGGAAATATCTAAATTTTTTCAAAACATGTATATTAAAAAAATTGATAAGATATATAATCAAATAAAGAAATATATTAATTTTAATATATGATTATAGTAAATTACACCATATAATTAATAACGTCAACCTTATATTTAGTGTTATCCTATGCTTTTCATTCTACCTCGGGCTTCTTATATTGTAGGTAACCTTGATTTCAGGGATATTGGTGTGAATAATTCCCAATTTATTTACAATTTAATACCTTGATAGAATTGTTTTCATTAATCTATATACAATCACTATCTAGGGGAAAATTTTCTATAAAATTTTAATAAACTCCCATGTAATTAAAAAAAATTACAAGATGTTTCTTCCAACAATTTTCATAGGATAAAAATTTCATTGATCCCTTCTTCTTCTTTAATGTTTTCACGTTTTATTGGTTCTTTTTTTGCATCTTATTAAATTAATTTCCCTTGATTATTTAGGCTATATAAAATTGCTTTTATATTTTTGTGGAACATATTACTATTTATTCAAATGATGAAAAATTTTGAGAAACTAGTACCCTCTGGAGGATTAGCATAATCACTTCAATCAAATAATCAATCATTCTCTTCAAATTATGTCTTTATTCAAAGGAATAAATTTATATTATTATAAATATATTTTAATAAAATCAAACACATTCCCCTTTACATTTATTTAATATGAGTAATTTTATATTTCTTTAATTTTAATTATTATGAGGGAAATATTTATCAAATAATGTTACATTAAAATTTTTCTATTCTATATGTTATTTTTTTCTTCTATCATATTATTCTATATCAACAACCACCACTGAACAGTAAGACAATTAAATTTATACACTAAAAGAATAACATTTTCCATTTTAGTGTATCCTAATGTCTGAAATAACATATAATTATACTTAATCTATTTATTAGCAACCATTCTATTAATAGTTCTACTAAAATATGGGTCATTATGTGATATGAAATTATCCAATATAGGTTTATTATTCCAGTGAACCTCATTATTTTCCATATGTACATGGTTATTAGATAAAAACAAGGTTAGTTTCCCTAATATGTATATGATATGTTAGTTCAAACATCAATTGTATTATCTTTACCTACATATAAATCTCCAAATTTTCCACTATTATTAATAGCATTATTTATATGACTCGCCATTTCTCAATAATGACATAAACATAATTATCTCAAAATTTAATGAATTTAATTTCAAAATATATAAATCTAAATATAGCCAAATGGTTTTACATGAATTTAAAATTTATGATTTTATAATATCATAATAGTAAATATGGTTTCATTGGTAATATCCTTAAATCATAAAAAAAATAAAATATTTATTAATTGTTTGTAAATGAAATAAAATTTAACCAATGAAAATATCCTAGGAGTGACAAAAAAAGGTGTACAATAAGGGAAAATTCAACATACATTATAATGATGGTCGAGATAGACTCGACCAACACTTTTTGGTGTTTTAACCCCTGGGTGCATATGGGATAAAGCCACATCCACTAATCGTGCCTAATCAAGGATGAATTTCTAGGAAAACCCTATAACCTCTACCTTGCTGAAAATATTATGATATTTTAATGCACATAGAGAACTCCTCAAATAAATTCATATGTTTATGTTCCCTAATATATGTTTTCCAAAATATATTTTTCTTTGATTCTACTAAACATCATCTGATATAGATTGCAGAAATGCCAACTCTAGAATCCCACAGTCAGTGTCTATTTTATTACCTTGGTATAAGATACAAGGTGTTACATTACCAAGGAAATATCAATTTATTAGTGTTCAAGAAATAGATAAATACATTATTTCTATATTACATTGAAAATGAAAAATAAAACATAAAAATTTAAATATTAATCTTCCTTGAATTCATTTATATATTCATTATACATATCATGGGGAAATGAAAAATATAAGGGTGATATAGATGGCTTTATAAGGGTTGTGTATAATGGGATCTATCTTGAGTAAAAAGGTATAATAAATATGGAATGGTAAATATCTAAAAAAACATTAAATTTAATATATAACAGAACCATGAAATCAATCCATTAATAATATTAATGAAATAATCACATGAATAATTATAACTGTGTTCTTAATGAAGGAAATGAATAATTTTTTAGGTCATGATGTGAGACATCGTGATATATTTTCTATCAGGGTCGTGTGAAATAATAGTTTATAAAATGGGTAGGTGTATACAAAAAACCCTTTTAATAAGGATTACCAACTAGTTTGTCTCATGATACATGTTGATTCATCAAGGGGTCATATAATTTTAGGCCTACCGATAACTACATGTCCAATGCATTATTAATATATTCAATGAAAAATTAAATTCACAAAAAATATTACTTATCAAAAAAATATCTATATTGAGTTAATAATACAAAATATTAATAATTTCTATAGTGAATAAATTAACATAGATAGTTAAAGAATGTATATAGAAATTGTATAAGGATTAGGAAAATAAGAATTCCCATGATCAAAATAATATAGAAATGTTTGAATAATGATAATCACCATAAATTGATTGTTTCAAGAGAATTTTAATTACCATAAAAGTATTAAATTTATGAGATATGACCATGGATTCATCATATGGGTATACTTTATCATAAAATCATGTCCTTTTGAGATTATATTAAATTTAAAGAAAAAAATTAAAAACAAATTTTATTATAATGTTTTCTATGATAAACCATTTAAATCATACATAATATGAAAATGATAGTAAAATGGTTATGGTGGCTATAAATTTTATAAATTTCATGTACGTTAAAATAAAACGTTCCTTCGGTTTTTTTACAAAGAAAGTTGAAAATGTACCATGTTGGAAGAATTATAATATTCCTTAAAAATTTGTAAAAATAATGGATAGAATAAAATTTCATTTTTAAATTATTTTTAAAAATAAAAAATAAATTTTCTAAAATAATTTCTAAAAATATGTCCAACAAATAAAAATCTACTTGATAAAAATGAGAAATAAGATAAAAATTTTGTTTAATAAATGGTTATCTTGAAATGAGATCCAATTAAAGGAAAATATGAAATAAAATATGGAAAATACTTAAATATTCATAAGATGAGAAAATAAATGTATTTGATTACGTATATACTATAATATTCCTTCATGGAAAATATAAGAAATCCTAAAAAAATAAGATTATAAGATAAATTATAACGTATTTGGTAACTTTTAAATTATAACCCCATGAAAGAATAAAATACAATTTAATAATTAATCACCATGATTAAATAAAAATTAATTTTAAATTAATATAAGTTGCAGTATATACAACACAAAAAATTAAGTAGGTGTATAATACCAAACATCTCTCAATGGAGAAGAAATTGTAATGAAATCCATTACCTTTTTCTTCCATTTAGTTGAACTTTCTTTCACCAAATGTATAAAAAAATTTAATTTATTATAATTATTTAACATATCCATATACATATCTATTATGTAATATATTATCCACTTCAATCATCTTATCACTCATTCATTAAAAACATTAATTATTAACATGTTTTGAGTGTTGATTTCATAGATTTCCCATGTATATTTCATCACAGATATTATGGTTCTTTAAAATTGGATAATGTTTCCAAGTAAAAAAATATTATTTTTATAAATATCATATTTATTAATTAAATAACTTCTTAGAATCACCCATAAATATTGGAATTTTAAAATTAATTGTAGAGGCTCGTGGAGATGATATGTCGTATATACGCATGAGAGATGTTAACATTTTTTAATCAGACAATTTTTTAAGAATTTGATGATATATTAAATATAAAAGACAATAATATGTCATAATTATTATATATATTCATTACTCCATCATTATTACTATCAATGTGTGTAAATTATGGAAAAAAAATTACATCATTTCACAAGGTGGTAGTCTACTGCAAACACGAGAGATTGTTTTGTCCCATTTTATGGGGAAGGAGGTTGATAAATATTATTTCACAAACCTAATCACATATAATTATATGTGGGTTAATTTTATTAATATATTTTAATTTTTTTTACACATTTCATGTCATTAAAAAAATATGTAAAAAAGAAAGATCTTGGTAAATATGATTACCTTCTCTTAGAGAATCCTCCTTTGGATCTCATCTTAAGGGCCCCATGGTTGTTCTTTTAGAAAAAAAAAAGTACCTATATATTGTGGATACGTATATTTATAGTATATGTTTTCATGTTTTTATAATATAAATGTATCAAGAGGTTTGAATAATTTAAGGAAGTAGGTTCTCTTTTATAATTGAGTTTAGTGGCACAATTGTAATTTTTGAATGTTTTCAAATATTATGTTTTAAATTTCTTCTAAAAAATGGCTCTAAAATCACTCATATTATCATTTTATAAGATTAATGTTAACATAAAACCATAAAATTATGTTTATGTATGTTATTATTTATTTTTTACCCATATCTTTTTAGATTAACCATTGGTAAACACGTTTTGACATTAATAATGGTAACTAATTTCTCTTGTTTTAAATGTTATTTTTAAATGAAAATTAATTTAAACATTTTATTTAATACTAATTATTTTGATTAAAAATATTTAATCCATTTTATTAAATTCCATTCATTGTATTGGTGGAGCTTAATTTGAAAAAACCCTACAAAACATGATGAAAAATTATTTTTCATGAAAATGTATTTTTCAAATATAAAATGATCATTCATTAACTATATGACTATTAATCATCATTATATGGAAATAATTAATTATATTTTGATATATAATCTATAAAGTTAATTTTAATAATTCATTATTATATATAATTTTAATTTATTAAAATGGGTAAAAATTATGCACATAACCACATTTTTCTGAAAAATATGACTATTCACCACGAAATGATATTTTATTAATTTATATAAAATTGATAATAAATAAATGGTTTCTTTTAAATATTATAAAAAAATTACAATTTAATGTTTGAGTGTTAAAATACTTAATTTTCAATTATTCGTAAAATATTATTCCTAATGTAAAATTTCCAAGAATAATTTCATGCTTACATTGACCACGTAAGTTAAAAATTTTTATTCATCCATTAAAATTAAAAACAAAATCCATTAACTTTTAAAATGTCATTTTTTTAATAGTTTAATTAAAAAAATTATCCATTACTATAGTTTATTCTTGAGTAAAAAAATTTACAAGATTTAGAATCATACTGTACAATAATAATTAATGTCTTAATAAGATTTCCTCTAACATCACTTATAAAAGGGAATCTCTTATCACCTAATCCATGAATATATTGATCCATTTACCTAAAAATAAATTTTCCAAAGTTCCTTTACATTCATTCTCTCAATTTATTATAGTTTTTTATCTAATAAAAATATCAAGCTATAAGTCATAAGGTGTAATCCAAAGGTGTTTTCTCAATGAATTGGTATACCTCTTAACAGATTTTTTTTTTATTTCTTATTATAAATAAATAAAACCTTATATTACTGTATTTACATAAAAAATATTTTATCCAAATTATATTTAAATTTTTTATTGATAGAATAACCCATTTTCATCTCTTTTCTATCACACGAGAAATTAAAACAATTCATGAGTATGTATCAGCTACCACCTCTATAAAGAGATGTCTTTCAATTTTCATCAAAACCTGAAAATGATATTTATTATGATATTTTTAATGAATATAAATTATATTTATGAAATAATTATTATTCAATAGATATACTATATTACTTACCTTATTACCCTTTCATCTTTTGGAAAATGATAACATTTTTCATGTTAACATGTGGACTACGACTTCCATGAAGCGATGTAGTTCATTTTTTGAGTCATAATTTCATTAATTATTATAAAATAATATTAAATGTATAAAAATAATATTTTTTTTAATTATTATTATTATATATATTTAGTATAATTTATCTCGTTGACCATATTCTTCCTACCGAAGCCATTTTTGACTAATAGATTTTATATCATCAAATTGTCCAATATGAACATAAATATTTTAAGAACGTTGTTGATTAAGATTAAAATATACCTAAAAATGATTTTCAAAATTTCATGGCTACCATTATACATGGTTAAAATTGAATATTATAACATTTTCTAGGAAATTCCTTTTTGAATTTATTTACCCAAGTGTGAGAGAATTCATTATTTTAGTGATTATCAAACAAAAAACTATTAAACCATCATAGCTATTCTATTATATGATGATAAATTTAAAAATTTTCATTGTTATTTTCAGATAACATCATTTTATATATATTCATGAATTTTTTATTTTTTATTTTTCTTCTAAATGATTTGATACATCTTCTCATAATTTTGAGATAACTGTATGTATAGGTGATTGTGGTCCAGAATTACAATATAATTGAGTTCTATAGTTTTATTGAAATATAAATGTGTTTTATTCATGATATGTTACTTCCATATTTTATATGATTAATTGGGGAACAAAATATATCTCTCATATTATGTGACCTCAATATAGCTCTTTAATTCATTCGATAAAATGATGGAATTTACTAGTGGTTGGTTACTCTTAAAAAATGTGGTAATTATTTAGTTAGGTGATTCCATCTTAAGGGATAATTTAAGGATGAATATAAGGATATTTTCCCTATGTAACTAAATGATATTCTTGAAATGGTTATTAAATGAAATAATTTCATTTCAAAAGATATGAAAATTACATTATCTTTTTAAGAAAATCTTATACCCATTTTTAAGGTGAAAATATTATTTTATAATGAAAATATATTCATAGGTTTTTCATGAAACCATCATGATTATGTTTTATTATTTATAAATTATAATTAAATTTTATGTGAAAACTATTTTGAAATTGTGTTTTTTTATTGGTTGGTGAAATTTTGACCTCATATTTTATTATCATAATGATAAAATTTCTTATGTATTTTTATGTTCTACAAATAAACTAGTGGGTTTATTATATTTTATTCCCTTACTATGATTTTTTTATCATCCCAAGTTTTCAAATGTTTTATACAACACATAACAATGTATAGGAACATTGATAAAGTCATAATTCTTGTTATTGGAGTTACCTTGAATGAATAAGGTGTGGCTTTATAAAGGGCTTGTTTTGTTGGAAAATTTGACATTGTGTGGAAGTTTCTAGTTTTCAATGTTTCATATTTCCTAATTTTTCGAAACTTTAAACCTAAAAGATATTGGGAATGTAGTAATGAAAAACCCTTGTCATAAATTATGAAATTATGTTTTGATTATGATATCAGGAATTCTAGTATAATTAACTGAGAGTGATAAATGAAAACATTACTATGTCTAATTTTAAGAGTATGCATATTAATTTGGAGTACATTGTTTTGAATTTTGTTTTAATTATTTTTTTGGTGTTTTTGTTTCAATGATTTATTAGATATTCTAATGGTGCCTTGATTCCTTAATCAAGGTATTTGTATATGAAATTTTGTTTTCATTTAGTACTAAATTTGAGAATATAATATAATGAGGATTATTAAAAGAACCTTAATGTATAATAACATATATTCTATATTATCAAAGTATAAATTTTGGATAAAAGAAATAAAATTACAAGGTAATTTTTAAAAAAAAGTAATTTCAATCAACAATGACAAGTTTAGAGCTCTTGTGTCTTTGGAATAACCACAAAAAAATTTTATGATTAAGAGGTTCATATGCTTGGAAGGATATTAATGGAAATTTTTAATGGACCGCTCTAAACTGTAATCACGTCTTAATACTCTCAATGCGGAAGGGATGAAATTTCTATTGATTCATGATTTCTAGGCATCTTTTTAATAGTTAAATCAGCCATTATCATCATATCTTATCTTGATTAATCTAGATTTTAGTAAGGTATATTTCATCTAGAAATGATTTGGGTATGGGAATATGTTTATCTCTCATGTTACGTGACCATGATATGGATTATAATTCTCAATAGCTTTAGACATACAAAAATATTTACCAATCAAAATATCTACGCTTTTATTAATGATTCATTCTATACAGTGTTGGTGACACTATCTCTGTGAGTAAAAATTCATTATCTATTATGATCAAAAGAGTTTATGCCATATATTTTCATAAAAAATTTCCAGTCTCAAAAAATGTGCCTAGTGTAATACCCAAATGAATTTCACTTTGACATCACCGTTATCACATGGATGGGTAATGTGGTTACCAACCATCATAGAATGAAATTTCCTTCCATATCTTTTAAAGATACCAAAGATGAGGGAAACCTGATGATCATATTTTCTCAGTTGCATATGTGTGTGAATAGAGAGAAGGGTGTGTGTTTTTTGTAAATTTCAAGTTGACTCATTCTCTTCATGAAATTATTCATTAAGAGAAACTACTTGTAAAAGAGTTCTAACAAATTGGGAAAATTTGTTAAGGTGGGTAGATCATAGATGAGTGGTCCTTATGTCATACGAGTATTATATTTATTCAAAATATATATGTTGTTCCATTATCCAAGATAATAGTGGTGATGAATTGTTCTCATCAATCCTAGTGTTTTTTATACACAGGAACTAATGTGATATATTAGGACATAAATAGTCAGTATTACGGTGTTGGTAGGAAATGTCACAATACATTTTATATGTACAAATTTTATACTTCTCAAAAAATTAAATTTTAGCATCACAAGCCTTCTGGATATATCAAACCTCTTCTTATACCCAATTATAAGTGGGATGATATATCGTTGGACTTTAACATAATATAACCTCATACCACATGGGGAATGAATTATATCTAGGTTATTATTGATAAAATGACCATGTAGGTCAATTTTTTTTAACAATGGACCCTACTAAGTTATATTAACTTAGGATATTGTATAAGAAGAAGATAGTAAGGTTTCACAAAATTCCTTCTTCAAAAATCTTGAATAGGGATTCCGAGTTTTCCACCTGATTTTTTAAGGTCCTCAAAGATGTTATGGGTCCCAAAAAAAGTTGATTCTGAATTTTCATCTATAAAAATATTATCATATAAAATGAGAAATCATAATTTTAAAGGATATGATTCATGTCGGTGTCTTGGAATTCCAAGGCCCTTGGATTTTCCATTTGTTATTTGTTGACTTCACATGTAATAAATGTTACAAGTATAAAATATAGATGGGTCATTTTAAATATTTATATGGATGGTCCTACTGGTCTCCCTTTATAATTGAGGTGTGTGATATTTCTCTAGTGGGACAGTGTATTGTGTATGTGACAATGGATATGATTCCAATAATTTGAAAGTGATTTGTCATGGATCAATATTTCTAGAAATGTTTTGGTAATATTTAGAATATACCGCCTTTAATTATCAGATATTCACTATATTTTCTTGAAATTATCATCTTAAATGGTTCATCATCAGTTCAAGAATCTAGGGAGGCATACTTTCAGGAATTTAAGGCCTTTTAGGAACTGTGATGTTATCATAAATCTGAAATATAATTTGGATTTACCTCTTTACTAACCATAAATTCATGATATTTTCTATTTCTCTAAATTAAAATAGAAGATTCTAGACCCTTCCTTGTGTTAAATTGTAAAGATGTTTATTTGGAGCTAGATATCTCTGTGGATGATTATATAATTAAAATCATAACTCCCAAGAGAAATAAATACATGAAAAACATATAACAATGTTTTGGGTGATATGGAAGCATTGTGGTTATACTAATGGTACATTAGATAGATAATCATTTACGATTGAGTGATTTTATAAACACTTATTTAAATAGTTTTCTTCAACATCATATTTATTTTAGAAAAGTGATATTTTTTGGGCGATTTCCACACCCATGAAGACATTTATAGGTACGAACTATATTTTTTATTGACTTTTTGTTGTAATTTATTTTATTTTTTCCATATAAAAATTTAGAAGATGAGGGTGTTGTGGTGGTTGAATGGTTTATTTAGGGTAAGTGATTACTATACACGCAAATCATATAGTTGTGTAGGGGTAATGTAGTATTTATTTCACAGTTAGCACATACTTATAACAACATTGTAAGTTTCATAGAAATCTATGTGCATTAGATAGTTTTTAATAGATGAGTTCACATTGTTACAATAATGTTTCCCCAACTATGTGTCCATACATTATAATTAACCAAGTTGTGCTTAGCTAGATCCGCGTGGTTTGGACATGTCTTATAAAACTATATTTCAAAATAATGTAGTCTTTCTAAATATATAAATTTTTTAAATTAAACAAGTTCCCCTCATCAATTTAAATTTATTACTCCCAAACATCCCATTATTATTGAACCCTATATAGCCTCATGTTTTGAACCACTTTCATCACCTACATGGTGGTTAATTTTTTGTTGGATTTTACCAATGATACTCATGAAACAATCCTAATAAGTTATTCCCACATTATATCATGGTTTTATTCACCTTATTTCTTTGGGTTCAACTTATTCTTAAAGAAATAAAAGCCAGTGGTTTTATTTAACCAATTTTTATGGAATGGGTCTTGATGTTCAAGATTTTCTATTTCATTTTAAGGATCTGTATTCTTCATTTTGTTGGTTATAAAAATTTTCTAATGATTTTATCATATAAGGGAATGTGTTTTCATGACTTATCTTTTCTTATGAACATTACATTCTTTCTTGAACCTTAAATAAGTTTTAATGTTTTTAATGTTATATAAATTTCTAAAGGACCACAATGCAATGTATAACTGATTATAATTTTTCTCATTAACATATTAATTACAATTCATAGAAAGTATGTTTTGTGTGTGTGGATTTAAGGGTTTATTATGGGGTATTTAATGAAATTCCCCTTATTATGGATGTTAGTCTAAAATGATGATATTTTTATGGCTAAAAAATGGGATTCCACAAGGGGTATGGGTATCTGGGTGGGAGGAATAATATTATGTGTCCATTTAATATAATGACACACTAATTAAACATTACTAAGACATTGAAAATTAGGTCACTGTTCCACAAATAGGTTTTGATATACCATTATTTCAATAAATGAACTCTTTATCAGTCATTGGTTATGGAACCATCAAATTTTCAACATCATCCCACTCACTTAAGTCATAACATCCTTAGAGAATTTCATCCATTTGGATTTATTCATTTTGATCCTAAGTTATTATGAGGATCCTAGGGATTCCATGACATTAGTTATCCTTCAGATTTCTCACGATTCCTTGTTTAATTAAAAATTTATGCAACATGATTCATCTTATTTAAACTTTTCCTAATTATTTTCAATTATTATTATTTTAAAAATGAAAATAATTATTTATTTAAATGGATTATTTTAAAACTATAATTATTCAACTTTTCAAAAAAAATTCTCATGGAAACATTTTGTGATCCAACTTGGATACATGTTCCGGCGTAGTATAAAAATTTCATTGGTGTGTATATAAATTATTTTCAGTGCTTAAGGTAATTAGAAGGTTCTATACATAGGTGATGTTTTTGATTATTATAGGATTATTGGTTACAATTGGTGAAATAGTGGAGAGTTAACCATAATGTTACACAGATATATGTAGTTTCCATTATTTTAGGTTTTTGGGGTTTTATGGATGTTCTTATTTCATTATATTGGCTTATTATACTACACCATTTTTCAATATAAGGATTAAAATTTTTTATATTTTATTCTTAATGATATTTTATGTAAATTTTGTTCGTTATATGGATGAGTTTTATGTTTCTTTAGTTCTACTTATACTGGTGTATGTATTACAAAATTAATGCTAGGTTATTTTGGATCATCAATTAGAGTATTCTTGAGGTTTTATATAGAAAACCCATTTTTAATTTGGTTTTCATGATGTCTTGTGAGTAATTTTTTACTCACCGGGATTGATATTTCCCATTAGTCCTTAAAATTATTTGGCTATTGTGCTCATGGATTGGGGTGGCTAGTTTTGGTTTGTTAAAATTATACAAATATTAGGGGTGGAAAAGAGTTTTGAATGGAGATGGATTCCCCCTATGGAACTAAATATGAAAAAGGTTAAACAACAAAAAATTCAACATGTTATTTAGGTTATAATATCATATATTAATAAAATTAATTTGATTCTATAGTAGGTATCGGATTATCCAACCCCATAAAAAATTAGAGGTTACATATGAATATAAACATTCATATATACCAACCCAAATTTAATGTGTCTAAAAATATCTAAAAATGTGAAAAATTAAGAAAAAATGTGATATTCACGTAACATCAATGACTAATAGTGCGTAATTATTTAAAATATTGGATTGAAAATATAAAAATACATGCAGATTCAGTTGGACAGCCATTGGTCATAAACACCCCACACACTCCAAAAGTTCTATATATTAATCTCATACTCAAGGATCCATATTGAACTAGACACCATGATTGGATGCCTTTTCCATTCTTAGGTCATTTAAAAGGAGATATTTATATTTTTAGATAGGGAATGTCTAGGGTGTGTTAATTATAACGAAGTATATTGTTTCTAACTAATGCATAAATTGTTTTTATAAACCTCATTTCATATTGATAGTCATGTTTTATAGTATACTAGAAGTAGTCATTTTAGTTTCCAAAAATGGTATTCATTAGTTTTGTTAGATAAAATCCAATTAACTTGGTGAGAATAATCATAAAATCTTCTTGAGAGGTTATTTTTCATTTAATTTACAATCATGTAATAATAATAATTTATATGGATGAATTATTCTTCATTTGGATGATCAATTGGGATGTTTCTCTTATCATGACATTATTACAACAAGGAATCTATGTAAGGGCTCATCCAGTTATATAAAAACATGTTCAGTTAATCAATAATGAAAACACATCCTATTTTCCATTCTATCTTGCAGGAAATTGGTTCATTACATAATTCTCCATCAATTTCGTGAATGAATACATCATTTTTTCTCAATGTCCTTCAAAGGGAGGGATGATTATTTTCATTTTATTGATGGGTAGAATTCTAGAGTCTCCTTATGTTGATTAGTATCTCTACATTCCTCTAAAATGATATATCCATGATTATAAAATATAGATTAAATAATTAAAAATTTCACGAAGGCCCATTATCTAAACAGAAATCCTAAGTATTCTGCTTCTCAAATAATTTTAGTAATATTAACATTTTTATACTCCTTGACATGTGACGACATAACTGATAAATAAATCATTTTTTGGACCCCTAAATAAGCCTTTATTTTCTCCTCAGTATTCATTGAACCTTGAATAATAAAATATGTATTGTTATAAAAAATTTCTTTTAGTAAATATTTATTTATATATATTAATCACTAAACCTGTGAATAAATATTTATTCTAATAAATATTATATTTACTTAACTCTTGAATAAATATTAATTTTAATAATCATATGAAAAAATAAATATTTATATTAATATATTCACTAAACATATTAATAAATAAATACTTCTTTTATATCCTATATTTAATAAATAATAAATAAAATTCAACTCACATATTTTACAATGAAACATGTCTAGTGAATGAATTTATGCGTGAAACATAACATCGAAAATTATTATTTCAAAACAAGGAATAATATTTATAATTAATATTAAATTAAATATAATTTGTTGGTATTACACGTACACTTTGAATGTGAATATCTAGACCACATTCTTTGTGGGATTGGATGAAATTACCTAAATTCCAAGATCAGAATTTAATATCATGTCTGGGATCTAATAGAGATGGAAGTTAGTGTATAATGAAAAAATCATTACTATGAATGTTATTGGGTATTATAATCCTTTTTCTTGATATCTATTCATTTAGGGTGAATATATGTGTCACTACCCTATATTGTTGATTTACCATTCACTGATATCATGAAATGAAATTAGTGAAATAATGCCATGGCCTTGAATTTATTCATGCTTTTCCATAACAATAAAAGGGTTATGGATATATACATACATTAACTAAAAAGATATAAATATTTTCTTTACTTATTCAATTAATTCCATTGTAGTTATGACACACCTAATGTATTCTACCCCTCTAGGAGTATATACCATCACAATTTCATTCCATACATTAATGTACATGATTATTGTTATACATTAATAATAATCTCAAATATAATGACCAATAAAAAATTTCACATGTAGTAATATCCATTAATAAATAATGCTATTTAATTTTATTATAGAGTATATCATTAAAAATTTCTATATTAAACATTGTTAATTATGATATTTATGATAATATGAATTAATATTTTATTATTTTCTAACATCTAATAACCAAACATCATCTTTTTAGCATTAGAAATATGTTATGATGAATGTAGGACATATATTTAAAAATATTATCATAGAAATTAATATTTCTCATTATAGAGGGGAATAGTTAAAACCTCTCTACTTCTTAAATAACACAAGGAAATATTAATATTTATGTTATGTAGAATAATAATAATCATAAGTTACTATATTAATTCATATTTTTGTTATAAAAAGTATAATATTTATTTCTATTTAGGGAAAAAATAATATAAACTCCCAATTTCACTAGATGAAACTTAAAACCTTTTTTATTATATAATATTACATAATATGTTCATGATTTTTCAATTATAATGTTTAATTCAATGGGTCTTCCACGTTATCTTCCTTGAAAACACTTCTTAATGTGGTGTCACCCCTTGGATAAAAATACCTTAAGTGGATATATTTATAAATTATACTCCATACCGATTCATGTGACTAGAGATCATGAGTTGGTACTAAATTTACAATATTATCACAATACAGAGTGATAAAATCCTTACTATTATGAATAACATCAATTACCTAGATGATGTTTCACATCCAAAATTCTTCTTTTTTCTATATCATACTCCATCTTATAATTGATAACTTTTAAAAAATTAGTGACTAGTAGATAACTATAAATTATCTATCTCGCACCTCCTCCATTAAGGCCAAACACAAATCCCAACTATGATTTTTTATTAATCTAATATATAAAGTGACTAGAATCTTTTTATCCATAGATAACTATTTACTCATCAAACCATAAACTAATAAAATATCATTTTAATGCCTCAGATAATTCAGTATAGTCTATATAGCTATCAAATGTGGCTCTTTAGGGTATGGTTAATACATAGCAACCATGTTAATGGAGTAAGAAACATCATGACTGTTACATATCAGGTCATACATGATAGATCTTATTGCCAAATAAAAAATAATTGTCCTCATTATCTATCTCTTGACTCTAATATTTGAGGATATATTTTCATGGAGAGATATATACCATTTGACATTTTCAACAGTACATTATTGGATTGCATTGTATTAAATATATTCAATACATTTTCAATGTATGTAACATGAATTAGTCCAAGAATCGTATTATACATATCATGAAGGGTATCAATCCTCATTATATATTATAACTCACCCATGTCTTTAATTCATAAACACTATTTAAACCATGTCTTAATTTACAATGACACTAGTATAACATTTCCTATCAGTAATATACCTTTAACATATATTATTTGGAAAATAAACACACTCCCACTATTCCACTTATAGAAGTAGGTATCAAATTAAATACATATGAAATCAAATTATGTCATGGCTTCATCAAAATGATTGTTAAATTATTCTAATACTTATATCAAACCATAAATGTATCCTTATAACTTGCATACCATTGTTATAAAGAACCCTATTTGATGTTCATTATTGTAATCTTTTATAATTTTTCCATTAGAGAAAGTGGTATGGACATTCATTTTAAAAATATTATAATCATGGATAGATACTATGTTTAGTATAATTACAATGTATTTTAGTGTAGTGATTGATGTAAAGTGTTAATTATAACCTATAACATAATATTTCTAAAACTGTTTAAAAACCAATCTTCCTTTATTTATACTGACATTTCCATCTATGTCTTGGTACTTCATGAATACTGATTTTTAATTATTTGGATTTACATCAACTATATTTTCCACTAAAACCAATTATTTGAACTAGTATGTGGAATTTATTTTATAATTAACAAATTCTTACCTATTTGTAACTTATTAGCTGCTTACTACTTCTTTGTTGCATTTAAGGTCATTATTAATAATTAATAATGTATTAAATTTTATAATAAATAGGAAAATATATTTTTTTATATCTATATCCTATGGGATTCTCTTATAGAGTATGGGTTTCACTGATAAAATATCTTACACCAGTATATATATAATTTTTTCTCATTCCAACTCTATTTTATACTAAGCTTTATTATCATTGAAATATATGTCCCTCTAAAATATTAATTGTATAGAATTGTTCCCTTTCGTGGATGGTGATAATTTCGTACAAAGAATTTTTTATCTATGTGATTGCATAGATAATATACTACTATTTTTAGGATATCCTATAATGATGAAATTTTTATCTCATGATTTCATTTTTTAGAATTATATTTAACAAGTGTCTCTCATACCTATGTATGAATATATAACAATATGGTTTTCTACCCATTCAAATAACTCTTATTAAATTCCTCTTGACACTTTATCTAGAACATAAATTAGTGTGTATATTATTGACTAAAATGTTTATCCCAAAACCAATAATGTATGATCTATATGATTCATCATCATTATCACCATGTTCGGAACTATTATATTCATTATTTCAAAAATTCTAATCCATTTTGGTTTGTAAGGAGGATTTAGTTGAGATAATATCCCTAAATATATTATATAATAGACGAACTATACATTAATATATTATATTCTTTAGTCTATGTGGAGTTTCATTATCTTCTTACCAAAATAATTATCTACTAGATAAATTTATTATGTAATATTTTCAAAAATTTATGAATAATGACTCATTATGTAGACAAATTCTTGTTTACAGAATTAATTATTAAAATTTATGATGTTACATTTCTGTCTATAATATTTTATGAGAAAATGTGTATTTAAACTTTTAATAACTAATTATAGAAGCACATAGCACATTCATTATTAAAAATGATTATAAATTAGTCATCTTCCGTTATAAAAATATTTGACATATATCTTAGCACATTTGATCAAATGAATCTACAAACACTTATTGATATTGTTTTGTCAAGAATTTATCTTTTTCAAAACCAAGAAATTGATTCAATATCCAGGTGTAACATAAGTCAAGTGAACATGATTCTTAATTTATTAGTATGGATTAATTTCTATGTTTTATTTTTTGAGATTTTTTTTCAAATGTTCTATCAAATAACCTAACATATCATAGTAAATAAAAAATCCATTGATTCTAAATGCTAAACAACTCCCTCCATATCTATGTTGGACATATATATTATGTTAGTTTTATACATGTAATAGAATTATAGTTTATTGAATCTATAACTAATCTAGTAAAGAATATGTGTGTGTAGCCTCCAAAATCCATTACATCTAGTATTTTTTCATTATAATATTTTACATCCACCTCTCCTTTAGTAATCATAAAAACTAAAGTTGGTTGAAGTGTTTAGATATAAGTTATATACCACAAACAATAGATAATAATTAATTTATAGACATAGTAATTTTTTAACTGATAGAAATTTTATATAAAACATCCACTGGATTCTATAAAAATGTATAGTTATTTTTCTAGTGGCCAAAAATACTACAAGAAAAACACATTATATCCCACTCTTTGGCCTCATTTTAGATCTATATACTTAAAGAAGGGATTTATGAATGATTCTTCTTGTTTAAATTTTTGTTATACTATTTCTATTTACCTTTCCTCTTGTTCACCATAAAGAAAAAATGATTTTATTGTTAATATCTTTTTCCTCTTGGTTATTTGGAATTCGGTAATACATGTGTGACTTCTCTATATTTTTTCAATTAAAATTCAAAAAAAAAATTAGGATCGTAGGAGGTTAGGTGTGTACATGGTTTATGAAAAATTATAATGTAATCACAAATATTATTATTTTAAAATTCTTAATATGGCCAATTATATCAAATATAAAAGGTACATCAAGGAATAATTCTCTTTTTTTTAGATAAAGAGTTCCTTTAAAATATCACACCTCTCTTATGTTGTTGGTATCCATGAATTAATGTATATTATAGAGTCTTTAAGTCATAGATGAAATCATGGATCATTCAAATGTGTTTTTCAATGATCATGAGGTAGGTGATCTAAATTAAATTCTAATTGTATTGATTCAAATTTTGTATATGTGTCATTAGATTTCAAATTATTTTTTTCAATAGAACCATGAATATAAAAAAATTTATTCATAAATTCATTTAAGGTAAAATAGTATTAGACTAAATAATTAGAGAATTAATTAATAAAATGTTGTGATTATGAAATTGATTGAATTATAATAATTATTTTGTGACATTATTAATGGAATATATAGTTGTATATTTGATGGGATATTGGAATTGTGAAATTTGAATAAAGAATTAGTGAATTATTTGATTTGATATTGGGATTGTGGAATTTTATTACTTATTATGTGAACTAATTTATGGGATACTGGAATTATGAAATTTGATTAATTAATTGCTGATTTAATTAATAGGATATTAATATTGTGGAATTATATTAATTAATTGGTGAATTAATTAATGGCATATTGGGATTATAAAATTTGATTAATTGATTGATTAATTAATTAATAGGTTAATGTTTAATGTTGTTTAAATGGTGAAAATTGGATTAATAGTGAATTGGTCCTTCTATTCCATGTGATTACAGTTTTGAAACCAGATTTTTTTTATTGTTTTAATGTTGTATCATAATGTGAAATATGATAAGAGGGTAAATGGTGATTATCCTTTATTGATGTGATATATGCGATATATGTATTTACGGTTTAAATATGAGTGTGGTTCACATACTAAGGGTCCTTGTAGCCATATGATATTGAGGTGTGGGATAGGGACTAAGGCTCTAAAGACCAATATGTGTTAATGAGTATTGGACAAATACTAAGGATATAAATAACCATGTTATGTTGAGTTGTGGGATAGGGAATGGGGATCTAAATACACATATTTGATTAATTAGTTATGGGATAGAGACTAAGGCTCCAAATACCCATGAGTTTCTAGACACGACATTCAACTCCCATTAGATCGACATTAGTCTATGGTTCTAATTGGGAATGATATGATTACTATTAAATGATAAATGACAACCCTGGTGATATGGAATGGTTCAAACTCCAACACAGTATAATTCTGGTATTGAGGGTTTGGGTTTCATCGGTTTTTATATTGTTGGTTAAAGATTAATGAAATGTGTTAGCTATTTACTTCAAAAATTGTAATTTTTTCTTTATATAAATCTATAAACAATTATTGACTATATATTATTTCTGATGTCATTGGTGGTGGTGTAATGAGTTTTAAATGCCCAAATCAGGAAATTGGATCAGTGCCAGAATATATTTCTTGTTTGAATGACATGATAAGGGAAAGAGTTCTTTTTTAGATGGATTAGTTGGTATGTATGATGGATGGGAGAACCAAACATGAATTTGGAAGACACTTTGGATTTTTATTTGTATTAATTTTATTTTTTTGGTTTTCACATATTGACATTTCACGTGTATTTGGATTGACCTATCTAATATTAGTTTTGTATATTTTATTTCCTATTTTTTCATCGTGTGATACAATTTTTTTTGTTATTGTTCATATCATTTGGTTTTTCATAATTATTTCCACTATTGTGCTACTTTGATAAAGAGGGTGTAGTCTCCTAATGATCTATATTAGACCCTTACTACTAGTCAGTGGCCTATGGATTACAGGGAGGCATGATTGAGGTCATGTGACAAACTGGCTCATGGAATAGTGTGTGGAACCCATTTTGGGATGTTACATAATGGAATCATTAAAATATATTTTAAAAAAAGTATATTACCTTGTTCTAGACTTGCCATGTGTGTTCTTCATCTTTCCCTCCTTCTCACAACCTCTTATGGTTTTCACTAAAATAGTTCCTAGAATTTTTTTATGATTAAACAAAGGCCCCTATAACATGTATAGGAAATTAAGAAACTTATTTGGGTAGGTATTGTCTGAAAACAAAAGGTCTAGAGTTTATGGGAAAGGGGTTAGTTTATTCCCTTTTATAAGAGATTGGAGGGGCACTCTCATAATTTCTTAATGTATTAAATTAATGTAAATTAATTTTCAAATTAAAATGGCTCAGAAATGATAACATTATTTTAAAATATGAGTAAAATTATAAAAGAAATAATGGAATAAAATTTGGGCATTTTTTCATGAAATTTTGACCCTTATATTTTGGATTTAACCATTTTCCACAATTGTTCACAATTATCGTGGTACTAAATCTATACTCATGAGGGGTCATGAATGATCCTATATAAGAAAATATTTCTCATAAATGGTCCATGGATTATATTATCATCAATTTTCCATTAAATTGGTTAAATATAATAATTTTATGAATTTTAACTAACTCATTAAAACTCTATATATTATAAAACATCATTAAAGTCAATTTTGACACAATTCAATTAATTTGACTTTAGAAACATCATGAAAAGTATGAAATTAAAATTTATGAATTTAAAAAATTACTTACATGTTATAGTTTTCTAAATAAATTAACACATTAATTTACTAAATTATATTAGTTTTAATTTTTTTTAAGATCATTTATTTTATATTCTTTTTAATTAATTAATAATTGTGTTTCCATTGCATAATCATTTAAGCTATTTAGTTCATTATAAAAAATTATAAATAATTAGGCATGATAAGAAATAATTCATCTTTAAAATTAGTTTTTACAATTGAAAATATGTTATTTTTATCCCTATCACAAAATATTATAGTTAATAAATGCATAAAAGTAACATTTTTTACTTCTCTAAGAATAAAGTATTATAGAGGTTTGAATGATGTCCATAAAAAGATAAAAAGACATATATTCTAATTTTGAATGATTATGAATGAAATATGAGAACCTAATAAAAATAAGGCAAGTGTTAGAGATACATTGTAGAACTTATCAATTTATTTTCACCCATAATTAACACATTTTAATTTTTTACCACGGTGATAAATATTTCATTGTTTTCCAAAATAATTATAAAAAACATTAAATTATATTTATTACCTAATATTAATTATGAATATTCTAAATATTGAATCAATATAAAATAATTAATTCTTTATTAGTGGAATAAATTCAATAAAAAAATAATCACATAAACTTTTATGGGAAGTTATTTTTCAGGAAAAAGCATTTTCATGCAATATACTATCTTATATTGATTCTATTAGTAGAAATTATCAATATATTAATTTAAATTCATATTAATACATATTTGATCAATAAATTTAATTTAATTTATTATTAGTTGTTATTTTAATTAATTAAAATGGATAAACATTATATTCTTAAAAACAGCATTTAGAAAACTCTGTTTTTATTCCTGAAAATAAATTTATACCAAAATCAGGAAAATTTCTAAATCAAATGAATTAAATTTGATTATTATAAAAAAATGTTTCATATATCATTTAAATTCAAAATCCAAAATATATTGGTACTTTTAAATTTCTTGACTTAATGAAAATAAATCAAAGTATTTTATAAATCAGTAATTATTACTATTCATTAGAAAATAAATCATTTCAAATAAATACCAAATAAACATCTCAGGATAATTTTGAAATTATAATATCAAAATTTTATTTATTTTTTCAATCTAAAATTCTATAATTTTAAAATTAAACTCTTAAATAAAACCTTATAAGAAGATATTTTAGCCAAAATATTTTCTTGATTTAGAAATTACTTATAATATTTTCATAATTAATAAAAATATCTAATTCAAGAGTAAGATTAAATATGAAAATAAATTTTCTACCATTATTAGAGAAATTAAAATTATTATCACCAATTATTTTAAAAAAATGTACCACCAAACATTAATGATCATGGACGGCTACTCCCCCAAAAATAACTTTGCTTCATAAAAAGCAATATGTGATCAATTTAAAATCTAATTAAATATGGTATCAATGGATCCAATGAAAAATGGAGTAATCATGTAATATGGTACATAATAATATGATCCCAATACATATCTAATTTATTAATGTGTCTAAAATGATATCTGAGTATTTACATATTAGGATGCAGACTATGATAGAGAAGCAAAAAATCATGAACATAAATAAAATTTCATAATCCCTGGGAAGAACATTGTTTTATCATTCCATAATGTTCATCATAATTCATAAATTATATATATATTCACTATACCTACATTTCATCCATTCATAAGAAAATAAATATTTCAGAAGTTTCATTAAAGATTATATCATAACTTATATATAGAAAATATTTCAGAAATAACTCCACATTTTAGTCACCAACATTGTCTTGGTAAATATATTGTCAATAGTTTCCATATTCACAAAATACCTCATCTACATATTTATGTGTGGTAAAATCTTATATATTGTATCATTGTATAAATGGGAATATAATTTCATCTTTTATTCCATATAATATATTTCATTTTAACTGGAATCTTCATATTTATTATGATCTCTCTACTACTAAGTTTCTTTTTTGGGTTTCATTTAAATAAGAGAAATGAAGTTAAGAAAAAATTACTTCTCAGACCAAGTATATAATCCTAATTTACGATATATTAATCTAAATAAATTTCCCATCATAGATCTATATGTTAATCATCTAAAACAAAATTTATGGAGGGAGGATAACTCATTTATTTCATGATTAAGATCTTAAGGACCAAAAATCCTAAAAATTATAGATGTGATCCTACCCACTAAAACATATAAAAAAATACATTTCTATTATTCGCCACCCATATATCTAGATTATTGAAATTAAGGAGTGAAAAAGTTTTTTTTATTTGTAGATTACATTCCACCTTTGTTACCCAAAATCACATCACATGCACCACTATACTTACTCTGAATGTATCTACCCCAAAATTAATATCAACCTAGATAGTGCAGAAGAAATTTCTATTAAATAGGTTTATTATGATAATCTAATTCCTTAAATTTTAGGAAACCCTTTTCCATTTGTAGTGATAAGATTCATCATATATCCTAATAAATCTGACCCATTCCATCACTATACCAATGAAAATCTGTAATTAACGTTTCTAACCTATACAGAACCACATTATGAACCACCAAAATTAATAGGTAATTAAGTTTTATGGATATTAACATATTTCTAATTGTGTTAATCTATCCACCATATGATAAGAAACTATTTTACCTATTTTTTATTCTATGTTACATTATAAAAACCCTGTAAATGTGTGACTTACAAGGATAAATGTTACAACCAATGTCAATATAGTGCACATTTCTTTTTAGGAGCCTATGTGATTAAAAACCCACTATTATAGGAGTCTTTTCCTAGTTTATTGTTAGGTTGGGTGTCCCCCTTGGTAATTTCTCAAGAAGTGCGTGATTTTGTATAAAGAACATTCAAATAACATGTGTTGGAAAATTCATATTGTCATTAGTATAATGAGTGAACCCTGGGGGAAATAGAATGTTGTGTATTGGTAAAGAAACCAAGGTCTTACTGGAGACCCATGTTGTTAGATGTGCAGGTTCATGGCTCATTGAGGTTAGTTCATAAAAAATGGTATCAAATCAAATTCCTTCCTGTGAGTGATGTGAAATTATATGGTTTAGAGATTTGTGGTCCACAATGAGGCTGTTATTCTTTACAGGGTTGTAACACTCTATGAAAAGTGACACTTAAAAGAAAAAACAATTACTACTCATTTCAATAAGTGTATCATTTTTTTTCAAGAGCCTACATGATTATAACACTATTATTATGTGAGGCTTGTCCTGGAGTTTTGTTAAGATGGTTGAACTATGAGATCATTTATCAATGTGTGGGAGAATATGAAAAAAATGACACTAAAAGAACATGTGTGGGATTATGGGGTTAGTCATTAGTATGATAAGTTACCCTAATGGGTAATAAGAAATGGTTTTTTATAAGGGAAACCACAGTATTACAAGAGACCAAAGGAGTCAGATGACCATGTCCTCGGACCAAGTGGTTCATGTCATAATATCCACCTTCAACATAATTCCATAAAAATAATGAACCCTCATATTCCAATGAATTAAAAAATTCCCCAGTATTTTAAAAAGTAAATCCCTTTTAAAGATACCCACACATCTCCTTAAAAGTTCCTTCCTATATAGAGACAATTTATTAGAACCCAATAAACTACTTTTTCTCGGATAAATAGTCTATCAATTCAACATACTATATGTTTTAGGAAGAACCACAAAGTTAGAAACCAATTTCTTATATTCATTAAAAAGTACAAAAATATCATCCTTAAATATTATATAAGTGATTCGTAGAGTTCCATATCTTCCTAAAAATCATCCCACTATCCCCTCATTCATTAAGATGTTCATGTTTCTGTTGATAATATCTTGGGAGGTAATATATAAAGGGGGGAATATATCACCTTATCATCACCATTTGTATAATTTAAATAAATAAAAGAACATTCACAACACATAAATGGACATATATGGAGGTGTTGAAACATAATATATGGGGGTTTTGAGACATGCATAAAAAAATTTAGTCATCGGGATTTTGGAAAATTGTATAACCTAAAAATGGGGTTTATATTTAAGTATACAATTCCTAAAATATGTCATGTAGAACCCCCAAGATAGTCATATCATATTTTTCTAGACTAATCGCCTCCCCATAACATAGTATACATGTGTTAAATACCCATATCCCGTATCATTTTGGACATGGTCTAACCACCATTGAACATCATGATTTAAAGAGATATAAATATTTTCCAAATATATTATATTGTTATAATGTACTGAGTAAAAAATAACGATAAAACACCTATATGTATGAAATATAATTGAAAATAATAATAATTCTACCATATCTTAGTTATCGTGTGTGAAAAAACATATTTATTGAATGAATCCTAAGTGTGTGAGCATAAGAATTCTAGGGGAATATGGTGGTTGGTATCATTAAATAATATTATAAATGGTTCATAAGAATAATTGAATAATTTTTACATTGATCAAAACACATTTTAAGAGTATTATAAAATATATAAGATAAATATGTTGAAATATAATTTACTTTTTCTAACATCTGTTTAAAATAAAACATATTATAAAAAAATTAGGATAGGGATTAATTTTTTTAAAACATTAATTATCATAGAGTATAGTTCTTAAATAAAAAATTATGTGACAGCCTAATTAGAATTCATTTTGAATCCATTAAAATGGTCGATTCTTTCCATAATTTTGTACGGTGTGAATGTCAATAGAAAATGAATCATGTGGAAAATTATAAAATATCACCTTTAAAAGATTGATAAAAAATTAAAATTCAATATAACGTTACCTTACCCAAACATTTAATTAGATAAAAGTAAATCAATAAACAATTTAATAATATGAATATGGAGGAAAAAAATTCTTGATCAATATGAAGAGATAAGGTCATATCCAATTGTGAGTACGTTTTTTGTTTTAAAGTGTACTAATAGTATGAGAAAGGGTAATAATACATGTAAAATCCTAGAATATATAGAGGATAAGATAATATAATTGATATATTATAGAAAAAATGTTAATTTTACAATGATATATTTTTATTCATGAAAAATCTCGACTTTAAATTGATATTGGAACAAACCCCTTATCTATACTCTTATCTTCCACAAAATCACTTTAACATAATGTATAGTAAACGAAACATGTTCAATTAATTGTTTTAAAAACATTTAGTTATATATATATATATATATATCAATTTTAATATTTAATTATTATAATTCATTTCATATATATTAGTTAGTTGTTTATTTTCATCAAATGTTTTTATTAATTTTTATTATTTTATATATGTTTCATAATAGTGACATTTATCCTCATTCTTTGATACTGTGTTTGTCATTAACAAATTAATAATAGTATTTTAATTATTATTTTTATTGATTTATTCAGTACAATTTTTATTTGAAAAAAAATAAGGGTATGATTACTAAGAATTAAAAATAAGATGGACTTGTTTTGGGTAAATATTTTATTGTGGTTGGTTATTGTATATCTATGGGTAAACATAACAGGGTCATCATGAATCATGGGGTGATAATGGGATCCCTCTCTTTTAACTATCATATTGTTACACTATTTTGGTGAAAATTTAAGAGGCAATTACTTATAGTAATAATCTATGGAATCATCAATTTACTTTCCGGATGGAAAGGGAAATCAACATGCCACAAGGGTATGTTTAATTAATTCAGTCATCACTTCAAAAATAAATAATCATTATCTATTGACTATTGGTCAAGTGGAATCATCAAGGATATACAATTTATAATTAGAAATTTTACAAAGTCTAAGTCCTTGAATAAAAAAAATTGATAATCCTGGCATGGAAATAACTTATCAAACCAAAAGAAATGGTGGGGCTTGGAATCAAGGATTAGAAAATATTCAATGTTTGTTTGAATGGTAAATCCCAAAGGAACGTGTATACTACTAATGAACACTCTTATGATTTTTTATAAATAAGGTTAAAGTTAAGGATGATGGATGGGTACCCACACTTCCATGGGTCATCGATTTATCCCTCATTCATGCGCTCCCTAAATGAAATCTTGAAAAACACCAAATTTATGGCTAAAAAGAAATGAGATCTCAAATGTTATGGAACCTATTGGATTCATCAACCATTTATATATAGTACAAAAAACATTATAATAGATTGAATATGACATTTTATAAAGTCAAGAAACATTATAATAGCCTTGAATTTGTTCCCCTCTAAGCTGGAATAGAAATTCAAAATCATGCTTTCAAAGGCACTGACACACTGGTGTGAAGGCCTAGTGGCAATGTGTAGTTCAAATCCAAGGAATACAACAAGATGTAAAGTGAGATCCCAAGCCTGATACCATCATGGCTATATAAAACTAGGTATTTTTTATATATCCTTGATATTAATTCTTCTAATGATAATAAAAAACATTCCAAGACATAATAAAATGAGGAAGTATGGACAATGAATTATTTTAGAAATCAATTTATCTTTAAGAGCATTAGAAAATATAAAATATCTATTCATAAACTATGAATATGAAGGGAACTATGGAAATATGATGTTCATTTTTTCATCCTTGAGATAAATGTCAGTAGAAAACTCAAAGAGCACATGGAATTTTTTAGTAACACTAGATAGAGTAACTAGATAAAATATCTCTTGGTGGCAGCCTTGGAATCTATCTTTGCCTCGATCTGGAATGTATGAAATTAAAGTTTTTTTATGACCATGTGACCACAATCTTTGTTGGAATAGTTTCCATACACAAGGAGTTCCATACTATTTCATGGGTTTATTTGGGATAAATCCATCATTGGATTCTTTCATCAATACATTGGAATTATAATTGCATATGAAGGTAAATTATGGGTTATGATGTATATTATCAATAATTTTTAAAAAAATAAGTGAACTAACCTATGTATTGAATATGATTTTGAAACAACTGTTAGGGATATATGGGATAGATCTAGAAATGTACCATTGAATCTCCATCCCATATGTAAAGACCCGGAAATTTCAAGGAAATTTTTTTCTTAATTTTCTTTGGAATTTTACAAGAATGTAGTTTCTGACAGCGCCTGATTCTGAGGCCCGGTGTGCCCAGAATCATTTTCTGAAGTTTGGCTCGGGTACGTTCAGTGAACGAACGAGCGGGAATTTCTATCTTTTGAACCATTGCTCAGAATCGAATTCTGAGGGCACCGATGGACCCGTAGCGCTGGTAATTGCTTAGGAAGGCCATTTTCAGAGTTGCGTTTACCCGATAGAAGATGATAAAAATTGTGGAAGTTTAATTTATAATTTATCTACAATTTTTATTTTCTTGTTAAGTAGATTAAGTGTTGTGTTACAACACTTTACCGTCTCTTAAGTGGTTTTAATCTATGTAAGGGAGTTAGGGGTGGGACCCACTTGGAGTTAACCACCCATGGGAGGATTGAAGGTGAGGTGGGGCCCACACGAACCCCACCTCTTCACAATCCTCTTAAACTCCCTAACTCCTTCTTAAATTTTGTAAACCTATCTTCATTTGAGTAACCTTTCATTTCCTCACCCTCTCCTTCATTAAATCTAGACAACACACACATTAATTAAGTGAATTCAAATTTTGAATTCATTTTGTAAAAGCTTGGATTGGTTTGATTAAATAATGTGGAACCATTATTTGTTATGGGTTGGCTTTTGTGCTGTTGAGGGTAAGGGTAGAGAGCTTGGAAGTTTTAAAAGAACTTCTTCTTCTTCTTCCATCTTATTCTTCCTCGGCAAAGGAGGAGACACCGACGTGGGAACTCACCATCGACAATCCGCCTTTCAAATTTCTCTCCGCGTGAAAGGAAGGGAGACGCCGCATCCTCCTCGGACGTTCTCCGTCGGCATATACGAAACCTCACCCTACGACGTCGTTTTCCACGACACCGTCGTTCATCAACTTTTTTCAAGGTAGGGAACTTATTTGTAAACCCTCATTTACTCCCTTCTAAATCTAAGAATGCGGATCAACAAAATATTAAGTTGATCCGCGAAGATTTATGTTACGGGTTGGGAAATCTTGATTACGGGGAGAACCGCAGGGGTTTATTTTTTTTTCGTTCGTGATTAGTATCGTCGCCGTTCTCCGTTTAAAAATTTGGACCGCTTGCTACCGATTAACGGGAGGGGTCCGGACCGCACAAACATGACGGACCCTCCTCCCTTATCTTGTTGTTGTTCCTGTTGTTGTTTGGAATGGAGATGGCGCAGAACCATCGTACCGCGCAAGACCGTGCGTGAATTTAGAAAATCACGACGAAGGAGCGTGGCGCCGTTGCGCCGCACCTTTGGGGTCGAACAAATCCGCGGTCGGAGTCGGGCCACGGCGAAGGGGCGCGGGGCCGACGCGCCGCGCCGGGAAAACCACAAAGACGACACAATTTTTTTTTACGTGCGGATTGACGGGTGACAACAAACAAGGCCGCAAGGTAATTTTGAGGTCTCCGCAGTGAAGGTCGGGTCCCGGGAGGACCGTTGGCGAAGATGGTAGGAGCAACGGACCACCGGAGCGCGTCCGGTGGTCCGCGGAAGGCGGTGGCGGCGCGCCACCGGAAGGTTTGCGGCGACAGTAACCGCCGTATTCAATTAGAGGCGAGGGGGGGACCGCGCACCCCCGCTCCGTAGCTTCCACTCGGCCGCGCTGGCCGAGCCGCGGCTGGCCGGTCGAGCCGGACTGAGCCGGCCGGGCCGGACCGAGCCCAGCCGGGTCGACCCGATTTGGGGCGACCCGGTTTGGGGCGACCCAGGGGAGGTCGGGTCAGGTCGGTCCGGGCCCAGACCCCCTGTTTTCGGACCCACATTGGTCTATTGCCCATATCATGGGCTACGGACCTCCGATTGACACATCGTCAGTTGCGTAGCGATCCCTGGAACGAGACGGTCGTTTCGGTATATCGCACTCAAGGTTTCTGAATACATTGGGTTCGGCCGGGTTGGTTCGGATACAAAACCAACCGGGCCCTCGGAGCGGAAACGCTTATATCTTGAGCTCCGGACGTCCGAATGACGTCCCATCGACTTTGTTGGATTCCTCTAAGTGAGACGGATCATTTGGATTACTCCGCTCGAGGATTGGAAGCCATCGTAGTGTGGTCGGGATGGTTCGCTCACGAAACCAACCGGGCCCCTAGAACGAAAAAGCCAATAACTCACAGACCGGGCGTCCGATTGACGCGCCGTCTATCTCGTTGATTTCCTCTTCATGAGACAGAACATTTGGCATACTTCGCCCGAGTTTTGGATGCAGTTGGGTAGTGGCCGGGTTGGATTGTACCCGAAATCCAACAGGGCCCCTAGAACGAAAAAGATATTATCTTTCAAATTGGACGTCCGTTTGATGAACCGTCAGCGGTGCTGGTGATCGCGTGGAGAAACGATCCCTTTGAGTATACCCTATGTGAGTTCGGGGTACAGTTGAGATACGACCGGGTTGGTTCGCTTACAAAACCAACCGGACCAGTGGGACGGAAAGGCTAATAACTCACAGACCGGGCGTCTGTTTGACGCGCCGTCTGTTGCGTTGAGACCCCTATGACGAGGCGGTCCGTTGAGATACTTCTTCATGGGACGTTGTGATACATGGAGTATCGACCTGTAGCTTGTGGAGCGGACCCTCCCGGAGACGAGCGTATGGAGTACGGAGACCGTGTAGCCGGCTGAAACCTGATGACTGCTTGACCGACTCGACATAGAGTGAGTCGACTAGCCCAGTGGACCGAGCACCTGGTATTTGGCAACAGAACCATGGCGGACGGAGTACCCGGTAGTTGGTCGCAGACCCGCGGTACTCGATAGGAGGAGTACCTATGTACGCTATTAGGGGGAGCGCCCGGTATTTGGTGACAGACCCACAGCGGACGGAGCGCCCGGTAGTAGGCTGCAGACCCGTGGTACTTGACAGGAGGAGTACCTCAGCAGTCTTAGGTTAGTGAGTAGTACCTCGGAGTCGTGACAGGACCACTGTACACTTCAGAGACGAAGCTCTTCAGTAGTTACGGTTTCGATAATGAAAATCCTGGTTTGAGCTGAGAATTTTGACCTTTGTGTTTACCTCTTGATTGGGATGGGTCACTTGATAACTTAGGTATATGTATGGGCATATACTTGGGTAGTGGTTATCCGTTGATTTCATGATCTTTGTGTTTCTCTCATGATTGAGATGGGTTACTTGATAACTTAGATATATGTATGGGCATATACCTAAGTAGAGGTTATCTATTGAGATATTCTTTGTGGTTATCCTTCTTGGTTTTAGTGAGACCTTGAGGGTCTCGGGGTCCCTACTGAGTATCGTTATACTCACCCCTGCACGGGCTATGCCCGCACCTCGTTGTGTTGGTTGCAGATGACGGACAGTGCTGACGGAGACCGAGTGTTCGAGGACTGGACGGTACCCGGAGGTGGACTACACGACGAGTCAGTACCTGGAGGTGGACTTCACAGCGAGACGACACTAGGAGGAGGTTGACGGGCGAGAGCGTTGTGGAGGTTATCTATACCTAACCTTCAGGTAGGATCCATGGTGGACGATCCAGGAGATGCGCAATATGTACCTACCCTTCAGGTAGGATCCGAGGAGGAAAACCCAGGAGCCTTTTCTGTTCTTCCAGCTGTTGTCTTATTCTGTTGTACTTTGTTCAGTTGTAGTTGTACTTTATTTTGGGTTTGTATTCTGGCCCATATACCTTTCAGCACTTCTCTTTGTACTTAGTGTTTTACTTCCTCTTGTACACTGTGGTGTTTGTTTACTTTTATAAAGGCATTGCCTTCCCAGTTATCGGGATTTACGCCTTTGGTGCTAGTCGCCAGCCCCTGGCCTTTGGAATGCGGGCTTGGGGTAGTCACGGCACGGGCCTCGAGGACAGGTCGTGACACCATATGGGTTGAGTATATGAATTAGGTAAATTAACACAATATGATTGTCCAACATACATATATAGAAGTCAACCGGGTGGAAGATGCTTTGTAAAATAGTGTGATTATTGAAGCAAGAACAATGTTTACCATCAGCTCTCCTAAATATTGCACATAATCGGTGGATAATGACATACGTGGGGTGGTTCACTCCTATATATGAAAACACCCTTGTTATTACTAACCATGTCATTTTACATTATATTAATAAATTTTACGACCATCTTTTCTCGGATCCTGGATCCCCATGGTATATTAAGACATTATATCTTAGTTAAACCATTTTACCAAATTTTACCTATGTTGTGGATACTCAATTTTGACCATGGTAAATTCTTTCTATGCCCAAATACGAAATTAAACTATTTACCAAATTTTTATATCCTAACTATACATTTTGAATATATTTATTCAAATTTATTTTAAAAATATGATAATTTAATTTTAAATGAAAACATGATATATCTATATATATTATTTTAAAGTATTAATTAAATATAAATAATTTATTCTAACACCCAAATCATTTATGTTATGTCTCTTTTTAATTATAATTTCTTCAATAGCTTGTGTTCCACTTAACACCCAGTTTAAAGAAACAATGAAATATTATTATTTTTAAGCCCTTAAAATCGATGTAATGAAATGTATTAACCACAATATGAAATTTATATATTATTTTTTGAAAAAAAATGTTTTCAAATTCATCCAATATATTTTATTCTAATTAAATAAGAACAAATCCTATATTATACATAAAATATATATTTTTTGAAAAGAATGAATTGCAAACTTTTCATGGCGCACTTGTTTGAAGATAAATTTTTAAAATTGTATAAATTTTAATTGAAAAAATAAACTCTTTTTTTAAAAATATATATATTAAAATTTACTTTGGTTTAATTTTATTTATTTTTATGATAAGTCTCATTTTTTAAATGGATAGTGAAAAAACTACATTTTAATTGAAAACTAACTTTTTAAATAGATAATTTATAATGATATATTATATTTTAAATTAGTTTTAAAGTAACATTTCAAAAAAATTACACATATTAAAAAAATTTATTTCATTGGAATATTTTTTATATTTTTTGGATATAAAAACATTTATGAACATTGGAACATTTTCACATTAAAAAACTACATTGTATTCTCATTTATGGGATTGCATTTAAATTAATTTTAGCCACTTATGTGTGTTGAGTTTTAAGAAATGGATTTCATATATGGATTCAGGAGGTAAAAATTATGTAAATAGGTCCCTTTTTGGGTCAATATTAATTGTATAATTTTAAAATTTTGTTAACAGGGGTATGGGAAAATCATAATATTAGGGGTGAGAATAATTATGATCAAGATTAAAAAATAACCATATAAATTTTTATAATTTTATTGTATGAGTTATTATAGATAAAAATAATCCTTTAGCCAAATATATGACTTATTTGATCCTCTTGTATGATTTTAATCCACTTATTGTATTTTATTATAAGATAAGTCAAACTTGACACACTAATATTTTTAATAAGTAATTCATTTTTAATATATTGTCATATAGAAGTAATTTGTAACCATGAAAAGTCAATTAATATAAAAAATGTCATTATAAATCATGGTAAAATATTTTTAATTATTAAGGCATAAATAATTACCATAAAGGCTTGCACAACAATGATGAAATAATTATTCCTTTAATGTAAAACTAAAATAAATGAAATTAAAACTATTAAAATAAAAATAATTTGATATAATTAATGTTATAAATTAATTTTATAGGTAATCCTGAAATATTTTTAATGTATTCCAATAGTAATTTGTAAGATATCTTATTTTATTTATTTTTTTATATGTAAAATGTAAATAATAGTGTCGAAATTATGAATAAAGATATTTTGAAATAAATAATATTTTATTAAATAATATAAATTTCTAAAACTCATATATTTGTCCTACTCATTTGGATAGGAATAAAAATTTCATTAATTATCCATTTATGATTCTTTTGTAAATTTTTTAGTAAATATATTAACACTCAAAGAGAAAAAACCCTAGTTGTCACAATAAGAGTTAAAGGTATTAAATAAGGGTTGAAACAAAAAGATAAGTGTATACCAATGACCTAAAACATTCCCAAAACTACTGAATGAAAAATATTTGACCCTTATCACGTTAATATATAATTTTTGTTTTTTAATGGATTCTTTTAAATGAATATTACTTATTTATTATTTAAGTAAAATATAGGTACAAAATGCCAATATTTATGTATTTAATATCTTGTATATGTCCACACAGTGACAAAACCAAGATTTGAATAAACCTAAATGTATATTTTTATCTTAATGAACATATATTATTTATTTTAATTAATATTTTTTGTATAAATTTAAAAAATAGCTTAAATACAACTACAATTATAATATAATATTGTTTTCATTAATAGAAAAATAAAATAATTGATCTTAAAAATATTAATTTTAAAATTGTTCAGATGATTTAATGTATATAATGAATTTTCTAGAGTTATATGAAATATTATCCATTTTATAAATCATTATATTATAATTCATACTTTTACTTGATGTATTTGAATTAAAATGAAATAAATATTATCAAATTTGACCAAAATGATATTTTATTGAATTAATATTTTGTTAAATTATTTAAAATTCATTAAAAAATTAAATAAGGCCAAACGGGTTAATATATGATCTATAATGTAATTATATATTCATTTATATTCCATTTAAAAGTATTTTGATATATAATATCCATATTATATTTTAATGTTTTGAAAAATTCTGAAAGTTACCCTCACCTCAACTATAAAAGGGAACACCTTCACTAACTCTTTACACCACATTGAGCCATATAGTATGAATAAACCCTAACCATTTCACTTATAAACAACCTTATTTATCTTATATAGAATATATTCCATATAAATGACCAACTTTGGTGTCCTTATGAGGAGATCTAAAAGAACAACGCTGAATAGAAGGTAATCATATTTTCTTACTCTTACAAGTTTATTTCATCTTATACTTTTTATTCATGCATTATTTATATGATAAATTAAAAAATAAAGTATAATATATATATGTTTATATATTTATTATAATATGTTATTTTGATTATGGGACAACCATATTCCACCTTTTATCCATCCTTGAAAAATGAAAGCACTACCCATGCATACGTACAACTTTCCATCTCCATGTAGTGGTGCAATTTACTTTTCATCACCATTTTTCAAGGGTGGTTACAATGATGGATATAGTTGATATATATGGTAATTATGAAATGATATTGATTATGGATAATTAAAATATCACCTTATTCCTTATCGTTTGACCTTTTAATGGAATGATATCATCAGTCATGCATACGTACGACCTACTGCCTCCACAATGTGATGTGACTCCTTTCCCATGTTCAAAATTCAAGATTGTTTATAAAAATGTATTAACTGATTAATTATGATATTTATTAAATTAATATATTTCTCTAAATTAATGATCTACTTCTAATGTAAAATAACTGGTATATTTATAATAAAATATGTGTAAGAAAACAAGGGAATTAACACCCAAAATAATGAAAATTATGAAATGTTATTAATGAACAGGATAAAAGATGTTATGAAAGGATAATATAAGATATTATATATATCAATGTGGTTCTATAATAAATTAATAACATTATTAAAACCATTATATAATAGGATATAGTATTCACCACTAAAGGGATGTAAGAGGTAAGGGTTTATCATCATACTTTTACTTCTGTGAGATATAGGCATTATTTATCACCTATTTCTTGTGTTTTTTTGTATATATATTTCCCATTTAATATAGTATTATTAATTTCATTTTTTTCATTTTTTTAATGTTTTTTAAAATTTTACACTTTCATAGGGAATATGATTTGATTGATTAAAAATTGGTAAGGGATTCTCTCTCAATTAAAATTCTATAGAGACTATTTGCTACTATAAACCAATTAACATCTCTATGGTATATATAATTTCACTTTTATATTTAATATAATGATTTATTCATCCCTTATGGAATTTTTTTTTCAATTTGAATTATTTCATCCAAATGATTCACTTGAAAATTAAATGGTGCCAAGATTTATTGTACAATATCACTTTCTTGTGTGATTGTTAACTTTCTCTTAAAAGATTCAGTTTATTTTCTTTATTTTCCATTGTAAACTAAATTTTTCTTAAATACCCATACTATTTTATTATTCATACTATTATATACTAAATATTATTTCATTTTTACCTACAAGGATTACGTTGATTGTTAATTTATTTATTTTGGAAATATTGATAAATGTGATCTTTTATTCAATACAGATATTTTAAGATAAGGAAAATTGTTTTTTAATTAAATTTATTAGGTTATATAAGAGGTATTATTTAGACTGGTACACACAGGTGGGTTCTTGTTATATATTTACCCTTAATACTTTGGTAATCTCATGGAATGATTCAGTTAAGAGAGCATTAAATGAGATTTTACATATAGATTAAAATATCTTGTGAAAGGTCTTGATGAATATAGTTCCTATAAAAGATACATGATGTCCAATATTTAATCATTTCTTGCATTCAAAATTTAGTTATTAATTTCTAGATGATTTTCAATATTAAAAAATCTACGGATTCATTTCATTCTCAATTTACTAATATAAATGGAAAGTTCCCTCAGTTATTTAACTTCCCATATTTATTATGCTTATTGATTTAAGTTATCTTCCATTGTACTAAACCCTTACTGAGATTTTTATCTCACCCCTTTATTATGTTTTACTTTTTCCTTGTTCTCTATGAATTTTTTTTATGATTGATACATAGGTTTACGCTTTTGGGAATAATGGTGGTCATAATGAAAATTATTTCAATATTTTATGTTTAAGATGTAATTTGAATTTCATATAGTTATATAGTTTAACAAGAATAATGAACTATTTGGTCCTTTGGGATATTATTTCTTCTATCTTATAGAAATGTATAAAAATAAGGCATCGACTATGGGATATAGGATTCTTGATTTTTACAGTGGGTATCATAGAAAGTTTAGTAGGAACCTTGAGAACTATATTTAAGAAATCAAAACTTTTAGAACATAACCATATGATATAATTTGAGGATATGTATAGAAGAACCTCCCAAATAAACCTTGTTTACGATTATGAGATTATCTATGAATAATTTTTTAAATTTATGTTATGTATTTCACTAGTTTTATGATTATACATTATGTTCTATATTGATATGATCTAATCTATTGTATGTCACCATTATTGAAATGGTTCCTAGAATAAAAAATGTGATCCTAAACAATGCATGTGATTCAAATACTATGAATGATAAATCATTTATGGGATTAAACCAATATTTTTATGGGGATGAGTATGATAAAAATTATTACCATATGAGGGCATAATATCATGTTATAACAAGACAAAGAAAGAACTATACAACACTTATGGATTTAGTGGAAGTGATAGAAGATGATGATAGCTGGATATAAATATGGATAAAGTGAATAATGGATAGAATAATTTTTCTTCAAGTGATAATTGAGAAAATGAACACCATGATACTTTTGTAATTGGATTGGTAGTTTTGTAGAAGTGTGAAAGGAAATCCCATTGTGATCTTGATTACAAGGAAAAGAAAAAAGATTCCAATTTAAAATGATTCAAGTGTAGAGATATGGGGCACTACCCAAATAAATGCCTCAAGAATCAAGGGAATACACCTAGAAAGAAGAAAACTGATGGTCATCAAGCCTATGATTTTACCAAAAATGGAGAGTAATGATTAATTTTCATGTCTTTATATTTGATAAATATATTATTTGAGTATTTTATCTATGATGTCTTGGTTATTTGAATTATGAAATATATAAGGATTATATTGTACTACTGTTTCATTAACTATTTGATTTTTTTTGTCGAATAGTACCATGAAAATTGATTCAGCGGAAAGTTGAAATTCTTGTAAAATATAGGATTGAGGCAAATATTTCCCTTAATATGATCTTAATTTTTTGATTTTTTTGTTATAATGAGTTGATTAATGAGGATAAATAAAATTGCATTGTTTTAATTACCATTGAATTTATTAATGATTTTTAGAAAATGTTGTTACACTATATTTGATGCAGTTTAAACAAATTGATATAAGGAATATATCCACTATTCATTGTTTTGTATATAGAATAAGGAATTATTAATGTTTTTGTTTCGGTGTTAAGGTGATAAAGGTATTCAAATATTTACTATGTGATTTTAAGTGTTATATTATATAGTTTGGGGAATGAAATGTTAAGTTGAATTTGGAAATTTTGTAACAATACTAAATTGATTGTCTTTAAATTTTGGAAGCCTTATTCTGGTTGAGTCTTTAGATTTACTACTTTTGGAATGGATAATGTTAAAATTTTGATATTATTATTTTTGGTTAATGCATGATTTATCAAATTGGATAACATGATTTAACCATTTTATTTTTGGTAAATATTTAAATATCGAAGGAATAACTTATGGATATTTCGATAAAATTTCATTAGGATAAAAATTATGTTGATTATCAATCTCTTGGTTGAATAAATGATGTGTAGATAGATAGGAACAAAAACAAATGTTGAGATTGAAATTATGAAATGACAATATACCAAGTACATTTCATTTCTATTGTGATTATTTTGATAGTATAAGATTCCATAAACTCTATGAAAATTATATGTGAACAAAAAAGTATCAATTTAGTTTTCAAACTCAGAAATCAATTTTTTTAACCCATAAAAAAATTTATGGTTTTTGTGTTGGTTAAATTTCTAATGACTATGTTTTCTATCAATTTCCATAATATCTAGATTGTTATATTTCTCTTACATGGCCATTTTTTAATGTTTTACAAATATTATACTATTAAAAATCCTAATTTTTTGGTTAAACTTTACAATTCGCTTTCCTGCATATTAAGAGTATGTATTATTAACCCTATTTATGATGTTAGATTCCCACTAATGAAATTTTGTGTATCTACCAATGATTTTTGTAGAGAAATTTAAAAAATATGAGGATACAATTTACTGAAGGAGGGGAGAATATAACGCCCAATATTTTATGGTGTTCCTCTTATTAAATTTAATCTCTTCGATGGATTACATTGCACACAGCACCCAGATTAAATGAATACTGAGATATTATTATAACAATGTAGTTAAATTGGAGGGAATGAATATATTAAACAAATTTTGAAATTTATATATTATATATTAAAAAAAAATTTCAAAATCATCAAACAAATTTGATATCTATAAGATATGAACCAATTGAATTTTACACATAAATTTTTTTTTTAATTGGTAGTTTTCCTCCTCTTTTTGGTGCACTTTTTTTAAAAATAAATTTTGAAGAATTTATGAATTTTGTTTTAAAAATATAACTTCACATTTAAAATGTGAATATAAAAATTTATTTTTATTAATTTTTTGAATTTTTCTGACATGTTTGATTTTTTGATGAATAGTGAAAAATAATGCATTTTAATTGACTATTAATCTAAATAATTTATAATGTTACATTTTTGTTTAAATTTACGTTGATGTAAAATTAGATAAATTATAATTATTTTAATCCAATTTAGTTCATTGTAATATTTTTCATATTGAATTTGGATATAAATACATTTGAAACCATTGAAAATTTTCACTTAAGAAACTAGTTTTTTCCCCATCTATGGGATTAATTTTAAATTAATTTTATCCACTTAAATGGTTTTAATTTTGAATAATTCATACTTTAGTTGGATTCTAGAGTTCCAATTTAATTAAATAGGTCCATTCCAATTTTTTCTAATACGGATAGTATGCTTAGTGTTTTTTTATACCATGCCTAAGGGTAAATCTGGTAATTATGGGTAAAAATAACTATGGTAAGGAATAGAAAATCACATGAATACATTTCATAATCGTATTGGATGAGTTATTGTTGATAAAATTTATACTTTGGATAACTTAATGACCCATTGGAGCCACTTGGATGACTTTCATACCCTTATAGTATTTTATTTTTAGAAAAATCAAACTTGTCATCATCATCATCATCATTTATTTGTTTACTAAATAGAAGAAGGAAATAATGGTTAATGTGAAAAGAAATACAGTGGCATAAAATATAGAAAACCTAGGGCATCCACTCTGATAATATTGACCTTGTCAGGGCCCAAGAAGCTTGTATTATAAAATCATGAAATTCCCAAGTCATGGTAGGAAAGATAAGCAAGGTGATCCATCATTTTATTCCCCTCACACCATGCGTGATGCATTTGGGTGTTAGTGGAGATCATACCTTGGAATTTTATGATGATAGAGAAAATTAAACATGGATTAGAATCAATACCTTTTAAGGCATTAAGGATGATGAGAGAATTGGTTTAGGTTTAAAAATGGAGATGTGCCCCTATTGACAAAGGCGAAGACCAGTCAGGAGGTCATGTTCCCTTTCCTGGAGGGAAGAACAACTACCAATATGAACAGTGAAAGCCTAGATAACAAATCCCATTGTCTCATGGACAATCCCTTATCCTATCATCACCCCAAATATGTATGAGCCATCAGCATTAAGCTTCAAAACCATGGGGGTGATGAATCCTTCAGATCCATTTGTTACAAATAGTGCTGCCACTAGGCTAGAAGGTATGGGTGTAGAAGGAAAGTAGGCAGATGGATAAAGCATCAGGCCATTTTCTTGAGAGCCTGTCCAGATCAATGAAGAGGGTTCTGGCTCTAAAAATTATACCCCTTGATGTGGAGTGAATCCCCTTATATCTTAGTTTTTCTGGCCTTCTATAAGCACCAATAGCCAGTATGTAGGATAATGGAACATGCCATTTTCTCCGGACCGAAATCACATGATCTCTGGAAATAGAGATCAAGAAATGGTGGCCCACTAATGTCATTAGAATAGAAGGACTAAATCTTCTGAAGAAGGACCAGACACCACGTGCCCATGCTCCTTTGAAGAATAGATGATTTTCACTTTCCTCCTTTTGATTGGCGCAATAGGAGCAGTGGGAATCCATCTTAATTCTGCATCGTCTAACATTCTCATCAGTGGGAATCACATTTGTTCTAATCCTCCACATGAGGATGTTGAGATTCATGGGTATTTCCTTCATCCAAATATTCTCGTTCAAACTATCCATATGGCCCTGGAGGAAGAGAGTATGATGGTAGTATTTTTCAGGGAATTTCCCTGAGGAGGGCAGAGAAAAAACACACAAATATAGTGTAACGGCCCGAAATTTTGAATAAATCTTGTTTCCTAATTTCATGTGTTATTTTATTTTATTTTTATACTCAACAAAAATGTTTTATTTGATAATCATGATTATAATTATAATGAGACCATTGGGTTTTGATTGTTATATGACCATCGATCAATATGACCACTGTGAACAAAATGTTTTGATTATTGTCTCTAAATACAAGTAATCTTGGTTAATTATTATAGAAAGAAGATTCGATGGCCTCACCTAGTAGTCTTGGACCGATCGAAGCCCATCTAACAGAGCTTGGGAAGGAGGTAGCACCATTGGGCTTCGCTCTGGATCAAATCCAAGCCGAACTTCATTATGTGAAGCTAGAACGGAATTGCCTTCGTGAGAAGTTCAAACTGATAGAAATTACTACTCGGGAAATGTTGACTGAGCTGCCCCAAGATTCTATCACCCTAGCACACCTTACTCTTAGGTCCTATGCTGGTATTATAAGGGGCTGTGTAATGAGACCGTAACTGCCTTCTGTAATCCTTGTTTTAAATTAAAATTGGGATTTCTTCTTATGATGAAGTTTATGAATTTTGAAATGACCGGATAAATATAGTATGCATATTTTTGATGAATTTTAGAAAAAGGATATTTTAAAAATGGTTGTGTAAACCTGAAATAATTAAAAATGTGTAATGATTTTCAAAAAAATGGTCTTCTACAATTATGTCCAGTACGAAATTTAGAGTCTAATAAGATCAACTTGATTTTTGATGAATAGTAAATTGTGAATAGTGATTTTACGCTTGGGATCCATAATGTGACCAAATGGATTAGTAATCTCACTTAAAAATTTTTTAAAATAATCTAGGCACCTTGATTAAGTAATGTGATTCAATAAAATGGTTAAATAACGGTTTCATTAATTATTATTCAAGTATTAGTTTTTTCAGGTGAATAGTGTTTTTTAATTAAAAAATTAATTAAAAATATTTAGAAAATTATTTTTATAAAATGGATTTCATATTTGAACTCAGAGAATCGATATTATGTTAAGGTAATTTTTGGGAATTTTTCTGAAAGAAATGAATTTTTGGTGAATAGTGAATTTATTTAAAATTTGAATTAAAAATATTTAGAAAATTATTTTTATAAAATGGAGTTCATAAATGTAATTAGGGAATAGATATTTAGTTAAGGTGAAAGTTTGGGATTTTTCTGAGAAAGATGAATTTTTCAGTGAATAGTAAAAATGCAGTTTTAGGGTTTCGGTATGTTTAATGACATCATAATTATGTCATGATGATGTCATGAGATCTTTTAAGGGTTGGCCGGCCAAGGGTAATGAATTATTGTTTTGGGGGCCCCATGTGGCCTAACTCCATGATAAATTCCAAGGGAGAGCACATGGGTTTGAGAAAAGCACATGTGAGGTGTCCCTTGGCCATTAATGCCTTGTCCCCTCACTTTCCCTATAAATACCAAGCCCTCCTCTCATCCATTCGACTCCCCACTCATTACCGACGAATTTATGGTCTCATTACCTCCCAAGGAGTCCTTCCAAGGTGCCCCCAAGCCCTCAAGGTCCCAACCGTTGAGGTTTAAGAGTTACATTTTAAGGTAAAGGATCTGATCTTTCTCTTTCTTTTCGAGAAATCTCTTTTATGTAATTTATTTTATGCTCCATGTTCAAATGTTAAATGGTGTTCTTTTATACTCCTCTTACTGCCCTTTTCATGTTCATATAATGAGATATCCCCTCTTACTCTCATTATTTAGTTTTTTGATGTTTTATGTGGCGCCGTTAGGCTGCCGAAATTTTTGTAACAGATTCTTTCTCCCTTCTCATTTTTCATGATCTATTATCATGTAAAGTATTTCAAGTTAATTTTTATTATGTTGGGGTATGATCTCTAAATTTATCATACTTATCTTTTATGATCATATGATGAGAGACCCCATTTTATCTCTTCAATTCAGTTTTTTTTGAAGTTTTAAGTGGCGTCGTTAGGCTGCCGAATTTTTAAGTGGTTCTTCACCCTTCTCTTTTTGAAGTTCTACTTTCAAGTCAATCCTTTCAACTTCTTTTTTTTATGTTGGGGTATGATCTCTAAATTTATCATAATGATATTTTATGATCATATGATGAGAGACCCCATTTGATCTCTTCAATTCAGTTTTTTGATGTTTTAAGTGGTGTCGTTAGGCTGCCGAATTTTTAAGTGGTTCTTCACCCTTCCCGTTTTGAAGTTCTACTTTCATGTCAATTATTTCAAGTTCCTTTTTTTATGTAGGGGTATGATCTCTATATCTATCATACTGGACTCTTATGTTCATATGATGAGAGACCCTATTTGATCTCATCAATTCATTTTTGTTGAAGTTTAAGTGACGTCGTTAGGCTGCCGAATTTTTGTGGGATTCTTTCACCCATCTCCTTTTCAAAGTTCTAATTCCATGTCATGTCTTGCAAGATCCTTTTTATTTTGTTGGGGTATGATCTCCATATCTATCATACTGATCTTTTATGTTCATATGATAAGAGACCCTATTCGATATCATCAATTCATTTTTGGTTGATGTTTATGTAACGCTGTTAGGCTGCCGAATTTTCATAAGAGAAATCTTATTTTTGTCTTCCTTTCATGTTCATAATTTCATATGGTATATTTTAAATTTTCATTACCATGTTCTTAAATCCCTTATATTCTGTCCCTCTACTGTTTTATGGGTCATTTATCATTGTTTGACCCATGTACCCTCTCTTTTCAACGTTTTCAAAAACCTTGTAACGTAGCCGTTGCGCTGCAAAATTTTTGTCTCAAAATGCCTCTCTCTTTTTCTCAAAATTACTTCATGTTATTAAGTGAATACTCAAAGCTATTATTTCTACAGGGTTATTCACATATATAAAAAAATGTTCTATTTTAAATTCTGGGATTTACATACATGATACCCGCTTTCCCTTTCCGTGGGTTTAAAGTAACGTAAAGATCATGTCTTTAAAGCAGTTTTTAAAACGTTATGATTATGAAATGAAACCCATTTATTTTATGATATATGGGTTATCTATGAAATGTATGATGATGATATATGTTGCTCACATGATAATAAAGGAAAATTTAAGGGTGCGCCCTGATAGCCCTCCAATGCATTGGGTAAAGACTTAATCTCTAGAGATGACCATTTTTAACAACACCATGGTGAATAACCATGGTAATTTTTAACGACACCTTGGGGATGGACCTTGGTGAAACGAAACGATTTTCAATATTAAATGTTGAAGCAACATCTTCAAGTTATGAAAAATGTTTTTTTATGATGTATCTCATTATTTCTTTCTCATGCCTTAAATTTCTTTTCATGTCCTTATTGAAGTATCTCAAGTTCACATGTAAAATGTTTCTATTGTTTCCCTAACTGGGATTTCTGCTCACTCTTTCTTTTGATGTATGTCCCCTGGTTATGAGATGCAGTAATGAACCTAGGATGAACTTATGTAGAAGACTTTCAAGTGTTTAAGAAGAGTGTTTTTGTTCTTTTCATGTTTTATGTTCCCGGTTTCCAAGACACTAAACCTTAATGATCCTCGGTTTTGTAAAATGTAATGAAAGTTTATGTGATAAAAAGACAGGATGCTATAGTTGTTATCAAAGGATGGTTTAGTTATTTGTGGAAATTAGGATATGAAAACACTAGGAAGAACCCTATAGAAAAGTTTAAATGTAGGAAATATTCCTGGTATTTTGGTGAGGATTGAGTAAGGGGTTGCCAAGCAAATACATCCCTGTCTGGATACGAGCAGGTAGAGGTGGCTCTGGCACAGATGTACATAGGGGTAAAACCCGAAAACACCGCTTTGAGCTAGACTTGAATGGAAACTGGTACACGACAACGGGCCTTGCTGCACTCTTGGTTACGACACTCCCGGGGGATATGCTTTGGTAAATTCATAAACATAGTATGAACCATTGATAAAGGAACACAGATAAAATAAAATAAAGATTCACATAAGAATATATGATCATGCATAACCTAGATGGGAACCTAGGAGATCACAAGTTAGGGTATACATTTCATCTACAAGTTATCCTTATATGCTTTCAGTTCCTTTTCATGATTATTAGCAAAGTACTTATGCCCCTAATTATGCTTTCTCTTCTTAGTTAATGGTGGGAAATGGAAGAACATGTCCCGACAACCAATGTGATAGGAAATGCGACGATTGTCGTATTAATATGACATGGATTATTAGGGGATTAAAATATGATTATTATTTTGGAAAACGTTCATTATTTTGGGAACCATATTTGATTGAGGTAAATAGATTACTACGGTATTTTCATTGAGGAGTAAGGTTGGCTTATATTTTGAAGAATCGATGAATTTAAGGTGAACTTATAGTAATTTAGGTTACTTATGGAAATGACTAACCTATCTTGGGTAAAATATGTTTAGGTTAGATACTTTTGTTATAAGATGTTAGGAGTGGTTGATGTTGATTGGAGATGAACAATGAAGTTTATTTTGGAAGACTATGTTATCAAATCTTTCTTGTATTTGGGTTTCAATCTTAGTTTGGTTTATTTTGAGGAATCTTAAGGACCATTATTTACGGAATGGATATGATGAAATTTGGGTAGTACCATGGAACTTGAAGATTTAAAAGTAGTTTCCATTCCTATGGGATTATTTCTTTTTGAATAGTTTTTTTACCTTACTCTTTATATTTTTGGGATAATTTTTAAAGATAGAAGAAATAGATACTTGATCTTTTGTGTATTATGTGATTCTCTAGAAGATTATTCTTGTGTTTTGATGAGACCAAGTAGTTTTGAATGCTCATCGTTTGGAGAAAATATTAGTTTTGGTAGAAACTTATTAAAGTATGAAACTCTACATGAAGGTAGATATATTTCCTTATGTTTTTGTTCTATGTTGTAAATGAATTCCTCAAAGTTATTAAAAGGAACGTAAAACAAAAACGTTGTTGGTTTAAGTTTCCTACTAGTTAATCAATGACCGCTTACACACATCATAAGTTTGGGATTTTCTTATGGTTAACTTTCTCTTAATCATGTTCTCTATCACTCTCCCTCAGAACGTGACCCTTTGTTTTCTCCTCCATGTCCATTTTTCCTACATGGAATCCTAGTATGAGTAAACTCGGGTGGCCTTTGTACACCCTTTTATTTCTTTTAAAGTAATAGTGTTACTGACTCTTTTTCCGATGTGGGACTTTCAATGAAATTTCAAAACCCAATTTTAAAAATTGCGAGGACGTAATTTCTTAAGGGGGGAAGATTGTAACGGCCCGAAATTTTGAATAAATCTTGTTTCCTAATTTCATGTGTTATTTTATTTTATTTTTATACTCAACAAAAATGTTTTATTTGATAAACATGATTATAATTAAAATGAGACCATTGGGTTTTGATTGTTATATGACCATCGGTCAATATGACCACTATGAACAAAATGTTTTGATTATTGTCTCTAAATACAAGTAATCTTGGTTAATTATTATAGAAAGAAGATTCGATGGCCTCACCTAGTAGTCTTGGACCGATCAAAGCTCATCTAACAGAGCTTTGGAAGGAGGTAGAACCATTGGGCTTTGCTCTGGATCAAATCCAAGCCAAACTTCATCATGTGAAGCTAGAACGGAATCGCCTTCGTGAGAAGTTCAAACTGATAGAAATTACTACTCGGGCAATGTTGACTGAGCCGCCCCAAGATTCTATCACCCTAGCACACCTTACTCTTAGGTCATATGCTGGTATTATAAGGGGCTATGTAACGAGACCGTAACTGCCTTGTGTAATCCTTATTTTAAATAAAAATTGGGATTTCCTCTTATGATGAAGTTTATGAATTTTTAAATGACCGGATAAATATAGTATGCATATTTTTGATGAATTTTAGAAAAAGGATATTTTAAAAATGGTTGTGTAAACCTTAAATAATTAAAAATGTGTAATGATTTTCAAAAAATGGTCTTCTACAATTATGTCCAGTACGAAATTTAGAGTCTAATAAGATCAACTTGATTTTTGATGAAAAGTAAATTGTGAATAGTGATTTTACGCTTAGGATTAGTAATGTGACCAAATGGATTAGTAATCTCACTTAAAGAAAGTTTTAAAATAATCTAGGCACCTTGATTAAGTAATGTGATTCAATAAAATGGTTAAATAACGGTTTCATTAATAATTATTCAAGTATTAGTTTTTTCTGGTGAATAGTGTTTTTTAATTAAAAAATTAATTAAAAATATTTAGAAAATTATTTTTATAAAATGGATTTCATTTTTGAACTCAGAGCATCAATATAATGTTAAGGTAATTTTTGGGGATTTTTCTGAAAAAAATGAATTTTCGGTGAATAGTGAATTTTTTAAAAATTGAATTAAAAATATTTAGAAAATTATTTTTATAAAATGGAGTTCATAAATGTAATTAGGGAATCGATATTTAGTTAAGGTGAATGTTTGGGATTTTTCTGAGAAAGATGAATTTTTCAGTGAATAGTAAAAATGCAGTTTTAGGGTTTCGGTATGTTTAATGACATCATAATTGTGTCATGATGATGTCATGAGATCTTTTAAGGGTTGGACGGCCAAGGGTGATGAATTATTGTTTTGGGGGCCCCATGTGGCCTAAATCCATGATAAATGCCAAGGGAGAGCACATGGGTTTGAGAAAAGCACATGTGAGGTGTCCCTTGGCCATTAATGCCTTGTCCCCTCACTTTCCCTATAAATACCAAGCCCTCCTCTCATCCATTCGACTCCCCACTCATTCTCAACGAATGTATGGTCTCATTACCTCCCATGGAGTCATCCCAAGGTTCCCCAAGCCCTCAAGGTCCCAACCTTTGAGGTTTAAGAGTTACATTTTAAGGTAAGGGATCCGATCTTTCTCTTTCTTTTCGAGAAATCTCTTTTATGTAATTTCTTTTATGATCCATGTTAAAATGTTAAAGGGTGTTCTTTTAAACTCCTATTACTGCCCTTTTCATGTTCATATAATGAGAAATCCCCTCTTACTCTCATTATTTAGTTTTTTGAAGTTTTAAGTGGCGCCGTTAGGCTGCCGAAATATTTGTAACGGATTCTTTCTCCCTTCTCATTTTTCAAGATCTATTATCATGTAAATTATTTCAAGTTAATTTTTATTATGTTGGGGTATGATCTCTAAATTTGTCATACTGATCTTTTATGATCATATGATGAGATACCCCATTTGATCTCTTCAATTCAATTTTTTTTTGAAGTTTTAAGTGGCGCCGTTAGGCTGCCGAATTTTTAAGTGGTTCTTCACCCTTCTCTTTTTGATGTTCTACTTTCATGTCAATCACTTCAAGTTCCTTTTTTTATGTTCGGGTATGATATCTAAATTTATCATAATGATCTTTTGTGATCATATGATGAGAGACCCCATTTGATCTCTTCAATTCAGTTTTTTGATGTTTTAAGTGGCGCTGTTAGGCTGCCGAATTTTTAAGTGGTTCTTCACCCTTCTCGTTTTGAAGTTCTATTTTCATGTCAATTATTTCAAGTTCCTTTTTGTTATGTAGGGGTATTATCTCTATATCTATCATACTGGAATATTATTTTCATATTATTAGTGACCCTATTTGATCTCATCAATTCATTTTTGTTGAAGTTTAAGTGACGCCGTTAGGCTGCCGAATTTTTAAGGGATTCTTTCACCCTTCTCCTTTTCAAAGTTCTAATTCCATGTCATGTCTTGCAAGTTCCTTTTTATTTTGTTGGGGTATGATCTCTATATCTATGATACATATCTTATATGTTCATATGATAAGAGACCCTATTCGATATCATCAATTCATTTTTGGTTGAAGTTTATGTAACACTGTTAGGCTGCCGAATTTTCATAAGAGAAATATTATTTTTGTCTTCCTTTCATGTTCTTAATTTCATATGGTATATTTAAAATATTCATTACCATGTTCTTAAATCCCTTATATTCTGTCTCTCTACTGTTTTATGGGTCATTTATCATTGTTTGACCCATGTCCCCTCTCTTTTCAACGTTTTCTAAAACCTTGTAACGTAGCCGTTGCGCTGCAAAATTTTTGTCTCAAAATGCCTCTCTCTTTTTCTCAAAATTACTTCATGTTATTAAGTGAATACTCAAAGCTCTTATTTCTACCGGGTTATTCAAAT